>CAKXYN010000026.1:26135000-26735000 GCA_935064755.1 Tragelaphus eurycerus | reverse complement strand
TACTATGAATAATAAATATGAAAACATGTTTCATAATTAGACGTATAGAGATTTGAGTGGATTTTCTTTGTGTTCTTTGGATTTTTAAAAATGATTTACAACCAAATGACATGTGTTCATTATTCCTCTATGCTCTGGGGACATATTTTCTATTTTCCCTGTACATCTTTACCTATATATCTGAGGTTTTTGCTACTTTAAATTGTTTTGTGGAACATAAATGTCTGTGAGTATGTATTAGTGAGAAGCAGTAAACAGAATTAAAATGTGGTAACAGGTTTACTTTATTCAATTTTGAAATATTCTTTTTCTTTGGCACTTTGAAACAATCTCTTATAAATTAAAAACCACAGAATTGTTGAATGTCTTGGGATTCTCTACTAAGAGATGGCTTGATTTTCAAATTCTTCTTATATAAACTTTAGTGATGTAAGCCCGTTCTCTTCCCTTGAAAGCTTACTTGTGCAGATGGTTTCTCTGCCCTCTCCTCTGGTAGTTACAGAATAGAGTTCCTCAAATATTAATCTTATGTAATTTTTCTCCTGAAAATCCTCAGGTTGACCCGTTGCAGTAGAACAAAATCCGCACTCCTCTATGTGTGACACAGAAGGCACATCGGGCTGGTCCTGACCTGATTTTCCAGCTTCAGCACCTACCATTCTTCGTTCTCTTGGTCCAGCCAGAGTAAATTACATGCTCCATTTTTTTGCTTAGAATGTACTGTTTCTTTGCATAGCTAATCCCATCAAACCCATGTCACATGCTATCTTCCTAAATCTCTCATGGACTCTTAGAGGCAGCATCAGACCCTCCCCAGCCCGTACTGTCCTTCCATCCTAGGCTGGTGGCCACACCTGTCCTTGCCAGTGTGAGCCTCCCAAGGACACGACCACACCCAATTCTGCATTATGTCCCTGGCCCTGGGCACAGTGCCAGACCCAACTAACTGAAAAGTGACTTCTTCAGCCTGTTTTTCTAAAAGAACATTATGTACATTTGCGGTAGATTAAGGAATAGCACAGTGACGAAAATGCAGCAGTAGAATCAGAATTTACACCAGGTGAACTGTACTCTTTGCTGGTGCATGGTGGTGAGTAGCTGCTGCTGCTGCTGCTGCTGCTGCTGCTAAGTCGCTTCAGTCGTGTCCGACTCTGTGCGACTCCGTAGATGGCGCCCACGAGGCTCCCGTCCCTGGGATTCTCCAGGCAAGAACACTGGAGTGGGCTGCCATTGGTGGTGAGTAGGGGAAGGCAATGGCACCCCACCCCAGTACTTTTGCCTGGAAAATCCCATGGACGGAGAAGCCTGGTAGGCTCCAGTCCATGGGGTCGCTAAGAGTCGGACATGACTGAGCAACTTCACTTTCACTTTTCACTTTCATGCATTGGAGAAGGAAATGGCAACCCACTCCAGTGTTCTTGCCTGGAGAATCCCAGGGACGGGGAAGCCTGGTGGGCTGCCGTCTATGGGGTCGCACAGAGTCGGACACGACTGAAGCGACTTAGCAGCAGCAGCAGCAGCAGCAGAGAAGTTCTCTTATTAGGGTAGGTGACTCAAGGGACTGGTGTGTTTTGCCTGAGGTGCGTGACAGGATACATAGGAGTTGGTGGCTTGTTAGCAGGAATGGCTTGAGGAATATCAGTGAACATCAGTGAACTTGACGAAATCACGTTACGTTAGAGAAAGCAGATATTATATTTTTGAATAGTTTTGCAGGAGTTATTGTATTTGATCATTAAGGTGTTTGTTTCAACGTAGTTATACTTTAGCTTTAAAACTTGAGGATTCAGAAAAAAAAAATTTTTCAAATCAGATTTAGAGTAGGTTACTTGTATTATAAGAAAGTCTTGTTTCCAAGTATTCTTGCTGATATAATTGATGTGTTCAAAATCAGTTTTATGAAAACTCTTGTTACACAGTTTGAGTTACTTATTATATAAAATACTACTTTCTGTGTTAGAAAATTCTTGGTTTTAATCTTAAGTTAGACCAATAACTAGAAAAGTAGTTTATGCTTCTTACACATAGTTCAAATGTATAGAAATAGAGGAAAATATAAAATCCTCATTCTGGTCCTTGTTACACTAGTTTGATGTGTATTTTTGCAGTTTTTATGTACACTTATAAGCATGTATAATGTATATAAAAGTATATGTTTATATGTACACAGAGAAATATACCAGTGTTTTTAAGAATATGTGACCTCTATTTAGTACATTTTCATTAATTGGAAAGTTTGGCAATACTTTATTACCAAACATAGTAATTTCTTGAAATGCTTTCACTGCAAATAGAAGTTCGTTGAATGATACTTGCACAGGTGAATTTGACCCGCTGTACTGACTTGCTCCTCGGAAGGGAAACTGTGACAAACCTAGTTCAGTTCAGTCCAGTCGCTCAGTCGTGTCCGACTCTCTGTGACCCCATGAACCGCAGCACGCCAGGCCTCCCTGTCCATCACCAGCTCCCGGAGTTCACTCAGACTCACGTCCATCAAGTCAGATCAGTCGCTCAGTCGTGTCCGACTTTCTGCGACCCCATGAACTGCAGCACGCCAGGCCTCCCTGTCCATCACCAGCTCCCGGAGTTCACTCAGACTCACGTCCATCAAGTCAGATCAGTCGCTCAGTTGTGTCCGACTCTCTGCGACCCCATGAACCACAGCACGCCAGGCCTCCCTGTCCATCACCAGCTCCCGGAGTTCACTCAGACTCACGTCCATCGAGTCAGTGATGCCATCCAGCCATCTCATCTTCTGTCGTCCCCTTCTCCTCCTGCCCCCAATCCCTCCCAGCATCAGAGTCTTCTCCAATGAGTCAACTCTTTGCATGAGGTGGCCAAAATACTGGAGTTTCAGCTTCAGCATCATTCCTTCCAAAGAAATCCCAGGGCTGATCTCCTTCAGAATGGACTGGTTGGATCTCCTTGCAGTCCAAGGGACTCTCAAGAGTCTTCTCCAACACCACACTTCAAAACCATCAATTCTTCAGCGCTCAGCCTTCTTCACAGTCCAACTCTCACATCCATACATGACCACAGGAAAAACCATAGCCTTGACTAGTCGGACCTTTGTTGGCAAAGTAATGTCTCTGCTTTTGAATATGCTATCTAGGTTGGTCATAACTTTCCTTCCAAGAAGTAAGCGTCTTTTAATTTCATGGCTGCAGTCACCATCTGCAGTGATTTTGGAGCCCCCAAAATACAGTCTGACACTGTTTCCACTGTTTCCCTATCTATTTCCCATGAAGTGATGGGACTGAATGCCATGTGTATTAAAAAGCAGAGACATTACTTTACTGACAAAGGTCCGTCTAGTCAAAGCTATGCTTTTTCCAGTAGTCATGTATGGATGTGAGAGTTGGACTATAAAGAAAGCTGAGCGCTGAAGAATTGATGCTTTTGAACTGTGGTGTTGGAGAAGACTTGAGAGTCCCTTGGACATCAAGGAGATCCAACTAGTCCATCCTAAAGGAGATCGGTCCTGGGTGTTCATTGGATGGACTGTTGTTGAAGCTGAAGCTCCAGTACTTTGGCCACCTGATGTGAAGAGCTGCTGAATGGAAAAGACCCTGATGCTGGGAAAGATTGAAGGCAGGAGGAGAAGGGGACAACGGAGGATGAGATGGTTGGATGGCATCACCAACTTGATAGACATGAGTTTGAGCAGGCTTCAGGAGTTGGTGATGTACAGGGAGGTGGTTCATGGGGTTGCAAAGAGTCGGACATGACTGAGCAACTGAACTGAACTGACTGGAAGACAGAGGGGCTGACAAGGGCCCAGTTGGTAAATGAAGTCCCTCATTTGGTTGGTGAAGGCGTTCTCTGATGCTGGGAAAGTAGAAAGGAGCCATGTAAGTGTCTTGAGGATTTGAAGAGTTGGACGGGGAGGCGGGAGCTGAAGATGTGCCCCGCCCCTGCTGGTGAACCTCGAGGCCTGTCTGTGCGGTGACTGTGGGACAGCTGGCTGTGCCCAGACAGGAGGAGGGCCCAGTGGGTGCAGATGGGGGAGCTCACTTCTACCTTGGGCCCTTCTCCTGCTCTCATCTCTCTTCTCTAGTCCCCTTCCTTGGGAACCGTGTTTTTAAGTTTTTGTTAATTTTTATTTTAAAACTGTATTATATACACCTCCTCCCTCCACCCCACCCGCCTGAATGAATGGTAGCCGGTTGTAGCTGCTTTTCTCTGTATTTTCACTGAAAACAAATCTTGGGAGTTACTCCACAGAAGTATTCCAGCAGGTCTGGCAGCCCCCGCCCTGGGCCACTCCTCACTCCTGTAGCTGTGCAGCCCTCACGTGTGGGCACGTCTGTCCCACCCGACTGCTCAGGGTAGTGGTGGCCACTCCCGGCATGCCGCACAGGCATCATTCTCCTAGGCCAGATTCTGAGAAATGGGATTGCCGTTTCACAGGGCGGATGGATGCACATGGAATTTTGTCATTACTACTTCATCATTATTTCGTGTTCATGGACACTAGCTCTTTCCCGTGGCAAGTTTGAATGTTAAGTAAAACTAGTCTTAAATTGCTCTGTTGTGAGTCTTGGGTGGAATACTAGGTCTGCTCATAGTGTTTTATTGTGAATTGCTGTCTGGTTTTCTGAACTTCGCCATCAGCTGTTTCAGGATTTGTACAACCTCTGGAGTGTAGATTCTTGTTGTTCAGTCAGTCAGTTGTGTCCGACTCTGCGACCCCATTGACTGCAGCATGCCAGGCTTCCCTGTCATTCACCATCTCCCGGAGTTTGCTCAAACTCATGTCCATGGAGTCAGTGATGCCATCCAACCATCGCATCTTTTCCAGCCTCTTCTCTCGCCTTCAGTCTTTCCCAAGGTGTCAAGGTCTTTTTCAGTGAGTCAGCTCTTCGCATCAGGTGGCCACGATATTGGAGCTTCAGCTTCAGCATCAGTCCTTCCAATGAACACCCAGGACTGATCTCCTTTAGGATGGACTGGTTGGATCTCCTTGCAGGCCAAGGGACTCTTCAAGAGTCTTCTCCAACACCACAATTTGAAAGCATCAGCTCTTCAGCGTTCAGCCTTTATGGTCCACCTCTAGGTAAATCACCATTAAACACACATTTTCTAATTCTGGCTACCGTTCAGGATCTCGTACATTTTAAGACATGAAATCAGACTTGCAGGTTCTGCTCTTTAAGGGGGTGTGTTCTCTTGAGGGTTCAGCCGGCTCTACGAATTGTGATCTCCATGCACTTGCCACTTCCCTTGGTAGCAGAGTGGCCAAGAGCACAGGCAGACAATCTGGTTTTTCATCCCCATTCTGTCACTAGTAGCTGTCCTGTAAATTTGGGATAGTAATAGTCCCAGTTTGTAGATTTGTTGTAAGAATTAACTCAGGGAATGTGTCTGACTAACTTAGCACAGCACCTGCTACATAGATAGCAGTTTATACTCAGTAAATGGTAGTTCAGTCTGGTGCTCAGTAGCTCAGCCATGTCCAACTCTTTGTGACCCCGTAGACTAGCCCACAAGGCTTGTGTCCATGGGATTCTCCAGGCAACAATACTGGACTGGGTTGCCATGCCCTCCTCCAGGGGATCTTCCCGACCCGGGGATCGAACCCCCAACTCTTGCATCACCGGCACTGGCAGGCAGATTCTTTACCACTAGCACCACCTGGGGAGCCCAAATGATAGTTACTCATATCATTTTATACAAAAATGGTTGGATGGCATCACTGACTCCATGGACATGAGTTTGAGCAAACTCCGGGAGATGGTGAATGACAGGGAAGCCTGGATTTCTGCTGCAGCCTGTGGGGTCACAAAGAGTTGGACACGACTGAGTGACTGAACAACAACACACAAAAATAGTTTATAGTTTAGTTGTATTGTCCACCTTGATCTCCAGAAACCTAGTTCAGGGGAGATTTATGATATGTCTATCAGCCAGCCCTCAGCGTCTGCCTTTCCTCACTTTCTGCTCCTCCAGATCTTTCACCTGAAAGACCTTGAAGAGACCTTGCCCTCATCGCCCCCCAACCCCCGACCCCTCATGCCAGATCTAAATCTCTTGCAACCTAGTCTGGCTGGTCTGGAGAGCCCTCAGCTTTCTCCAGCCCCTCAGCCTCCTGCCTCTGGGGGAAGTGCAGTCCTTTCGGTGCTCCAGTTCCCCTCAGGTAGAAATGGCTCCTCTGCAGCAACGTGACCTCCAGACAGGAGCAGCATCGCCAGCATCCTTTCCTAAATTTCTGCTTCTTAAGCATCATCTTTCTCAACTCTTGAGCCTTTTCCTTAATTCTGGAAATTTGCCATCTATTTGGTTTTGTTCCAGAATGGGTTCAAGCTAAAACTTAATTTAGAAAAATTTGTTATGGGCATGCCAGCCCACCCTTGGGATTCATGCAGATTAAAGGCTTCCCATCCTGCGGCGTGAAGGGGCAGGTCTTAGGCATGTGGGCATGAGGAAGGTGGAGCTGTGCGGCCGTGACAGACGTGGAGACAGTGGTCTCGCCAGCCAGGACCTGGCTGCTCACAGCCCCGCGTCCTGGTTTGTGCTCGGGGACCAAGGCTGAGAGGTGGAATTGGTCCTCAAGGAAGCATCTTCTTTGGCACATACCCTAGAATAATGTTTCCTGAGCAGCTGCTCTCAGCCCAGAGGCTGGGATGGGGCTTGGCTCTTGCTGGCCGCAGTGTGTATGTTACTGAGAGAAGTGGACGTGGCCGTGTTGGGCCCTGCCCTCCCCTCCACCCCCAGTCCCCAGGACAAAACTGCTGCACTCCAGGCTGTCTTTGGGCCCCAGAGCAATTTTCAGAATGTTCGTGTGGCCAGTGTGTTCTTTCTTGGAGGGGTGTGGAAGCATTTCTTAGATAACTCCTTGCTCAAAACTGCTTTTGCCTTTTTTCTGCAGGGATTGTTTTAATGACAAAAAGAGCACTTTCTCAGCTATTTCTAAGTAGGGTTGTTTTTTTTTTTTTCCCTACCTCTCCACTTATTTTCTCCAGTATACAGGCCCCATCATGCTATGCTATGCTATGCTATGCTAAGTCACTTCAGTCGTGTCCGACTCTGTGTGACCCCATAGACGGCAGCCCACCAGGCTCCACCATCCCTGGGATTCTCCAGGCAAGAAGACTGGAGTGGGTTGCCATTTCCTTCTCCAGTGCATGAAAGTGAAAAGAGAAAGTGAAGTCGCTCAGTCATGTCTGACTCTTAGCGACCCCATGGACTGCAGCCTACCAGGCTCCCCCATCCATGGGATTTTCCAGGCAAGAGTACTGGAGTGGGGTGCCATTGCCTTCTCCGGGCCCCATCATAGAGAACTGTAATTATAATCCTCGTTTGGGAGACTCTGTGGAGAGGGGCCAATTAAAGGAACATTGTGTGCCATCTCCTTTGGGCCAAAAGGGGAAGAGAAAGGTGGGCTTCTGAGGCTCTGAGCCTGGGGGCCTACAGAGGGTGGGGGTGCTAAGGGATGAGCTTGAGGTTTCGGGCTCTGTGGGTGCTCCTCAGGCCAGTGGGGAGGTGGGCAGGGGTTTCAGAGTGTCCTCACAACATGAGGGCCTGGGCCACATGCTTCTGTGAAAGGTTTCCCAGCATGGGGTGAAAGAGCTGCAGACACAGAGTAGATATACAGTAAGAATACTAACTGGCCTGTGTGATATTTTACTTAGAGTTGTCAGGAGTTGCTAAGTCGTGTGTGTGTTTTTCTCTTAGGTTCATTTTCCAGACACTGAAAGAGCAGAATGGCTAAATAAGGTAAGAGAAGAGTGCATGAAACACCAGATATCAGTGGGAATTAGAGGGTGAGATGCCACCTTTCCATATTTGGGGATTTGGATGTTGACAATATGTGAACTCATTTGGACTTAGCGGGTTGGCTTCTGCTCTCAAAATAACTGAGACATTACTTTGCTTTTCTAAGCAGTGCAAACTGTGTCTTTGACATAGAAAGCTAATAATACTCTCATAGTTGGACATTTGGCCCTGTGTCTCCTCACTTTGATGGTGGTCGTAAGTGAAATTTTTAGAACATTCTTATGAAGAGGGAATTAACTCCCAAGAAATCTAGCCTTTTTAAAAAGGTTATGTTTTAAATCATTATTCTTTGAAATAGATCTCTTTTATCTCTGTATTTTATATATCCTTAGAATTGTAGTAAAAACTAACGTAGGTAATGATTACCCATAATGTAATTACTGGAAGTTAGTCCATCCTTAAAGACAACTCATTAATGTTTGTTAAGAACAACACAGTTTTAGAAAGTTTTTAGCACTGAGTTGAAATTACAGGATTATCTGACTGTTTGTGCATACCAAGTTGCTTCAATCACATCCAGCTCTTTAACCCCATAGACTGTAACCCACCAGGCTCTTCTGTCCATGGGATTCTCTAGGCAAGAATATTTGAGTGAGCCGCCATGCGCTACTAAAGGGGATCTTCGGGACCCAAGGATCGAACCCTTGTCTCCTGTGGCTCCTGCATTACAGGCAGATTGTTTACTGATGAGCCACTGAGGAAGCCCCTTTCTGACTTTTTAAGTAATGATTAAATGTGCTGATATGCATAAACAAAATATTTAACTCAAATAACTAATTCCTGCAATATACTGGTTGGTTAATCAATAGTTTATTGTTATAATACATTTTAAAATTTTAGATGCTGTTTTTGCATAACAAAAAAGGACATCCCCTGCTTTTGCCTTTCGAAAATTCTGGTAAACTGTACGAGCATGATTTTTCATGATGATTTAGATACTGTACTATTTGTTTGACTGAGTGAAAGTCACTCAGTCATGTCCAAGTCTTTGTGACCCCACAGACTATACAGTCCATGGAATTCTCCAGGCCAGAATACTGGAGTGGGTAGCCTTTCTCTTCTGCAGGGGATCTTCCCAACCCAAGGATTGAACCCAGGTCTCCCACATTGCAGGTGGGTTCTTTACCAGCTGAGCCATGTTTAACCTGAACTCCTTCTCTTTTCCAGACTGTAAAACACATGTGGCCTTTTATTTGCCAGTTTATAGAGAAGTTGTTTCGAGAAACCATAGAGCCAGCCGTGCGGGGCGCACACACCCACCTCAGCACCTTCAGCTTCACAAGGGTGGACCTGGGGCAGCAGGTTAGTCTCCTCTCGGGCTTTCTTACCTGTGCGCCACTGGAGAGAATGCTAAGCCACCTCACATTGCTTTCTAGAGCGAGCTTTTTTCTGGAAGGCTGGCTGTGTGCACAGGTCCCCCCCGGGTCTCCTGTCTCGCGGTCTCTCCTCTGTCGGGACCTCGCCTCCTGTGTGCGCGGTGGTGCCTCTATCAGTCCAGGTCCACCTGCAGGCCCCTCAGCCGCACGTTCTCCCATCTCCCGCTACCTTTGTACTGTCCTGCAGGGGAGGGGGTTTGCTGTGGAAACGCACTAATGGTTGACACAAGCTGGAAGGAGCCCCCACTCCCACCCCCATGTTTCAAAACAGCAACCCAGGGCTCCAGTGCTGGGCTCACAGCACCGCTTTAGTGACACAGGGGAAGGGGAAGGTGGACTTTGTTCTTGGAATCGAGTTATATACAGAGGATGGTCACTAATTCCAACACCACTGGAAGCCTCGGGACCACCATAACAGCAAGTTTCCTTTTTATTTTTTTAAGTCAGTGTTCCCAATAAGTAGCAACCGCTGAAGGTAGCATTTTTTTCTCTTGAGGCATAATTGACATATAACGTTATATTAATTTCAAGGTAACACTGTTTTTATGCCTAATAAGAGTTCAGAATTCAACAGTACTTTTTTTTAGTTTATTTTTTGGCCATACTGCAACCCTGCAGGATCCTAACTCGCCAGCCAGGGGTCAGCGGCTGCAGAGCCCCACAAGCACCTTCCCCTTGCGCTGCATCCCTATGCCGGTGCTCCAGGAGGCGGGGCAGAGGACCGTGACCCCAGCTGTGCCCCTGCCCCAGGCTCCCTCCCAGCCCACCCTCCCAGGTGTCGGTCGCCTTTCCTTGTCGAGGTCCATCTTTGTGCAGAGACAGGTGTTTGTGTCCTGTCCAGCTGGTTCGTGCAGGCTGTTTGCCCTCTTGGCTGAGTCTGCAGCATGCTACCATTTTGGATGTGGTCCCTGTTCAGCTCATGGGGCCAGCACAGGACTCCTGTGGGACACTGCCTCTCGTTTCCACTTTACCTCAGTCCCTTAAAGGGACCATGACAAGTGGGAATGCACAGTTAGAAACTGGAATGCCACATGAATATGAAATGGGGGTTGCAAGGTTTTCTGTGAAGGGCGGGTGGTGAATAGCGTGCGTTTTGATGGTTACAGACAGTTTCAGAGGCGTGTCCTCCTCCTGCCCTGCCCCCTTCTTTTCCTTTAAAATAACACTCAGGCTGTGTCTTACAGTCAGGCACACTCATGTTCATGCAGATTTGGAATTCTTGCTCCAACTGAGTTTGTCTCAGAAAGAATTACGTTCGTGTTTGTGTGTGTACTTTCACCTTAATGCTGACAAAGGGCAGGAATGCTGAGAGCAGTGCAGGTTTGGTCAGAGAGCTCAGTGTCACAGGGCGCTTGGACTTCTCGTAGGAATAGAGGACCCAGGCGTCTGATGCCGGGACCGGAGGGGGCATGGGAGCCTGAGCGGAGACCCTATGACCTGGGGTGGTGGCAGCGTGGGCCCAGAGTCTGCTCCTGCGGCCGACTGGGCGGTCAGACTTCAGGACACCCGCACCGTCAGAGTGAGCGTGGGGACCCGGTGGTTCTTCAGCTTGAGTTTTTCATGTCCAGCTGTCATGTTGTGAACTTTCTTAGAAGGGGGTCTCAGATCAGTAAATTGGGAAAAGATTCTGAAATGATGTTGAAATATAATATTTATTATTGTCTGCCTTTTCTTTTTATCGTCATTTGATTCTCACCTTGTTGCCTGTATTATCTGTTGAAAATATAGTTAATATTTTTAATTCACTCAAAAAGTCCCATTTTTATAAAAATACTAAAAAATAGAAAGTTATGACATAAAGATAAAATGAGAAGAACTTCTGTTTTAGACAGGGTATTAAGGGTGGACTAGAGGGAATGGTTCAGAGTCCCCTGGAGGACGCAAGGACTGAGGGTCCTGGGTCGGGAGTGAAGCCGGGTCACAGCCCTGAGCGCCTGCTGAGCTAGGCAGTGCTCTGTGGCCTGTTGGTCCCACATCCTGTGGGCCGCTCTCAGTCTGCAGGGCCCTCCTGAGTGTCTTACAGATGAGGGTGCTCAGGGCCAGAGGCCCACAGCGTCCTGGGGGTGAGACCAACAGCATCATGAAGCAGAGTGTTCCCGCCCGGGCCTGGGACCCAGGCTCGTCTTCTCAGCTCTGCTGGGTCACAAGGTTTGGTGTTCTTTACCCTTCCTATGTTTTAAAGAAGCCAATTTTTGTTTCAGCCCCTCAGGATCAATGGTGTTAAGGTGTATACTGAAAATGTGGATAAAAGGCAGATTATTTTGGACCTTCAGATTAGGTAAGTTTGTGTGTTTGTCGTAGTTAATGATGTGTGATGTCACTTAGCTATGCCCATAAAGTAAAGAACATAATGAGCATGTATCTTACTGCTATTTGATGGAATTGGACTATCTTCTTATTGAGGATCTAAACTTAGCTATTTCTGGTTTTAGTCCCTGATAGGAAAAGGCAATGGCGCCCCACTCCAGTGCTCTTGCCTGAAAAATCCCATGGATGGAGGAGCCTGGTAGGCTGCAGTCCATGGGGTCGTGAAGAGTTGGACACGACTGGGTGACTTCACTTTTACTTTTCACTTTCATGCATTGGAGAAGGCAATGGCAACCCACTCCAGTGTTCTTGCCTGGAGAATCCCAGGGACAGAGGAGCCTGGTGGGCTGCCATCTATGGGGTCTCACAGAGTCGGACACGACTGAAGCGACTTAGCAGCAGCAGCTTAGATAACTGCCATTTGTAGAACATGTTAAAAGAAATTAAAGGCACTACAAGAAAACTACAGGCCCATATCCCTTGTGAACATTGATGCCATAATCGTCAAGAAAACGCTCACAAACTGAATTCAGCAACATAGTGAAAGGATTATACACCATGACTAAGTGAGATTTATTTCCAGAATGTAAGGATGGTTCATCGTAAGTGATCAGTGTAATACTCCACAGTAATAAGAGTGAAGGGGAAAACCACCTCATCATCTCAGTTGATGCAGAAAAAACATTTGTTGAAATTCAACACTTTGATGATAAAAAACACTTAGGGCACAGACAGAAACAATGTCAGCATGATGGGCTTGTTTATTGGACTTGGAACACTTGGCATATGTCCCCAGCAAGCAGCATGCTCAGTGGTGAGAAACTGAAACGTCTCCTCTGAGCGCAGGAGCTCGGCAAGGACCCCGTCACCACTTTGTCCAGCACAGCACTGGAAGCTCTTCCAGAGCAACTAGGTATGAAGAAAACAAAACGCATGCATTGTTGGAAAGGAAGCAGTAGTAAAGTAGAAGGATACAAAATCAGTGCAAAAAAATGTATAGTTGCATTCTATACATTAACAATAAACAAGTCCAGAAAGGAAGTTAAGAAAATTTCATTTATGGTAGAAACAAGAAGAAAATACTTCGAAATTAACTGAAGCAGTGAAAGACTTGTCCAATGAAAACTACAAAACACTCATGTGAAAAATTGACATGAATACATAGAGATACAGCTCATGTTTGTGGTTTGGAAGACTTAATATTGTTCAAAGCCAACACTCAAACTAATCTATAGAATCAGTGCAATCAGATGTATGCATATAATCAAATATATGATAAAGGATTGAGATCCAGAATATATAAAGAACTGCTACAACTCAACAACAACAACAAAAAAACAATTAACGTAATTCAGAAAGGAGCAAGGGACTGGAATGGACGTTTCTCCAAAGCAGATAGACTAGTGTTCACAGGCGCATGAGAGGGTGCAGACGCCACTGCTAACACCCATGAGGCGGCACCTCACACCCATCAGGCAGCAGCTGTCACCCTAGAATGGTCAGTGGGAATGTGCAGAAATTGGAGCCCCTGCACACTGATGATGGGAATACAAAGGGCACGGTTGCTGTAGAAACAGAGTAGTATCTCCTTAAAAACAAGAAACAATAACTATATGACCCAGCACTTCCCCTTCTGGGTGCATACCCAGAAGAACGGAAAACAAAATCCCAGAGGGGTGATTATATACTTCAGTTCATAGCAGCTTTGTTCACGATAGCTAAAACATGGAAGCGACCCAGGTGTTCGCTGACTGTTGGACGGATAAGAAGGCATGTTGTGTGCATACAGGATTCAGGCTGTACAGAGAAGGAGTGGCACAGTGCCACAGTGGGCAGTGTCCATCCAGCTACAGTGGGATGGGCAGACCTTGGGGACATCATGCTAAATGAAGCAGGACAGTCACAAAGAGACTGTGATTTCCCCCATGGGAGCCCTCTTGAGGAGCAGACCCACAGAGACAGAGAACAGGATGCAGGCTGCCAGGGAGGCGGGGAGGATATAAGTCACTGAATGAGGGGCATAGAGTCTCAGTTTTGCAGGATGAAGAGAGTTCTGGAAATGATGGTGGTGATGGTTGCACAGCAGTCTGAATATGCTTAATGCCACGCCTTGCACTTCAGAATGAGTGAGATGGTAATGCTATGTATATTTTACCACGATAAAAAATAATTGGGAAAAATTGATTAGGGGTCTGCCAACTGCCTTCCCTGGTGGTAAAGGGCTTCTCTGGCTCTTGTCTTTGTCCTTCAAGAACCTGCTTATGGCTTTGTGAGGCCCCTGCCCAGCTGTATGCCAGCTACTGACTGACACGGCTCAGCAGGGTTGGTTTTGTTTTGATTAAGGGTCATAAAAAATCGTGTCATCTTTGAGTTTCTAAAGTGTTTTAATGTAGTAAATGAGCAGAGTCCATACCAATTGCCTTTATTTTAGAAACAAGCATAGAGTGTTATGATGATGTAATATGGGAAAACTCTGCGTCTTCAACACATTTGGCACCACTGCAAATACTGCTGTCATGAGTGGAGTAAAAGAGGTAGCCCCAAGGCTGTCCACAGGCTGAGGGTGAGCTTCAGCGGGTGGGAACCTTGTTCTCTTATTCCATCACTGAGGGAGCCCTTGATACACGTTTGTTAAACAAACACTGAAATGAGTCTGTTACCTGATGCCATTTTGAAGACTGCAGTCTGGCTTTTGTGGTTTCAGCAGACAGTAGCATATGCAAGTTATGCAGCTCAGACATTTATGTCTCTGAAGCAGTCTGCATTCTACTTTTTCCTATGTTCCAGACAAGAACTGTAACGAGATTACTGCCTGTAGAGTTGGGGAAGGAGTATTGAGAGATAATAGAACATAAAATGATCATGTCTTAGGGTATGTGAAAAAAACTTGTCATTCACCATCTGCCTCTACAAGGATGAGGTCACCAGCCACTGTGGTCACTGCCCTTCCACACCCCTGAAAGGAGTTCAGAGCAGAGACCAGGAATGAGGCCCTCTGTGCTCTCAGAAAACTGGCAGAACTGACTTTGAAGCAGTTCGATATTTTCAAGAGAAGATTTATTAGCCCAGTTTCTTTCATATTCTCATAGCTAGAAAAACTCTACAATCATTAATGAAGATGTCTGCTTCTTGTGACTACTGTAGCAACCTTCTGCCAAAATGTGTCCTTGATTGCGTGCACCTCCTTCACCAAAAGAAACACACACACACACACACACACACACACACACACACCCCCACACACAACACAAAATCGCTTCAGTCGTGTCCGACTCTGTGCAACCCCATAGACGGCAGCCCACCAGGCTCCCCCTCCCTGGGATTCTCCAGGCAAGAATACTGGAGTGGGTTGCCATTTCCTTCTCCAAAGCATGAAAGTGAAAAGTGAAAGGGAAGTCGCTCAGTCGTGTCCAACCTTCAGCGACCCCATGGACTCCAGCCTTCCCAGCTCCTCTGTCCATGGGATTTTCCAGGCAAGAGTACTGGAGTGGGGTGCCATTGCAGTGACTTTTACGGCAGGAATGTGACTGTTGGCAGACTTTCATCCCAGATGCCTTCTGTTGATATTTTGCTCAAGTGCTTGGACACTGTCTGTTGTGATTATCAGATTCCTCCTGATGCTCCAGGGCAGGAGCAAGATGATCCGCTTCCGGAATCAAGGGTGGGCATCAAACCATTCAGGTTCCACAAAAACATCATGGGCCTGTCACGTTTTTATAAACACAGGTGACACTTTCCATGCAGCGTCACACGGTGTTCACGGGTGTTCACATTAACGATTGAAGGGACAGTCGCTGAGTAAAACTGATGCCTCAAATGGGTGTAATGTCCCTGAGGGCTTGAGCCTGCTGGTTTCTCACGGTGGGGGAGCACGGGCGCATTGTTTGTGATGAAATATGATCTAAGCTTTGTATATGTTTTAAACAGTTATTTATGAGACAAATGAAAACTATACTCCATCAAGAGACTGCTCCAGAAGCTGCCCTTTGAGAAGTGACGTTTGTTCCAAGACCTCTGGCCAGGCAGCCAGCCTCGCCCTCCGTGTGGCCCTGCTGACTCTGGGGGCTGTGGCTGCCGCAGCCCAGGTGCTAGGACTCTGGCCCAGCTGGCCTGCCGGTTACAGCTTGCCTACAGTCCAGTTTTGGTGGCTTTACTAGCACTGTATTCAGATTCTGTAGCTTGGGTCTGTGGTGATGATGAGAATGTAATCAAAACTTTTTCTTTGCTAGTTTTGTAGGGAATTGTGAGATCGATCTGGAGATCAAGCGGTACTTTTGCAGAGCTGGTGTGCAGAGTATACAGGTAAGGCTTTTTTAAGTTTCATTTTCTTATCAGATTCTCTGCACTGTATTCAGAAAGAAAATTGTGAAGTTTTTGTTAACTCAGAATTTCTTTGAAGTTAGAGAAGCCTGAAGTCATAAGCTCAGGAATCACTGTCAGGATCTTGCACTCTCCTTTTGAGTCACTAAGGGCCTGTGAAATTATTTCCATTAATGTTTTGTTTTCCCATTTAAATTTAGATTCATGGTACAATGCGGGTGATCCTGGAACCATTGATTGGAGACATGCCCTTAGTAGGAGCTTTGTCTGTCTTCTTCCTTAGGAAGCCAGTAAGTCAAGGTTTATTTCATTCTCTTCTTCCCATTCACTGACAAGAATGTGTACATACCAAAGAACAGAGTGAAGAAAAAGAGCTTATCTCATTTTATTCCCTTTGAGGCCTGAATCCTGTGTGTTTTCATCTCTTTATGCTCTAACATCTCTTGATAGACAACTTCTCCTCATTATAAAGCTCATACGCTTGGGAATTTCCTGGTGGTCCAGTGGTTGAGACTCAGTACTTGCACTGCAGGGAGTGGGGATTCTATCCTGTTCAGGGAGCTAGATCCTGCATGCTGCACAGCCAAAAAGTAAAAATAACTTTATAATATTAATTTCCAAATGAAATTTTAGCACTCAGAAAAGTAGGATGTGGCTGTGAGAGGTTGAGAATCACTGGTACCTTTATATGGTGAATTACAGCCCCTAAGCACAATCTTCAGAGAAAAGGGACTTTTTCGGTCATTTTCATCTGGAAAATATCAGAGCACAGTTCCCTGCTGTCTGTCAAGTCCTTCCCCACCACAGTGAAAAATAAGGATTTGGGGATTTTGACTGGATGATTCAGACGTGTGAAAATCTTTGAATGTGAAACTTTTGCACATTGTTTTGCTTCTTGATTTGTTTAGATTAGTTTTGATATGTGCTACTTGCTTTATAAAAAACAAAACTGCAAGTTTCTGAAGTGCTGCCCTCGTGGAGCACATGGATGGACGTGCTGCCCTATTCAGGCTCAGTGATGGATGCAGGCCTCCCAGCCTCTCTTCCCACTCTCGGTTCCTCCTGTTCTTTGATCAGACTGCCATCTCCCCCACCAGTCTCCACAGGAGATGGTCCCAGGACTCCCACAACCAAGGTCCACAGATGCTCAGGTTCCTTAGTAAATGGCGTAGTGTTTGCTTATAACCTCTGAACAGCCTCTTTTTGCATCCTTTAAATCATCTCTAGATCCGTAGTAACACCTAATATAGTGTAACTTCTATGTAAATAGTTGAAATGTAAATGGTTGCCTTAGTGCAGCAGATTCAAGTTTTGCTTTTTGGAACTTTCTGGAATATTTTTTCTTTATGAATACTTTTGATCCATAATTGGTTAAATCTGAGGAGACGGAGCTGGAACCCTTGGACACTGAGGCCCAACTGTTTCTGATTTCTGTAAGCCTCAGTTTCCCCATCAGTAACATGGAGAGTACAGTAACACCTCCGGTAAAAGACTAGATATGACAACTAAATGTCAGTGGGTAAAAACACTCAGTATAGTACCTGGTATACGGAAGTCTCCCAAGTATTTAAGAAATAAAATACTTTCCTATATGTAGGTTTAGCATTCTGGTGGGTCCTGACAGCAGAGATCAAGGTTTGGTAAGCTTGGATGAAGGTTCTGGCAAGAGCCAGGGAGACCCACTGTCTGCCATTGGACATGTCCCAGAAATTGGCGAGCACCCACTCATGCCAACTTGACATCATTGGCACTGCCTCTGGGGTGTACTCTCGAGGGTGGTTCTGACTTGACATCATTGGCATTGCCTCGGGGGTACACTCTCGAGGGTGTTTCAGAATCCTTAGGTCACATTTAGGTTCATCTCAGGAGTGCGGATTAGACTAGACTGAGTTGGGAGGCCTTTTCTAGAACTTCTCCAAGAGGTGGTCTGGCCTCACTCTGAATGTGTTTATCCCAGGGGTCCTCCCCGGTAGCAAAGCACATGTCTTCTGAGTCTGTGATCCGCAAATTGAGTTTCTTTATCTATAAAATGGAATTAATATCTTCCTTTAAGAGTGACTGTGAAAAGAAATTGAATCCATCTAGCTAGGACTCCAGCAGTTGACGTTGTTATCGTTCGGTAGCTCAGCCGTGTCGGACTCTTTGCGACCCCATGGACTGCAGCACGCCAGGCCTCCCTGTCCATCACCAGCTCCCAGAGTTTACTCAGACTCATGGCCATCGAGCTGGTGATGCCATCCAACCATCTCATTCTCTGCCGGCCGCTTCTCCTCCCGCCTTCAATCCTTCCCAGCATCAGGGTCTTTTCAGATGAGTCAGCTCTTCGCATCAGGGGCTAAAGTACTGGAGCTTCAGCTTTAGCATCAGTCCTTCCATGAATATTTAGGACTAATTTCCTTTAGGAGTGACTGATTTGATCTTCTTGCAGTCCAAGGGACTCTCAAGAGTCTTCTCCAACACCACAGATTAAAAGCTTCTGCACTCGGCCTTCTTTATGGTCCAACTCACATCCATTCATGACCACTGGAAAAACCGTAGCTTTGACTAGATGGACCGTTGTCAGCAAAGTGATGTCTCCGTTTTTTAGTACACTGTCTACATTTGTCATAGCTTTTCTTCCAAGGAGCAAGCAGTTGATGTACATTAAGCAAAGAAGGAGGGTGAAGGGGGGACTTTAAAAACAGAATGAGCATGTCCTGCTGTCTCATGGAACCCATGCAGGGGCTACAGCCAAGCATCAGAAACAGGATGACTGGCGCGTGGCCACTGTGGCTGCCGTCCTTTCTCAGGCCTGTTCTGCATGCTTCGCTGTCTCTCCCCAAGACCGTGGCCTCTAGTCCTTCAGGCCACAGGCCAGAGTCCCAGCTGCCATGGCCCAGAGGAGGAGCGAGCCTCCCCTTTCCCTCTGTCCTGGCCTGCCCCCCTTCCATCTGCGCCAAGCACAGGTCCTTGGCCCTGAGACCAGGAGTGCGGAGGACACAGTGTTTGAACGAGGGTCCTGGAGACTGATCCTGCCACCCTCTGTGGGAGGCAGCAGTGAGGTGATGAGGCAGAAACTGGCAGGGGGGTGCTCGGAGCCCACTGCGCTGAGGAGGGCCCAGAATAGGGCCACTGGGGAGTTTGGGAGTATTTATCCTGCCAGATGTTCTCTGAGTTTCTTGGAGGAGGGGTTGATATCCTGCATTATTTTGGAGCTTCTTGCTGCACCGCCAGGGTGCTGGCACTCTCAGCGGCCCCTCCCCATGCCCCGGGAGGGCCTGACACGCTCTCAGCACTCTGCACCTGTGTGGTGCAGAGGGAGTTCTGTCCTGGCCGCTGAGCAGCCGGGCTGTCTTTTCCTGTCTTTTTCTGTCTCTGGCTCTCACAGGGCTTGCTCTGACTCTCCTGCCCAGGGTGGCCCTGTCACCTCAGCTGTCTGTTCATTCAGGAGTGACACTCTTCCCAGTTTGCTGCATCCCAAGTGGAAGCTGGAAGTCCCAGGGCTGTTAAAACATAAGAAAAACATTCGTGACCTTTATCACCAGCCCAGACCAGCAAATTCAAAAGCCCTGGGGAAGGGTGGAGCCACCAGTGTGTAGCAAACTTCCTGTGTAGGAGGCTGGCGTGCAGTCAGCGCTGAAATGAGCAGTGTCTATGGGTTCGGATTCTGCTGGACCCACAGGCCCTCAGAGGGCGCTCAGGGGAGGCATGGTTGAGGCTGCCCTGCTCCTGTACCTGCTCAGGCTGCTGGGGCTCCAGGTGCAGGAGGTCTCTGCCCCGCCCCTGCCCTCACTGCTACTTCTCAGCCCTCAGAAAGAGGTAATTTCCTATCCTTTGGGAATGCTTCCCACTGGCTCTTCAGTTTCCCAAAGGCAGATCCATCCAGACTGCGGGCTGATGGGGAGGGCGCTAATTTTCATTGCTTTTCCTCGATCTGCCCCTAGGGCTGGGCGGAGTTTTCTCTCTCACATATCTGGGCACCTGTTCAGTCACACACTTCTCAGTCTCGTCCTCAAACACAGTCACTCACGCCCCTCTCCCTCCACAGCCCTCCAGCTTGTGTGCTCTGGCCTCCCTTGAGCTCAGGGACAGGCCAGCTCCCCCTTCAGGGCCTTGAACAGGAGTGCCTGGAGCCTTCCTTCTTGCATTCGTATCTCTTCAAACTCAGCCGAGTCTGTCCTTCTGTGAATTCTTTCCCCGTCCCCCTAGTATTATTCTGTTTCTCTGAACTCGGATAGCATTCAGGTACATCTCATCGTTTTGACAAGTGTCCTGCGAGTAGGTGCTCTGTTACCCCCGAGTTTACAATCTAGTTTTAGTCCCTCGACGTGATCGCCCTTTGGGAGGGCCATTGAGAGTTTCTTTGACCTGATTCAGCAGGATGCCCCAGGTTCATGTTAACAGTTTTTGCCCCAGACCCAGAATCAGCCATTTCTTCAAAGTTTCCTGTTCCCTTTAGTGGAAGATGCATCTAGAGATCACAGTCATGGTCTAGGGCATCCATGGGGCTTCCCTCTTAGCTCAGTCGGTAAAGAATCTGCTTGCAAGACAGGAGACCTGGGTTTGCTTCCTGGGTTGGAAAGATCCCCTGGAGGAGGGCATGGCTACCCCCTTCAGTCTTCTTGCCTGGAGAATCCCATGGAGAGAGGAGCCTGGCAGGCTACAGTCTGTGGTGTTGCGAGAGTCGGACACGACGCAGCAACTAAACCACCAGGGAGCCCTGTGGAGGTTGGTTTCTCAGGACTTTATTACAGTTGTTGCTTTGGAGTTTGGGTTTGTCCAAAGGAATCTTGATCCTTCAGTTCATACTTAGAGCTGCTTACTCCCCAGCTCTGTCACTCCAGTGTGTGTGAGTAATAGAGGTCATACAGTTTGACTTAGCGTCTTCTGCATTATAAAGCACAAGTGATTGCATTATGTGCAGTATCCATCTTGACAGAAGAAGCAGTGTTTTAATCAGTACTTTTTACCTATCCATATCTGTTTAATGGAATCTCAGCCAACTATATAGAAATTATTCTAAGATAAATACCCACTAGCTGCTGCTGCTGCTAAGTCGCTTTAGTTGTGTCTGACTCTGTGCGACCCCATAGACGGCAGCCCACCAGGCTCCCCCGTCCCTGGGATTCTTCAGGCAGGAACACTGGAGTGGGTTGCCATTTCCTTCTCAAGTGCATGAAAGTGAAAAGTGAAAGTGAAGTCTCTCAGTCGTGTCTGACTCTTAGTGACCCCATGGACTGCAGCCTACCAGGCTCTTCCATCCATGGGATTTTACAGGCAAGAGTACTGGAGTGGGGTGCCATTGCCTTCTCCGAAATACCCACTAAAAAACTGAGCAAAAAAAGTACAAAAGTTGACTAAATGGATGGAACATATCCCACTAATATCAGGGAAAAAAGTGAAAGTGAAAGTCACTCACTCGTGTCCAACTCTTTGCGACCCCATAGACTGTCCAGTCCAGGGAATGCTCCAGGCCATAATACTGGAGTGGGTAGCTGGTCCCTTCTCCAAATATCAGGAAAATGCTATTTGAAATAGTGATGGAGTAACCATTCTTTAACTGCCAAATAGACTGATTTTTAACATCTGTGTTTGGTGTGGCTGTAAAGAAAGTACATTTCATACAATTTTGATGGAAATGTAAATTGGTACAATATTAGAGCAATTAGGTACTGACATGACTTAGCACCTGAACAGCAAGGTAGTGCATATCAGCATAAAAAATGAACATATATCCTTGACCAGAGCTTCAACTTTTTGAATGCTAGTCTCTGTAAGAACGTGTGTAAAAAGATATTCACTGAATCATTTTGTTGTTGTTCTTCTTCAGTTGCTAAGTCATGTCTCACTCTTTACAGACCCATGAACTGCAGCACAGCAGGCTTCCCTGTCCTTCGCTATCTCCATGAGCTTGCTCAATCTCATGTCCATTGAATCAGTGATGCCATCCAGCCATTTCATCCTGTCACTCCCTTCTCCTCTTGCCCTCAAACTTTTCCACCATCAGGATCTTTTTCAGTGAATCAGCTCTTCACATCAAGTGGCCGAAGTATCGGAGCTTCTGCTTCAGCTCAGTCCTTCCAATGAATATTCAGAGTTGATTTCCTTTAGGATGGACTAGTTGGATCTCCTTGCAGTCCAAGGGACTCTCAAGAGTCTTCTCCAACACTACAGTCCAAAAGCAGCAATTCTTTGGCCTTCAGCCTTCTTTATGGTCCAACTCTCACATCCACATACGTAACTACTGAAAAAACCATAGCTTTGCGCATACAGACCTTGTCAGCAAAGTGATATCTCTGCTTTTTAATATGCTGGCTAGTTTTGTCATAGCTATTCTTCCAAGGAGCAAGTGTCTTTTAATTTCATGGGTGCAGTCACCATCCACATTGATTTTGGAGCCCAGGAAAATGAAATCTGACACTGTTTCCACTTTTCCCCCATGTATTTGCCATGAAGTGATGGGACCGGATGCCATGATCTTAGTTTTTTGATTGTTGAATTTTAAGCCAGCTTTTTCGCTCTTTTCTTTCATCTTCATCAAGAGGCTCCTTAGTTCCTCCTCATGTTCTGCCATTAAGGTGGTATCATCTGCATATCTGAGATTGTTGATATTTCTCCTTGTAGTCTTGATTCTAGCTTGTAATTCATCCAGCCTGGCATTTCCCATGATGTACTCTGCATATAAGTTAGATAGGCAGGGTGACAATATACAGCTTTGACATACTCCTGTACAGGTTTCTCACGAGGCAGGTCAGGTGGTCTGGTATTCCCATCTAAGAATATTCCACAGTTTGTTGTGATCCACACAGCCAAAGGCTTTAGCATAGTCAATGAAGCAGAAGTAGGTGTTTTTTAGAATTCCTCTGCTTTTTCTATGATCCATCATATGTTGGCAATTTGATCTCTGGTTCCTCTCCGTTTTCTAAATCCAGCTTGTACATCTGGAAGTTCTTGGTTCATGTATTGCTGAAGCATAGCTTGAAGGATTTTGAGCATAATCTTGCTAGCGTATGAAATGAATGCAATTGAGTAATTTGAACATTCTTTGGCATTGCCTTTCTTTGGGATTGGAGTGAAAACTGACCTTTTCGAGTCCTGTGGCCACTGCTGAGTTTTCCAGATTTGCTGGTATAATGAGTGTAGCACATTAACAGCATCATCTTTTAGGATTTGAAATAGCTCAGCTGGAATTCCATCACCCCCAATAGCTTTTTTCATAGTAATGCTTCCTAAGGCCCCCTCAGGATGTCTGGCTTTAGGTGAGTGATCACACCATCGTGGTTATCCGAGTCATTAAGAGCTTTTTTGTGTAGTTTTTCTGTGTATTCTTGCCACCTCTTCTTAATCTCTTCTGCTTCTATTAGATCCTTGCCATTTTTGTCCTTTGTTGTGCCTGTCTTCGCATTAAATGTTCCCTTGGTATCTCCAATTTTATAAAGAGATCTCTAGTCTTTTCCTTTCTATTGTTTTCCTCTAATTCTTTGCATTGTTCACTTAAGAGAACTTTCTTATCTCTCCTAGCTGTTCTCTGGAGCTGTGCATTCAGTTGGGTATATCTTTACCTTTCTCCTTTGCCTTTTGCTTCTCTCCTTTTCTCAGCTATTTGTAAGGCCTCCTCAGACAACCACGTTTCCTTCTTACATTTCTTTTTCCTGGGGGTGGTTTTAGTTATCACCTCCTGTACAATGTTATGAACCTCCGTCCATAGTTCTTCAGGCACTGTCTCTACCAGGTCTAGACCCTTGAATCTATTTCTCACTTCCACTGTATAATCATAAGGAATTTGATTTACGTCATACCTGAATGGCCTAGTGGTTTTCCCTACTTTCTTCAGTTTGAGACTGAATTTTGCAATAAGGAGTTCATGATCTGAGCCACAGTCAGCTCCCAGTCTTGTTTTTGCTGACTGTTTAGAGCTGCTCCATCTTTGGCTGCAAAGAATAAAATTAGTCTGATTTTGGTATTGACCATCTGGTTATGTAGATGTGTAGAGTCATCTCTTGTGTTGTTGGAAAGAGGGTATTTGCTATGACCTTTACTTACAAAAAGGATAAATTGCAAATATTCTAAGTGCTCATCAATAGGAGGGTGGGTATATAAATAATTATGATTTTACTGGAGAAAATTATGACATCAAAAAACATAAGAACAGGCAAGCTATCAGTACCAATAAGGGACAACAGGTTTGATGTTTTATAAAGTGAAAATCAAGGTATAGAATAGCATTATGTCCTGAGTAACCCATCCATTTATGAAGAAACAGACGTGTATAATTTGATAATGACGATTAGAAGTCGTTTGCATACTTACTATATTTGCCGTTTTTTTAAAAACAGCTTTTAGAAATTAACTGGACAGGACTGACTAATCTTCTCGACATTCCTGGATTGAAGTAAGTATTCTGTCATGCCCTATGGCCAGCTTGCTGATGGCATGTGCATTGGTGGCGTCATGAGGCAGCCCAGCGGCTGAGCGCCATCTCCCGGGCAGCGTCCGTGCCTTTCAGGCAGGGCGCTCAGGCTCCGGAACCCGAGTTGCGTCTCAGGCTCTGGGCTGCAGCTGCACGCGAGCCCTGTTGGGGCTCAGTGGAGCCATTTCATTTGTCATGCGGTGTCTTTCCAGTTTTGGTGTTTTAATATCCCAGAAAAATAAAGAAGTGTTTAAAAAGTTTTCAAGCTCTTTCTGGCTGCGTTGAAGCTGTGCTGCCCCATCCCTTCCTGCCGCCTCTGCCTTGACGCGCTCCTCCTGGGCAGGGAGGAATCAGCCCGGACATGCGGCTTCGGGTGTGCTGGGAGTCTTTGCTCTTCCGTGCGCTCTAGTGTCTGAACCGTGAGGACTGCTTCCAGATGAGCTGTGAAGCCTTCGGGGCCTGTCCCTCCTGTGAGGGCGGTGAGGCTTCCTTTGTCAGGCTGCAGGTCGTCTGTCCTCCAAGATGGAAGGCGACAGCGGCAGACCGTTAGTCAGCACCAAGCAGGAAACCTGCTTCTTTTGGTTTTACCTGCATTTGAAGGTTAAAGTGTGTTAAGTGTTGGTTACAGTTACATGTGTTCCTAGTGGACACTTTGTTAATCTGTGGGGTTCTTTTCCCTATTTTGCTTAGAAAATTGAATTATGAAAGCCTTGGTTCAGTCTGCTTTTTTTTCTATTCCTTTCTATTTATTATCTCCTTGAAGTGGCCATTAGAAAGAATTTTATTTTGTTTCATTATCAGGAAAAAATGAAGACTTTAATAAGCTGAGGCATAGTTGTAATAATAAGACTTTTTTAGGTACTATGATTTATTGGATATAGCAAAGTACCGTTATCTTTAAAAGATTCTTGGAAAGGACAGCCTTAAAAGAATTTTGTAAAAGGGTTGGTTAGCATTCTTGCTTTCAAGAACAAACCCAGCTCACTTGGTCTTCATTAAGCGAGTAAAGGTTTTGACAGACAGTCTGTTCTTCCATCCACCAAGTGGGTGGGGAGAGCCTGCTCTGGGCACTGGGTGTGGCCTGCGGCCCTGTCAGGTGGCCAGATGGGGCCGGACGCTGATGTCCACAGGACGGCTCCTGACCCACGTTTTGTGTGTGTGGCTTTATTGCCAGGCAGGCTCTTGCTGTGAAGTAGCAGCTTCTGGCTTCTATTCTGTGGCATGCTTGGCAACCTCAGTAGAAGATTCCAGCAAATGTCCCTCTAGTTCCAGCAAAAGTTCCAGAGTTTACCTCTGTTTGTCCACCTTTCCTTGGACAGATATTCCTGGTTCTGATAATCAGGTCTGGGTCTCGTGCCCACCCTGAGAGGAGGCAGAGAATTTCTTGAAAAAGTTGCACTGAAGGACAGGAAGTCCCCCTAAGGAAGGACTCCCAGAGTTGGAGGAAAGGGTGCTGGTCAGTGGCCAAAACAGCAAGTCCCTGCTGTCCTTTAGTGCAGAAAAGAACGTGTGTCCTGCTTGCCTCCCCTCAGCACTGTGAGCCATGCTTGTCAGGCGTCTCCTCTGTAGGTCACACTGTGGTGAAGAGAGCCGGTGGGCGGCTCCTGCCCATGAGCCTGCAGCTCTGGAGTCAGTCCCAGGCCAGTGGGAAGGGAGAAACACACATACGCAAGGACACACACACACACACGTGCAGGTACAGCTTCGGTTCATTTTGTGGATTTATATGAAGACAGACTCGGTGTGGCATACCTTCTAGCTGTTGTTTTATATATAGATTTTTATACACATATAAAACATATTCTTATATATTAGGTATATATAGGATTGCATATCTTGTTAAGAATATATATGCATATATATTAGAAATACAGGTGGAAACAGACACACACCATGCAAAAATGAGGCTATGGTATAAAAGAAATATAGTAAAATACTCCTTTAAAATTACATATATTTATGCCTGGCGTGCTGCAGTTCATGGGGTCGCAAAGAGTCGGACACGACTGAGCGACTGATCTGATCTGATCTGATATATGACATAATTTATATATAATTATGTAAATTTCATGCGATAAAATATATGCATGTGTACTTAACATAAAACTTGGGCCACTATTTTGTGAAGATTTTATCAAGTAACAGCTGTGGCAGACCTTATCTTGTAAAAGTAAATATTTAATAACTTTGAACCTAACATAATGAAATCTTGCCCCAAGCTTTACTAAATGAACGTCTGCCTGCTCCCCGCATTGACTGCAGAACAGAAGCCGAGGTGTGAGGAGGTGGCAGGATGCCTGAGTCACTTCACGCCACCACACGTGTTCATGCTTCCCGCCACTGTTGAGTGAGGAGCCCTAACCCGCGTGTGAGGGGTGAAGGCTGTAGGTGGTGCGCAGGAAGACCGGGAGGGCGGGAGGCGTGAGGAAGCCGTGCCGTGTGCTGAGCCCTGCCGCAGTCAGGACGGGGGAGCGGCGACTCGGGGGGTGTGCAGCCCGCTCGGGAGCCGTCGGTGGAGGTGCCAGCTGGGCCTTCTGCTGGCGGCATGGGAGTCAGCGGGAGGTGAGGCGCAGCCCACCACCGGGGCAGCAAGCAGGTCCCAAAGCACTTGCGTCAGCAGTGAGGCGCCTTCTGTCTCAGATTTTTCGAAATAAACAAAACTCGTGCTTCTGCAGGGAGATTGCCTGGAATGAGGGTGCTGGGTGCTAAAGCTCTGAGGGACCACTCTGTCGTCAGCTTGGTGAGCACCAATCCAGTGTCTGCCAGCTTACGCCCTCCGAGTCCCTCTGGAGTGTAGACGCTGGTTAACTGGCCTCTTCACAAGAGCAGAGCTGCCTGGGGAGTGTGGTTCCCACGTTGAACTGAGAGGGCTGGTGCTGAGCCTCCAAGCCTTGGGTGGCATTTGGACCCGAGCCTGCAGCGAGGCTCGGTCATCTCTCAGGGCGTGATAGGACTGTCACTGTGTCCCAGGGGATGTTCGGCTGTGGTTCCTTTACGTCTGCCATGTCCGTAATGCTGACATCTGAGAAGTACTGGCAAGAAGAAGTAAGTTTCTTCTAGGACTCTGCCGTTCTGGCTGAAGGTGCTCTCGCACAGCCGTGCAGCTCAGGTTCTGGGCCCTCAGGAGTGATATTGAAGAGACCCCTGACTCTCCATTCACACACATTTACAAAGAACAGACAAAAAGGATATTGAAAGTACATTAGTTTCTGTAGCCCCCACAACTCTATTCCTGCTACTGCATTCTCTGTGCAGTGGTGTATACTGTTTCAAATTGATTACAGTATTCAGTACCTAATAAAGTGTAAAGAAGAATGAACTGTAAACTCTTTTACTTCATTAGGAGCTCCGCATATATAACAAAAAAGATGAATTTAATGTAATAAATGTGAAATGAGTAAATGCTTGTCTTCATATTTTTTGCACTTTTATGTATGTTTGAAATATTTTATGTTAAAATAAGGAATTTAATTAAATGTATATTCAATGTTAAATCAATGATAAAGTTATGTGGAAATAAATGTATGAGTGTGATTTAGGACGTTGAGAGATGTAGCCAGAATATTACCTCGTGTTCTCAGAATAAATCCCACATAATTGTCACCATAGCAGCATAAATACTGTGTTAGGGGAACTAGCACCGACCAGTTGGTGGGATATTGTGTCATGTTTATGCCGAGTTCGCTGTTACGGATGGTAACTGACATGAAGTGTCTGATCATTGTTGTTTTTTTTTTAACCTCCCACCTAACAGTGGTTTATCAGATACTATCATTTTGGATATAATATCAAACTATCTGGTGCTTCCCAATCGAATCACGGTCCCTCTTGTCAGCGAAGTTCAAATAGCTCAGCTGCGATTTCCTGTACCAAAGGTAAGCATGTGTTCATTAACACTTAAAATAGACTGAAGCAACTTTTCAGGTACATGGGTGCTGAGTCTTCTTGTATTTCTCCTAACAATGACCTTGCCATGTAGATCTTGATGCTGTAAAAGTGGTCTGTCCTGCTCGTCCTTAGGAGGTTGGCTAAGGGCCGTTTGTCCTAAAGCCTTTGGAGACTTAAGGGCATTTCTCAAACCTCAGAGGTACTCACAGGAATTTAATTCTGCAGATGTCACTGCAAGTTGTAAAGGACAGCTGTGACAAGGTATTTACTGCCTCAGAAAGCACTTTCTGCTTGTGTGTAAGATGCACGTTTTAGCCTGAGCTGGGAGCCTCCTGCCAGGCTCCTGCCAGGCGTGAGGAGCGGTCGTCTGTGGAGTCCTTCAGGGTGGACGTGCCTGGGTGTTAAGCCCCGCAGACGGAGTGAGTGGGTAGGGCTGGGCTGAGTCACGGCCTGGGGCTTAGCGGTAGCTTCACTCTGGGAGCACATCCCTCAGAGTGTCTTCATCTGTAGGTTGGGGTGGCGCCTCACACAGGTGACCACACATCTTGGAGGCACCTTCATTTGAGTAAACTAAACAACCTCAGCCCGAGACCATGAGAGCCTGCCAGCCACGGGTGTGGGATCCTGTCCGAGGCCCAGAGCACGTTCTCTGAGGGCTGCTCCTAGTGGTTTGCGTCCCACCCGTGTGATCTCACTGACCATGGGCTCCAGGGGTGGAGTGGGCAGCCTGTCACATGGTGTCTGGTCTCAGTTCAGAGTTTGTTTCATGAAGTAGAAGTAGCCAGCCTTTCCCCCTGCCTGTTACCCTTCTAGTAAGCTCAATCTTAGTAAACATTCATGAGCAGTCCTACTTTTTTCAAAGTAATAGCACCCCAATCCTCACATCCCAGATAGTCATATTGCTGGCATTCAGCAGGTGTGATGGGACACGGGTGAGATGGGGATGTCTTTCTTCCTTCACTTAGCATTCTCAGCCCGGGGAACACAGGCCTGCCTTTGCACGTAGGAATCCTCCTGCACCTAGGCCGTGGGCTCTGTGTTCTCTGAGCACTGGGGACCGTCTGAGCCCGCCCAGATCCACCCTCCATTCTGCTTAAATATGTGGCCACAGTGTCTAAGCATTAAATTTGTGAAAATGTAAATGGGAGGTTGGTTATTATTTTTAATAGGATCAGTTCAGTTCAGTCACTCAGTCGTGTCCGACTCTTTGCGACCCCATGAATCGCAGCACACCAGGCCTCCCTGTCCACCAACTACTCCCAGAATTCACTCAGATTCACGTCCATCTAGTCGGTGATGCCATCCAACCATCTCATCCTCTGTCGTCCCCTTCTCCTCCTGCCCCCAATCCCTCCCAGCATCAGGGTCTTTTCCAATGAGTCAACTCTTCACATGAGGTGGCCAAAGTTTTGGAGTTTAAGCTTTTGCATCATTCCTTCCAAAGAAATCCCAGGGCTGATCTCCTTCAGAATGGACTGGTTGGATCTCCTTGCACTCCAAGGGGCTCTCAAGAGTCTTCTCCAACACCACAGTTCAAAAGCATCAATTCTTCGGCGCTCAGCCGTCTTCACAGTCCGGCTCTCACATCCATACGTGACCACAGGAAAAACCATAGCCTTGACTAGATGGACCTTTGTTGGCAAAGTAATGTCTCTGCTTTTGAATATGCTATCTAGGTTGGTCATAACTTTGCTTCCAAGGAGCAAGCGTCTTTTAATTTCATGGCTGCAGTCACCATCTGCAGTGATTTTGGAGCTCAGAAAAATAAAGTCTGACACTGTTTCCACTGTTTCCCCATCTGTTTCCCATGAAATGATGGGACCAGATGCCATGATCTTCATTTTCTGAATGTTGAGCTTTAAGCCAACTTTTTCACTCTCCTCTTTCACTTTCATCAAGAGGCTTTTGAGTTCCTCTTCACTTTCTGCCATAAGGGTGGTGTCATATGCATATATTTATCTATAAAAATATGTGTCATCCTATGCTGATTGGTTCATGAACAGTACCTGGTAACTTAAATTGTTTATGGTATAGAATGCTACCCCCTCAAAAGATGACTTTACCACTTGTGTTTACTTTGGAAGAAATGTGGGTGGGTATTTTTAATCAATTAAGCAACATCTTAGGGAAAGAGAACTATGTTGTCTGTGAGTGTATGTATCTCAGAGTTTCAGTTTCCTATCCATAAAATAGGTTTCATGACAGTATTTCATAGGATTATTCTAAAAATGTGGCGCAGTGGTCGGTGCGTATGAAGGACTTAGGAAGAGTCTCCTGCATCCCGGGTGCTGGTCTCCACCGCAGTTACTGCCCACGGGATTCCTGCCAGGACACTGCACTGTTCTGGGCCCACGAGGCCCTGTGTCACCTGCCTCGCTCCTGCCTTCGGCCCTGCCCTGTTGGGGCCCCTCCCTCCCAGGAGGGTCAGCAGCTCACGCTGGCTCCTCCGTCTCTGGCCTCTGGCCAGACCCTTGGGCCCTGTGGTCTTGCACCTGAGGCACTCGTGTTTGCCTTCTTTGCTCAGGGGAGAGGCTCTGTCTTGTCCCCAAGCCAGCCTTTGCTCCAGATGAACCAGTGAATAGTCTGCTCTGTCTTCTTTCCAGGGTGTCCTGAGGATACATTTTATTGAAGCTCAGGATCTTCAGGGAAAAGACACTTACCTTAAGGGACTTGTCAAGGGGAAGTCAGACCCCTACGGAGTGATTCGAGTTGGCAACCAGATCTTCCAAAGCAAGGTCATCAAGGAGAACCTCAGTCCGAAGTGGAACGAGGTGTATGAGGTGAGGGAGTGGCAAGTGCTCAGTGCGAGGTGAGGGGTGGGTGCTGTGAGTCCTTCCCCGGGGTCGGCTCCCGCCCCTTCCCCGGGGTCCGCTCCGGCTCCCACCCCCGTGTGTGGTGGTGTGCTTGTTCAGTGCCCAATTCTCTTTGCTTTGATTTTCAGTCTTTAAACATACTTCACCTTGTATCCCTGCCTCACACACAATTTTAAACCTTAATCACATTAAGCTATCTCAGTCGGCCACTAACACACAAACGTACTCCACGATGAGGTTAGTTATGTACTGTTGTGTTAAGTTTTCATTTAGTGCATCTGGACATCTCTTCATGTCCCAGGTGCAGCCCACTCACGTGAGAAGACGCCCTCATGTCTTTACCGAGGGGTCTGGCCTTTGGGCTCAGCACTGTAACCAGTGCCTTTTGGGTGTCATGGGGCCATATTTAGTGCACTTGGCCAAGTTGCCCCCAGAGAATGCCTCTCGGAATGAACTGCTGCATCATAGGGCATGCGGCTTGGAAAGAACTGGAAGAGGGTACACTTTTTACCCCACCAGCTTCTGGTCCTGCCTGCTCCGTCTGTTGCTGGACCTCCCAACTTCTGAGTGGTGGTGAGGGGCAAGCCCTGCCTGGGGCTGCTGCAGGAGTGGAGAGATGTCCGTGCCTGTAGCCCCAATAAGTGGTAGCAAGCGCAGTGTCATGTGCGAGGGGAGTTCCCAGGGGCTCCTGCCATCAACCGTGTCTCAGGTCTGATAGTGGGACCTGGGTGCGGAGCAGCTGCTGGCACCGATGTCCGCTGTGGTTACGACTCAGAACAGACGCTCGTAAGGGTGAGACAGCCATGTACTGGTACCTTCTAGGCTCTGGTCTATGAACATCCTGGACAGGAATTGGAGATCGAGCTCTTTGACGAAGACCCAGACAAGGATGACTTCCTCGGAAGGTAAGTCCCCTGTGCCCAAGGGGTGGACTCTTCCTCTTGATAGTCACGCTTAAACTTGTAACATCAGAGCAGGTTTATTACATGTTACATGTGTGTTAAAATGGCTTTTTGATGCTAGGTTTGTTTCACCTTAGACCTCTTAAAACATGTTTTGTTCCTAAAACAAGTTTTACATTTAAGTAAGAAAAGGAAAGCTAAGTTAAACAAAACTTGAAATTCACTTTCTTGGCTGTGCTGCCCCATTTAAGTGCTCAGCCACCAGCTGCGGCCCCACACGCAGCCCAGCTCCCCAGCCTTGCACCCAGCAGGCCGCTGGGCTCCAGGCTCTAGAAACAGGTTTGTGAACTTCTGATTTGTTATTGGCCTATGGGGGTGGGGATAGATAGTAATTTACATTGTGCCTATATATTGGAAAAATAAATACTGACTTGTTTACTTAAATTGAATGTGTACAGCTGAAAAAATATGAACTATCAAAAAACACACTTTAGTCTATATAACTGAATTTCTTGTGGCAAAAAAGATACAAGGGTGAATGACACTGAACAGGTCTGGTTTCATCAAGGATGGCCTGTGTGTTAGGCTGTGACCTCAGAATTCATTTGTGAGACCCTTTATCGAAGAACAACCAAAAGGTTGCAAGCAAGGCAATGAACAGATGAGATTTGCAGTAACGCCTCCGTTAGATTCTGGCGTCAGTGGCTGAGACCGGGGACTGGCTGGGTCCCGGGCGTCTGTAGTGGAGCAGGGGACCCAGGGCCGTGCGGGGTAGCATGCAGGGACAGAGAGGAGGGGCTGCGGAAGACACGTGTGCGATCGTCCCGCCCTGCTCATCTCTGGCTCCAACCACCTCACGCTTCCCAGCAGAGCAGGACTATTGAGGGAAGGGGAACGGGCTGTCGGGGTCATTCCAGGCACGAGGCAGAGGCCTTCGTGGCCCTAGAGGTGCCGGTCAGAGCTGAGGAAGCAGGGCTAGAAAGGCGGTCAGCACCTGATTCAGTGCACCGTGACAGAACCCTATCTGGATCGGCGGATGTCGCTCAGAGAGAGCACGTCCCACCCACCCTGATCGAATGCGTCCACCCCGCACACCCTGGGCTCCCGTGTAGACACGCCCACTCCACCCCAGGGCTCCCCCTGTAGACGAGCACGCCCCAGGCTTACCTGTAGACAGGCCCACATGCCTGGGGCGCCTCCAGACCACTGCCTGTGGGGAGGACCAGCATTCCCAGCCCTGACCTCAGCCATTCCGCGCTGCGTGTTCCCTGCTCACTTCACACCCGGGTGGAAGCTTGAGGAAGCTTGGAGGATGAAGCTTGTTTCTTGATAAACTGTAGCATTCTGTTGCTTTTCTGGAGTACTTTTTCATAGAGTAATGTTTAAGTTTATTTCAGTTTTCAGAAGTAGTTTTCTGTGTTCTAAAGTTGTTGTATTGTTATTTCTATAGTCTTATGATTGATCTTATTGAAGTTGAAAAGGAGCGCCTTTTAGATGAAGTAAGTTTCCTTTGAGTATTGTTCTATTTCGTGAGTATTGATGGCGAGTACCCACTGCCACCATCCCTGGTGGTCTGAGAACTTAATAGCCACTCACAGATGTTGAGAACTTAGGCCTTCCAGTACCAACGAAGTGAAAATAAATCAGCACCTGCCAGAAACACAAAATCCTCAAGGATCCAAACACACACCCACTTTGTTTCAGGCAGGCATGGCCTGCTTCGAAGTCAGGGCAGAGTCTGGTAGAAGCTCCCGAGAATCGGGCATTAAGAGGTAGTTGGGAGTCATAGCAGAGTGGCGCAGTGCAGTTGGTGAGACATTGTCCCAGGAAAGACCCCCACAAATGCATCATAAACTGACAGCCACAGATGCTGCTTCAAGCAAGATGCTGCTATCAGAATAAAAAGGGTGAGACAGGAAGTTTGTGATGGCTGCTAAAAGATGGGTAAGACTTGGATAAGTAAGGCGCAGTTAAGTAAATCTCTGTTGAGAGCTGTTCTCAGCTGCACACAGCACACCCCGGACAGGCGTCTGCAGTTCGTCCTGCCATCGCGTGCGCTGTGTGCTGCGTCGGGCCCACTAGACACGCCCTGCACTCGCCGTCCTCGTTAACAGCTTGATGGCTTTTAAGCTGAAACAAGTGTGAATCAATTATTGTTATATAGTCATAAGGAAAGCACACTTGTTAGCATGTCTGATACTGAAATTCAGTACTTGGGATCAACGTTATGTTTTTTCTTGGCCCCTAAATTCTATGGATGTCCATATGTAGAATCCTGGTAGTGCTGGGTGGTACGAGAGGACGTTTGAGTCCTTGCATGTCAGACAGGGATGGCATTGGGAGTCAGTGAGTTAACACACAGAGCGGCCCCTGCTGTCAACTTCTGGGGCCAGCAGCTCGTTCTCAGGCCTGGAGCTAAAAGGGGCAGGACTTGGGCCTTCTGGGTGTGTAGAGACTGCTCAGCTCATGTGTCTGATCCAGGAGGGCTTTGGCTGACCGGTCTCACTTTCTCCGCAGTGGTTCACCCTGGATGAGGTGCCCAGAGGGAAGCTGCACTTGAAGCTGGAGTGGCTCACGCTCATGCCTGATGCGTCGAACCTTGAGCAGGTGCTGCAGGGGCCCCATGGCAGCCCGCGGTCCTGGGCACTAAGATTAGTGCCTGAAACTGTGCTGCTGCTCACTTATAAACTTGGAGCGGTAACGTGACTCTCATGCTGTGAGTCACTGCGGTGGCTTCGGCGCAGATTAGAGCCAGTGGGAGTTTGCAGGCGTCCACAGGCTCTTGGAGGTCTCAGGGCTCGTGCTCGGGTGCCCTGCAGGGACTTGGGGAGTCTCAGGTCACCTGAGCACTTTGATCTGAGTGGAACCTTGTCGTGTTCATTCTCTGTACTGCGTGTATGGGATGCTTATTTTTCCATCTCCCCTGTTTTCTTGAGCAGTGTAGGCATAATTAGGTAGAAACAGGAAGCTTGGAAACCCACCTGCTGAGGCTTTTCCCTTTCACTGTAGGTGCTGACAGACATCAGAGCGGACAAAGACCAAGCCAATGACGGGCTGTCCTCCTCGCTGCTCATCTTGTACTTGGACTCGGCCCGGAACCTTCCGGTAGGTGCTGGTTTCTGGCAGCGGCTCCTGCTGGGTTTAGCCGTGTGCTCTGTGTGCGTTGCTGTGCTTTCCCTTCCCTGCAGCCCAGGAGAGCAGCGGTGGAGAGGGATACAGGTGCACTCCCTTCATGGTTGTAGTGTTATGTCTCCACCTTACTGGCTTACCCAGCATGATCAAAACTAGCTGACGTGTTTTAGTGCACAGGAAAAGAAGGACTTAGTAGTTAGGACAGAAAATACCCTGTGGAGAAGTGCTAATTACTGAAATTCATGCCTGAAGATGAAAATTGTATCCCTTTGGCATCCCCCCGGCCATGGCACGGCGGGGTGAGGGGCTGCAGGGGGGCAGGGATGCCCTGCGCACGGCTTCTAGCCCCAAGCTCGCACCGAGGAGGACAGTTTCACAGATGGTGGCGGCGCTTGGAGAGGAGGAGGCGAACCAGCCCTGCTGTGGCGCTACCTCCTCACTGAGGGCACTGGCTTGTCGTCAGAGTTCTCCGTTGTGACAGCATGTTTTAGAGCCTATCTACCTGTTCAACAGATGGCCTGTCTGCTCCATTTCGTCGTGTTGGAGGCCAGTTTTGTTAAAGACTGCTGTCTCCAGAGGCAGAGTGTTTCCTCCTGAGATGACGTGATAGTCAGTGCCCAGTCACCTGAGTGCCCCGTGTGTGCCCCCTGGGTGCATCCTTGTTGTGGGTGGGTGCCTAGGTGTCCCACCTGACCGTGGTCACACCACCCTGTCCCTTTACCTCATGAAATGCACACCCTAATTCTGTCCAGCACCTCTCCAGGGTTTAAATGGTACATTACTTGGGCTTTGCTCAAAAGCAAACTTGATGTATTTTGTGCATCTCTGTTTTATTTAAAATTTTTAACAATTAAAATCTGATTGATCATCTGTTTTTTTCATTTTGCAAAGATGTTAACTGAACTGTGTTTATGAATGTGTATAATTGTACCCTTTCTTTCAGTGAAGATTTAACCTTTCTGCAGAATGACTTGTACGGTAGAACTTTTTGTTTTTAACCACAATTTAAGTTTTAAAGTCTTTTATAATGCCTGATGGGAGTGAGTTTGTTGTATATTTTAGAACAGAGGAAAGTGGAGGTGAATTGGCTTCTCCTGAGAGCTGTGTGTTTTGTCACATTAAATTAAATTAAAATGGAATGATGTCACGTAAGCAAGGGACAGAAAGAAAAGCAAGCGTATTAACCTGCTACGAAAAGGGCACTTTGTGCATGAAGTGTGCTCTGGCCGTCAGAGGCAGAGGGTCCTAAGCAGACCCCCAGCCCGGGGCCTGTTGGGACGGGAGTGTGCAGCGTCCCTGCGGCTCCGTGCAGCTCTCTGACTCTGCCTGCTGCATCCTGGGGTTAGTGCTTCCGTGCCTCCATTGACCACAATCCACCATTCTTTGCTTTCTCCTCCCATTTCCACTTTCCCAAGAGTATCTACGAGGGAAACTTTGGGTGTGGCTACTTAAAAGAGAGGCGAGCGTCGGGACTAGTGTTTTGTGAAAATACTGCCTCAGTCTGTAGAGCACTATTTGTGAGTTTTCAGTGTTCCTCCTTCTTGTGTTTGGTGGAGACTGCTAGAATGTGGACTGGAGACTAATGCCGTCTGTCAGTGCCGGAATGACGTGCATGCCTTTCAGTTCTGCACGGTTTCAGTTCCTGTTCGTGTTGCTTTCGTGCCTGTTTTGTGAAACGTAACTCTGCTTTAACTAACATTGGTGACTGCATCTGATACCGAGGTGGACCAGCCTGATGAGCCATGGAGGAGCCTTGGGCTCTGACACTGCTCCTGGCTCTGAAAATTTTTTTAAAAAAATCATCTGAGGAAACAGTGAAACCATAATGATTAAAATGGATTTTCTTACTCTTCATCTCAATGTGAGATGTTAAATATTTCTTTGCAAGCTTTGAGAAATCTTCCTTAAATCTGCTTTCTCCTCCTGACCAGACACAAGGGGTATCAGAGCCTGGCTTTCCATAAAGTCCCCGAGGCCCTGGGAACAGTGGGTGAGACAGAAACTCACTGCTGCCTGAAGATGTGCCTTCTCCCCCGTGTACCCGGAGCTCCTGGGGGGAAGAAGTGTATGTTGACTTTGCGATTCGCTGCTTTTAAGGAGCTTCAAGAATTCCTGGGGTGGGTAGTTCCTGGCCTGTATCTGGGAAGTGCTTTTCATGCCTGTGTTTCCTGAGTCCGTGCTCTGGAGCCTGATTCCTGGCACTGTTCTGGTCCTTTTAGCAGAGTTATTTTCACTTGCTTCGGGCTCAGAGGAAGCCAATGGCTTAGTCCTTAGTCTAGAAACTAATTATTGATTTAATTCAATAACTAGTGAGATTCTTAAAGCTCATTTGTTTCATTTTCATTTGTTTTCATTTTTATTTCAGCATGCATACTCAGTTTATTCTTATTTTTAAAACGAAGGGGCAGGGAGCAAAACTGAAAGAAGCTACATTTTGTCCCATTTGATGGATGAAGACAGTCAAGCCAAACGAGGGGCGGGCGGGCTGCTGTCTCCTGCAGCCCCCGCCCCTGAGCAGCTGTTGGGGGGTCAGGAGGAGGCAGTTGTACCTCTGGCTGCTGCTTCTGGTCACTCCCAGGAGTGTCCCAGTGGGGCCTGTGCTGGAAGCTGCTGCCGGTGCCAGCCAAGCTGGCCGTATAGTTACTGTTTTCTGTGACTGCTCCTTTTATAGAAAATGCTTCTGACCTTGTGTCAGGAATTTTTTAATTGCTTTGTTATATTTAGCTAAGGTGTTGATTTATCCAAACTAACTTTCCTCCTGTGTTATCCAAACCACATACTCTGCTTGGATTCAAATATAGGTGTCACCAAAAAGTCCTGCAAAACGAATCTGGATAGATTGATCACTTCCCCCCTCTGGTTTTCAGTATGTTGTGGACCTGGCCCTTTGTCAGCTTTCCCCAAAGGCTGAGCCTGTTGCTATTTCCAGCGGAGGTTTTGGGCGGCTGCCAGCCCCACACTCTGGTACCTTCTGCTGCTCGAAACGCTCCTCCTGTCCAGCCCCGTGAGTGTGCTCTCACCCCTGGTCCCATCTGGAAACCTCAGCACACGGACCTTGCTCCCGAGCTGGAAAGGGCCTCTTTATCCTGTGGCCTCAGCACTTGGACCTCCTCCTCTGGCCAGAGGCACAGGAGTGTGTTTTCTGACCCCCAGAGGCCTCTGTGACCACATGCATCTCCCGAGCACTTTTCAAGGGCTCTGCGTGCAGAGCTCATTGCGTCTCGAGGCAGCCGAATCCCTTCTTAGATGAAGTGCTGAGATTAGAGACCAGGGTCGCCTCTAGGAAGCTGCAGAGCCAGGATGATCTGAACTCAGCCGTGTGACCCAGAGCCCAGCTCCCCACCCTCCCATCTAGTCCATCCGCATATAAAGTGAACCTGTTACCACTTCAGTAAGTTTATGAGTTCATAGTGCCGTCTTTGGAGTCCATCTGAGAGAAGTGCTGTTCGCACTGACGCCCACTCCATCCGTAGAGATCCTGGCTGTGACGTGGAGCCCTTGGGCGAGGTGCTCCTCCACACTCTGTTAAAAGTATAATTTCAGCTCTCGCTTGGAAACAGCGCAGGTGACTATTGGTGGTGAGTCACCCCAGTGCCGGCAGTGCAGTGATGTCCAGAGGCTTCACTCTGGGCCCCCACCGAGCTCTGTCCACCTGCTCTGTCACACCCCTGGCCTGGGCAGCCTCCCACGCCCTCACGTGGCTCCTCTTGCTTGCTTAGCCCACACCAGAGCCTCTCTCCTTGCATCACGTCAGCTGGTGCACACTGGAGTAACACGCATGCAGTAAGGTCACATCTGTAGAGAGGGAGCTAGCTGTAGGGCGGGTTCTCAAGTCTGCACTCAGCTCTCCTCAACCTCAGAACTGCAGTTCCCAGCCCAGCCCAGCCCCGCCCCAAGGGCATCTGCTGGACTCACTGTTCCAGGGTGCTTCATAAAGAATAACGCTCAATTTGACGTTAATTCCAACTCAGATGATAAAATCTCTCATCTTAAATGTTAATCCTCAAAGGATCTTGCAAAACAACTCTATCTTGCCTTTTTGAGGGCAATAAAGTAATGAGTTTTTAAAATCAATAAAAGTAGGACATAAAACCCATAATAATAATAATAGAATAGTACAACTTTAAAGCGAGGGGGAGCTTTTGAGATGATCTGATCCGCTTCTGCATTGTATGCTTGTAGAAGAATGGGGGACAAGGTAGATCAGGTCCCATCTTTGCTGTGATTTTTTTTCATGAGAAGATAAAGTTCAGAAGAAAGAAAGGTAGCATTTGCTCTTCCAGGATATGATTGGCTTGAGAGCAGTTGGGACGTCTCTGGCCCATTGATTTGTACTTTAGATGAAACCTTCAGCTTAATTATGGTTGGAACTTTACGATTTTTTTCAAAGGACAAATCCTAGGGTTTGTTCAAGCTAAGGATAGCAAACGGAACCCTTTCCTCGGGTGTCATTTTTTGATTTTTCAAATCCCAAAGACAAGAGGGATGGGAGGAAAAGAACAGTGATGTAAAGGCTGATCTGCTCTGATATTTACAGATTAAAGGTTTAGTCTAAGAAAATCTTGGGCATAAAGAATACTTTTACAGCTAATATTTACTATTTCTTTGTGTAATTCTTGGTGGGTTTATTTTAAAAATTTTTTGTTCTCATAAGTTTTCATGTCATTAACCTTAACATAAACTCCTCATTGCATGTTTATTAACCCTTGGTATATTCGTTTTCTTCTGACTTGAAAGAGTAACCCATTAGAATTTAACCCTGATGTCTTGAAGAAGGCTGCAATTCAGAAAGCTTTAAAGGTAAACTAACAGTTTTCCCTTTGAAAGTTGATGAAAACGTATTGAAAGAGATGATGCTTTAACCCATAAAGGTTTATTGACAGATTCTTCACAAAGTAATAGAGTCATAATTACTTGTTTAGTTGAAGAGAGGCTACTTTTATTAAAGAATTTAGTTGTTAGAAGAATTTAAATCAACTTTGATGATAAATTTGTAAGATATCAGTGTGGTAAATTAGACTTTTGTCCTGTTGGCCTTAGGCAGCAGTCTCTAAGGTGCTTTTAAATCATCTGTACTTTAATTGAATTTGAGTTTGTGAAAATGGTGATATAGAAGTTCTGTTTAAAATCGTAACCAATTTTTAGACTATGATTAAAATGTATGCCCAGTGCACTGTGACTTCCCATTAAAAAATCACCTCTTCCAATATGCTGCATCAGGGCCATCTCTGAGTCGGTGACCTCGGGCTTTTGGTGCTGCTCGTTTGGGTGACAGATCTTTCAAGAAGCTTTAAATTTCATTAAATGAGGTATATTGAAAACTAAGCTCCACTTATTAAAACGACATGAGCATGTATTTTCTGGCTAAATTAAAAATGTTTTTTTTTTTTTTCTGATTTCTTTGAGGCCTTATTTTAAGCTTAAATATTTAGGGGAATGCGTGAGGAGTTCAGTGTAGTTCTTTTAATTCTATGCAAAGGAATCGACAGTGGGTTTTGATCAGTTTCATCCAGAAGAATTAGTTAAACTTCAAAAGAGGAAGACTAGCTTTCTGCTCTGATACGGGATTTAGAAAGCCCGTAGCACACCCCACTTGGGAGGGGAGGTGGCTGTCCTGTGGAGTACTAGTTGGTTAGCGGGGTAGTTCCTCACCAGAACGCCGGGAGGGAATGTCTCCACAGCCTTGGCTCACGGCTTCTTTGGTAAGGGAAGATTATTGGCCCGCAGAGGGTGATGCCTAGAATGAAGGCTCTCCAGTTAGACTAGACTGTCCGGGCTTGAACCCCTGCACAGCCAGCCGCTCGTCAGTGGGCCCTGCAGCAGGCAGCAGAGGCCTCCCTGCTTTGTCCTCAGAGTGGAGGTGACGTTCTCATCCCTGTGTGAGTGCTGAGTTTGTTAATGAGATCATGCATTTAAAGTACCCAGTGTAGCTAGCAGAATACGTATATTTTTAATTGTTATTGTGTTACCTTATTTAAGCCCAACAACTTGGTTCTGGAAATGGTTTTACACCCATGAAAACTGAGGTTCAAATAAATAAAATACACATAGATCTTAGTAATCAAGTAGAGAAAAGCTAAGATTTAAATTCAAGACAGTCTGACTTTAAAAGTTCCTATTTTCATTATACCCTGTGTGTCTGTCTTGTGCTGAAGCATCTTGAATATCGCATCCTGATAGAGTCACGAGTTTAACCTTGTTTCATAGCAGCCAGAGTATCACCCATTTCAGGATGTCAGCCCTCGGTATTTGCGGATTTTGTATCCACGAGTTCAGTCTAGGATCGAAAATACCCTGAAAAAATCTACAGAAAGCTCCAAATAGCAGCATTTACATTGTGTTTATAGCTATTTACGTAGCATTTACACACTTTATTAGGTATTACATATAATCTGGAGATGACGTAAATTATACAGAGGATAATACTAGGTCATTTTATAAGTGAAATTTGAGCGTCATTGGATTTGGCATCCTGACGGGGTCTTGGAACCAACTCCGCAGCAGATACCGAGGGATGACTCTACACCATTATTTTATATACGACTGAGAAAGAAAGCATGGACTTCCTTGCTGGCCCAGTGGTAAAAACCCACTTGCCAACACAGGAGACTGTAGTTTGATTCCCTGGGTCAGGAAGATACCCTGGAGAAGGAAATGGCAACCCATTCCAGTATTCCTGCCTGGAAAATCCCATGGACAGAGGAGCCTGGCAGGCTACAGTCCATGGGGTTGCAAATGAGCCTGACACGACCTGGTAACTAAATAACAAAAACAACAAAGAAAGAAAACAAGGTGCCAGTTAAGGTTTGATAGCATTTATTTTACACTTACTGAAAGAATTTTTATACTTAGGATAAACAGTTTTTAGGATGCCATTCACACACACACATAAAAGGAAAATATAAGCAAAATAAATTGGGGAAGGCAGAGATAGCTACCACTCTGCTATAGTCTGCCCCAAAGCGGGCACTGAAAGTTATCCATTATAAATTTCATTTTGTTTTCAGAGATGTTAGAAAGTTTAGACAAGGGGCTGGGGGAATGTATTTAAATAGATAAGCTACAGTAAATAGGAACAAATGGCTACTTTTTCAGAGATCAATTAAATGTGTAAAGTTAGCATCTGTATCAGAGACACAAAAGTACCAGTAGCTTAAGTGAGACAGAAGTGTATTTCCCTTGGATGCCACCGAATGCTGACTTGTGGTTTGTGGTGCTCCATGCCTCCAGCCGAAAGGGGCACACAACAAAAGCGAGACCCCTAGATCATTATGGGCCCACACCTACCACAGGGGAGACTCAGAAACAGAATCCATGTCACACAGGATGTGTGCTTAGCTGGAGCCCCAGGGCTCTCACGTCAAGGGAAGGAGGAGAAGTGGATTGGGGGAATCAGTATTCTCCCGCGGCAGTCTGCAGCCTGTGGTTTCCCTTAACAGTGTTTATTTCATTTTACAGAATTAATTCACATCAAAAAAATGAACCAGAAACTAGATTATCACAGTAGGTTTCAGCTAGAAGTATTTTATTCCAATAGTCATAAATTTGACACCTCTGTCATTGCTGCAGTGTTGAGGATGGACTCTAAAATTATTTACCTTAAAAACATTTGTGACTTTCTTCTAATTAATTTCCACTAACACAAATATTTAACTGCATCTTCTTGTGGGGCTAAGTTATAAATAAACCTCATATATGTTGCATTTTACTGTGTTTTCTTCTATCAGCTATCTGTACTAAAGTATGCTGCTTACCATTTTAACTTATTCCTGAATTTTCTCTCATTGCATTTTATCTGCTTAAATGCAATTTAGGTTGATGTCTATTCTTCCAGTAAAAATTACTTAGCAGTTGGTAAGCAAGATTTGATGATTGCTACATGTTCAAGCAGAAGATACTAAATTAAAAATGTAAAAACATGCCTCTGACACATTAGTATTTTTAAGATTCCAACCAGAAAAACTGTTCTGAATCACAAGCTCTCACATTTGTCCTTCCTGTGCTTTTCTCTTGGCATTTGTTTCACTTTATCCAGTTTGTTACCTGGGTTTTCAGAGCTGGAATTAACATGAAAGATTTTCAGAAGATTCCATTTTTCCAGGGTTGCTTGCTTTAAACGTAATAGCCCTTAATGTTTTAAAATTGTTTGCAAATACAAGTTTCATTGATTTATGTAGATACAATTATGGCTTTGGGGTATGCTTAGCAATTAATTGTTTTCCACTTAAATCATGTCTAGATACTCCCTGTAGCTGAAGTATCAGAAATAAATAGAAATCACTGTAAACATAAGCAATGATTCCATTTCTAGTAATCCCTATTTCAAGACATGTTTATTGATTTTATCTATTTTTTATTTTTGGATAGTCTGGGAAGAAAATAAACAGCAATCCAAATCCTCTTGTCCAAATGTCAGTTGGTCACAAGGCCCAGGAGAGCAAGGTAAGGTGGTGATGCTCTGACGGGTTTTTGTGACCTGCTGCCGCAGGTGCCCGTGGGGGAGGAGTGGGCAGGCATGCAGCCTGTCGACTTCCATGTCTTGGTTTTGTATTCTCAAATCAGTCATTTGATAATGAGCTACTTAATTTGGAATAAAATATATTCACTTAAAAATAACATGAAAAAGACATGAATTTGTTTATTATGCTTTTGCTTGATTTCATGGGTAGATGACATGGGACAAATTTCTAAGTTTCCTTTGAATGCACTATTAATATTTTGTTTAAAAGACAACGGTGTAGTTAAAATTCAAGAAATGTGAATTGAGTAGAAGACATTGCTGTTGCTATAACATGTGCTACTTTCAGGAAACATTCTGGAAATTCCTCCCTTTTCTGCCTGCTAACCATTAATTTAAGAAACTTCTGACGAGCAGCGCTCCACAGGCAGGGGGAGTAGGGGCTGTCCGTGCAGATGGCACGCTGTGGCGGGGCCGGGGCCTGGACTGGGAGCTGCTGGCACTCATCCCCCTGCCACACGGCAGCTCACATAGTTGACGCCTAGCAGCACAGCCCAGCTGGAAAAGGGGTAGGCTACCCACTCCAGTGTTCTTGCCTGAAGAATCCCCAAGGACAGCGGAGATTGGCGGGCTACAGTCCATGGGGTCGCAGAGTCAGACACAGCTAGAAAGCACAGCACAGCTCAGAAAACAGGTGTCATCTCGGCTTCCATACACGGTCCTGGAGCACTTGTCCGCAGAAAACATGCTAGAGCTGATTCAGAACATTTTTTTCAGATTCGGTACAAAACCAACGAACCTGTGTGGGAGGAAAATTTCACCTTCTTCATTCACAATCCCAAGCGCCAGGAGCTCGAAGTGGAGGTAATTTATTTGCATGTTTACATAGATGTGTTTATATCTCCCCGTCACACAGCACGCAGAGAACTGCCACTATGGGCCCACCAGACGTGTTCCTGCTGTAAGTGTTAGCAGCAGGGCAGGAAGGGGGCGTTTTTCATGTGCACCTTTGGCTGATTGTTCCTGGAGTCCAGAACTGCAGCTGGCGTGTGTGTGTCGGCATCACCGTCAGCCCTGCTGTGTGTGCTTGCTCTGCAGCTTCTGTGCGTGCACCCCGGGCTCTGCTGCATGCCGTCTGCTCCCAGTCAGGGCACTTCCCTGCCTCACTGCCCGCCCGGCCTCTACCTGAGTGGACACCTTTGCCTCCTTCAGGTCCTGAGGCACAGCCTTGATGTTTCCCTGTTGCTAAGTCTGATGTTGGAGGAAGTTTCTTTCTCTTTCTGCTGGTTTGCTGTAGGTTTTTGTCATGAGTGGATATTGAATATTGTCAAAGACTTTTCTATGATGTTTGAGATGATCATGTGGTTTTTCCTTTTGAAGTTCGTGAATATGGTGAAATGCAGTACTGATTTTCAAAACTTAAATTTTGTAAACCTCTATTGATTTTCAAGATTTAACATTAGAAAGCCTTGCAAGCAAACTTTTTTTGGGGAATAATCCCACTTACTTGTGATGTAGTATCCTTTTTACATACTCAATCTAATTTGCTGAAATTTTATTAAGAATTTTTGCATCATAAATAAGAATAAAGATGTGTTGTGCAGCACAAACAGAGCCATTATTTTGTAATAACTTGAGTAGAGTCTAGTCTATAAAATTATTGAATCACTTTTGTACACCTAAAACTAATGTTATAAACTGTACTTCAATTTTAAGAAAATAATAAGACAGGATAATAATTTTAAAAGATAATTTTTGCACTACAACCCAGGGATTGAACCCGTGGCTCCTGCATTCCAGGCAGATTCTTTACCCACTGAGCCACCTGGGAAGCCCACTCATAAAATAATTTATAATAACTGGACCTTGAATTTACAAGGTTTTTATATTGAATTTACAACAATAACTTTTAAAGTTTTTATAATAACTTTTTTAGTTATTTCATTTAAAAATGCTTTTGTGTTTACAGTTTAAAAAATGAGCAATGAGGCTTTTAGGTTTTCATGTGTAGTTAACTTATTTGATTATTTTTGTATAGTCTATGAAGCCATCAAAGTTCTTACTCTTTTTGTTTAAACAATCTGTAGCATGACAGTCTAACAGGAATAATTCCTGTTGTAGAGGTAGAGCTGAAAGTTATTATTCAGCAGTCAGTTATTGCCATGCCTTTAAAGCAGGTATTGTAGATTTTGAATAGAAGGCTTAAAAGAAACTTAGAAGTGTGTCCTCTGCATACGTAGGTGTTAATGTTTGTCCAGTAGGAACTCAGCGCAACACTAGGAATGTGTGTTGTCACTATTTTCACAGGATTTAAGACATTCCTTTCTAGTCTTCAGGTTTGTGTGGACTGCTGTCTCAGGCTCAGGGCTCTTGTAGTGGATTCTTTGGTCAAGACTTTCCGTCTTTTATTCTCATTTTGCCTGTGAGGAGGGGATGACCGGCCCTGTGACACGGACACCCTGTAGCACCACTTGATACAGTGCTGTGTTTCCCTGAGGAGCTTTCCTCCTGCCTCATTTATGGACACATGACTGAGAAGGGGAAGCCTGACGTGTGTTTTTGACACCCAAGGTTGGGGCCGCGTACATTTCTGTCTCCGTCTCCACGCTGAGCGCTCTGTGTGTTTGGCAGGTGAGAGATGAGCAGCACCAGTGCTCCCTGGGGAACCTCAGGATCCCTCTCAGCCAGCTGCTTGCCCGCGAGGACATGACCCTGAACCAGCGGTTTCAGCTCAGCAACTCCGGTCCCAACAGCTCTCTGAAGATGAAGCTCGCCCTCAGGGTACTGAGTGTCCGGAGTGGTTGGGGGAAGGGTCCTGGGTGGACATGGTCACAGCGCCAGACGCAGGGCTGTGTAGCTCAGGGGAGCAATGACCAAGGCTTGTGCTCAGATGCCGATGGCAGCGGTGATCCCGGCTGTTGAGCAGGCCAGAGCCATTCCTCACACTTTCAGATGAGTCCAGCCTGTCTTTTCTTTTGATCCTTTGGTCCAGAAAGTATTGCTATCTAGATCTATAAAGTTTTCTGCTATTGTTAAATTTTCAAAAGTCGTTCAGAAGGGAGAATTTAATAAAACTCTGCAAAATGGTAGAGATTACAGGAAAGATAAATTCTGTCCAAAACAGACAATGATTCATTTGTAAGTACCTAAGGAAATTCTGAAAATAAAACTGGCAAACATATGGGAAAATGCTAAAACTCTCTAATTTTTAAAATGCAAATTAAAAAGAAGAACCAGCTTCTTAAAAAATTCAGTACTGTGGTGCGTGTGGTAGAAACAATCTCCTTGGGCCTGGTCACAGCCTTTCCAGGTGGGACCACAGTGTCTCTCCAGTGGTAAACCATAGAGCTCTTTGTCTGGAAGCCCAACTCCTGGAGCCATCGTAGCACTCGGGGTGTGGGCTGCAGCTTTACTTGGAGAGAGGCTTCAGGCTGTCGAGATGACCCCCGATGCCAGGGGTTCACGTGTAGGCTGCTCAGGGGACGTGTGCACACGCAGAGCAAGTGTGGCAGGAGCGTGCAGGGTCGGGCTGCTTCCTCAGAGTCCGGCAGCCTCTCCTTCCGTGATCACTGGTAAGATGGCAGGATAGGGGTCTGTGGAGGAGGAGTTTATGACCTGGGCTCTTCCTCCACAAAGCTGCCACCACTGTGTCAAGAGTGGCTGCTGGCAGAGGCCAGAGCACGCTGCACTGTTGAGTGGCCTGCACACTCCTGGCTTACACTTTCTTTGATGTGGTAGGGCAGCTACATAGGTAGACTGCTCTGAATGTTCTGTGCCAGGGTTTGAAGAAACTTTGGAGATGCGGATCCCTAGAGCTGCTCATGCGTGCGCCTGTGACCAGCATCAGCGGTTTTCATCCTGTGTCTGTTTTCACCCTGAGGTGCTCCACCTGGAGAAGCAGGAGAGGCCTCCGGACCACCAGCACTCAGCTCAAGTGAAGCGGCCCTCTGTGTCCAAGGAAGGCAGGAAAGTCTCTGTCAGGCCTCCGATGTCTGCGTCGCCAGGCTCGGGTGACAGCGGCACGGCCCCATGCACGCCGGTCGCCGGGGGCGATGAGAGGCCTGGTGTGGAGGAGCGAGGCTTACCCGTGGAGGCCGGCCTGCAGGGCCCAAGGGACCTCGGCCGGAGCTCCTCCAGCCTCCAGGCGGGCCCCACCGGCTCCCCCAGCCACGTCTCCATCAAGGAACCCACCCCAAGCATCGCCTCGGACATTTCGCTGCCCATCGCCACACAGGAGCTGCGGCAGAGGCTGCGGCAGCTTGAGAAGTAACTAGACATGCCCTCGCTCTTGCGGAATCGGCGTGGGCCCCACGGGCTGCGGGTGGGGAACGCAGTCTTAACCAGACGGTTTCAGGCAGTGTGGCCCTTGCATTCCCTGAGCCTCTGGCTTTCAGAGTAAACCTGCTGTTTTCTGGTGCCTAGTGTTTGGCTCACTTAAAGCTTAAGAACAGTGTGGTGATCCTCAGGTCAGGAAGGCAGCGTCTAAAGCGGACCTGTTGGACCTTAGCCTGGGTCACGGAGAGGCCTGGTGGCAGTGGGGCGTGTTTGTTGTTTGAGGACAGCCCTGCTCTTTCGTGCTGGGTTCACACCTGCCACACTGCCCAGCGCTTTGTCTAGGGATGTTTGTGTGGATTTCTCACTCACACTCATTCGTCACAGGTGTGTCCATGGCTCCCTTAGATAAGGACAGAGTCTGTGGTTACCCAAAGCCTCAGATGTTAGCCTTTTCATCTTGGTGGGAGGAGCTGCCCTTTGAAGCAGCTTCCTCTGCTGCCCTGCCATGCTCAGTGTGAGGTGGGGCAGGTGGTGCAGAGAGAGCACCCCTCCATCCGCGAGCTCCGTGCTTCAGCCTGAGACAGGCCGGGGCTGTGACCTCATCCCCGCGAGGCTGGGGCCGGGGGCTCCGAGAAAGGAGCACAGATTCGGGCAGTGCCCGGGTAGACGGAGCCTCAGGAAGACAGAGAGTTAATGTATGTAAGGAGAGCCCCTGTCTTGATTTTACTTTGGGCCCCAGTTTTTAGGAATTGGGCTGTATTGAACCCTTGAGTGGAATGTGCATCCTGCTGGTCTGTTTGTGCCCAGAAGTTTAGACAGGGTTTCCATTTGTGGGTTTGCTGCCGCCTCATTCGAGGGAAGGAATGTGCTCGCAGTCTCTGAGCCATCTGCAAAGCTCATTCTCTGCTGTGTTTCCCCAGCGGAACCACCCTGGGACAGTCCCCCTTGGGGCAGATCCAGCTGACCATCCGGCACAGCTCGCAGAGGAACAAGCTGGTGGTGGTCGTGCACTCCTGCAGGTGAGCGTCCTTACAGAGCAGAGCAGGCAGGCGGGGCTCTGAGTGGGGCTCTGATCCTGGTTTTCATGACATTTTCCGTTCACAACCATTTTGTTTGCGTTTAATACTCCCATAAACTGCCATGTTGTGTCTATAAGACGTTCCCTGTTACTGAGCCTTTAGAACCCAATAACGGTTGTATTTTTCTGTCTTTGAAGTGTCTTTGGGGATTCAGTTTCCAGAGTAGCTAACAGTTCAGGCAGGTCTCTGGGATCGTGGCAGGAACAGCTGTCGTCTTTCAGGAAGAGCACGCCAGGGCAGGGCGGTGTGTGCTCACTCAGTGCACACAGCGCAAGACAGCAGTGCCGCTGTGGTTTGTGTTTGGTTGTTAGTGATGATGGTGTAGAGCTGACTGGTTATTTTTCTTTATGTGACTTGTCGGTCTCACTAGTAGCTCTGATGTAAATAGGTGATATAAAAATTTGGATGTTCTAAAAAAGTGTTGGAAACAGGGAAGGAAAATTAGTAACGTTTAGAAACATGATTATGTGAGCGCGTAGGTCAGTTCAACACGAGCTTGTTTACTGAGCACCTCCTGTGTTCCCGCTGCTGAGGTGCTTCCTCGGAGAGCTTCCAGAGCAGCAGGCTGGCCAGACGACCTTCCTCTGGGCTTTCGGGCTCCTCGAGGTGAGTGAGCAGTTGGAAGTGGCTGCAGGGACAGTTGAGCCTTGGACACCGTAGGTTTGAGCAGTGTGGCTACACCAACAGAAAGATTTTTTTCAGCCCTAAATATCACCACTCTACACCACTTGCTGTTGGCTGACTCCACGGATACAGAACCACATAGGTCCTTAACCTCCTTGTAGTTCAAGATCAGCTGTAGTTAAATACTAGGTGTGTTTGGCCCAGTTGTTGGGACAAGAGCAGCGAGGAGGAGGTGGGCATGTGTCTGTGACGGAAGGGTTCAGGGGGACGGAGGTCGGAGGAGGGCGTCCTCAGCCTGAGCAGAAGCCAGGGAGCGATCCTGAGGACTGCGGCTGCACAGCCTCCGGGGCCTCCCGGGAGGCTGGCCGCGCCCCTCTCTGGGAGGGCCAGTGAAGCAGTGTGGAGGGTGATGCTGTGGTTTCCCTTTTGGCAGCAGAGCAGGGAGTCAGCGTCCCCCAGACTCTGGGCTGAGGAGAGGGGGCCAAGGCCACCTCCGCGGCTTCTGGAAGCCCGTGAGCACGGGAGAGGACAGTCGCCTCCCTGATTTCTTAGCGCCGGGATAAATGCAAAAGTGGGGGTAGGTTCTCATGTGGTGCTCACTGGCATTTTTCTAGACCCTAACACCCAGTGTTCTCTGGTCTGTGTTACAAGAAATCTCATCGCCTTCTCTGAGGATGGCTCTGATCCCTACGTTCGCCTGTATTTGTTACCAGACAAGAGGAGGTCGGGAAGGAGGAAAACACATGTGTCGAAGAAGACGCTGAACCCCGTGTTTGATCAGAGGTATGGTCCACGCTGTGGGGGCATACGGTCTATGCCGCCCTTTGAGGAAGGCCTGGTGGTACCTATGGGGAGGCTGAGCAAAAAACACCCCCTGTGAGCAGTTGGGGGCTTGTTGATAGATACGAGTACCACATGGATCCTCAGACCACACCCCAGCAGCCTTGGCCTGCGCACATGTGGCTGGACCCAAGTCCTTGTGGCTCAAACACCACCAACATCCAGGGAAACAACAGATTGAATGATGTCGATGTCCACTGATTCAGTTGACATTCCATTGCTGAAGGTACTAGTTGCTCACCATGCTTTCTGACTGGTGACTTCATCTAAACTGAGGCCAGAAACCAATGAGCAGGCACTGGTCTTGGTCAGCCACAGCCGCTACAAGTTTGGGGACCCACCTGCAAACCTGGGGGTCAGGCTGCTCGCTCTGGGAAGACCAGCACATCCACATGTCCCTGCGAAGCCTCTGACCTCGTCCTCTGCCTTGCCAGCCTGACTGCTGGAGGCTTGTCTGGCAGCCTCTGGCCTCAGCTGCCAGGAGCTGCCTGCAGATACCTCTTCCACGAGGCTGCTTTGAGGGTGCTGGTCTTCTTCATACAGGGCTCTGAGTTCTCACCCCTTGGTCTGCAGGGGAGGGACTAGCCTGGACTGTCCAGGTGTCTCACACTGCAGCCCAGGTTTTTCCTCAGGATTCAGGCACTGTGTCCACACCGGGGGACCACAGGATCAGCTTTGCACGTTTAGGGTTCCAGTCTCCTGTTGTGTTTGGGAAATAATTGGTGGGAGGTGGGGGCGGGAAACTTGAGTCTTCCTGAAGGGCCAGGTCTAAACAGCTAGCCAAAGAGATCACTTCCACAATAAAGAAACAGAGGTCATGTTTGGAGTGGACTCATAAACAGAAGTATCAGTTTTTATTTACAATAAAACAGAGCAAAATTATGTAGAAGCATACGATGATCCTCTTTTTCTGCTTCAGCTTTGATTTTAGCGTCTCACTGCCAGACGTGCAGAGGAGAACCTTGGATGTGGCCGTGAAGAACAGCGGCGGCTTCCTGTCCAAAGACAAAGGGCTTCTTGGCAAAGTAGGTTTAAAAAGTTCTGCATTTTGTAAAAATTAAACACTTGACCCAAAGTGTGCATTTTAGACTGGATTTATGTGCATGAATAATCCACGTCAGCTAAGCTGCCATGAGTGGTTTGTGAGTCAGTATTGATGTGAATTATCTCCACTGACACTGCATGATAACCTGCCATCAAGGCCGTTGGCTACAGGAAGGGCCTCTTGGGTATAATCAACCATAGGTCATGGGTAGATCTTAAGGGCAGAAAAATTGAAAAAAAGCGAGACACCCAAAGTGCAAGTTGCAGAACCCACTTCTGTAGCGTTTCTACCCCACAGGTGCTGGTCGGTCTAGCATCCGAAGAGCTCGCCAAAGGCTGGACCCAGTGGTGAGTGTACCCCCGACAGATACGAAGCCCGTGAGTCCGCTCAGGAGCATGGCCCCTGTGACCGCGTGTCTGCTGTCTTCCTATGTCTCAGGTACGACCTCACAGAAGACGGGACCAGGCCCCACGTGGTGACGTAGGCCGCTGCCAAGAAGCCCCTGCTGCACCTGCCCGCCCTGCACCAACAACCCCACACACACCCCGCAGACACACTCACACTGCCCCGCACCGACACACCCTCCTCCCCCCGCCCCCGCAGACACACCCATGCTCTTTTTATAATTTCACGTCCTTGGTTACTGGCCCCGTGATGGTTTTATAAAATGTTGATATTTTAGGCGTATTTGGCCAATATTAGCATTAAGTTTTGTATGTTTAAATTTCCTCTAGTATTTCAGCAGTTGTCACGGTGTGTGTAGCATAGCGGCCAGCTGTTGTATGTGTAAAGCTACATGTCGGCTGTCTCCTAGGAAGCCGCTGTATGGACCTGCTTATTATTGCCTTGTTTTGTATATCACTGAGGTGTACTATGCTATATAAATAGACTATTTTTTATTATCTCTACATGCTGGTTTGAAATTCAGAGAAAATGGATCAAGGAAATATATATATATTTTTCTTCTGAAACTTATTAAATTCTTATTACAAATAATCATTTTTGTCTTTGCAGGAAAAAGTTCTCAGTGACCTATTTTGTGGTGTTTCTTTTTAAAAAGAAAAGCTGAAAGATTAGTAAATGCTAGTATATTTCTGCTCATTATGAATGGTAAAAGAATGTATGCAAAATATTTACACTTTCATAAATATAAAGATGTATTATAGGGAGTCAGTTATAGCGCTTACAAGGAAAAATGTTGTATAACTGAGCAATATAAAGTATCACAAGAATTGTCACGGTTCACAACGCACTAATCTGAAATTTCTCACATAAAATAGAATGTCTAAAGTTTATTTTTAGTTGCTTGTTATAACTTATTCATGAAACAGTACAGATACATAATCCTTTCCCTGAAATACAATACTTCAGTGTTAGCGGTTAGTCTTTTGTGGAATTTTCGGTGTTTTCTCAGCTGTAAAAGAAAGACTAACTCAGGTTGTCTCTGCAGAGGCTATGAGACAGGTCGGGGTGAGCAGATAGGACATAATGTGGGAAGCCGCCGCTGGTGCACGCATGTCGGCGTGATGCGCACGGGGCGGGGCTGGTGCACACGTGTTGGTGTGACATGCATGGGGAGGAGCTGGCACACGTGTGTCAGTGCGGAGCCGGCACCTCCACCGTGGGGACCCAGGGGTCGGCACGGCAGCTGCAGACTATCAGTAACTGCTGGGTTTCCTCACCTCATGCCGTGACTGACCTCAGTGTTGGGATGTTGTTATACAACTTTTATTTGGGAGTATTTTTTTCTTATTAGATTAGGAAACGCACGTTTTATATCCAAGTATATAAAGGTCCCAAGCCTCTTGGGAGGTGAGATTCCATAGCCTGCGGCAGCTATGCATGCCCTAAACACAGTGCAGGTGTGCAGAAAGCTTTAAATATTCTAAGCTGCGGGATGCAGATGACTTCCTGAGGCATGAGGACATCCTCCAGCCATGTGTAAATACTGGGGGAAATGCGGCTCTGAGCTTAGTGACCTCACCGGTCGTCCCGCGTGACTCCTGGACGCTCGCGGGGCCTGACTGCCCAAGTGCCTGTGGACGCTGCCTCTGCTTAGCCTCTCCTGCCCTCGGGGCTCAGCTCTGGCCCTTCACACTCTGACCCCAGGGGGTGGTGGAGCCCGGAGCCTCGCAGCACGTTTCACGCAGCCGTGCAGACCCGGTGCCCTTGCAGCTTCCTGGGCCGTAAAGCTTCTCGGAAGCCCCAGCAGAGACCACCTCCTCCGTCAGCGCGGGAGGCGTTGCAAACCTGATGACACGCGCAGGAAACACCCAACTCTGGTGTTTTAGCAGCAGGAGAAAAACAGGTCATTACTACATCCAGTGGCCTGCCCATGGTTTTAGATTTATTGGAGACTTTTTAAAAATTGGGTTTGTTGTGGGAATTCCCTGGCAGTCCAGTGCTAAGAACTGGATGCTTTCACTACCAGGGACCTGGATTTAACCCCTGGTCAGGAACTGAGATCCCACAAGCCATGAGGTACCTGCTGCCCCCCCCCCCCAAATCAGGTTTTTTGAAGGGCTTCTGGCATAATTTCTAAAAGAAGGGAAACACTCACTGAAATTCAGCACACCCATTTCTGCCAACATTCCCAGTATTGGGGTTTTGTAGCCATGCACTCCATGCACTTCACCTGTTCAACGTGTTCTGCTGCATGTGCTACATGGAATGCTTTACTTAAGCGATTAGGCAAAGTAAATGCCACGAAAGGTGCAAAACCCAAACCAAGCTGCACAATGCCCACCCTTTGTGTGGCGGGTGGGGCCTGGACAGACCCAGCAGCCAGCGCCATTCTCTGTAAAGGGAAGGGATGACTCTTAGGCTGGGACTCTGCCTTTTTGGCCGACGGGTGTTCAGAGGAAAGCTCCTGTGTCCAGTGGGGCAGCTGAGACTTGGCTTTAGGCCAGACCCCGGGCCCTGTGATCCTGGCGATGGACAGTCAGTTCTCAGAACCTTCATCACCAGTTCTGACTAACTGCTTCATCTGGGAAAAGGGAACTTCAACTTTTCTACCTTGACCCAAATCAATGGAGGGAAAACCAACATGGTTAATTTGAATTGTTACTTTATTGCTTATCCTGTGCCTTAAAGTATGAAGTGTGAGGCATTGCTTCAGGTGAGAACAGAAGACGCCTCACAGCAGAGTTCACCACAGTTTATTCCTCATCAAGGGTCAGCCCTCCTGTCAGGAACTGAAGCCAAATGCAAATACTGGTTGTTTGTACGCGGTTGTTGCTTTAACGCCATTCTAGCTGGACCGCCCCCTGCAGATAACACGGCAGAGGGTTTTTTTGTTTTTGTTTTTTATTATAAAATGCCCTTTTTGCTCAACTAATTTTACATGACAGTGCATGTATTTATTCAATAAAACTTTTTGTGTTACCTCGCTTGTGATTTGTTCCTTTGTCTTTTAAAGTAAAAATTTTAGTGTGGAACCAGGCAATTTGAAAAGTGTGTGTAGTATAGTACTTGTATATGTTATTTGTGAATTCTTTTGTTTTCAGAACTGTATCAGATCACTGATATTACTCCTTAGATTCCATCTTAATTTGACTCTTCTCTGCCTCTCTCAGACTCTTGAGTTTTGAAAACAGCTCTTCTGAAAGATAATCATGAATAGAAAAAACAAGTCTTTAAAGCCAGAGCTCTGCGAAGTTGCTAGGAGGGTCTTTCTGACCGGAAGGAGGGAAGGCCCCGGAGGCAGTGTCACTGGTGCGGGCTTGCCTGCTCACCTGGAGGGGCCGGTGAGCGCTGAGGCAAGGGGGGCGGCGACTGTGCTCGGAGAGCTGGCGGACCTAGAGGGCAGCAGGCGCCTGTCTGAAAATAATCATCCGGACCAGGCCGGGATGCCAGGTTCTTTTATGTGTCAGACGTGGTGGGAGGTGAGAAAACAAAGGAAAAGGACTATTGAACTTTGGCGAATGGCTCCCAGAGTGGCAAGCCTCAGGCAGGTGGGATGTGCTGGTTTCATATTCTTACAGCCATTTCACAGGTCATGTGAAAAAGAATATTTCCTGCCGCATCAATAGACAAGGATGAGCTAACAAGGGTTAGCAGTCTGTCATTTCAGACCCCAAATGTGAATTTTGAGCAGGTACCACTCCCCACGCAAGAAACTCCAGAAAGTCACAGTCATTCACAGGTGGGGGTGGGGGACAGGTTATCTCCCCGTGAGCTAAACAAAGTCACCTTAGCCCTGTTCCTGGCACACAGTTGATGAAAAGGTATCTGTTGAATAAAGGATATATAAACTGCAGTTCAGTTGCTCAGTCGTGTCTGACTCTTTGCAACCCATGAACCGCAGCATGCCAGGCCTCCCTGTCCGTCACCAACTCCCAGAGTTTACCCAAACTCATGTCCATCGAGTTGGTGATGCCATCCAGCCATCTCATCCTCTTTCGTCCCCTTCTCCTCCTGCCCTCAATCTTTGCCAGCATCAGGGTCTTTTCAAATGAGTCAGCTCTTCACATCAGGTGGCCAAAGTATTGGAGTTTCAGCTTCAAAATCAGTCCTTCCAAAGAACACCCAGGACTGATCTCCTTTAGGATGGACTGGTTGGATCTCCTTGCAGTCCAAGGGACTCTCAAGAGTCTTCTCCAACACCATAGCTCAAAAGCATCAATTCTTTGGCGCTCAGCTTTCTTCACAGTCCAACTCTCACATCCATACATGACCACTGGAAAAACCGTAGCCTTGACTAGACGGACCTTTGTTAAACTTGGCAGACCTTAAATTACAATAACATGAATTTGTCCTAACAAGTTTCCATTTAAAGAAAGAGAGACACCAATTGAAAGTTCTTAGTTATGGCTAAAGAGAAAGATACTGATGAACACAGTAAGGAACACTGTTGAGACAAAAGCCAATAGTATAATTGAGAAGTAATTGAACCAGGAAGTCTGTCCGTTTTTGTATTAATCTGGAAACCCTGGGCAATACAACAAGGACAGAAACAGGTTATAAATTTTGTCTTGGGAAAGAAGGTCGTTTTCAAATACGAGATTGTCAACTGAAAAACCCAAGCAAGTCGTATGAAAACTCTTGAACAAGTATTCCATAAAGTGAACGTGAAGTCACTCAGTCGTGCCCAACTCTTTGCGACCCCATGGATAGTAGCCTGCACCAAGCTCCTCTGTCCATGGGATTTTCAAGGCAAGAGTACTGGAGTGGGTTGCCATTTCCTTCTCCAGGGAATCTTCCCAACCCAGGGATTGAACCCAAGTCTCTCACATTGTAGACAGACGCTTTACCATCTGAGCCACCAGGGAAGGACCGGTTATAAAAACAGAAATTTCTGTGTCTTATCCAAGAACAGCTATTAGAAAACAGCACGGAAAACATCCTACAGCAGGCCTGGCGCCACACTGGCAGTGAGACCTGCAGCGGATCAGAAGCGGGCACAGAACCCGCTCCCCGGAACCCGTCCCGGAGCACTGCTGCTCTGGGTCCTGGGGAGACCGTGTCGAAAACGGTGGTTTTCTCACACTGCATCTCCCTGGGGTGGTGAGGCCAGTTGGGACTAACAGGAGACTGACCAAAAAATCTTACAAAGGAAAACCTGGGAAATAGATGTCAAAGAGGGCTTGGGAAACCTCTCGCATCCCTGGGCGTCTAGGAAGGTGTGCTCGTGGGCAGGCGCGTGAGTGAGACTTGGCCAGTCACCTCCAGCTGTGCTGAGGCTCCGTCCGCGGGAGTGAGGGCCGAGCAGGACCATGTGATGGGGCACTGAAACTCCCCCCTACACACACAACACACACATACCAGCTCTCACCAAGTACCAGGAAAGTGAAAGTCACTCAGCCGTGCCCCTGTGACCCCACGGACTACACACTGGAATGGGTAGCTGTTCCCTTCTCCAGGGAATCTTCCCAAGGCAGGGATCAAACCCAGGTCTCCTGCACTGCAGGCGGATTCTTTACCAGCTGAGCTATCAGGGAAGCCCAAGAATACTGGGAGAGGAGTCCAAAGTGTTAGAGGAACCTCTGACTAGTCACTAGCTGACCAGATTGGGTAACTGAGTGGAGACTTCAGAGGCAGCATGTGACAAAGAATATGGCTTCTAGAGAATTTATCCAAGAAGCTACTAAGTGAAAAACATCTGAGTCGAGGCAAGTATGTTCAAAGAAAACTATCCAAAGAATTCACAGAAAGTAAAGAGTGATTTTCAGGGAAACAGAAATTATCGAAAGAATGAAATAAGAATTCTGGAGTATAAAATACAGTACATGAAATGTAAATGTCACTGAAGTTCAATGATAGACTTGAGTTGAAAAAAGAGTCAGAAACTTGAAGCTGAGTCACAGACCATCTCCTCTGCTTTGAAGACAAAGAGCAGAATGGAGTGTCAACAAGGCCACTCAGTGAAGCCCCAGAGGGGAGGGAGGAACGGGTCCAGGGAGAACACTGAACCAGATGACGGGAAACACGCCGGGTTTGCTGGAAACCGCACAGTAAAGAAGCTCAACAGACCTCGGCAGGAGAAAGTCAGAGGCCCCAGCAGGCTCGGCTCAGCCTAAGGAGGGAAGGCAGGCTCAGGCGTCTTCCACAAGGACGCGCGGAGATCCCGCCAGTGGCTTACCCGCAACCACTGAGGCCAGGACTCGGGTGACTGCCCAGCGCTGGAAGAGCCCATTTCCAGCAAGACTCTCCTACGTAAGGAAGGGCGGCGCGTCCCCAGATTGTCTTCTCACCGTTACACCTGCCCTGCAAGGGCCACCCGAGGACGGACGTCTGCTTCCGGCCGTCCCATTGGGAGTCAGTCAATCTGTTTCTACCGGGAGTGGCCGGGCCAAGAGCGGAGCCCCAGTCAGACCGGCCCGCGCGGCCCGGCACGCGTCTCGCCTCGGCTGAGCGGGCCCAGGGGGCGGAGCGGCTGCAGCCGTGCCTGGCGAACGAGCGGGACGCAGGGGCCGTGTCTCGGGTCGTGGGAAGGCGCCTGGCGTGCGCGGGAGTGGGGGGCAGCCTCCGCGTCCCCAGCTCTGCGCCGGCTGCAGGCCCCGCGCAGCGGCCCCACGGGCGCCATCTGCTGCCCGCGGCCTGCCTAGGCCTGTGGACCGGGGCCTCCGAGGGCCACTCCCCGCGGCACAAACAGGCCGGTTTGTAACTACGCTTTCATTCATCGCGGCATAAGATAGAGATGTGTGCAGAAGTCCTGATCGTTCTGCCCTGAAGTTTCCCCAACAGGCCGCCGTGTGCCCCACATGCGGTGACCAGTAGCACCCAGGTGCCCCCCCCCAAGTGCCCTTCAGTGCCCCCCCCCAACCCAGGTGCCCTTCAGGATGCCTGGCCAGGCCCACAGGCCTTCCGCCAGCTCCCTGCACACCCTGGGCCGTATGCCCCCCAGGCAGTGCCTGCCTTCGGAGGCCTGGTGGATTCTACTTGAAGTAACTGCAGAGGAGGGCCTGGGGGCCAGGCCGGGCAGCACCATGGCAACCCCAGGAGGGTTTCCTGCACCAGCCACGAGGACCCACCGGGCTACACATCGCTGCACTCAGGCTCCAGGCTGGTCCCCGTCCCCAGTCCCAAATGGGACAGCCGCACACAAGACACATCCTTTTCTAAAAGCTTCTCTAGCATCCGACAGTGTGGGGAAGGCTGAGCCTCAGGTTCTAGGTCATTTCACTGCTATCAGCTTCAGGGCTGGATTTGTCCCCAAGGTGAAAGGCAAGCTGTTCATGGCAGTTTTCTAAATAAGTAAAAAAGTAAAGGCACAGCCCTCTGTTCTTGTGCAAGCCTACCTCCACGTGAGGGAGATGGGTTTTCCTGTAGGACTTTGCTTACGTTTTCACGCTACTATTTCATATCGAACAACCCAAGATTTCCTTTCACTTGTCTACAATCTTGCCAGCTGCTTTAACTCGAGAGGCTGAGCTCTTTATTGGTGAACATGTTCAGTTCGGTTCAGTTGCTCAGTCGTGTCCGACTCTTTGCGACCCGATGAATCACAGTATGCCAGGCCTCCCTGTCCATCACCAACTCCCGGAGGTCACTCAGACTCAACATTATCGAGTCAGTGATGCCATCCAGCCATCTTATCCTCTTTCGTCCCCTTCTCCTCCTGCCCTCAATTCCTCCCAGCATCAGGGTCTTTTCCAATGAGTCAACTCTTCGCATGAGGTTCCCAAAGTATTGGAGTTTCAGCTTCAAAATCAGTCCTTCCAAAGAACACTCAGGACTGATCTCCTTTAGGATGGACTGGTTGGATCTCCTTGCAGTCCAAGGGACTCTCAAGAGTCTTCTCCAACACCATAGCTCAAAAGCATCAATTCTTTGGCGCTCAGCTTTCTTCACAGTCCAACTCTCACATCCATACATGACCACAGGAAAAAAACATAGTTTTGACCAGACGGACCTTTGTTGGCAAAGTAATGTCTCTGCTTTTTAATATGCTGTCTAGGTTGATCATAACTTTCCTTCCAAGGAGGAAGTGTAAAAATTTCATGGCTGCAATCACCATCTGCAGTGATTTTGGAGCCCCAAAAAATAAAGTCTGACACTGTTTCCACTGTTTCCCCATCTATTTGCCATGAAGTAATGGGACCAGATGCCATGATCTTCGTTTTCTGAATGTTGAGCTTTAAGCCAACTTTTTTCACTCTCCTCTTTCCTTTTCATCAAGAGGCTCTTTAGTTCCTCTTCACTTTCTGCCATAAGGGTGGTGTCATCTGCATATCTGAGGTTATTGATATTTCTCCCGGCAATCTTGATTCCAGCTTGTGCTTCTTTGAGCCCAGTGTTTCTCATGATGTACTCCGCATATAAGTTAAATAAGCAGGGTGACAATATACAGCCTTGACGTACTCCTTTTCCTATTTGGAACCAGTCTGTTGTTCCATGTCCAGTTCTAACTGTTGCTTCCTGACCTGCATACAGGTTTCTCAAGAGGCAGGTGAGGTGGTCTGGTATTCCCATCTCTTTCAGAATTTTCCACAGTTCATTGTGATCCACACAGTCAAAGGCTTTGGCATAGTCAAACACATTAGCATAACTTAAATGAAACATAACACCAAGAGCTTCTTAGATCATTTTTTATGCAACAGTTTTTCCAAAACCTTGCCCGGATTGTCCCTCATGCCCTTCCAAGTGTGTGAATGTCCCCAACACGAGGAGCCAGGTCTATCTGTTCTTTAAAGAGTGCAGAAAATAGCTTTGGGGAAATTTGGTTGTATACACATGTTACTCTTCTTTGAAAGTGTAAACCTCTGAAATATCTTGTTGACTTTTCCCAAATGTAAAAGGCCAACTGCTTACAATGCTACCCATTGCTTGGTAACGTTCGATCGCAGTCCACTACACAGAAGACGGCGTGCGAGGCTGTGAGGGAGTGGCCTGTCTTCATGGACCAGATGTACATGTGTGCCTGTGTCTGCAGGCACGAACACGTGGGAACAGCTAGTGCATGCACAAGTGGACACGTGTGTGTTGTGCGTGCATGTTGACTATGTACACACCTGCCTTGTGTGTTTACACGTGTGTGCACACAAGTGTATGGATATGTGCTTGTTGTGTTGCATATGTGTATGGTGTGTACGTATGTATGCACTTTGTGTGCGTGTGTATAAGTATGCATGAGCATGTTTGGCTCTTCCAAGATGTTCTTCTCAAACCCAGGGTTTCAGTCTGGATCTCCTTGAGCAGAGCCTAAGGCAAGACCTGTGTGCGTGTGGTTGTTTGGTAATGTGGGACTGAGAGCGAGACTTCCCTTCTCTTCTGGTCTCTGAAAAGATAAGTTTGCATGAGAGAGTGATCACCTGTTTCTTAACACTTTGGTGAAATTTGCCTATAAAAACTTCTGAGCCTGATGCCTTTCAGGAAGAATTGGATCACCATTCATTTTAACATTTGGTTTTAGTTTATTTTCAATTTCTCATCAAATCAGTTTTGCAGACTATCTACTTCATGCTTTCCAGTTTTTTGGAAAATAATTTCTTATCAATCTCTATTTGTAGTTGCAGCTTCTTTTAATTTCACAACATTGTTTCTGTGTACCTTCTACTTTTTTCTTGATTAGAATTGCGAGAAATCCATTTATCTTAGTAGTTTTGTGAAGAAGAAAAAAAGAAAGTGAAAGTGTTAGTCGCTCAATTGTGTCTGACTCTTTGCAACCCCATGGACTGTAGCCTACCCAGGCTCCTCAGTTCATGGGATTCTCCAGGCCAGGATACTGGAGTGGGTAGCATTCCTTTCTCCACGGGTCTTAGTGACCCAGGGATCGAGCCTGGGTCTCCTGCATTACAGATGGATTCTTTACCATCTGAGCCACCCAGGAAGCAGATTGGTTTTGTAAAGATATTATTTTATTATGTCAATTGTTTTCTTTATATTAGATTCTGCTCTTGCCTCCCTTCTGTCTACCTTGGTTTACAGAGTTAAACATCAAACTTATTTTTCATCCTTCTTTTAAGACAATTAAATTCATCTAATGCTAGAAGTTTTACCCTTCACACTGCTCTGCTTCCCCTCCCGACTTTGGCTAAGCACATGCTCATCTAATCTAGATGTTTTATAACTTCCACTGAGATTTACTCTTTATTCCCAGAGTTACATAGACGATGTTTTAACTTTCCAAGCATGCTTCTGGTGCTGGTTATGAATTTAATTGCACTGATGTCAGAGAAGATCCTCTTCATGAATCTCTGGCTTGTTGTGGTAAAGGGGCTTGGGTAACCCAATGAAGCTATGAGCCATGCCGTGCAGGGCCACCCAAGACGGACAGGTCCTATGAAGAGTTCTGACAGAAACGTACTCCACTGGAGGAGGGAATGGCAAGCCACTCCAGCATTCTTGCCTTAAGAACCCCATGAACAGTATGAAAAGACCAAAAGACGTAACACCAGAAGATAAGCCCCTCAGGTTGGAAGCTGTCCAATATGCTACTGAGGAAGAGTGGAAGGCAATTGCTAATAGCTCCAGAAAGAATGAATAGGCTGGGCCAAATCAGAAATGATGCCCAGTTGTGGATGTGTCTGGTGGTGAAAGTACAGTCTGATGCTGTAAAGAACAATATCGCATAGGAACCCGGAATTGTAGGTCCATGAATCAAGGTAAATAGGATATGGTCAAGCAGAAGATGGCAAGAGTGAATGAACATTGACATCTTAGGAATCAGTGACCTAAGATAGACAGGAATGGGCAATTTTAATTGAGATGACCATCATAACTACTACTATGGGCAATAATCCTTAGAAGAAATGAAGCAGCCTTCATAGTCAACAAAAGAGTCTGAAATCCAGTACCTGGCTGCGGTCCCAAAAACGACAGAACGATCTTGGTTCATTTCCAATGCAAACCATTCAGCATCACAGAAACTCAAGCCTATGCCCCAACCACTAATACTGAAGAAGCTGAAGTTGACCAGTTCTATGAAGATCTATAAGACCTTCTAGAGCTGACACCAAAAAAAGATGTCCTTTTCATCACAGAGGACTGGAATGCAAAAGAAGGAAGTCAAGAGATACTGGAAATAACAGACAAGTTTGGCCTTGGAATACAAAATATAGCAGGGCAGAGGCTAACAGTTTTGTCAAGAGAACACATCAGTCATGGCAAACACCCATTTCCAACGACACAAGAGACGACTCTACACATGGACATCACCAGATGGTCAATACCCAAATCAGATTGATGATATTCTTTGCAGTCAGTGATGGAGAAACTCTATATAGTCAGCAGAAATAAGACCTGGAGCTGACCCTGACTCAGATTATCAGCTCCTTGTTGCAAAATTCAAGCTTAAATTGAAGAAAGTGGGGAAAATTCCTAGACCATTCACATATAAGCTAAATCAAATCCCTTATGACTATACAGTGGAGGTAACAAATATTTCCAAGGAATTAGATCTGGTAGACAGAGTGCCTGAAGAACTATGGGCAGAGGTTTGTAACACGGTACAGGGGGTGGTGACCAAAGCCATCCCAAAGAAAAGCAAATGCAAGAAGGCAGAGTGGTTGTCTGAGGAGGCCTTACGAATAGCTGAGGAAGGAAGAGAAGCAAAAGGCAAAGGAGAAAAGGAAAGATATACTCATCTAAATGCAGAGTTCCAAAGATAGCAAGGAGAGATAAGAAGGCCTTCTTAAGTGAACAATGCAAAGAAATAGAAGAAAACAATACAACGGGAAAAACTAGAGATCTCCTCAAGAAAATTGGAGATATCAAGGGAACATTTCATGCAAGGATGGGCACGATAAATAAACAAACAGTATGGACATAACAGAAGTAGAAGAGATTAAGAAAAGATGGCAAGAATACACAGAAGAACTGTACAAAAAAGGTCTTAATGATCCAGATAACCATGATGGTGTGTTTACTCACCTAGAGCCAGACAGCCTGGAGTGTGAAGTCAAGCGGCCCTTAGGAAGCATCACTATGAACAAAGCTAGTGGAGGTGATGAAGTTCCAGCTGAGCTATTTAAATTCCTAAAAGATGATGCTGTGAAAGTGCTGCACTCAATATGCCAGCAAATTTGGAAAAGTGAGCAGTGGCCACAGGAGTGGAAAAGGTCAGTTTTCATTCCAATCCCAAAGAAGGACAATGCCAAAGAATGTTCAGACTACTGGACAATTGAACTCATTTTACACACTGGGAAGGAAATGCTCAAAATCCTTCAAGTCAGGTTTCAACAGTAGGTGAGCCAAGAACTTTCAGATGTACTAGCTAGATTTAGAAAAGACAGGGGAACCAAGGATCAAATTGCCAATGATTTTAGAGAAAGCAAAGGAATTTCAGAAATACATCTACTTCTGCTTCATTGACTACACTAAAGCATTTGACTCTGTGGATCACAACAAACTGGAAAATTCTTAAAGAGATGGGAATACCAGTCCACCTGACCTGCCTCCTGAGAAACCTGTATGCGGCTCAAGAAGCAACAGTTAGAATCTTACATGAAACAACTGATTGGTTCAAAATTTGGAAAGAAATACAACAAGGCTGTATATTGTCACCCTTTTTACTTAACTTATATGTAGAGAACATGATGGGAAATGCCAGACTGGCTGAATCACAAGCTGGAGTCAAGATTGCCTGGAGAAATATCAACAGTCTCAGGTATGCAGATGTTACCATTCTAATGGCAGAAAGTGAAGAGGAACTGAAGGGCATCTTGATGAGGGTGAAAAAGTAGAGTGAAAAAGCTGGCTTGAAACTCAACATTCAAAAACCTAAGATCATGGCATCTGGTCCCATCACTTCAAGGCAAATAGGAGGGGAAAAAGTGGAAACAGTGACAGATTTTATTTCTTGGGCTCCACAGTTACTGCAAATGGTAACTATAGCCATGAAATTAAAAGATTCTTGCTCCTTGAAAGAAAAGCTATGACAAACCTGGACAGCACATTAAAAAGCAGAGACATAAATTTGCCAACAAAGGTCCGTCTAGTCAAGGCTATGGTTTTTCCAGTGGTCACGTATGGATGTGAGAGTTAGACTATAAAGAAAGCTGAGTGCCAAAGAATTGATGCTTTTAAACTGTGGTGTTGGAGAAGACTCTTGAGAGTCCCTTGGACTGCAAGGAGATCCAACCAGTCCATCCTAAAGGAGATCAGTCCTGGGTGTTCATTGAAAGGACTGATGCTGAAGCTAAAACTCCAATACTTTGGCCACCTGATGCGGAGAGCTGACTCATTGGAAAAGACCCTGATGCTGGGAAAGATTGAAGGCAGGACGACAGAGGATTAGATGGGTGGATGGCATCATCGACTCGATGGATGTGAATCTGAGCAAACTCCAGGAGCTGGTGGAGGACGTGCTGTGCTGCAGCCCACGGGTCACAAACGAACATGGCTCGGTGACTGAACAACTACAACATAGATGTCTCCACAATGTTGATGCTTCAGGGGAGTCGAGCTCATCCCCCATCCTTGTCTTTACCTCCTGGCCCCTGGTCCAGAGCAGATCTTAAAGGAGATTCCGAGACCCACTCCTTGGGAGCTGGGATCTTGGGATAGCAGGTCCTGTGACCAAGTGAGAGGGCCCTTGACGCGGCTACTGGTCAGGGTCTGGGTCCGGGGCTGCTGTGCCCGAAGCACCAGTTTTTGAACCTTTCAGCTTCTTTTGCTGGGCAGGTGGGTCTGCCTGGCGCTTGGCTGCAAGCAGAGAGCCCAGACCTGGCATTGGTCCTCCATGGGGCATCCCCAGCCCACTTGATGGCAGATAGAAGGGGAAGAAAGTGCAAAGAGTGACGGTTTTATTTTCTTGGACTCCAAAATGGCTGCGGACAGTGACTGCAGCCATGAAATTAAGATGCTTGCTCCTTGGAAGGAAAGCTATGACCAACATAGACAGCATATGAAAAAGGAGGCCGCACACTCCGGCTGTAGCTGCCTGTCCGTGGCCTGCACGCCCATGGCCCCAGGACCTCATTCTGCATTCCTGTTCCAATTTTGTTCCACGGGTTCAGCAATGCAGTTTTTGTTTTGTCCATTTATATCCTGTCTCCTGCAGCTGCTGGGGCAAGAGAAGTGAGCAGAGCACTGAAGTGAGCACTCACGTCACCCTGACCCAGAGTCCTCACGTCTGTGTCATCCTGAGACAGTCAGGCTGCTGATGACGGACACCTCCTCACCGTCAGGAGCCGTGGTCCCACCAGGTGGCCTGTGGTCAGGGTGATACCTTGTGGCTTTTGAAGGTTCAGGAAGGAGCTGCTGCTGCTGTTGCTGCTGCTGCTAAGTCAGTTTAGTCATGTCCGACTCTGTGCGACCCCATAGACGACAGTCCACCAGGCTCCGCCGTCCCTGGGATTCTCTAGGCAAGAACACCAGAGTGGGTTGCCATTTCCTTCTTCAATGCCTGAAAGTGAAAAGTGAAAGTGAAGTTGCTCAGTTGTGTCCGACTCTTAGCGACCCCATGGGCTGCAGCCTACCAGGCTCCTCCTCCCATGGGATTTCCCAGGCAAGAGTACTGAAGTGGGATGCCATTGCCTTCTCCACAGGAAGGAGCTATTTCATTCATTTCTGCATGTGTTTTAGAGCCAGAAGGAGCCACTAATTGTGACAGCTCTGCCTTCCATTTTCCAAGTGAGGAGACAGGCTCTCAAAGAAAATGATTTGCCCAAGATCTTGTTAACTGCAAGAACCAGGTGCATCCCACCAGCATGTTTTACAGCTGTCTCAGGATGGCAAACTTGCCCACCAAGGACTCTCCTTCTAAAGTAGAGATACTGCCCAATCTAAATACAACAAAATACTTCCAATGAAGTCATTCTTATGAGATTAGATGAGTTGATGGTCAGTTATTATTTTACTAAACTATCTCAATATCACAAAAACCTTTAAGCCATCTCTTGAATTTAATTATTTAGTAACAGCCAATGATTATAGTTTCCTCACTCTTTCACAAATGGACTTCTAGGAAAATACCCACTACACGTAAGATAAAGTTTATGATGTAAAGTGATTTAACACAATAGACAGTTGATGTTAATTTGGACAAGACAAGACTAACCTCTGAGCTGTGTGCTGTAGGTATTCAACATGTATGTTCCTGGAAAAGGCTGTGAAAGGCAAGCCTCACTTTCCTGCACACAGAACAGTGTTGAGGGCTCTGCTCCTCACTAGGAGGTCCAGACCGCATATCTCATAGACATGGCTGGCCCTGTGTGAATGGCAGCAGGAAGGAGTCCCTGCAGGGACAGCTGTGCACAGGGGCCCCTTTCCCACATCCTGGGAGCCGCCACCTGCTCTGTCTGCTGCCCCGTGTGAGGAGCAGACACAAGGGCTGCATTGCATTGAAAGGTTCAGAACAGACAGATCCACAGCGGTGCTATGCCAGCTCCCGTTCCCGTCTTCCCAACAGGCCCCCCTGGGACCATCGCACACAGGGCCACCAAGACCCGTTCCCACCTCTGGAGAGCCTGACCAGGTCGGTCTGAGGAGGCCCAAGCTGGGCCATGACTCCCGGGTGATCCTCATGTGTCTCGAGGTGAGACCTCCTGTTGCTGAGTGCGGCCACCTTCTAAAAGCTTCCTGCACATCCCACTGCCTGTAAGCACTGCCCAGGAGTGTGGGCCTGGTAGAGGTTTCCACACCAGCCCTGCTTTCCCACTCCACTAACTCAGATTTGAATCCCCAGCTAGGTACGTCTGTGTTGGTACTCAGCCTGCTGAGATTTGTTTATAACAGCTTTATTAACATATAATTCATATGCTATAAAATTTACCCTTTTAAAGTATACAATTCAGTGGTTTTTAGTATGTTCACAAGGCTGTGAACACATTATAGTCAATTCCAGATGGTTTTCATCACAAGAAAGGTGCCCTGCCCCATTAGCAGTCATTGTCAGCCTCTGCCATCTCCTAAGCTACCTGTGCCTGCAGATCTGCCTGTTGCGGACATTTCCTATTAGTGGAATCACACATGGTGTCTCTTTTGTGTCTGCTTCTCTCACTGGGCATCAGGTCTTTGGGCTCATCAACATTATAGCCTGAGTTAGAGCCCTGTTCCCTCTAAGGCTGAAGAGTATGCCACCGTGTGGGTGGGCCCACCTTATTTGCCCATTTGTCTGTTGGTGGACGTTGGGTTGTGTCCAGTTTCATCGTGCTGGTGCTCTTTGAGAGGACGGTGATCACGACAGGGATTGGAAGTCTGGCTCAGAAGGATTCAGACAGGGGGCAGCATCCCCCAGGTGATGCTTGCTTACGGTGGGCTCAGCACTACAGGTTCTACGCTTGTGCCACTCAAATTTCCTCTTTCCCCATTTTTTCCGACTTCCCTGGTGGCTCAGATGGTAAAGTGTCTGCCTACAATGTGGGAGACCCGAGTTCAATCCCTCCATTGGGAAGATCTCCTGGAGAAGGAATTGGCAACCCACTCCAGTACTCTTGCCTGGATAATCCCATGGACGGAGGAACCTGCTAGGCCATAGTCCATGGGGTTGCAAAAAGTCAGACACGACTGAGCGACTTCACTTTCACTTTTCCATCTTTTCTGCCAGCAACTTCTGCCCATTAGGATCACCTGGGGATTCTGATACTAGTTGAACACACGAGTGCTCACTGGGCCTCCCTCCCATTGTCTGAGTTCATTGGTCTGCACAGGTATAGGTTCATATTCTCATTAGCAGCTCAGGAAATTCTAATCTGCAGCATGGCTAAAGGTGATTTACTCTGGGCATATATCGCACACTCCTCGGAGTTACCTACCCAAGAGACCCCCACCTAGCTCAGTGGGGCTCTCCTGGGAGGAGCTGCCCCAGCTCCAGGAGCCCCGAGGAAGATGAAGGCAGATCACTCCCCTTTCCCATCTTGTTCCAAGGTCATCATAGAAGGTTCAGTTCAGTTCAATTACTCAGTCGTGTCCGACTCTTTTCGACCCCATGGACTGCAACATGCAAGACTACCCTATCCACCACCACCTCCTGGACCTTGCTCAAACTCATGTCTGTAGAGTTGATGATGCCATCCAACCATCTCATCCTCTGTCATCCCCTTCTCCTCCTGCCTTCAATCTTTCCCAGCATCAGGGTGTTTTCTAATGTGTCAGTTCTTCCCATCAAGTGGCCAAAGTACTGGACCTTCAGCTTCAGCATCATTTCTTCCAATAAATATTCAGACCTGATTTTCTTTAATAAGAAAAGATCTCTTTGCAGTCCAAGGGACTCAAGAATTTTCTTCAGTACCACAGCTGAAAAGTATCAACTCTTCGGTGCTTAGCTTTCTTTATGGTCCAACTCTCAACATCCATACATGACTACTGGAAAAACCATAGCTTTGACTACACAGACATTTGAAGGCAACTAATGTCTCTGCTTTTCAGTATGCTGTCTAGGTTGGTCATAGCTTTTCTTCCAAGGAGCAACTGTCTTTTAATTTCAGGCTGCAATCACCATCTGCATTGATTTTGGAGCCCAAGAAAATGAAGTCTGACACTGTTTCCATTGTTTCCCCATCTATTTGCCTTGAAGTGATGGGACCAGATGCCATGATCTTAGTTTTCTGAACGCTGAGTTTTAAGCCAGCTTTTTCACTCTCCTCTTTCACTTTCATCAAGAGGCTCTTTAGTTTCTCTTCACTTTCTGCCATAAGGGTGGTGTCATCTGCATATCTGAGGTTATTGAGATTTCTCCCGGCAATCTTGATTCCAGCTTGTGCTTCATCCAGCCCAGCATTTTGCATGATGTACTCTGAATATAAGTTAAATAAGCAAGGTGACAATATACAGCTTATTGACATACTCCTTTCCCAATCTGGAAAAATTCTGTTGTTCCATGTCCGGTGCTAACTGTTGCTTCTTGACCTGCATACAGATTTCTCAGGAGGCAGGTCAGTTCAGTTGCTCAGTCGTGTGTGACCCCATGAACTGCAGCACGCCAGGCCTCCCTGTCCATCACCAACTCCCGGAGTTTACCCAAACTTATGTCCATTGAGTCGGTGATGCCATCTAACCATCTCATCCTCTGTCATCCCCTTCTCCTCCTGCCTTCAATCTTTCCCAGCATCAGGGTCTTTCCCAATGAGTCAGCTCTCTGCACCAGGTGGCCAAAGTATTAGAGTTTCAGCTTCAACATCAGTCCTTCCAATGAACACCCAGGACTGATCTTTAGGATGGACTGGTTGGATCTCCTTGCAATCCAAGGGACTCTCAAGAGTCTTCTCCAACACCACAGTTCAAAAGCATCAATTCTTCAGTGCTCAGCTTTCTTTATAGTCCAACTCTCACATCCATACATGACTACCGGGAAAACCATAGCCTTGATTAGACGGACCTTTGTTGACAAAGTAATGTCTTTGCTTTTTAAGTTGACAAAATAATGTCTCTGCTTTTTAATATGCTATCTAGGTTGGTCATAACTTTCCTTCCAAGGAGGCAGGTCAGGTGGTCTGGAATTCCCATCTCTTGAAGAATTCTCCACAGTTGGTTGTGATCCACACAGTCAAAGGCTTTAGTGTAGTCAATGAGGCAGAAGTAGATGTTTTTCTGGAATTCGTTTGCTTTTCTATGATCCAGCATATGTTGGCAATTTGGTCTCTTATTCCTCTGCCTTTTGTAAATCCAGCTTGAAAGTTTCAGTTCATGTACTGTTGAAGCCTAGCTTGGAGAATTTTGAGCATTACTTTACAGCGAGTGACAAAAATGCAATTGTGTGGTAGCTTGAGCATTCTTTGGCATTGCCTTTCTTTGGGATTGGAATGAAAACTGACCTTTTCCAGTCCATCTCACACACTAGTAAAGTAATGCTCAAAATTCTCCAAGCCAGGCTTCAGCAATATGTGAACCGTGAACTTCCTGATGTTCAAGCTGGTTTTAGAAAAGGCAGAGGAACCAGAGATCAAATTGCCAACATCCGCTGGATCATGGAAAAAGCAAGAGAGTTCCAGAAAAACATCTATTTCTGCTTTATTGACTATGCCAAAGCCTTTGACTGTGTGGATCACAATAAACTATGGAAAATTCTGAAAGAGATGGGAATACCAGACCACCTGATCTGCCTCTTGAGAAATCTGTATGCAGGTCAGGAAGCAACAGTTAGAACTGGTCATGGAACAACAGACTGGTTCCAAATAGGAAAAGGAGTACGTCAAGGCTGCATATTGTCACCATGTTTATTTAACTTATATGCAGAGTACATCATGAGAAATGCTGGACTGGAAGAAACAGAAGTTGGCATCAAGATTGCCGGGAGAAATATCAATAACCTCAGATATGCAGATGACACCACTCTTATGGCAGAAAGTGAAGAGGGGCTAAAAAGCCTCTTGATGAAAGTGAAAGTGGAGAGTGAAAAGGTTGGCTTAAAGCTCAACATTCAGAAAACGAAGATCATGGCATCTGGTCCCATCACTGCATAGGAAATAGATGGGGAAACAGTGGAAACAGTGTCAGACTTTGTTTTTCTGGGCTCCAAAATCACTGCAGATGGTGACTGCAGCCATGAAATTAAAAGACGCTTGCTCCTTGGAAGGAAAGTTATGACCAACCTAGATAGCATATTCAAAAGCAGAGACATTACTTTACCAACAAAGGTTCGCCTAGTCAAGGCTATGGTCTTTCCTGTGGTCATGTATGGATGTGAGAGCTGGACTGTGAAGAAGGCTGAGCGCCGAAGAATTGATGCTTTTGAACTGTGGTGTTGGAGAAGACTCTTGAGAGTCCCTTGGACTGCAAGAAGATACAACCAGTCCATTTTGAAGGAGATCAATCCTGGAATTTCTTTAGAAGGAATGATGCTAAAGCTGAAACTCCAGTATTTTGGCCACCTCATGCGAAGAGTTGACTCATTGGAGAAGACTCTGATGCTGGGAGGGATTGGGGGCAGGAGGAGAAGGGGACGACAGAGGATGAGATGGCTGGATGGCATCACTGACTCGATGGATGCGAGTCTGAGTGACCTCCGGGAGCTGGTGATGGATAGGGAGGCCTGGCGTGCTGCGGTTCATGGGGTCGCAAAGAGTCGAACACGACTGAGCGACTGATCTGATCTGATCTGATGGCCACTGCTGAGTTTTTCAAATTTGCTGGCATACTGAGGGCAGCACTTTCCCAGCATCATCTTTTAGGGCTTGAAGTAGCTTAGCTGGAATTTCATCACCTCCACTAGCTTTGTTCGTAATGATGCTTCCTAAGACCCTCTTGACTTTGCACTCCAGGATGTCTGGCTCTAGGTGAATGATCACACCGTCGTGATTATCTGGGTCATGAAGATCTTTTTTTGTATAGTTCTTCTGTGTATTCTTGCCACCTCTTCTTAATATTTTCTGCTTTTGTTGGGTCCATACCATTTCTGTCCTTTATTGTGCCCATCTTTGCATGAAATGTTCCCTTGGTATCTCTAACTTTTTTGAAAAGGTCTCTAATCTTTCCCATTCTACTGTTTTCCTCTATTTGTTTGCACTGATCACTGAGAAAGGATCTCTTATCTTTGCTATTCTCTGGAACTCTACCTTCAGGTGGCCAAAGTATTGGAGTTTCAGCATCAGTCCTTCCAGTGAACATTGAGGACCAATTTCCTTTAGGATGGACTGGTTGGATCTCATTAGAGTCTAAGAAACTCTCAAGAGTCTTCTCTAACACCACAGTTAAAAAGCATCAATTCTTTGGCACTCAGCTTTCTTTATAGTTCAACTCTCACGTCCATACATGACTACTGGAAAAATCATAGGTTTGACTAGATGGACCTTTGTCAGCAAAGTAATGTCTCTGCTTTTTAATATGTGTCTAGGTGGTCATAGCTTTTCTTCCAAAGAGCAAGCGTCTTTTAATTTCATGGTTGCAGTCACCATCTGCAGTGATTTTGGAGCCCAAGGATATAAAGTCTGTCACTGTTTCCATTGTTTCCCCATTTATTTACCATGAAGTGATGGGACCGGATGCCATGATCTTAGTTTTTTGAATGCTGAGTTTTAAGCCAACTTTTTCACTCTCCTCTATCAGTTTCCTCAAGAGGCCCTTCAGTTCCTTTTCGCTTTCTGCCACATGCGTGGGTGATGTCATCTACTTCTCTGAGGTTATTGATATTTATCTGAGGTTTGTTTCTAAACATGATTTTGCTCCTCTTACTGTCTTATTGGGGCTTCTCCTTTGCCCTTGACAGGGGTATCTTTTTTTGGTGGGATCCAATATTCTCCTGTCGATGGTTGTTCAGTGGTTAGTTTCAAGTTTGGAGTTCTCACAGGAGAAGATGAGCCCACATTCTTCTACTCTGCCATCTTGAGAGGCAGATGTGTGTGCAGATTCCTTTGGGACCATGTGGAAGAGTCTTATGTCTAGGAGTGGTGGCACCTGCAGAGGGGCCCCTGTCTTCACACTCCCCCTCCTGGGTGTTGCCCTGAGATCCTCCAGTCTTGAGTGCAGTCCCCAGGCAGAGCAAGGGTGGGCCTTGAGCTTCCAGTGACTTCTGCTTTACCTTTCATTGTAGTTGAATCCACTCCATGCACGTTTCCCAAGTTCAGACTTATTACAGAGAAGGTAGAGTGTCAAACCACCGAAAGAAGGACAGATTTCTGCAGGGCCTCCTCCCAGCCCTGTGTGGCTCCAGAACCACCTGCTTTGATCACTTTCTGCTCCAGGGACTGAGCACCCCCAACCCAGAGAGTGGACTGGGATGGAAAGAGGGAGGAAGTGGAGCAGGGTTCCGTGTGGGGCAGAGAGGCAGGTATGGGGTATGTGGGACTTGTGGGTGTGTGTGGGTATGTGCGTGGGGTTGGGTGTGTGGGTGTGGGGACAAGTGTGTGTGGGGTGTGTATGCTGTGTGTGGGTGTGGGGGTGTGTGGGGTTTGGGGGATATGGGGTGTGTGTGTGTGTGAGGTGTGGGTTTGTGTGGGTTGTGTACATGTGTGTGTGTATGTGTTGTGTGTGGGGGGCTGTGTGGGGATGTGTGGGGCTTGGGGGCTGGGTATGTGGGTGTGGGGTGTATGGGTGTGTGTGGGGATGTGTGGGTGGGGGTGGGTATGTGAGTGTGTATGGGGGGGTGTGAGGTGTGTGGGTGTGTGTGGGGTATAGGGGCTGTGTGGGGGTGTGTGTGGGGATGTGAGGGGTGTGTAGGTTGTGTGTGGGGGTGTGTATGTGGAGGTACGTGTGACATGAGGGGTGTGTGGGTGTGTGTGAGGGACATGTGGAGGGTGTGGGGCATGTGTGGGGTGTGTGGGTGTGTGTGAGGTGTGTGGGTGTGTGGAGGGTGTGGTGTATGTGTGGGTGTGTGTGTGTGTGTGGGATGTGAGGTGTGTGGATGTGTGTGGGGTGTGTGGGTGTGGGGTGTTTGTGTGGGTGTGTGTGGGGTGTGTGAGGTGTGTGGGGTGTGGGGGTGTGTGGATGTGGGGTATGTAGGGTGTGTGTGGGTGTGTGGGGTGTGTGGGGATGTGGAGTATGTAGGTGTGTGTGGGGGGGGAGTGTGTGATGTGTGTGCAGGTATTGTGTGGGGGTGTGTGGGTGTGAGGTGTGTGGGGGAGTTTGGGGTGTGTGGGTGTTGGGTATGTGGGGGTTGTGTGTGTGTGGTGTGTGTGAGGTGAAGGATGTGAGGCGTATGGGCATGGGGGGTTATCTGTGTGTGTGTTGTGTGGACGTGTAGGGGAATGTGGGGTGTGTGTGGTATGGGATGTGAGGTGTGTGGGGTTGTGTATGTGCAGGTGTAGGGGAGTGTGGGGTGTATAGGTGTGGGGTATGAGGTGTATGTGGGTGTCGGGTGTGTGGGTGTTGTGTGTGTGTGGGTGCGGGCATGGGTGGGGTATGTGTGGGGTGAGGTGTGTGAAGTCTGAGTGTGTGTGTGGGGTGTGTGGGTGTGGGGCTTGTGTGTGTGCGGGTGTTGTGTGGACATGTGTGGGGTGTGATGTGTGTGGGGGTTGTATATGTGCAGGTGTGGGGGAGAGTGGGGTGTGTGGGTGTCGGGTGTGAGGTGTTGTGTGGGGGTGGGGGACGTGGGCATGAGGGGGGTGGACGTGTGGAGGGTGTGGGGGTGTGTGGCATGTGTGGGTGTCAGGTTTGTGTGGGTTGTGTGCTGTGCAGGTGTTGTGTGGGGGGTTGTGTGTGCGGGTATGGGCGTGGGTGGGGTGTGTGTGGGGTGAGGGGTGTGTGTGTGTGTGTGGCTTGTGTGGGTGTGGGGGTTGTGTGTGCGGGTGTTGTGTGGACGTGTGGGATGTGTGAGGTGTGGTGGGGTGTGGTGTGTGGGGTGTCGGGGGGTTGTGTGGGGGTGGGGGATGTGGGGGTGGGTGGGGTGTGGCTGTGGGGGCTGTGTGTGTGTGGGTGTGTGTGTGTGTGTGTGGGGGTGTGTGGGGGATGTGGGTGTGTGTGGGGGCTGTGGGGGGGGGAGGGGGAGGGTGGGGTGTGGACATGTGGAGGGTGTGGGGGGGTGTGGCATGTGTGGGGGTCGGGTGTTTGTGGGGGTGTGGGGGTGTGGGGGAGTGTGGAGGTGGGGGTGTGTGGACGTGTGGAGGGTGTGTGTGTGGGGGGGCTGTGTGCGTGTGGGTGTTGTGTGGGGGTGGGGGATGTGGGCGTGGGTAGGGTGTGGACATGTGGAGGCTGTGGGGGTGTGTGGCGTGTGCGGGGGTCGGGTGTTTGTGGGGGTGTGGGGGAGTGTGGAGGTGGGGGTGTGTGGACGTGTGGAGGGTGTGTGTGGGGGGGGGCTGTGTGCCTGTGGGTGTTGTGTGGGGGTGGGGGATGTGGGCGTGGGTGGGGTGTGGACATGTAGAGGCTGTGGGGGGGTGTGGCGTGTGCGGGGGTCGGGTGTTTGTGGGGGTGTGGGGGAGTGTGGGGTATGTGGGGTGGGGGGCAGCGGGGGAGCGGGGCGGCCGGAGAGCGCCCACAGCCCCTAGGTTACTGTGGTAGGAGGTGGGCGTGGCCGTCCGGCGGGTGAGGGGCAGGGGCGTGGCGTCCGGGGACTTCAGGGGCGGGGGCTGAGAGGAAGGCGGGGACTGGGGCTGCTCCCGAGGAGAAGTGGGCGGGGCCGCGCAGACCCCTGGGGAACCGCCCAAACGCCCCGGGCCTCCAGTGAGCGCCTCCGGCCTCGCTGTCACAGGCTTCTAGTCAGACCAGGACCACCCGCTACCTCCCCAGATGGCCAGTTAGTCCAGGGTCCGCTCCGGACGGTTCAGCCTGAGGAGTGGCAGCTGCAGGCCTGTCTTCACAGGCACAGTGAAAGGACTTCAGACGTTGGGGTGGGTGCGAGAAGGGTTAGTCCAGGGCCTCGCGGGACAGGGACTGGGGTTTGGGGTGCCGCTTTGTGTAGTGACCACTGGAACTGGGCAGGGGGCGCAGGAGGCTCAGAGCACCTGCACCACAGATGGGCCTCAAAGCAACACCCAAAGCCTCAGGACACAAAGGGTGGGCTCATGCTGGAGCCCTGGGGATGGTCCTCCTCCAGGTCTTGATTCCAGGTGGAGGACACGCCTGGAGTGGGTCCAGGGGGACTTTGTTCCTTGGTCCTGGTGATCTCAGTGGGCCCACGGCCAGAATCTTAGAGATGCATTCTTTGTTCCTCAGCAGTTTGTGAACAGTTCCTTAGATTGTTCAATCTGATCTGGGTTCAATCTGATCTGGCTGAGGAGTGGGTGAGTGAAATCTGCAGATCCCCAATGTGTGGGGAAAACATATAAAGCAAGCAAAAAAAGCTTTTATCTAAAAAAACTGTATTGGCAAAAGTGCCTTCAAATAGTAGCTGATATAATTAATAGTAATTCAAGGTATCTGGGTTAAGGTTTTTTGGAAATTGAGAAAGAAATTATTTCAAGTGACTGGGTTCAAATTCTTTTGAAATTCAGATGGTTTCCAAGTCTTTGCTTCCAACAAAAATTGAAGGAAAGTCCAATCAAATTGTTAGCTGATACAAGTTAAAAGAAATTGATGATAGATCGGTATGTGATTTTTGGCATTTAAAATATGTTCATTGCTCGAGTATGAACATATTTTAGTTAAATGCTATTGTATTTAGCTAGGAAAAGACTCTGATGCTGGGAGGGATTGGGGGCAGGAGGAGAAGGGGACGACAGAGGATGAGATGGCTGGATGGCATCACCAACTCGATGGACGTGAGTCTGAGTGGACTCCGCGAGTTGGTAATCGACAGGGAGGCCTGGCGTGCTGCAATTCATGGGGTCGCAAAGAGTCGGACACGACTGAGCGACTGAACTGAACTGAACATTGCTATCAATTGTTTTTTCATTTCTGTCTGCTTTTTTTTTAGTGTAAAAAAATTTTCTCAGTATTTACAACAATAAACATAAATCAGAATATACAACTTATTAGGAAACAGTCTTAAACATAGTATTAAGAAGTGTGTTTCAACAAGTTTAATTTTATATGTAATACGACATTTACAATCAATTTATATATGACTTTGATATATTTGTTGGCTTCCCTGGTGGCTCAGATGATAAAGAATCTGCCTACAATTCAGGAGACCCAGGTTCCATCTGTGGGTAGGGTAGACACCCTGGAGAAGGGATTGGCTACCCACTGCAGTATTCTTGCCTGAAGAATCCCACGGACAGAGGAGCCTGGCGGGCTACAGCCCATGGGGTCACAGAGAGTCGGACACGACTGAACCACTTTCACTTTCATTCTGATATATTTGTATCCCAATTAATATGTTTGTAAATCTAGAGGATTTTGATCAGAAGATAGTAAGTATATGTGTCTACATTTATTTATGAATATATTTTGCTGGACACATGGTCCATAGAAATTGCATGGCAGAAACAGATACTGCATTAAGGACACAATTATGTGGGAAACGTAGAGTTCACCCAGACCCGGAGTTCAGTTGCTATTGTTCAGATGTCACTGGAAGCATATAAAGGGTGATGTCACAGTTTTATTCTGAGTCAGTCTTTATAATTATGTCAGAGGTTGTATCTGTTTCAATCACTTAAGCCAAGACAAATTTTGATGTCAAGCTAAAAAATGTCAGGACCCGAGCTCGCGTGGAGAGGCGTGACCTGCGCAGCGGCTCTGGCGGCCTCGGACCTGGGCCTGGGGCGGGCGGGGCGGGCGCGCGCCCTCCGGCGGCCCCGCCCACGCCGAGTTATCGCGAGAGCGGCGCGTGTGACGCCCGGGCGGGCGGGACGCGTCGGGGGAGCCGGCGGGCGGGTTTGAATCTGGTCAGAACGCGGGAAACTGCGGGTCCCGGGGACAAGGTGAGCGCCGAGGGTTCGGCCGGCGGAGGGCTGGGGGCGGGGGACCGGGAGACGGGGGCTCGGTCGGGTCGGTTCCCTAGCACCGCAGCCTCCGCCTGGGCCGCGATCTGAGCCCGCGGCCCGGCCAGGGCTCTGAGGCGGCCGGGAAGGCGGGCGCCGGGCCGGGAGCGCGCCACACTCCGCGCCTGTTCCCCCGGGACTGAGTTCAGAGGCCCCGCAGCCTGGGCTGGCTGACCCCGGGCAGGATCGCCTGAGCCCCGGACCGGGAGCTGAGCCCAGGCAGGGTCCCCTGAGCCCAGGACCGGGGACTGACACCGGGCAGGGTCCGCTGAGCCCGGACCGGGGACTGACACCGGGCAGGATCCCCTGAGCCCGGACCGGGGACTGATACCGGGCAGGATCCCCTGAGCCCGCACCGGGGGCTGATCCCGGGCAGGGTCCCCTGAGCCCGGACCGGGGACTGACACCCGGCAGGGTCCCCTGAGCCCGGACCGGGGACTGACACCGGGCAGGATCCCCTGAGCCCGGACCGGGGACTGATACCGGGCAGGATCCCCTGAGCCCCGGACCGAGGGCTGAGCCCGTACAGGATCCCCTGAGCCCGCACCGGGAGCTGATCCCAGGTAGGGTCCCCTGAGCCCGGACCGGGGACTGACACCGGGCAGGGTCCCCTGAACCCCGGACCGGGGGCTGATCCGGGCAGGGTCCCCTGAGCCCGGACCGGGGGCTGATCCGGGCAGGGTCCCCTGAGCCCGGACCGGGGACTGACACCGGGCAGGGTCCCCTGAGCCCGGACCGGGGACTGACACCGGGCAGGGTCCCCTGAGCCCTGGACCGGGGACTAACACTGGGCAGGATCCCCTGAGCCCGGGCAGGATCCCCTGAGCCCGGACCGGGGGCTGATCCCGGGCAGGGTCCCCTGAGCCCAGACCAGGGACTGACACCGGGCAGGATCCCCTGAGCCCCGAACCGAGGGCTGAGCCCGGACAGGATCCCCTGAGCCCGAACCGGGGGCTGACACGGGGCAGGGCCCTTGAGCCCTGGACCAGAGACTGATCTCAGAGATCAGTTCTGTGAGCCCCTGTGCCCTGGGAAAACTGTCCGCAGGTGTCTCTCCTAGTTCTGAGATGGATGGTTGGCTCCAGGTGACAGGGGTTTTCTGCGGTGACAGCGTGACAAAAGTCTCTCTTAAATACTCATCCTAGTTCAGTGCCAGACCTCCTGTGTAAGGAGCACCCTGCCGTTGGGATGGTAGTTGCCTGGCGAGGTGATTGATCTCTCCTAGAAGGTAGCTCTGGTTGGAGCGGCGGGGCCTTATGCACGTAGTAGTGGTCACTCTAGTGAAGTGGACACTTCACTAGAGAGATTTAGTGAAGTTGGAATATTAATTACCCTTAAAGAACTACAATCACCAGAGAGAAAATGGGGGCTATGGCAGTGAATCTTGTCGTCTACTGGATTACTGTGGAAATTACACTTAAAAATAGAGCAAACAAGAAAAGCTACCAGAATCACAAACAAGAAAGGTCCCCATTTTAAGGTAAAAGGTTCTGTGTGGTTGGCAGCACCTTTTTTGGAATATTGTTCATTTAAACTCTTGAACTCAAACTAGCCATCCTCATGCATCAGGCTTGTTGCTAGTGGCCCTCCTGCCTGCTTGGCAGGTCAGAAGTCGTGCCTGTCTCTCAGCCATCTGAGTTGAGGGCTGAGGCGGCCATACTTGAGTGTTGCTTATGTGGAGATGTTATTTTCTGTTCTTGTTGTTTGATTTAAACGCTAAGATCTTGGGGTTCTGCATTTAAGATGACTCTGTCCTGGTAATTGTTGCCATTGGTACCAGTGATTTTCCATGTTGCTTTGCTTGTGCCTGCAGGAGGTTTTCATTTATTTTTAAGGTAAGTGTCCTGCTACACGTATGTTCTTTGCAGTTGCTTCATGATGTCTTTCGAATCAGATACTGCAAGCACTAGGCGGTGTAAATGGAAAATAGGCTTTTTTATGGGAGACACAATCCCTGAGCTCTCGTCCCACGGGGCTGGGGAGGAGTTGCACCTGATGCGCACACTAACAAGCTCCCAGGTGCCCCGAGGCCACACGCTGCCCAGCAAGGTGACTGGCAGGGGTTTTCCTGATGTAGGAATGGCACTTGAGGAAGGAGAGTCTTCAGGCGTTAGCAGCTCGGCCCAGTCTGTTCTTTGCTGAGCTGCCTCAGACCTAAAGGAGCATCTTGTGAAGGTCCTAGAAAGGGAGAGAGGTGAGCCTCCTAGAGCTGTTGGATTTCTCTTTCCTTAGTTGGTAACTTCATTAACAATCGATAAAAACATGATGTTATGTTGATACTGTTCTCAGGGAAAAAAAGAAGGAAGTTATTTATTTTTATTTTTTATCGATATAGTTGATTTACAATGTTGTGTTCGTTTCTGCTGCACAGAATCAATTGCACACTTATCCACTCTCTTTTAGACTCTTTCTTTCCCATATACGTCATTACAGAGTGTTGAGTGGAGCCCCCAGCGCTGTAATTAGGCTCTTACTAGTTACCTCTTTGTATACAATGGGGTGTATATGTCAATCCCTTTCCTCCTTGGTAACAAAGTGTTTTTTAGATGTTGTAGCTTGTTAGGTCAGAATATTGTTAGAAACTGTCTATCACAGGTAGTGTATGGACTTCCTTGCAGTTTTGGATACTAACTATGATTGTGTTTTTTTTACTAGGTTGCAGAATAAATGCCATATGAAAAACAGTTTGATCTGCTATGGAAAAACGTGAGACATTCATACAAGCAGTGTCTAAGGAGCTGATTGGAAAATTTTTGCAATTCATTCAACTTGATGTAAGTTTTATGTTTAGCTTTATTTTGATTTTGACTGTTAATATAGACGTTTTGCTAAAATCATTATATCCACAAGTGAAATATAATCATTTCACTGAATCTGTACAGACCAAGGTGTATTTAAAGCAGTAAAGCAGAACTGTACACAATTATATCTGCCGACGGGCAGCTACTGACAAACAGTGTTTCCTGTTTGCTTTAAGGGCTTGCTGTGAGGATGCTAAGTGGCATAACAAGATGTTTCGAATTACCTACTTAAACCTTTATTGATCTCTTGTTCTGTGCATGGCATTGTGAGGAAGACATCCTTTTTTGTCCTTAGGTTATTTACAGTGTTGTGGTGAATCCAGGTGTGTAGATACCCCAGGTAAGGGCTAAACTGGGGCAGAGGTGTAGAGGGACCCAGATTTAGACATGGGATGTTTCCCATCATGATAAAAAGGCTGTGAAACCAAAGATCTAAAAAGTGAAATAAGTTAACCAGTCAGAGAGGGGTATGGAGAAGGACTGCACTAACCAACAGGGTTAACTCTGAAGACTGGAGAAGTACCTTGTGTTTGAAGTTAGAGATGGTTAGTGTAAAAACACCAGCTGAGGAAGAAGGCAAGAGGTGACACCGGGAATGAGACCTTGACCATTCTGAGGAGTCGAGACTGTCCTGAGAGGAGCAGGGACTTATAAGCAGAGAGTGACCTGTGTGCAAAAGGATGAAGGAGAGAGAACGACAGAAAGAGAAGACTCACCTTTTGGGAATATTCCTTTGAACACGAAGAAAAGGACCTCGTTCATTCAGCGAGGCCCTAAGTGGGAAGAGGGCAGGCTTGAGGGAGGAGATGGCTCACGTGGGATGTGCTGAGAGGCTCCAGGACGCACGCACGTGTGAGAGGCGTGCAGGTGGACGTGGAGAGGCAGGCTTGGAGCCAGAAGCAGCTCTGGGCTGGAGGTAGGCTCCGGGGCGGCAGCTCCTGCTGGGATGCGTGGGATCATCTACGCAGTATAATAGGAGAAAGGCCTAGGACCGACTCTGGAGGACCCCAGCTTTAGGGCCCCGACTCTAAAATCTGTGACCTCGGGGCACGTGACACATACCTCACTTGTTCTGATCATGCAGTGAGAGTCAAAGTAGTGACAGCTAAGAATTGGGTGGAGATTGCAGGGAGAGTTCTGGACAAAAGTAGTGGGAAAGGCAAAGAGCCCTGGAGCACTTGGATGGGTCCCGCGGAGAGGAGGCTGACGGGACTGGGATGGAGAGGTGGCTTTGCTCCGCTGTCCTGCCTTGCTAGTCTCTACTCCAGAGTGCCACGGCACACCCCCCAGGACTGACAGTCTGGAAGCATGCAGGCAGCTGCTCTGAGGCCTGCCCTTGCCCTGCCCTTGTTTGCTCGTTTATGCATATGGAGGGGCTACGTGTGTAAGTGGTGTCACGGCCTCCTTGGTAAGGCACGTGGTGTTGATTTGTGTCATTGCCGGTGCATTAGTATTCCCACTTTTGTAATTAACAACTGATCTATGGGGAAATGGACTTCCCAGGTGGCACAGTGGTAAAAAATCTGCCTGCCAGTGCAGGAGACACAGGAGACATGGGCTCGATCCCTGGGTCGGGAAGATCCCCTGGAGGAGGAAATGACAACCCACTCCAGCATTCTTGCCTGGGAAACCCCATGGACAGAGGAGCCCGGTGGGCTGCTGTCTATGGAGTCCCAAACATTAAGCAACTGACCGTGCGTGCGTGCTGTGGGGAGTAAATCGAGACGAGGTAAGTTCTTTTCTCCTCATCCAACTTCTGCCCTTTGGAAGAAAACGAAAAGATGAAATATCACTGTCTCCCACCAGACTGAAAATACTACTTGTTGGGGAGGTGTGGAATATTTGATAATTTCATCACTGCTGGGGATATGGAAACTGCTACAGCATTTAGAGTAATAAATATATATTCAACTGATAGTGTTGAATGTATACAGACTCTTCAATTGGCAATCCATTCTTTATTTAGTCCTTAAATAAGAGCCATGTAAAACAATGTTCTCTGCAGTGTTTTTCTGAAATACTCAAAACCCAGAAACAACTAAACAGTGATCAACAGAAGAATGGATAAATATATTTTGTTTATGCAATGGAAAACTCTACAAAAGTAAAAACAAAACTATAATGGAAATGAAATGCAACTAAATGAACTATAATGACATGCAGTGTATGGATGAGTGTCTCTAAATAATGTTGGGCAAGAGAAGCAAGATGTGAAAGAACGGAGACCTTGTGACCCAATTCTCTACCAAGTGGAAAATAGACCTATTTACAGGCAATGGCACCCCACCCCAGTACTTTTGCCTAGAAAATCCCATGGACGAAGGGCCCGGTAGGCTCCAGTCCATGGGGTCGCTAAGAGTCGGACACGACTGAGCGACTTCACTTTCACTTTTCACTTTCATGCATTGGAGAAGGAAATGGCAACCCACTCCAGTGTTCTTGCCTGGAGAATCCCAGGGGCCGGGGAGCCTGGTGAGCTTCCGTCTATGGGGTCACACAGAGTTGGACACGACTGAAGTGACTTAGCAGCAGCACAGGACATGGTTTAGGGATGCAAATGGTGGTGAAGTTATCAAGAAAAGCAAGGCAGTAATTACCATAAATGCTAAAAAAACTGGGGAGGGGATGGCGGCAGCCCTGGAGGGGTGTTGGAGACACGTGGCTTTGTTTATATACCTACAGTCACACTTAGTACACTATTCCATATGTGTATTTCACAATATCTTTAAAATATATTGATAGTTGGGGTTTCTTGCCTGAATCAGTTATTACAATGATCACTACAAAATTGTGATTTTCCAATCCCAAATTGCTGCTGTATTTATTTATTGCTATTAACAGCATGCCAATGCCATTAGTTAATTATTGATAAGTTACTGGCTGTGCGTGCACGCTCAGTTGCTTCAGTCGTGTCTGACTTTTTGTGATGCTGTGGACTGTAGCCTGCCAATCTCCTCTGTCCATGGGATTCTCCGGGCAAGAATACTGGAGTGGGTTGTAATGCCCTCCTCCAGGAAATCTTCCTGACCCAGGGATCCAACCTATGTCGCCTGCATCTCCTGCACTGTAGGCGGATTCTTTACTGCTGAGCCATCGGGGAAGCCCAGTTATTGGCTACTATTTATTGTCAATGTGGCCTCATTGGTTTTTATTTTATTCAAAGAGTTATAATCCCTTACTGTGGCTGTTGTGGTGCTCAGGTTATACCAGATTGGATACAGGGACAAAGTCAGGGCCCAAGACTGGTTGAAGACCAGAAAATCTGCTTGCAGTCCTTTGCATGGCTATACTATTACTGTTGTGGCTCTTACTGTTACTTGAGCTCTGGCGTCCACTTGTAACCAGATTTCAGGCCTGGAGATGGAGGACGTCTGGGTGGATTGATGTCGGGGGCAGTTTTGCTAAGGGAGTGAAAAGGAGTATACCAGGACTGACTAGGCACAGGGGAATCTGCTGCTTTCTGTCTGATCACTCCTGTACTTTGCCCTTTTAGGACTGGATTTTAAACACTACAGCCTGACTCTTGAATTTCAAACTTAGTTATTAGCACATAAACTTCTTTTGATGCCATTATAAAGAAGATAGAACTGTTTTCTTGTATTTGAAATGCAACAGTTGCTGTTTATTTTGCAGAATGATACTTGTGACCCGTTCAACCTAAATGAGTTGATAGATGAATTATCAAGGAAGCAGAAAGAAGAACTATGGCAAAGGCTCAAGAATTTGCTAGTGGATGTGTTGTTGGAGAGCCCGGTGGAGGGGTGGCAGGCAGCAGAAGCCCCCATTGAGGACACTGTGAAAGCAGAGCAGGGTTCAAAAATGGTAACCCTCATCCTTCCAAGATAAATTTCCTTTTTCTTGTTAAAAAAGTAATTATTTATTGTATATAATTGAATTTTACGTTGTTAAAATTAAAGTTAGAAGATGCGAGTACCGGAAGTCTATTTAATGTAGTTATACCTTTTTTGATCCTACCATTATTTAACCTAGGATTCAGGGTTGCTCTTTTCAAACTGCTGATTTGTGTTCAGCTTTAATTCACTTTTTAGAATAAGTGTCAAGTGTGGCTTTATTTTCATAAATTTAGTAAGTTTTACATTTAAAATTAAATTTTAAGTTGATTTTAACTTACTTGTGCTTTGATTTTTTTTTTTTTACTTATAGCATAGAAACATAGAAATAATCCATGCAGTTACATCTGTGATTCTTGCTTCTGTGTCAGTAATAAATGAAAGAGAGAACTATGAACCCTTACTGGAGTGTGCTGTTATATTAAACGGTAAGTTGACTTTGCAATAGCGTGGGGTGTGAATGAGTGCTGTGTCTGAGTGATACCAGTAAAAGGGAAGCCCCCAGCAGTGGAGAAACAGAGCTCTTGTACTTCAGCTGGAAAAAAACGAGCAAAGGAGCGTTCCTCTAGGGGCTGTCCTGAGGAATTATTTCACTGGAGCCACATATAAGTGTTTCAGATGGTGAGCATGTGCATTACTGCACGACAGGCTGTATTTGAACCTTCAGGACCAATAAGCTGATAAGGGGAAGCAGCCGTTTCAAGTTCCTCGGCTGGTGATTCACTGCCCAGCAGCTCAGGGAAGCCCAGTACCTGTGGCATTGCCTCTTTCTCTTTAATTGCGTCATGAATATGACCTGGGAAACAGTTGTTGACTCCTTCTACTTGAATATTCCTAAGTTGGTACTCTAAATTTAACTAAACTGTGACGTGATAGTTATTAATTTAGTAGGAACACTAGTATGAATTTATGAGACAATCTGATCATATAATATTTGAATGAAATTATAGCTATAAAAGATGCAAAGATAACTTTGAGTGTTTTTTTTTAAAGAAAAATCTCACAGGTACCCTCACCTCCCACTGTGTGAATCTGATTAGTTCCCTAATCAGATTTTGTCATCAGTTCTCACTGGCATTTTCATTTCACACATAAACCAGAGCCACTTGGCTTATGTATCTGTTTAGTATGCTCTTTTATTCAGAATTCTTGTGTGGAATTAATGTGTCTTACTGAGATTACCCTGGTCAGTATGAAAGGAGCTCCCAGATGCTTGTGGGTGTTACCACCAGTTCATCCTTAGTCTCCAAACATGGTTTATAAAATTCCCCATTAATTCAGGAATTTTACTTTAGAGTAATGGCTTTCAGATGTCTGGATTACAGTTACGAGCGCACTGTCAGCATTTAGTTCTTGAGCTCTTTTGTTAATAACAGCACTACAGCTTTTCTGTTCATTATAATAGTTGCTTTTACTATTTTTCACCAATGAGCCAGAACTTGAGGCCAACAAGCTGAGGGGTAGCTGTGGGGTAACTGGTCACTCGGCCTGCCCTGGCGCAGCTGTTGGGTGTTGCCGTGAGCATCCCTGCACTCGGGTTTGGAGCCTCTTGTCGTTAGGAGTTTGGGCATAGGACCTCTTGGTCTTCTGAAATTTCCTGTTCTGTTGGGTCTGCTTTTACAATACTGGTGGAACAGTTTTTTAGTTAACATTGTTTGTATGCTATAAATAATGTGTAGAAGTCTTGGTGAGTTAAACTAATGTCTGCTGGGCACACTTGTGAGGCACATAGCCCCGGTTCACTGCATGCACTCACTGTGCAGTGCCTGCTCTGTTGCAGGAATTTTGTACGCACTGCCAGAGGGTGAACGAGCGCTGCAGAGCTCCATCCAGGACCTGTGTGTGAAGTGGTGGGAGAGAGGCCTGCCCGCCAAGGAGAACATGGGCAAGACTGCCTTCGTCATGCTGCTGAGGAGGAGTCTCAGGACGAAGACAGTGCGTTCCCTTTCTAAGTACACGCTGTGCTTTGCTGAGAAGTGCACGTGTTTACACCAGTTAGGAGTTAGGTCTGCTTGTGCGAGGCCTGGCCCAGTGGCTCCCAGTTGGGGTTTTTCACTGGGTGATGCTCAGAGGTGGGCGGTCAAGGGTGGGCAGAGCTCCACGTGCGTGCATTGTGCATAGACTGTCTCCCCGTCTTCCTCAGTGTGTGGCTTATGGAAGGCTGTCCCCTCGATGGGAACTGGTCCAGGGAGAACTGAGGGCGGGGGGCGGGGGGTGTCAGGGAGAGCCTGCCGACCTGAGTGAGTGGGCAGGAGGGCAGCCGGGGCGGGGCTGTAGACTGCAGCCCAGGCCTGTGGAAGCTTCGGTGGGCCCATAGGAAACATGGGGAGCACAGGATATAATGCATCCTTCAGTCTGTGGCATGCAACTCAGAGACGCAGAAAAAGAGCAGTTTTCTCCCCTGATTATACAACAGCAGATACTTGTGTTCATCTTAGAAACCTGGGCAAATGAAGAAGAGGGAAAATGAAAAAAAAAAAAAAATCATCAGTAATTCCACTGCCAAGGTGACCCTTGTCATTGAGGGATCTTTGGGGGTTTCTCTTTGCCCTCCTTCTACATCTTTGCTCACTTGTCACAGATTCCTCCAAGTGAAATTTGTAGGTCAGCGAGTTTGAACTTGGAGCTCTTGGTACACATTGCCAGCAGCTTTCTACGTACCTTGCAGCTGATCCTGTTCTTACCTCCTGTGGGACAGACTGTCCCAGGGTGGCCTCCAAGGAGCAGTCAATTTCACGACAGAAAAGAATCTTTTTGACTGCATCCTCGGCTCGCACTCTGACCATAGGAGTGATTGAAAACTCGTTGTTTGTGTCAGAACTTATCCATAAGCCATCCTTGGTTTGCATTTTTAAAATCCATTTTCCCTGCCATTCTTGTTCACCTTTAAAATCAAGACTTTATTTAAACGTCTGCACTTATGCTGTTTACCACAGTAGCCACCAGCCACGCGGGCTGATTACATTTCCAGTTACGAACGTTCAGGTCTGTTGCTGGCGGCGCAGTCCTGTGGCGGTCGCCCCGGAGCCTGGCGTGGCTCAGGCTCTGCACACTCAGTGCAGGTTCACCTCCTCATTGGTGCATAAAGCGGTGCGCAGGGCTGGCTGGCACCATCTCTGCTTGCTTTTGTCTGGGTTTTAGGAAAATGTTCTCTGGAGCTTTGTTTGCAAATTTTAAAATGTTTTCTCTTGTCATTTTTTTCTTTTTGATGACATAAAATAGTCTCATAGTTAATTTGAAATGTGGCCTTACCTGTTATTAAAAAAAAAAAAATTAGTTGATTTTCTTTTTCTGTCATCCCCAGGGTGCAGACATATGTCGGCTGTGGCGTATCCATCAGGTTTTATATTGCTTTGATTATCATTTGGAAGAAAGTAGAGAAATTAAAGACATGCTGCTTGAGTGCTTCATAAATGTCAATTACATCAAAAAAGAAGAGGCAAGTGGTTTTTCATCTTGGTGTGTTTGTGAATTGCTTTTTAAAAAACTAATTTATTTCTGACTGCGCGGAGTCGACTTTGCTGCATGCAGGGGCTATTCTTCGTTGCAGTGTGTGGGCTTCTCAGAGCTTCTCTTGTGGAGTGCGGTCTAAGTTGGTGTACAGCCTGTGGGGTTTTCCTGGACCAGGGAGCACATCCATGTTCCCTGCATTGGCAGGTGGATTCTAAACCACTGGAGCACCAGGAAGGTCCTGTGAACTGCTTTTTGATGGAAGTTTTTCCTGAGTTTGTGAGTTTGCTGTTTGCATCATGCTCAGTGTTTTAATAAAAGAGCCAGCTTAACTGTCAAAAGCTATTATATTCTTTGCAATTCATGTTTACTGCATGACAGTGTTAAGCAAACATTTTACAAGTCATTGTGTATTTCATCATTAAAGAAGATGGTAACAGGTGGCTGTGTGAATCCTGGGGGAACCATGATTGCATTTTAAATTAAAAATGACTAAAAATAAGGTTGAGAAGGCACTTCCCCATGGATCAGATCTGACCCTCTGCCCTAATTCCAGGTTAATTGGCATATAACTCAAAGCTATTATCGTAAGATTCTTGTTTTCTTTCATACCTATCCAGTAAATCCAAAGCGAGGTTCCTGGCCCAGTGCTCCACTGTCCACCAGTGGTCACTCCCACACTTGGCTACTGAGCACATGAAATATGGCCAATCCAGCTGTGGCCTTAAATGTAAAATATGTAGGGATTTGAAACTTGATATGGAAAAAGAATGTTAAATATCACATTAATAATTTTTGTGTATTTATTACATATTTAAATGACACTTTGGATTTATTAATTACATAAATACATTATTAAAGCTAATTTAATCTTTTTTACTTTTATTAATGTGGCTATTAGAGAATTAAAATTACAGAGTGGCTTGCCTAGCTCTCTTGGACATGCTCATCTGTTATCTTTAGAGTTTTCTGTACTTGTTTTATTTTATTTATTTTTTTTTTAAGAAGCGCTTAGAACATGAGCCTCTCAGTAATTTGTTGTAATTTTGGGCAGAGTTTTAGATTTAAAAGAATATTATGATCTCTTTGCTTTGGTCCCCTGGGCCTCTCTTGCTGCTCGGCTCTCTCTGGTGCAGCGGCGGGGTGCTGTCCAGTTCCGACTTGCAGGGCCGTCGCTGCGGTGGCTTCTCTTACTGTACAGCGTGGGCTCCAGAGCACAGGCTCAGCAGTTGTGGTGCACGGGCTTGGTTGCCCCACGGCATGGGGTCTTCCTGGACCGGGGATCAAGCTTGTGTCTCCTGCGCTGACAGTTGGATTCGTTACCACTGAGCCCCCAGGGAAGCCCCTCTAGTCTTTCTGTTCACTGTTTCGTCACTCAGTCATGTCTGACCCCTTGCAACCCCACGGACTGCAGCACACCAGGCTTCCGTGTCCTTCACTGTCTCCCAGAGTTTGCTCATACTTATGTCCATTGAGTCAGTGATACCATCTAACCATCTTGTCTCATCCTCTGTTACCCGCTTCTCCTCCTGCCCTCAATCTTTCCCAGCATCAGGGTCTTTTCCAGTGAGTGGGCTGTTCGCATTAGGTGGCCAAAGTATTGGAGCGTCAGCATCAGTCCTTCCAATGAATATTCAGGGTTATTCCTTTAAGATTGACTGGTAGTCTTTTTAGATTGACTGTATTTCCATGTTGGGATGCAAAGCACCCAAACATGCAAAGCATGTTGTTTTTAATGTAGAATATAGCCCTGATTCTGACTGCTTGTGGCCTGGCAGACATGATTTGAGGCAAAAGGGGGCAGCGGTCACCCATCACCAAAGGAAGTGTGGGCAAGGACCTCCCAGAGGAGGAGGGCCCCCTGAGGAATGTGCTCAGGCCTCACACTCACGGTGGGGCAGGGCAGGGTTTGACCCCAGTGTGCCTGCTCCCCACGTACCCTCTCACTGGTGACACCGAAGGGCTGGACCTGATTGCTGCCCACACTGGCCGAAACCTTCAGCTCTGGGAGTCAGAAAGGCTGTGTTCAGACCCCTGTGTCCACTGAGCAGGTGGTAAGTCGCCTTGATCATACACTGTTCAGTCTCAGTGTTCCCTTCTGTGGTGTAGGAACAGCGGCCACCATCTGCCACGGTCCCCTCGGGGGCACACTCAACCTCTCACAGGGCCCTCAGTGCCCACGTGACAGGAGATACGCTGACTGCTGCTGCTGCTCTGACGTCGTCATTGTTGGAGAGACACTGGGCCTTTGCCCTGGGTGTCCGGGGTAGTTGTGAAGTTTGGGAGAGTAAAGTATAGAGTGGATTCAGACACACTTTATATTGACTTACACACGTGTGTGTGTTAGTCCCTCAGTTGTGTCCAACTCTTTGCAACCCCATGGACTGTAGCCCACTGGGCTCCTCTGTCCATGGAATTATACATAGCAATGGGTAAATTGCACTTGTTTAACACACACACGCACACACATATATGCAAATATAGATGTAACTGGTCCAGGTGGCTCAAGTGGTAAAGAACGTGCCTGCTAGTGCAGAGATGTGGGTTCAATCCCTGGGATGGGAAGATCCCTTGGAGGAGGAAATGGCAGCCATTCCAGTATTTTTCCATGGGAAATCCCATGGACAGAGCAGCCTGGCGGGCTATGGTCTATGGAGTTGCAAAGACTTGGACATGATATAGTGAACGAGCACTTAGACATAAATATATATGTGTGTGTTAAAACTCTCTCTTTTTAAAATTTGTGTTCTCTTTTGAATTTAAGATAGCTGAACTAGTTTCCTGATCAGTTATTAATTTGGTCAGGTCAGTTTCCAGTCATTCTAGGTGAATGATAAACCTCTTCTGGACGCTACTGGCCACTTATTTCCAGTAAATACTTGTTAAAAAACCTACCTGTCAAAGCCTGATGGCCCTGCTGTTCGCACCAGAGTGTGCGGCCCCCGCCTGCCCTGCTGCCAGCTTGGGTCCCCTGCCGCTTCAGCGTGCAGGTTCCGAGTTAGAAGTATGGGTGCTTCCTTTGTCGGGAGTAGCGAACTTCAGTACTAGTTACTACACTTTCAAAGAACTGTTTGTTTTTAGTTACTGGGAACTTTTTATTTGGTTGCAATTTTAACATTACATCCTATTTTTAATTTATAGGGAAGAAGATTTCTTAGTTCTCTCTTCAATTGGAATATAAATTTCATTAAAATGATTCATGGGACCATTAAAAACCAGTTACAGGGATTACCAAAGTAAGTATTAAAAACAATTAATATTTTGTGCTTAGTCTGGTTTTGAAAGTTTCTATTTGACCTGACTTTGGTCAGGTCAACTTTTAGGGGCTTCCCTGGTAGCTCAGCTGGCAAAGAATCCGCCTGCTGTGCAGGAGACCTGGGTTCGATCCCTGGGTCGGGAAGATCACCTGGAGAAAGGAGTGACTACCCACTCCAGTATTCTTGCCTGGAGAGTCCCATGGACAGAGGAGCCTGCTGGGCTATAGTCTGTGGGGTCACAGAGTCAGACGTGACTGAGCGACTAACATGACAATGATGATTAGAAGCTTTAGAAGTTCTCTCTCGTTATTTATTATGTACTGTTGTATTACTGAGTAGGTATTTTCCTTGCTATAGGAAACCATTCTTTTTCAGTGGTGACACTGAAATTAGGACTTAACTCTGTGGTAGTTGTTCACATAGATTCTTCACCGGTTCCATCTCAGCCTCGGCCGTAGTAAAGTTCATGTGGCAGTGCGTCTGGTCCTTTGGGTTGTGGCTAGCGCGTCTGGTCCTTTAGGTCTATGCGCACACTGAGATCTCCCTAGGGCGGAGCCGTGTGGCTGGTGGAGGAGCCCTTGAGGAGGGGCTCTCTACCGATTCCCCAGCCTCTGGGCCCTGGCAGCATTGGGAGCTGTTTGCCGCATTCGAAGTCAAGTCCTTAACCTGCTCTGGAATTTTCAAATCTATCCTGTCAGGCGGCTGTGTGAGAACTGAGTTGGGACTCGATGCTGACCTCTGCTCACTGGAATGCTGCCTCCTCTCCCCTCATTTGCACAATATTTGGGTTGAATCAGCAGATTTTCCTCATTATGAGTCTAAGACAGCCCTGGTATTTTAGGATTCCCTCTGAGCTAATTAGTCTAGAATGACTCCAAGTTAAAGTGTATTTAAACTTTTTGTATTTATAGTTTTTATTAGAAATTTATCTTTAAAGTTTTTTACTTAAGAATTTGGTTCTGGGTGTACGTGTCATAGTTTCGCAGAAAATAGTGAAGTTCTGTGGAAGCAGTGACTGAGAAGAAAGAAGTTGACATTTCGGTCCTTCTCCAGACTAGTTTCTGCTTCCTGCTCCAGGCAGACAACCTGTCTCTACTTTGCGAAGCACTAGTGTAAAACAGTGTCTTCTTCCCTGGGAGAGGAGACTGCCTGAAATGATACATGTGAAAATATAATTCTTCAAACTTGCATTAAATTTTTTTTTTTTTCCAGATCTTTGATGGTACACATTGCGGAAATTTATTTCAGAGCTTGGAAAAAGGCTTCAGGGAAAACAATGGAGGTATTTCCTTTTTGTTTTATGAAATGTTAGCACATTTTTATTGTGTTCTGGTTACTAAATCAATAGCCACAATAGGGCTGTTTGAAACCCTTGTTTGTGCCTGTCAAGCCAAAGCTCACAGCGAGCGTCTGCATGGTGGAGGCGTGGTGTCATCCACACCTACTCGGTCACGTCCACACCGAGCACCGCCTCAGGATGCCCCTCCCTTACCACAACGTGCAGTGTGAGTGGAACCAAGGCTTTTGCGCATCTTGGCAGCTCTGGACCTGCAGTGTCCAACCACGTATATCTGCCGGGCCTTTGAAACATGGCTAGTCCAAGCTGAGATGGGCTGTACATGTAAGAAACTCACTAGATTTGCAAGACAGTCTGGAAAAAGAAGAGTATAAAGTATCTCGATATTTTAGAAAGAACATTGACTGTATGTTGAAATGATAGTGTGTTGGATAATTGGGCTAAACAGAACATATTATTAAAGTAAGTTTACTTTTTTTTTCCTGTTTTTAGTGTGACCACTGTAAAGTTTAAAATTGCATTTGTGGCTGATATTGTGTTTCTGTTGGCCAGTGCTCCTTGGGAGACTCAGGCCATCTCTTCAGCAACATAATTTGAGAATTTAAAGATGTTTGTTTGAATCAGGCTTATAACCTTTAATGACTGTAACACCTACATACTGGCTGTGTAATTCACAATTAAACATTCATAGGCTCTTTTGGAAAAAAATCAAAAGAAAATGTTTGATATCCCTTACTTTTTTCTCATACTAGGTTCTTAGATGTGTTTTTTCCTTCTGAGAGTAAAATTTTTACTCTAAGTCATAAAGGGGTCTTTTCTCCTGGAGGCGCAGGCCCTGGACCCGTGTTGGGGGCAGAGGGGAGGCTAACCACCCATGTTAGTAGTTTACTTCTGTACGTCTCCTCTCTTGCCCAGCTTGCGCTTCAGTTACATACGCTGTCAGTTATCACTGATGTCTGCTTCTAGGAAATAAGAACTCACCATTCCCGTTCCCCTGCAGACAGCCTCTACAGTGGTTTCTCAGTGTATAGTTTTTTGGGGAAGTGGCAGAACCAGGATGTTCTTATGCATTTTTTGCATTGCTCTATCCTCTTGAGAGTCCCTTGGACTGCAAGGAGATCCAACCAGTCCATTCTGAAGGAGATCAGCCCTGGGATTTCTTTGGAAGGAATGATGCTAAAGCTGAAACTCCAGTATTTTGGCCACCTCATGCGAAGAGTTGACTCATTGGAGAAGACTCTGATGCTGGGAGGGATTGGGGGCAGGAGGAGAAGGGGACGACAGAGGATGAGATGGCTGGATGGCATCACTGACTCGATGGATGTGAGTCTGAGTGACCTCCGGGAATTGGTGATGGACAGGGAGGCCTGGCGTGCTGCAGTTCATGGGGTCACAAAGAGTCGGACACGACTGAGCGACTGATCTGATCTGATCTGATACTCCATGAAACTGTTCACAGGAAGGAGTATTTGTTCCCCTTTTCTCTAGCAGTGATTTAAAAATAGGAGTTTGTGATTTATATGTAATTGTTTAGGTCTGCCCCAAATCAGTATCAGAAACGTGTGCTCCTCAGTTTCACTCCCTTCCTTGTGTCCCTCCACGTTTTTATAGCAAACCCCAGATGTGACACCTTACTCTGGTGCACTTCAGGATGCGTCATCTCTAAAAGGTCTGCTTGTATAGTGCCATCACCATGCTTACTTTGTGACCCCTAGGGGCCAGTAGTCCATTCCTCTGTCCATGGGATTCTCCAGGCAAGAGTACTGGAGTGGGTTGCCATTTCCTTCTCCAGGGGATCTTCCTGACCCAGGGATTGAAGCCAGGTCTCGTGCACTGTGGGCAGATTCTTTACCATCTGAGCCACCAGGGAAGCCCCATACTAATACTTAAACTTCTCTGCTTTGTTTAAATAATGTCTTCATTTTAAAGCCAGGATCCAACAAGTCTCCCAATGGCATTTGCTTGTTACGTCATTTAAAGCCTTCTCTTTGAAAAAATCTCTGCCATTGACATGTTGGCAAACTTGGTCAGTTGCAGAATGCCCGTGTTCTGGTGGTTAGCTCTCAAGGGTCAACTTCTGTGGCCCAGATGCCTGGCTGGTGGTGCCGTGAACCTCCTGTGTGATCACAGATCGGGCAGCCTGGTTCCCATGGGAGTCATGCTGAGACCTAGGGGTAGCTTCAGGGAGCATTCTCACTTGGAGACAAGGTAAATGTTAGTAACGAGTCTCCCTCAGTCCTTCCCTACTGCCGTGGAGTCCTAGGAACTGCTTGTACCGCCCCTCACTGGGGTACCTCAGAGACATCTGTTTCTGTCAGTTTGGAATCCTGGCCCCCACCTTAGAGGTACGGTGTGAGTTCTTGGGTGGGGGTGAGGTAAGCTCTTGGAACAGATCCAATTTTCTGAGATTATCAGATGAGTCAGGAGAGGTGCTCCCAGGCCCACCTTTGTCTCTGGGCCCTGTCTAGCTTGATCCAGGCTCAAGTGTCATGCAATTTGGCGCAAATGTGGTATTTCTTCAAATAAGATAAAAGAAAAGTTCTCTCTGGTATGTGCATTCTAAGAAGTGTAGACAAAGTGGAGAAGCCCTGGTGACGGGACTCAGGCCTTTCCCCTCGTGAGTGGGAAGATGAGCTGGTCAGACTGTCCCATCGAGCCGTGGCTCCTCCCGCGCCTGCCCTGCTCTCTCTGGGGGCGCGCTCACCCGTGCTCTCCCGCCTGCCCTGCTCCTTGTGGGGGCGCACTCACCCGTGCTCTCCCGCCTGCCCTGCTCTGTGGGGGCGTGCTCACCCGTGCTCTCCCGCCACTGTTCCAGGCCATCGAGAACGACTGCGTCCAGGACTTCATGCACCACGGCGTCCACCTCCCCCGGAGGTCTCCAGTGCACCCCAGGGTGCGCAAGGTGAGCCACACTCTTGCAGCACTTTTGAAAATTGTGTCTCATATTTTTTCTTTTCAGAGAGTTGTTTTTGTGAAATTTTGTTAAGCTTTCACAGGCATCAGTTAAAGGAATTTTTCAGAATCTTGACATTTGGAATTCTGGGAGATCTACCTTGACGCCAGAGTTTTGATTAGGAAAGCAAACATCTGTTGTTAAGACATCGGAACTGTATTCAGACAACCTTTAACTACGTTCTTGGACATAAAAATGTCTAGAACCATCACTTTCTTACTGCCACGACTGCTGTTTTCAAAGAAGAGACTATTTGAGATTATTTTTATTGTTTACTTTCATATATTAGATTTCCACTTTGTGGTCTGCAAACCGTACTGAATAAATGTTTTGATAGTTTCTCTTGATACGATTTTGTTTCTAAAGCGTGGTCTCAGAATTCGGGTGTGGGTTGATCCTCATGTACCTGATCTGACGGAATAAGTCTCTGCTGTTGGTGCGGCTGTTGTTCTGACGGAGTCTGATAAGCAGGGCTCCTGCAGGAGGACTTGGAGGCTCTGGTCGGCTGTGCGGGGCCGTGTCTACCCCGGGCGAAGCCCCTCTGCTCTCTGCTGGTTTGGGCAACTGTGTGTCAGGAAGCTAGAGGAATAAAGAGGAGGTGCCTGCTACTGTTTGTGTAGTGGAGGCATTATTTGTAGGCATGAACTATATTAAAAAACATTTATTATTATTGATGATTTAGTTTGTATTATCCAAAGATAAAGAGCCAGAAATGAAAATAAATCCATGTGCCTTCCCCGCCACCCACCCCACGCAGCACACACGGTCCCTGGCCCTTTGTAAGTGGTAGATAGTTTGGGTCATTTGCTTCATGTGTATGATTTAATGTTCAGATTCTGCTTAATTGTAAGGAGTGGTATTTTATTAAACTGTACATATGTGTGATGTGGTTACTTTACTGCTGCTACCAAATAACTGAAGACTTTTTCATGCCTGATTTTCTGTTGTGATAGTGAGAAATGAAGATGAGTACAGGCATCATTGTTAGATTTATGGCAAAATGCACAGCCAGAGTAAAAGGCAGAACATTAGATTTCACTTCTCAAGTGAAATGTATTCTTGGACTCCAAGTCATTGTTCTTACTGCTTATAACATATCATAGCTTCTTGCTTGAATCCTTTTTTTGATAAATACCAAATTTACCTGATAGGTCATTTTATTGATATGTTGAAAGAAGCTTCAGAAAATACCTTAGAAGTCACTTGAAAGTAAGAAATCCCCTTATTGTTGATGAAGATCTTCTAAAATTAGATAGTAGTAATGGTTACACAACTCTATGTATATTAAACTCACTGAATTACACACTTTATAAGAGTGACTTATGGTTTATGAAATTGTACCTCATATAGTTGTTTAAAAGCTCTCTGTGAAGCAAGTACCATTAATACCAAACCAACATCGCTCACAGAAAGCGAACGACAGGCTGAAGTCTCCTAATGCCAAGTTCACAGCAGAAGGAGGAGGCCCCAGAGCGCAGTGCTTTTGCTGCTGCTGCTCGGTCACTGAGTCACGGCTGACTCTGCAGCTCCAGGGACTCCTCTCTCTAGGGCTTCGCAGTCCTTTACTATCTCCCGGAGTTTGCTCAAACTCATGTCTGTTGAATTGGTGATTTGTAGTTCTTCTAGGGCAAAGTTGGTTGACATTCACTTGAAGTCTATTGTTTTATAGCCTAATTTATAAAAAAATTTCTATTTTTCACTAATATAACTTTGGCTGCAAGAGTTGTGAATGAAGGACAAAAGGCAACACTGATTGCTGTTGGGGACAAGAGTCTGAAGAGTCGCAGGAAGGTCCTGGCTGGTTACAGCAGCGTGTTTTCTGATTGTCCGTGACTTTGGGGAGGGACCTGACACCCAGGTTTCTCCTGGGAAGGATCACTGGACAGTGACACCCCTTTGAGATACAGTCACCCCTCGAGGTCTGCAGGCGATCGGGCAGCAAACCCATGGATGCGCCAGGACCTTCCTGAACACTTTTCATCCTATCTGGATCATTTCTACTCAGTGCAGTGTAAGTGCTCGTAAGAGGCTGTGAATCTGATGTGATTCCTACATAAACAGTTGCCAGCAAGTGACAGTTTCAAGCTTTGCTTTGAAACTTTCTGGAATTTTTTCCCCTCAAGTATTTTCTATCCATGCTTGGTGGAATCTGCAGATGCAGAGCCCGTGGATGTGAAGGGCTGACTCTTCGCGCCATACTGAATGCCTGAAAGAGGTTCTCAGAACAAGTCAGTGGTAGCCAGTGCACTTTGGAGGCAGAATGGGCTGTAGGAACAATCAGGCTGGTTCCTTTTCCATTTGACCCTGAAGGTCAGAGGTGTGTCTTTTTATGAGGTTTTGTGGCTGTTGGTAGAAGAGTAGAAGTTGGAACCCGAACCTTTGTACAGCCCAAGGCTGTAGGTCTTTCTTCCACCATAGGTGCCTTTGTGAGATTGCCGTGTTCCGAGCTGTCAGCATGTCTTCTTGTTGTGGTTCCTGATAGAAAGAACTGTGCATCCAAGACTTGTGAATGCAGGGGCAGCCTGTGCTCCCTGTTTGCTCAAAGTGGGATCTTAAGTGCTTTTTTGAAAACAACAACATTACTGTTCTTTTCTTCTTTTCTTGGCTCTTAGGTGCTGAGTTATTTTCACCATCAAAAGGAAGTTCGGCAGGGAGTGGAAGAGATGCTTTACAAGCTATACAAGCCCATCCTTTGGAGAGGATTAAAGGTATGCCTCTTAACTGTCCATGTTTGGGATGCTGAGTATGCTGTGGGGTTTAGCATCTTCTGATTCAGGCACTAAAAGTAAGACTTGAGGCTCGGCATGCGTGAGATTCTGAATGAAAACTTTATGCTTTTACTAAAAGCATTTCTTAAGCTGGGAACCTGAATGGAGTTAGTGCTGGATGCCCAGCTGGAAGGAGGGTCGTCATGCTCGGCAGGGGTGGTGTGTGCAGAGCTGGGCTGAGCTTTCCTGGCCCTTAGGGGCCTCCTGCCGGTGACTGGGGACACGGTGACAGCATGTGAGGAGGGGTCAGACGAGCACGCGGGTCATTGTAACACAGGCGACTCTGGTCTGGGGGCAGGACGTGACTGATTCTTCATGACACAGTGGACTTTGAGGTAGGGAAACGTCTCTGTCGACATGGAGCTGGGAGTTTGGCTCCATTTAAGGAAGATCTCTCAAGGTTGGTTAGTTTAAATGTTACCGTTGTCTTTAATATGTAAATAGGAATATGCCTGTGCTGAGACACTAGAAGCACTGCTTGGGGGATTCTGCGCTGACGCCTTTGACTGTCAGCTCTTTGGATTCTGAAACTCCTCTCACCATTCCAGGCCAGAAACTCAGAAGTCCGGTCCAATGCTGCACTGCTGTTCGTTGAAGCGTTTCCTATTCGGCATCCAGGGTTTAATGCCATTGAGATGGACAGTGAGATTCAGAAACAGTTCGAAGAACTCTACGTATGTATTCACGTGGCCGGGCTCCCAGCCTGCACAGTCTGGGCCTGGATGTCCCTGGGACTGCCCCGTGCGGCCTCCAGGGGGCAGTCTTTCCAGATCCTGATGCTCTTCCTGGAACCCAGCCTCTCCCGTGCCTTCTGTGGCAACGCGGACTCGCAGGGCCTGTTTCCTCTTCCTCTCCGTCTCTTTTGGAACCTCTCATCATCTATTTAGTGTAGTTTGCAGTGTCTTATGTGTTCCCCCAGCAGAGAGGCTGTGTCACAGTGTCAGGACAGAGCCCGGGATTGGTCCCTCTGTCTGATAGCTGTGTACCTTGGGGCAAGTTGGGCACTGACTTTTCTCTTTATCTGTGTGGCAGGTGTGGTGGCAGGCATGGTGGTAGTGCCTGTGTAAAGTGGGGCAGTGTTGTGAACACACACGCAACTAGTTAGCTTTTAAGGCAAGTAATGCCTGTTGCGGTGGGTTTTTTCCAATGACTGATTTTCCTAGTGAGTCGTTAGGACATCAGGATGTGATGTTTATTCCCAAGGGGTAATCTCCAGTCTTTCACCTGGTGGGACAGTGTGAGCCTCTGCTGATTTCTCTACAGCCCCTGTCAATTGCAGGGTCTCCTGACACAAGCTAAGAGATATTACTTATTGTCCTAGTTAGTAGAATAACATTTTAGGAAGGGATAGCAAAATGCCATGATAGTGCTGGTTACCCATAGCTGTCGTAAAATACTTGCTTTGGTTTGTGTGTTTTCTGACCCACTATAAACAAATATCAGACATGCAAAAAGTTGAAATAGTAGTATAATTAGTATCTCCTGCTTAACCTCTTCACGTTTACTCACCTGTGCATTGCCATCTCACCCACGGATGCCACCCGCACATGCAGAGACACGCACCCCCTGAAGTGAACCAGCGTCAGTGTTTCACCAGGTGTGCTGCATCCACACGTGTGTTTATTTAAAAGCCCCTTTGGGGATCATGGTTAATTTTGTGGACAGATGTTGCTGGGCAAACCACAACTAGATTTTGGAAGGTTTTAGCCATAAGACCATGAAAAACTTATGCTCTTTTTAGCTCAGGTGTCCAGCCTGTGAAGCACTTGTGTTTTTGCCTGAAGCGTTGAAGACTCTGCACTTGAATGCAGAGGTGGAGGGTGTGCTGGAGGTCTAGCATGACCCCCCTTACCTGGGATCTGACGCAGGTGCTTGGCCCTGGCGATGGGCCTGACTGGTGATGAGGAAGGTACCATCCCAGCCCACGGATGGGAAGGCAGGTTGCATGGTGGTTTCAAGTGTGGAGTCAGGCAGTTTGAATCCCAGTTCCCAGTTAATGTCTGGTTTTTCTCAAATTAACCTCTTTCAACTCCTGTTTCTTCTTTAAAACTGGAGAAAATATTTTATCAGATTGTAATAAGTTTCCAATGAAAAACTGTATATAAAGCATTTAGTTCAGCCCCTAGCACTAAGGTGACAGTGGTTATAACTGTCCAAAACGACATTACAATCTGTAAGTTGATGTAACCGTCCCACAGAGTCCGCTGTAGCATCAGTTCAGTTCAGTTGCTCAGCAGTATCTGACTCTTTCTGGCCCTGTGGACTGCAGCATACCGGGTTCTCCTGTCCATCACCAACTCCCAGACCTTAACATGGTGCCCCTGTATCACAGACAGTCTGTATTCAGCTTAATCATTGTGAGTTTTGTATTTGCTTTATTAACTATTTAAAAAATAAAAATTAATACTTCCTATTTTGTTTGAATTTAAAGAAGTAAAAGCACTAAAGGAATTTCAAGTCAATTAAATTTTTTTTCAGAACTATAAGTATTAAATTCTAAATAACTCTTTTAAGTTAAAAAAAAAAAAAACCTAGATTGTAGAGAACACTGATTTTACGTGTTTTTTTTTTTTTTTTGCAGTTCAGTTCAGTTACTCAGTTGTGTCCAAATTTTACGACCCCATGGACTGCAGCATACCAGGCTACCCTGTCTATCAATATGTCCCAGAGCTTGCTCAGAGTGGATGGCTGAGGTCAGTGGTCAACACCATTGAGTCAGTGATGCCATCAACCATCTCATCCTCTATTGTCCCTTTCTCCTGCCTTCAATCTTTCCCAGCATCAGGTTCTTTTCCAGTGAGTCAGTTCTTCCCATGAGGTGGCCAAATTATTGGAGCTTCAGCTTCAGCATCAGTCTTTCCAATGAATGTTCAGGACTGATTTCCTTTAGAATGGACTGGTTGGATCTCCTTGCAGTCCAAGGGACGCTCAAGAGTCTTCTCCAGCATCACAGTTCAAAAGCATCAGCTCTTCAGTGCTCAGCTTTCTTTATGGTCCAACTCTCACATCCATACATGACCACTGGAAAAACCATAGCTTTGACTACGTAGACCTTTATCAGCAAAGTAATGTCTCTGTTTTTTAATATGCTGTCTAGGTTGATCATCGGAGAAGGCAATGGCACCCCACTCCAGTACTCTTGCCTGGAAAATCCCATGGATGGAGGAGCCTGGTAGGCTGCAGTCCATGGGGTCGCTAAAAGTCAGACACGACTGAGCAACTTCACTTTCGCTTTTCACTTTCCTGCATTGGAGAAGGAAATGGCAACCCACTCCAGTGTTCTTGCCTGGAGAATCCCAGGGACGGGGGAGCCTGGTGGGCTGCCTTCTATGTAAAGGTTAGCACAGAGTCGGACACGACTGAAGCGACTTAGCAGCAGCAGCAGCAGCAGGTTGATTATAGCTTTTCTTCCAAGGAGGAAGCACCTTTTTTTTTTTTTTTTTTTTTTTAACTTTAATGGCTGCAGTCACCATCTGCAGCGATTTTGGAGCCCAAGAAAATAAAGTCTGTCACTATTTCCCTTGTTTCCCCATCCATTTGCCATTAAGTGATGGGATTGAATGCCATGATCTTAATTTCTTGAATGTTGAGTTTTAAGCCAGCTTTTTCACTCTCTTCTTTCACTTTGATCAAGAGACTCTTTAGTTCTTCACTTTCTGCCATAGGGTAGTATCATTTACATACCTGAGGTTATTGATATTTCTCCCAGCAATCTAGATTCCAGTTTGTGCTTCAACCAGCCTGGCATTTCACATGATGTACTCTGCATGTAAATTAAATAAACAGGGAAACAATACACAGCCTTGAAGTACTCCTTTCCCACTTTGGAACCAGTCTATTATTCCATGTCTGGTTCTAACTGTTGCTTCTTTGCCTGCATACAGATTTCTCAGGAGACAGGTAAGGTGGTCTGGTATTCCCATTCCTTGAAGAATTTTCAACAGTTTGTTCTGATCCACAGAGTCAAAGGCTTTAGTGTCGTCAATAAGGCAGAAGTAGATGTTTTTCTGGAATTCACTTGCTTTTCTATGATCCAACATATGTTGGCAATTTGGTCTCTTGTTCCTTTGCCTTTTCTAAATCCACCTGGAACATCTATCTGGAAGTTCTCGGTTCATGTACTGTTGAAGCCTAGCTTGGAGAATTTTGAGCATTACTTAACAGTGTGTGACAGGAGTGCAATTGTACGGCAGTTTGAGCATTCTTTGGCATTGCCTTTCTTTGGGATTGGAATGAAAATATCATTTTCCAGTCCTGTGACCACTGCTGAGTTTTTCAAATTTGCTGGCATACTGAGTGCAGCACTTTCACAGCATCATCTTTTAGGATTTGAAATAGCTCAACTGGAATTCCATCACCTCCGCATGCTTTGTTGGTAGTGATGCTTCCTAAGGCCCACTTGACTTTGCACTCCAGGTTGTCTGGTTCTAGGTGAGTGATCATACCACTGTGATTATCTGGGTCATGAAGATCTTTTTTTATAGAGTTCTTCTGTGTATTCTTGCAACATCTTCTTAATATCTTCTGCTTCTGTTAGGTCCATACCATTTCTGTCCTTTATTGTGCTCATCTTTGCATTAAATGTTCCCTTCGTATCTCTAATTTTCTTGAAGATATCTCTATTCATTCCCATTCTATTGTTTTCCTCTATTTCTTTGCATTGTTCACTTAGGAAGGCTTTCTTAATCTCTCCTTGCTATACTCTGGAACTCAAAATTCAGACAGGTATATGTTTCCTCTGCTCCTTTGCCTTTACCTTCTCTTCTTTTCTCAGCTATTTATAAGGCCTCCTCAGACAACCATTTTGCCTTTTTGCATTTCTTTTTCTTGGGGATGGTTTTGATCACAGCCTTTGTACAATGTCACGAACCTCTGTCCATAGTTCTTCAGACACTCTATCAGATCGAATCCCTTTAATCTATTTGTCACTTCCACTGTAAAATCATAAGGGATTTGATTTAGGTCATACCTGAATGGTCTAGTGGTTTTTCCCTACTTTCTTCAACTTAAGTCTGAATTTGGCAATAAGGAGTTCATGATCTGAGCCATACTCAGCTCCCGGTCTTGTTTTTGCTGTCTGTATAGAGTTCTCCATCTTCCGCTGCAAAGAATATAATCAATGTGATTTTGGTATTGACCATCTGGTGATGTCCATGTTGTAGAGTCATTTCTTATGTTGTTGGAAGAGGGTGTTTGCTATGACTAGTGCATTCTCTTGGCAAAACTCTGTTAGACTTTGCCCTAATTCATTTTGTACTCTAACACAAAACTTGCCTGTTACTCCAGTTATCTCTTGACTTCCTACTTTTGCATTCCAGTCACCTGTGGTGAAAAGGACATCTTTTTTGGGTTAGTTCTAAAAGGTCTTGTAGGTCTTCATAGAACCATTCAACTTCAGCTTCTTCAGCATTACTGGTTGGCATAGACATGGATTACTGTGACATTGAATGGTTTGCCTTGGAAATGAACAGAGATCATTTTGTCAATTTTGAGTCTGCACCCAAGTATTGCATTTCGGACTCTTTTGTCGACTGTGATGGCTACTTCATTTCTTCTGCCCACAGTAGTAGATGTAATGCTCATCTGAGTTAAATTCACCCATTCCAGTCCATTTTAGTTTGCTGATTCCTAGAATGTTGATGTTCACTCTTGTCATCTCTTGTTGGACCACTTCCAATTTACCTTGATTCATGGACCTAACATTCTAGGTTCCTATGCAATATTGCTCTTTACAGCATCAAACTTTACTTCCATCACCAGTCACATCCACAACTGGGTGTTGGTTTTGCTTTGGCTCCATCCCTTCATTCTTTCTGGAGTTATTTCTCCACTGATCTCCAGTAGCATATTGGGCACCTACCGACCTGGGGAGTTCATCTTTCAGTGTTCTCTCTTTTTGCCTTTTCATACTGTTCACGGAGTTCTCAGGGCAAGAATGCTGAAGTGGTTTGCCATTCTCTTCTCCAGTGGACCACGTTTTGTCAGAACTCTCTACCATAAGCTGTTCCGGTGGCCCTACCTGGCATGGCTCATAGTTTCACTGAGTTAGACGAGGCTGTGATCCATGTGATGAGTTTGGTTAGTTTTCTGTGATTGTGTTTTTCGTTCTGTCTGCCCTTTAATGGATAAGAGTAAGAGGCTTGTGAAAGCTTCCTGATGGGAGGGACTGGCTGTGGGCAATTGGGTCTTACTCTGATGGGAGGGCCATGCTCAATAAGTTGATGGGTGGGGCTGTGTTCCCTCCCTGTAGTTTGTCCTGATGCCAAAATATGGTAGGGGCAATGGTTCAGATAGTTCAGTTCAGTTCAGTTCAGTCACTCAGTCGTGTCCTACTCTTTGCGACCCCATGAATCGCAGCACGCCAGGCCTCCCTGTCCATCACCAACTCTTGGAGTTCACTAAGACTCATGTCCATCGAGTCAGTGATGCCATCCGGCCATCTCATCCTCTATCATCCCCTTCTCCTCCTGCCCCCAATCCCTCCCAGCATCAGAGTCTTTTCCAGTGAGTCAGCTCTTCGCATGAGGTGGCCAAAGTACTGGAGTTTCAGCTTTAGCAGCATTCCTTCCAAAGAAATCCCAGGGCTGATCTCCTTTAGGATGGACTGGTTGGATCTCCTTGCAGTCCAAGGGACTCTCAAGAGTCTCCTCCAACACCACAGTTCAAAAGCATCAATTCTTTGGTGCTCAGCTTTCTTTGTAGTCGAACTCTCACATCCATACATGACTACTGGAAAAACCATAGCCTTGACTAGACGGACCTTTGTTGGCAAAGTAATGTCTCTGCTTTTGAATATGCTATCTAGGTTCGTCATAACTTTCCTTCCAAGGAGTAAGCGTCTTTTAATTTCATGGAGGCAGTCACCATCTGCAGTGATTTTGGAGCCCCAAAAAATGAATTCTGACACTGTTTCCACTGTTTCCCCATCTATTTCCCATGTAATGATGGGACCAGATGCCATGATCTTCGTTTTCTGAATGTTGTGCTTTAAGCCAACTTTTTCACTCTCCTCCTTCACTTTCATCAAGAGGCTTTTTAGTTCTTCTTCACTTTCTGCCATAAGGGTGGTGTCATCTGCATATCTGAGGTTATTGATATTTCTCCCGGCAATCTTGATTCCAGCTTGTGCTTCTTCCAGCCCAGCGTTTCTCATGATGTACTCTGCATAGAAGTTAAATAAGCAGAGTGACAATATACAGCCTTGATGTACTCCTTTTCCTATTTGAAACCAGGCTGTTGTTCCATGTCCAGTTCTACCTGTTGTTTTCTGACCTGCATACAGGTTTCTCAAGAGGCGGATCAGGTGGTCTGGTATTCCCATCTCTTTCAGAATTTTCCATAGTTTATTGTGATCCACACAGTCAAAGTCTTTGGCATAGTCAATAAAGCAGAAATAGACGTTTTTCTGGAACTCTCTTGCTTTTCCCATGATCCAACGGATGTTGGATTTGCAATTTGATCTCTGGTTCCTCTGCCTTTTCTAAAACCAGCTTGAACATCAGGAAGTTCACGGTTCATGTATTGCTGAAGCCTGGCTTGGAGAATTTTGAGCATGACTTTACTAGCATGTAAGATGAGTACAATTGTGCGGTAGTTTGGGCATTCTTTGGCATTGCCTTTCTTTGGGATTGGGATGAAAACTGACCTTTTCCAGTCCTGTGGCCACTGCTGAGTTTTCCAAATTTGCTGGCATATTGAGTGCAGCACTTTCACAGCATCATCTTTCAGGATTTGAAATAGCTCCACTGGAATTCCATCACCTCCACTAGCTTTGTTCATAGTGATGCTTTTTAAGGCTCACTTGACTTCACATTCCAGGATGTCTGGCTCTAGGTCAGTGATCACACCATCATGATTATCTTGGTCATGAAGCTCTTTTTTGTACAGTTCTTCTGTGTGTTCTTGCCACCTCTTAATATCTTCTGCTTCTGTTAGGGCCATACCATTTCTGTCCTTGATTGAGCCCATCTTTTCATGAAATGTTCCTTTGGTATCTCTGATTTTCTTGAAGAGATCCCTAGTCTTTCCCATTCTGTTGTTTTCCTCTATTTCTTTGCATTGATTGCTGAGGAAGGCTTTCTTATTTCTTCTTGCTATTCTTTGGAACTCTGCATTCAGATGCTTATATCTTTCCTCTTCTCTTTTGCTTTTCGCTTCTCTTCTTTTCACAGCTATTTGTTAGGCCTCCCCAGACAGCCATTTTAATGGTGACCTCCTTCAAGAGGACTTACACCAGCATGTCCTGGAGCTTCCAGGACTGTTGTGTTCAGTGCCCCAGTGGTGTTGGAAAAGACTCTTGAGAGTCCCTTGAACTGCAAGGAGATCAAACCAGCCAGTCCTAAAGAAAACCAGTCCTGAATATTTGTTGGAAGGACTGTTGCTGGAGCCGAAGCTCTAATACTATGCCCACCTGATGGGCAGAACTGACTGATTGGAAAAGACCCTGATCCTGGGAAAGATTGAAGGCGAGAGGAAAAGGGAACGACAGAGGATGAGATGGATGGTGTTACCGGCTCACTGGACATGAGTTTATGCAAGATCTGGGAGTTGGTGATGGGCAGGGTAGCCTGGCGTGCTGCAGTCCATGGGGTCTCAAAGAGTCAGGAGTCAGACACGACTAAGTGACTGAACTGAACTGACCCTATGGCAGGCCACTGTCGACCCACGCCTCTGTTGGAGACTTGTGGACACTCACAGGCAAATCTGGCTCCATCTCTTGTTGGGTCACCACTCCTTTCTCCTGGGTCCTTGTGTGCACAGGGTTTTGTTTTTGCCCTCCAAGAGTCTGTTCCCCAGTCCTGTGGAAGTTCTGTAATCTAATCCCACTGGCTTTCAAAGTTAGATTCCCTGGGTGTTGTCAGTCCCTTTGCCCAGTCCCCAGGGTGGGGAATCTGTTACGGGCTCTGGAATTTTTGTAGCAGTGCAAGGACTTCTTAACCTCAGATATGCAGATGACACCACCCTTATGGCAGAAAGTGAAGGGGAACTCAAAAGCCTCTTGATGAAAGTGAAAGAGGAGAGTGAAAAAGTTGGCTTAAAGCTCAACATTCAGAAAACGAAGATCATGGCTTCTGGTCCCATCACTTCATGGGAAATAGATGGGGAAACAGTGGAAACAGTGTCAGACTTTATTTTTCTGGGCTCCAAAATCACTACAGATGGTGATTGCAGCCATGAAATTAAAAGACGCTTACTCCTTGGAAGGAAAGTTATGACCAACCTAGATAGCATATTCAAAAGCAGAGACATTACTTTGCCAACAAAGGTCTGTCTAGTCAAGGCTATGGTTTTTCCTGTGGTCATGTATGGGTGTGAGAGTTGGACTGTGAAGAAAGCTGAGTGCCGAAGAACGGATGCTTTTGAACTGTGGTGTTGGAGAAGACTCTTGAGAGTCCCTTGGACTGCAAGGAGATCCAACCAGTCCATTCTGAAGGAGATCAGCCCTGGGATTTCTTTGGAAGGAATGCTGCTAAAGCTGAAACTCCAGTACTTTGGCCACCTCATGCGAAGAGTTGACTCATTGGAGAAGACTCTGATGCTGTGAGGGATTGGAGGCAAGAGGAGAAGGGGAGGACAGAGGATGAGATGGCTGGATGGCATCACTGACTCGATGGACATGAGTCTCAGTGAACTCCGGGAGTTGGTGTTGGACAGGGAGGCCTTGCATGCTTCGATTCATGGGGTTGCAAAGAGTCGGACACGACTGAGCGACTGATCTGATGTGATCTGAAGGACTCTTTGATGTCATTGTTCTCCAGTCTGTGGGTCATCCACCCCATGGCTCTGTGGTGGGGCTAGTGGCGACCTCCTGCATGTGGATTTATGCCACACGCTGCACCTTCCAGGTCAGCTGCAGCCAGAGATGCTGACTCCTCAGCAGACCACTGCAGACCCATGCCTCTGCAAGAAACACTCAAACACTCAAAGGCAGGTTCATTGAAGTCCACAAACGCTGGAGTGGGTAGCGTATCCCTTCTTCAGTGGATCTTCCTGACCCATGAATCAGATTGGGGTCTCCTGCATTGTAGGCAGATTCTTTACCAGCTGAGCTACCAGGGAAGTCCTTCGGTTTTTTCTTAGTGAAGATGGGTTTATGTTTTTCAAGTAGCAAAACTTGGTCAACAGTCTTATAGAAATGAGATGTCATTGTCAAAATAGATATTTTAAAGACCTTTCAAAATTAAAACTGCCAATAACGGAATCTTGTTTGGGATCAAAATGGATAGGGAGGGGCTTTTGTGTGAGCAGAGTATGCTGTGACGGCCTCGGATCCCTTTTGGGAGTGTAGTGAGCGTATCTGGGGAGGTGGTTGTGAACAGCAGCTGTGAGAGCTGAGTTGCCATGGGCCTTGCTTTGTTGTGGATGTCCTTGGGGGGCAGGTGCCTCTGACTGAACCCTAAAATGTCCTTTATTTTTCTGTGACAGGTAGAAATTTTGTATTCAAAATCATTTTATTCCACGACTGCCAAAATATTTTGTATATTTTCTAGCATTGAGGGGCTTCTGAAATTTTAAGGATGATTTTCTTTTATCTTTTGATTTTTTTTTTCTTCCACTGTAACATGAAATTCAGTGTGTTGGTTGCATGTTAGACAAACGAAATTTTCTTAGTAATCTTTTTCTTTTCTTCTTTCCAACATCCATTTGTTCCTAACTCCTTTTAGGGAGCAGTGCAGTGTTATGGTTAAGTTAGTAACAGAGCTGGTTAAGAGCAGGAGTTGTTTCTGTGGAGGGCGAGACAATAGTGGTTTTAGGCTGTGGCCACGTGGTCCAGCCACTCCCCCCGCCACTGGGCAGGAAGGTAGCCGAGTGATTTATTCTGGTGAAACTGACCTACAGATATGGATCTGTGAATTCCATGTGATATTTACATGTTTCAGAATATTATTCATTTTTTCCAACCACTTGGAAGCAAAAAACCATTCTCGTGTCCTGTGGGCCACACAGAGACAGGCATGAGCCTCTCTGGCCTGTGGGTCAGCGGTGAGCTCATGACCCTCTGGGTCAGGGCTTGAGTAGGGGGTTGGGGGGATCCAGGAAATGAGGGAGGGCTTGATGAAGATGACAGAGGAGGCCCCCGTGCATGTCTGTGGTCCTTGAAGGGCAGTGGGTCTCTGTGTGGAAACCGCATTAAGTGCCGTTGTCCTGGTGGTTGATTGAGTCTCTGATGTGGGCTGTGTGCCATAATGTGATCATCTGGAATTAATGTTGAAGAATAATGTTGTAAGTAATCCATACAAAACAAAAGCTATAAAAGTTGTGAGTTCCTTCTGTGCCTTTCTGTTTTGTATTTTGTCTCTCTTCCTTGCTTTTTGTTTTTCTCAGGTAACCTGTCGTCTTCACTTTCCATCCCTGTTGTGCAGAGAGGGTTGGCTGGAGGCGGCGGCCGGCTCGGGGTTTTGCTGGCGGAGTGGCGCTGTCCTCCGTGGGCGTCTTCCCTGCCTGCTGCGCTGGTCGTGGCTTTGCATCAGTGGGTAGGCTGGGCGCCAGCAGACTCCCTGCAGCCTGGGCGCAGGCAGGGCCAGAGGTGTCCTGCGCGTGCGCTCCGCTCCTCCTGCGTGTGCAGCTTGCAGGGCTTCTGCCTGCTCTCTGGTGTGCCTGGCCCCTCAGCATCTGTCTGGGCTCTTCCCAGCGGCTTGTGCGCTCTCATGCTGCCCGCCCCCGCCCCAGCCCTCCCCCGAGGTGTCTGCCAAGGCCTGGCCCCGGCTCGGCTGGTCTGAGCTCTGTGGGCACAGTGCTGCCCGCTCGCAGCCCTGCTCTCGGGGAGCGGAGCCTCCCGGTATTTGCAGCACCGCCTGCTCTTGTCACCCGGGAGGAGAGCAGGAAGGAAGTGCTTACTCATCTGAGTTCAGCCTTCGTCTGGTCTAATTATGGACTGAGGACTATTTTTGCTTTTAAACTCTGGATTGGAAAGTTCCACACATAGCAGTGGAGGGCCTTGTGCGGGGATCCCTGCACCCTCAGACAGTCCTGGCAGTGTTGACCCGGCCCACTTGGTTCCTCCTCCCTGTTTTTAAGCACATCTGAGCCACAAAGTATTTCAACTCTTAATTACTTCAGTGAATGTGTTTGTTGCTCAGTCATGTCCAACTATTTGCGACTGTAATAGCTTCTGGTGAATGATGTCGATTTGTGATCTCCAGAGATTTAACTTTGCAAACAGGGAGCAGACTTGATCACTCAAGAGCATTTATGTAGCAGAATTGAGAGTGAAAAAGGGCAGAGAACGCTTCCGACACAAACCTCATAAGGGGACAGAGTGCCCCAAACCTGTGCTGGTCTAAGCAAGGCCTCATACTCTAACCAGACCCACTCCCATAACTACATCTTAAATTAACAAGATTAGAATTGACAATAGAAAGCTCTTACCAGATCCACTCCCACAAGTCTTAAGATAACAAGATTCAGAAGGTTTTTGTTAAAAAGGAGAAGCATGTCCTCAAGCAAGATACATTGTTGTTATATAATCCTTAGTGTATAAGGTCCCATCACTTGATGGCAAATAGATGGGGAAACAATGCAAACAGTGGCAGATTTTATTTTCTTGGGCTCCAAAATCACTGCAGATGGTTACTGCAGGCATGAAAGAAAAAGACACTTGCTCCTTGGAAGAAAAGCTATGACCAACCTAGACAGCATATGCAGAGACATTACTTTGCCAACAAAAGTCTGTTTAGTCAGAACTATGTTTTTTCCAGTGGTCATGTATGGATGTGAGATTTGAACTATAAGAAAGCTGAGCTCCGAAGAATTGATGCTTTTGAACTGTGGTGTTGGAGAAGACTCTGAGAGTCCCTTGGACTGCAAGAAGATCCAACCAGTCCGTCCTAAAGGAGATCAGTCCTGAATCTTCATTGGAAGGACTGATGCTGAAGCTGAAACTCCAATACTTTGGCCACTGTATTCTTCAATCAATCAGTGAAGAACTGACTGATTGGAAAAGACCCTGATGCTGGGAAAGATTGAGGGCACGAGGAGAAGGGGACGACAGAGGATGAGATGGTTGGGTGGCATCACCAACTCGATGGACATGAATTTGAGCAAGCTCTGGGAGACAGTGAAGGACAGGGAAGCCTGGTATGCTGCAGTCCATGGGGTCACAAAGAGTCAGATACAACTGAACGACTGAACTGACTGAATCTTTAGTACAGAGCTTAAGATGAATTGTTTTGTTGTGTGATCATTAGCTCTGGTCCTAAAGAAAGTGAGGTGTTAGTTTTAGTCTTCTCTTAGGAGAAGGCGATGGCACCCCACTCCAGTGCTCTTGCGTGGCAAATCCCATGGACAGAGGAGCCTGGTGGGCTGCAGTCCATGGGGTTGCTAAGTCGGACTCGACTGAGCAACTTCACTTTCACTTTTCACTTTCATGCATTGGAGAAGGAAAAGGCAACCCACTCTAGTGTTCTTGCCTGGAGAATCCCAGGGACGGGGGAGTCTGGCGGGCTGCCATCTATGGGGTCTCACAGAGTCGGACACGACTGAAGCGACTTAGCAGTAGCAGTCTTACGTAACAGAGACAAAGCACAATGACAGAAGTTTGTCCTTTTCTCCTCCTCGAGAGCCCCAGACCCCGTTCTCCTCCTTGAGGGCCCTGGATTCCTTATCAGCCTACCTAAGATTAGCTCTCTCGACCCCACGGACTGTAGCCCACTAGTCTCCTCTGTCCATGGGACTCTCCAGGCAAGAATACTGGAGTGGGTAGGCATTCCCTTCTCCAGGGGATCTTCCTAACTCAGGGATGGAACCCAGGCCTCCTACACTGCAGGCACATTCTTTACCATCTGAGCTACTAGGGAAGCCCCTTTTCTTCAGTAGTTGTCCTCAAAAGACAGGGTCCCTTTTTTTTAAACATAATGCTACCATTGGCACAACTCAAGTAAGATGAATCGTGATTCCTTGATTTGATAAATATTTAGTCATTGTTCTTCAGTGACATTTCATTGATTCTTTTTTTCCTGTTTTGTTTGAATCTGTGTCTGGGCGAGACCTACGTTGTGACTGGCCAGTGTGTTCATCTCTTGGGCAACCAGCTCCTGCTCCAGCAGGCACACCGTCTCCCTCTCTCTTTGTTTTTCTTCTTTTATGTTGGCTTCTGTTGTTGAGGGAACACGGCGATTTTCTCGTTTCCCGTAGAACCTATCCTACTTGTCATTCATATGTTCCTCTGCCCTTTAAATTTCCTGTAAGTTGGTTAAATATGCAGTAGGTTAGGGTCACTTCTCCTCTGTTAGGTGCTCAGGGGGATCCATGTATGTGGATCAGGAGTGTGTGACCTCCTGTCCCCACCTATGTTGTTGGCTGCCCCTTGGCCCACTGCTTGAACAGTTGATCACAGCAGGTTCACTGTATCCTGGGCTTAGTGTGTTATGGCATTTTGGAAGTTCATGAGCGTGGTTAATACCCCGTTTCACAGGAATAACCAAAGTCCCTCTGTGTAACAGTGTGGTGTTGGAGACCCTGCAGTCAGCAGTCATAGGCAGGGTCGGCAGGCAAGGCACCAACGTGTGTCTAGATCAGTTCAGTTCAGTCGCTGGGTTGTGTCCGACTATTTGCCACCCCATGGACTGGAGCATGCCAGGCTTCCAGTCCATCACCAACTCCTGGCGCTTGTTCAAACTCACGTCCATCGAGTTGGTGATGCCGTCCAACCACCTCATCCTCTGTTGTCCCCTTCTCCTCCTGCCTTCAATCTTTCCCAGCATCAGGTTCTTTTCCAGTGAATCAGTTCTTTGCATCAGGTGGCCACAGTATTGGAGCTTCAGCTTCAGCATCAGTCCTTCCAATGAATATTCAGGAATGATTTCCTTTAGGATGGACTGGTTGGATGTCCTTGCAGTCCAAGGGACTCTCAAGAGTCTCCTCCAATACCACAGTTCAAAAGCATCAATTCTTTGGCGCTCAGCTTTTTTTATGGTCCAACTCTCACATCCATACATGACTACTTGAAAAACTATAGCTTTGACTAGATGGAACCTTGTTGGTAAAGTAATGTCTCTGCTTTTTAATATGCTGTCTAGGTTTGTCATAGCTTTTCTTTCAAGGAGCAAGCATCTTTTAATTTCATGGCTGCAGTCACCAGCTGCCATGATTTTGGAGCCCAAGAAAATAAGGTCTGTCACTGTTTCCATTGTTTCCCCATCTATTTGCTATGAAGTGATGGGACTGGATACCATGATCTTGGTTTTTGAATGTTGAGTTTTGAGCCAGCTTTTTCACTCTCCTGTTTTCATTTTCACCTTCATTAAGAGGCTCTTTTGTTCCTTTTCAGTTTCTGCCATAATGGTTGTGTCATTTATATATCTGAGTTTATTGATATTTCTCCTGACAATCTTGATTCCAGCTTGTGCTTCATCCAGCCCAGCGTTTCTCATGATGTACTCTGCATATAAGTTAAATAAGCAGGGTGACAATATATAGCCTTGATGTACTCCTGTCTAGATGATTTCCTGTAAGCACTCGACTTCAGGAAGCACATGTGACTGGAGGTACATGTGTGTGACTGTGCGGGAATGACATTTGACTGGATGGAGGTCCCCAGGTCTTTGTGTATGAGTGTGTTAAAATGACACGTGACTGGAGGTCCCCGGGTCTGCATGTGTGACTGTGTGGGAACATTTGACTGGCGGTCCCCGGGTCTGTGTGTGTGTGCGGGAACGACACGTGACTGGAGGTCCCCGGGTCTGCATGTGTGACTATGCGGGAACGACACGTGACTGGAGGTCCCCGGGTCTGCATGTGTGACTGTGTGGGAACAACATTTGACTGGCGGTCCCCGGGTCTGTGTGTGTGACTGTGCGGGAACGACACGTGACTGGAGGTCCCCAGGTCTGCATGTGTGACTATGCGGGAACGACACGTGACTGGAGGTCCCCGGGTCTGCATGTGTGACTGTGTGGGAACAACATTTGACTGGCGGTCCCCGGGTCTGTGTGTGTGACTGTGCGGGAACGACACGTGAGTGGAGGTCCCCGGGTCTGCATGTGTGACTGTGTGGGATCGACATGTGACTGGAGGTCCCCAGGTTTGCATGTGTGACTATGCGGGAACAACATTTGACTGGAGGTTCCCGGGTCTGCATGTGTGACTGTGTGGGATCGACACGTGACTGGAGGTTCCCGGGTCTGCATGTGTGACTGTGTGGGATCGACACGTGACTGGAGGTTCCCGGGTCTGCATGTGTGACTGTGTGTGATCGACACGTGACTGGAGGTCCCCAGGTCTGCATATATGACTGTGCAGGAACGACATTTGACTGGAGGTCCCTGGGTCTGTGTGTTTCACTGTGCAGAAATGACGTGTGACTCTAGGTCCCTGGGTCTGCTTGTTTGTGGACTTGAAATGGCTATTGGATTGTGGCTGCCGTTGTGCCCACGAGTAAAGCCAATGTGGAAAAAAGTGAACTAATTTAAGATAATTCAGCCTTTTTCCCTTTCGCACTTATAGAGCCTTTTAGAAGATCCTTACCCGATGGTCCGTTCTGCAGGGATCCTTGGTGTTTGTAAAATAACCTCCAAATACTGGGAGATGATGCCTCCGACCATTCTTATTGACCTCCTCAAGAAGGTAACTGAGGAGCTAGCATTTGACTTGAGCTCCGCTGATGTGCGCTGTTCGGTCTTTAAGGTAAGCTTTTAAATTATATAAGGAGTACCTGTTTATTGTAGAATAGTTCTAAATTATAGAGAAAGAAGGAGAAGGCAATGGCACCGCACTCCAGTATGCTTGCCTGGAAAATCCCATGGGCGGAGGAGCCTGGTGGGCTGCAGTCCACGGGGTTGCTAAGAGTCAGGCACGACTGAGCGACTTCACTTTCACTTTTCACTTTCATGCATTGGAGAAGGAAATGGCCACCCACTCCAGTGTTCTTGCCCAGAGAATCCCAAGGACGGGGGAGCCTGGTGGGCTGCCGTCTATGGGGTCGCACAGAGTCGAACATGACTGAAGCAACTTAGCAGCAGCAGCAGCAGCAGCAGCAGCATAGAGAAACAAAAATTTAAAAATCACCCCAGCCCTACTCCATAAGTATAGCATTATTCACATTTTTGTTGAATATCTAAAGTCACTTGTGAAGAAAACAGAATAAAAGTGTTACCCAGAAGAGAGGAAGTCTACTTGAAATACTAGTTTGTCATGTATGTCAGTGGAGGGGCATAGTGTTTTAGAACAGGAGCTGCATGTATTTAAATTTTTTTAACGTTATTATATATCGGAATGAACTATTTTGTATACTGTACACACTTGGTACAAGAACCTGCAAGAACACTCCTGTCTGTCACCCATCTCAGCAGCTCTCAGGGCACATCTGCACTTGTGTCACTGCAGCTGCTCTGTCGTCTCTCACACACAGTTACTTTGAAGCACATCCAGGACATTTATCAGCTCATCTATAATCATTTCAGTGTGATGTTTAAAATACACAGTCTTTTAGCGATGTCCTTGGTAGGTTCTCCTGGAGAAGGCAGTGGCACCCCACTCCAGTGTTCTTGCCTGGAAAATCCCATGCATGGAGGAGCCTGGTGGGCTGCAGTCCATGGGGTCGCTAAGAGTCGGGCACGACTGAGCGACTTCACTTTCACTTTTCACTTTCATGCATTGGAGAAGGAAATGGCAACCCGCTCCAGTGTTCTTGCCCGGAGAATCCCAAGGACGGGGAACCTGTTGGGCTGCCATCTATGGGGTCGCACAGAGTCGGGCATGACTGAGCGGCTTCACTTTCACTTTGGTAGGTCCTGCGCTTAAGACTTTGTGCTTTCACTGCAGAGGGCGTGGGTTTCATCCTGGGTCCGGGAAGTAAGATCCCACATGCTGTGTGAACAGCCAAAAAAAATGAATAACAAATAAGGTCTCTTAAAAATATGTATCTTTTTCCTAATAACTGGAAAAAGAGCGTGGTGCAGCGCGTCAGCTCTCCAGACGCGCGTGTCTGGTCTGAGCCCGGGCCGCTCCGTCTGATGCCCGCCTAGGTGCGGGGACGGCCGTGGGGGCGCTGTGCCCCCCGTTTCCGTGCAGCGTGGAGTCAGGACACACAGGGGCGCAGTGGGCTGTGAGGAGGACTGGAAGGCCTCGGGCTCTGGCCGTGGGGCCTCCCCACCAGAGCCTCCTGTCGCTTTCAGTCCCAGAGAACCCTGTAACGTTGAGCTCAGAAAGCTCTGAAGGTCATTTCATAACTGCTTCAGTCCTGGCTGAATGAAGCGATGGGTGCATTGAAGCACTGAAGCATCAAGCACTGAAACCAGATTAATGCATTCAGTGACTGCTTTTCTATGAAATTGTGTTGGCAAAAGTATTATTTTGTATTATTTTCTGTGGGTATATTTATTTTACCGATGATTTTAGTAAAGATAGAACTGAATTTTTCTTACCTGAACTTTTTCTTGTTTATGTTCCAATTTTGAACTGTTTGTCTTTCTCGTTTCTCGTAGTGTCTGCCGATACTATTGGATAATAAATTAAGCCACCCGTTATTAGAACAGCTTTTGCCAGCATTAAAATACTGTCTCCATGACAATTCGGAGAAAGTGAGGGTGGCGTTTGTTGATATGCTGCTGAAAGTTAAGGCTGTGAGGGCTGCTAAGGTAAGGTGACTAGAGGTTCTTATTTAGTGCATGAAATAAATAAGTATATTTATTTTCATCAACAAAAGGACAAAGCAGTTTTAGTTCTGAGAGTTTCAGTGACCACATTGCAGACTGACTGACGTCTGCTGTACTCTACCAGTTGTGTCATAAAGTGTAATTGTTTTGTCAGTGTGTGCTTTCTTTTTGAAAGACGCTAATATATGCAGTCCTTGTTGCAATATTTAAATGCTTGGCACACAGTAAGCACTTAAAATATTCCTTGAACATATAGAATATGAGATCCTCATCCTCCAACATCTTACAGAAGGAAGCAAGGAGGTGTTTGTTGATTTGTGTGCGTTTTGGTGTAAACCACTGACGTGAGAGTGTTTTCCCTTAAGTCTAATAATTCTGTTCAGCTTTTGGCTACCATGTCACTTATGAGGTTGCTCACTGCATTATTATTTGGTAACAGGGTTTTCTTTCCCTACACAAGAGTCCTCTGAAGTTGACTTTAGAGTGGTCTTCTGTCGAGGCTCAGGGTTTGGGAACAAGCTGACACTCTTGTCGGTGTGCAGTCAGTGCCCAGCCTGGGGTGTGTTCATGATGTGAAATGCTGCCGCGTGGCCATGGGGAGGGATACACTTTCATGGAAAGACCACTAAGTTAGACAGAGGGAGTGCAGATGAGCTGTGGGGTGCTGCCAGCTCTGAGAACGGGGACACAGCTGTGTGTTTGCTCAGAGCTGCCTCACACATCCTTGGAGGCAAACAGAAAGTGGACAGCAGTTTCTGTGGCCGGGGAGGGGTACTGGGGGTCTGGAGATGGGGTACGGGGAAGACTTGCCCCTCTCGAGCATGCACATTGGTTTATGCTTTTCAAATTTTGAACTGGATTTTTTTAATGAGAAAGGGATATTTCACATGGCTTCCGTGGTCTCACTGCCTTGGTGTGTGGTCTGCTTCCGGACCGTGCCTGTCCATCCTTGGCCAGGGCCACAGCCCGAGCTCCCTGCAGCTCTGAGGACGCCCTGGTGTGTGTGCCCTCCGGCTCTTCCTTCAGAGTTCCTGGTGGTCTGGGCCTTTGTATTTCTGTACGGAGTCTAGGATCAGCTTGTTAGTTCAGCAGAAAGGCTGGCTGCAGCGTGACTGGATTGTTGTAACAGCCTGTTGGAAGTGTGGTTGTGAGTTTGAAGTGGGAGTTGTGTGGTGTTTTGTTTGAAGTGCACATCCGTTTGCAAAGGACCACTGGGGACGGCTGGTGAGACAGCAGAGAGACCAGATGTCCTGAGACCTGTGGGTCTCCCCAGGAGAACAGGGGAGGGGCCAGGTAAGACCTGGACAATGTCTGTGAGCGGAGAGTCTGGGGTCTGGAGGAGGAGGAGGAGCAGAGGAGGAAGCGAAACACTTTAGTGAGACGCTTCCTGTATCTTAATGCTTAGCTTGCCCAAGCAAGGCAGAGAGTAATTTAGCTATAAGATCTCAGAAGGTTTTATTACGGGCACACAAGCCAGTTCTCTGAAAATCAATATCACAGATGGCCAGGCCGGTGGAGAGGCAGCTAGGAGGAGCAGGTGGGTGTCGCTCACCCCCAGATTGGAGCGCGTACATGGGCGGCACGGGCAGGGCCCTGCTGTAAGCGTGCTGTCCTGGCCTCTGTGCACAGTGGGGAGCGTCCTGCCCTCATGCCCCAGTGAGCTCTGGAGGGGCTGCCCCGGAGGGCCAGGGAGAGGCTCTGGGCACAGACGCTGAAAGGTGGTGGCTAGTCCATGCTGATTATATAGTCAGGTCCGGAGGCCCGGGGCATCAGCGCTTAGTGAGGCTCTGTTCATACTTTCTGTCCTCAGTGCTGGTGACTGCAAGTTGTTCACTGTTTGTTTTGAAATTCTGCAGTTTTTATATTGTGTAGATGAGATTTAGGCCAAATCAACAGTATACTAATATTGAGATATCTTTATTAAAAAACCAATTTGGGATTTCTTAATATGCAATTATTTTTAACTTTAGAAATGAAACACAGGTTAGCAATTTTGTTTATGTTCTTGTCTGCTGTTAATGTCACCTATGGGTAATAATGGTTGGATAAAAATAAAACCTCAGGTAAGTGAAGAACCCTGAATTAATCCGAATTGTTCTGTTTATTTCAGGAAAAGTAAATAAAAGAAAAATAGGTTAATATGGGGTTTTTCTGGAAAGGCAGACTTGCAGAAATGTTCATTGCAAGAATCACCCACCCCTGGAGGCTTGGCATTCGGTGTTTGTGCCAGTTGTTTCCAGTCAAGGTGGTCTGGTCTCCACGAGTGCTCAGGGACGAACCCTTGCAGTGTGAGGCCTCTCTTTTTGGTGCTGTCCCTTGGTCAGGGTTTCCTGGGTATCTTGGTTGGTTTCAGCAACTTTGGATGAACTCTGCGGTCTTGAGGCTGAAGGGCCCTGCTCTCCCCAGCACCGGCTTCCCTCTTCACATCTGGTGCTGTGCCAGCTGCTCTGGGTTGACAGTCTGCTGATGGTGTGGCTGTCTGGTGGGTCCTGTCTTTCCTGCAGTAACTTTCAGAAATACCAGGTGTGTTCATGGAAGTGTCCCAGGGGCGTGTGGGGAGTGGTGGTAGGGCTGATGCTCAGACGTTCCCGCCAGGGGAGGTGGAGTGTGTGTGTCTGAAGGTGCAGGGTCCTCAGACCTGCAGGGCGCACCGAGGTGTTGTGGGGGTGTGGAAGGCACTGGGCAGGCAGCTCACGGAAGCTGGTCCCCAGGGAGGGGCCTTTGTGTTTATGGCTTGGAAACGACCTGAAGATACATGCTGAAGAGAAGGATCCACCGAAAGTCCTGGAAAGGGGACTGTTGTGGGAGCCAGGTCCTTGAGAAACGTCTGTGTCACTGTGCTGCCCCCGTTACACAGATGACAGACAGGCTCTGACCCCACCATGACCACTTCGCATCGAAGTCTGTCTTAATGTCTGTTATTCTGTGGTGTTTCCCATTGTTTTAAACTGCTTGTCGAGGAGTTTGGCCCTTTTCTATGGACGGTGTACAACTTGGACGCTTTTGAGCTGTGAGCAGCAGGCAGTTCTCTGTGCATGCATGTGCGGCAGCTGTGGGTGGTGGAGGAGGCACGTGGCCACCCGGTCAGCACTCAGGAGATGGCAGGAGGGGTGCCCACCAGGGAGGCCTGTGTCTGAGGCGGGAGACCAGGTGCTCGCTTTAGCTTTCTGCGCCAAACCTGTTGTACATGTTTAAATCCACTTTTCACGTTAATGGCCCAAAAGTTGTGTTGTTTCAGGAAACTTTAAAATTATTAGGCTGATAATCATAACTCATTTGGGAGTCCACTGCTGCCCTGATGGGTTATCATGAACACCGGCAGCCTCCTGCTTAGCTGGCATGCGTGTCAGTCTCCGCTTGATTTCTCTGCAGAAGAGTCCCACGTCCGGGTGGAGTCATTTGAAATGAGTTTTCTTGAATATAAAAATTAGCTCCTTTTTGATTGTGATCTTGAAATTTTGCTTTAAATGTTCTCATGGTTTTCTTTTGCACATGTGCCGCGTTCACAGTTTTGGAAAATATGCCCCATGGAGCACATTCTGGCCCGTCTGGAGTCAGACTCGCGGCCGGTGTGCCGGCGCCTGGTGGGGCTCATCTTCAACTCCTTCCTGCCGGTGAACCAGCCCGAGGCCGTGTGGTGCGAGCGCTGCGTGGCGCTGCTGCAGATGAACCACGCGGCCGCGCGCAGGTTCTACCAGCACGCGCACGAGCACACAGCCTGCACCAACATAGGTACGCACGACCCTGGGCCCGCCCCGCGCTGCGCCCCCACACCCTGCACGCCCTGCCCCTATGCCCCCGGGCCCCCGCACCCCACGGCCTGTGCTCCCACACCCCCAGGCCCGTCCCTTCACCCCAGCGCCTCGTCCTGCTCCCCTCCTGCCCCACGTGTTCGCCTCATGCGCAGCACAGTTTGGGACATGACTGAGAACATGCAGTGTACACACACACCAGTGCAGTTTTAATGAGGTCTCTTAACATAACGCTTTAATTATTTGGGATTATAATTTCACTGTTAGAAAATTTTGTTGAAGAAACACGTGTGATTGTCTTACACGCTTTAGCAAAGTTGATCCATGTGATCCGCCATTGCCTGAACGCCTGCATCCAGAGGGCCCTGAGCACCTGCAGGGAGGACGCGGAGGAGCCGGGGAAGGAGAATGCGAGCGTGAGTCCCGGCGCCTGCTGGGGGTGGGGCCCGGGCGGCAGCTCCCCCGGTGCTTAGAGAGGGCGGGGTGGCAAGGCAGAGGCGCTGCTTCCACGAGCTGTTACCTTGGCAGTCTTTTATTTTTCATTTATTCCTTTAGTTCTGATACACCAACTAATTATTCTGGAGAATCATAAGTAATTTTTTGGAGCAACTTCCTGTGTACTCTTTGTAGTTCACTGTGGAGTCTGAGTAGGATCTAATACAAAGGAATTATTATTGGTGACACCCTTTCCCAGTTCTCTTTACCTTAAGCGTCAGTGTATTTTAATGAGATGGGGTGGCACACCTGGATGGGCCTGTTGATCACCGTGGTTTACAACTAGATGGTGGTGGGGCCCCTAAGGATTTGTTCACTGTTCCTGCTCTAAGATTCTACTAGAAACATCATTGGGTTGAATCTCAGGATACAAGCTTCATTGAGAATTGTTTAAAATAATTTATTGAGGAGACTATGTAGCTGATACTTATTCAGAATCTGAAGTGATCAATTATATCATTAAAAAAGGAGCATTTAAGACTTAGATGCTTATTACTTACAAACAGTATCTTAAGCTTACAAATAAACTCTCATGCTTATGTACCTCTAAAGCAGGGTCCCTGGGCTAGACTGGCCTGTCTGTGGTGTGTAAGGAGCCAGGCCGCACAGCGGGCATTCACAGATGCTCCCCATCGCTCGCATTACCACCTGAACGCCCCCTCCTGCAGCTCATCAGCGGCACTAGACTCTCTTCAGAGTGCAAGTCCTACTGTGAACTGTGCCTGCGAGGGCTCCAGATTGCTCACTCCTCATGAGACTCTTAACGCCTGATGAGCTGGAGCTGAGGCAGTGATGCTAACGCTGGGGGACAGCTGCAAATACAGAGTGTCAATAGTTGAGGGATTTGACCGCACAAGGACCATAGTGAACAACTGCTTGCAGCCTCATATCAAAACCCTATCAAGTGAGTGGCAAGTGACAATTAAGCTCCATCTGGTAGCAGGCTTTAAGTCAAAATCCCACACTTATTTTAGTCCATGCGTGGCCTCATTATTTTATTTACCACTTCTGTCTGTGCCTCTTTCTCATTGTGCCCAGTTTTGGTAAGCCCATAAGCTTACCCCAAAATGATTACAAAGCCAGATGTCAATGAGCTGCTATGAGAATGGGGAAGGACGCCATGGTGAGAGAGCAGAAGACTCTAAGACTGCCAACAAAAAGAAATGTGCATTGAAAAGAACACACTGAGCCCTACTTAAATTAGGAGTTCCAAGCAACAGGTGATTCACATTCTCCAAGCCTGCTTTGTATAGTATGTGGCAACCAGCTATCCAGTGAAGCCAGGAAACCATCAAAACTGCTTCACCACATGGAGACCAAGCACCCGGCATTAAAAGACAAGCCTTTGAAGATTTTCAAAAGGAAAAAACATGCTCGTGAAGAACAGAAGCAAGTACTGAAGGGCTACCACTTGATCAACTGTGTCTGCACTGACAGTATCATTCCTGCTGGCTAACTGCTTTGCTAAACCTAGGTGCCTTTTACTGTTGGGGAAGAGTTGATCCTGCCTGCTGCTGAGGACGTTTGTTGTGAACTTTTAGGAGATGCTGTGGTTCAGAAGGTGGCACGTGGTCCGCTTCTGGCCAGCACCGTAACTAGAGGAGTTGGTGAAACAGGACAGTGAGGTGCAGCTGTCAGACAGGGCGGGCGCCCCGCGGGCGCAGTGTGGGTGCTGAGCCTGCTGATGTTAGTAGTTGGTGAAACAGGACAGTGAGGCGCAGCTGTCAGACAGGGTGGGCGCCCCGCGGGCGCAGTGTGGGTGCTGAGCCCGCTGATGTTAGTAGTTGGTGAAACAGGACAGTGAGGCGCAGCTGTCAGACAGGGTGGGCGCCCCGCGGGCGCAGTGTGGGTGCTGAGCCCGCTGATGTTAGGAGTTGGTGAAACAGGACAGGGGCGAGGGGGGCCCCGGGGGCGGGTGTGGGTGTGAGTCTGGGAGTAGAGTGGTGAAAAGGACAGTGAGGCGGCGGTGGGCGCCCCGCGGGCGCAGTGTGGGTGCTGAGCCCGCTGATGTTAGTAGTTGGTGAAACAGGACAGTGAGGCGCAGCTGTCAGACAGGGTGGGCGCCCCGCGGGCGCAGTGTGGGTGCTGAGCCTGCTGATGTTAGTAGTTGGTGAAACAGGACAGTGAGGCTCAGCTGTCAGACAGGGTGGGCCCCCGCGGCGCAGTGTGGGTGCTGAGCCCGCTGATGTTAGTAGTTGGTGAAACAGGACAGTGAGGCGCAGCTGTCAGACAGGGTGGGCGCCCCGCGCGCAGTGTGGGTCCTGAGTCTGTGGATGTTAGTGAGTTGGTGAAACAGGACAGTGAGGCGCAGCTGTCAGACCGGGTCCCTGTGGTGCATCTGTGGATGTTCAGTGAGGCAGCAGTGCCCTGTGACATTTTCCAGGAGGATGTGTACGAGGCTACGTGCACTTTTGTTGCCAGCCAGCACCACAGCTGCAGAGCTATTCAAGTCTGAATGCCTGCGTGCCAGGGAAACTGAACTGGGCATTTTGTGTTGGCGTGTACTGAGTTGCTGTGTACATGGATGGAGCAGCTGCCGAGAGTGGGTGGCTTCTGGTTTCACTGCTCAGGTGAGAGAGGTTGCTTCTGAGTGTGTCTGCACACGGTGTCATCTGTGGAGAAATGCTGGCCAGCTGAGAAATGGCCCCTGAGCTTCACGTTGCAGGGCGTGATTAAAGTTACCAACCACACTTAAGTCCATGCCTTTAACGCATAGCTGTCTTCACAACTTTGTGAGGAAATGGATGCCGAGCACACACGTCTTCTCTTATACACAGAAGTGAGATGGCTTTCGAGACGTAGATCGCTGGCCGGGTTTTTGAGTTATGAGAGCTGCTCCAGAGATTGCTTTTAGAAAAATAGTCATGGCTGGCAGCACATTTTAGTGACACAGAATGGGTCGCAAAACATGCTTCCTTGTGTGACGTAGTCAGGCTGCTCCGTGAACTCAGTCTGTTGCTTCAGGTAGGACTGACAGCTTGCTCCAGTCAGAAGGTAAAGTGGCTGTACTCAAAGGCAAACGAACTGTGAGGGCCGAGTGAGCACTGGGATTCTTGACATGTTTCAGACCCAAGCAGAGGTTCTGAAAGAGACTGAGGAGGGCCGTCCTTCTCCGTTCGTGCACTGTTGAAGCCTTACTTGGCAAGTTTTGAGCGTTACTTTGCTAGCGTGTGAGAGGGGTGCGATTGTACAGCAGTATGAACATGTCCAGTCTACTCCGTAATCCCATTTTGGTTGCTGTCCCTGCGGAAAACCCTGCTTCATAAAGATAGGATGTTGGAAATGGAAGTGGGCCTTAGGAAGCATCACTGCAAACAAAACTACTGGAGGTGATGGAATTCCAGTTGAGCTATTTAAATTTATAAAATATGATGCTGTGAAAGTGCTGCACTCAGTATGCCAGCAAATTTGAAAAACTCAGCAGTGGCCACAGGACTGGATAAGGTCAGTTTTCATTCCAATTCCAAAGAAAGGCAAAAGATGTTCAAAGTGCCATACAGTTGTAGTCATCTCACACGCTAGCAAAGTAATGCTCAAAATTCTCCAGGCAAGGCTTCACCAGTACATGAACTTCCAGACAGAAAAAGCAAGAGAGTTCCAGAAAAACAGCTACTTCTGCTTTATTGACTACATGAAAGCTTTTGACTCTGTGGATCACAGCAAACTGGAAAATTTTTAAAGAGATGGGAATACCAGACCACCTGACCTGCCTCCTGAGAAATCTGTATCCAAGTCAAGAAGCAGCAGTTAGAACCGAACATGGAACAACAGACTGCTTCCAAATTGGGAAAAGGAGTACATCAAGGCTGTATATTGTCACCCTGCTTATTTAACTTATATGCAGAGCACATCATGTGAAATGCCGGGCTGGATGAAGCACAAGCTGGAATCAAAGTTGCTGGGAGAAATATCAATAACCTCAAATGACACCACCCTATGGCAGAAAGCAGAGAACTAAAGAGCCTCTTGATGAAAGTGAAAGAGGAGAGTGAAAAGCTGGCTTAAAACTCAACATTCAGAAAACTAAGATCATGGCATCCAGTCCCATCACTTCATGGCAAATAGATGGTGAAACAATGGAAAGAGTGGCAGACTTTATTTTCTTGGGCTCCAAAATCACTGTAGACGGTGCCTGCAGTCATGAAATTAAAAGCTGCTTGCTCCTTGGAAGGAAAGCTATGACCAACCTAGTTCCGTTCAGTTCAGTCGCTCAGTCATGTCCGATTCTCTGCGACCCCGTGAATTGCAGCACACCAGGCCTCCCTGTCCATCACCAACTCCTGGAGTTCACTCAAACTCATCCTCTGTCATCCCCTTTTCCTCCTGCCCCCAATCCCTCCCAGCATCAGAGTCTTTTCCAATGAGTCAGACCAATCTAGACATCATATTAAAAAGCAGAAACATTATTTTGCCAACAAAGGTCCGTCAAAGTTAAAGCTGTCTATGGTTTTTCCAGTCGTCATGTATGGATATGAGAGTTGGACCATAAAGAAAGCTGAGATACCATAAAGTGCTGAAAAACTGATGCTTTTGAACTGTGGTGTTGGAGAAAACTCTTGAGAGTCCCTTGGAGAGTAAGGAATTCCAACTAGTCCATCCTAAAGGAAATCAGTCCTGAATATTCATTGGAAGGACTGATGCTGAAGCTGAAACTCCAATCCTTTGGCCACAATGTGAAGAACTGACTCATTGGAAAAGACTCTGATGCTGGGAAAGATTGAAGGCAGGAGGAGAAGGGGACGACAGAGGATGAGATGGTTGGACTCTATAGCTATGAGTTTGAGCAAGCTTTGGGAGTTGGTGATGGACAGGGAGGCCTGGCATACTGCAGTCCCTGGGGTTGCAAAGAGTTGGACCCAACTGAGCGAACTGAACTGAACTGATTATAACTGGTAGTAGAAAAGAAATACAAATTGCCATCTGGATGTTGTCATTCTAAGAACATACAGTGGCTAAAAGCAAAAGTTTCTGAGTTATTCTTTTACTTTTTTCCATTGCTATCTACTAAAAATCTCTGCTTTCTATTTAATGAAATCTTTGGAACTTAGCATATTTTTGTAAAGGAAAAGTGGAGCCTTTCTCAGGGGACTTTAATGATGAGATGGCTGTGTCTAATGCTAGAATGTAAAAACTAAAATCCAGATTGAAATTTTGTTAATTTGTTATTTTTGTCACTCACATAGTATTTTCTAACCCTTTAATAGTTTTCCTGTTTTTTAAATTTAGCTGTAAGTCGTTCCAAGTATTAAGAGCCTACTGAGAATCCACCCTTGCATGGCAGCTGTTCTTGTTTTTTCTCTACACCCTCTTTTGTTGTTCACTCAATCGTGTCTGACTCTGTGACCCCATGGGCTCCAGCACGCCAGGCCTCCCTGTTCTTCACCATCTCCCAGAGCTTACTCAGACTCATTTGAGTCAGTGATGCCATCCAACCATCATCGTCTTCCACCCCCTTCTCTTCCTGCTTCCAGTCTCTCCCAGCATCAGGATCTTTTCCAGTGAGTCAGTTCTTCATATCAGGTGGCCAAAGTATTGGAGCTTCAGCTTCGGCATCAGTCCTTCCAATGAATATTCAGGACTGGTTTCCTTTAGGATTGACTGACTTGATTTCCTTGCAGTCTAAGGGACTCTCAAGAGTCTTCTCCAACACCACAGTTCGAAAGTGTCCATTCTTCAGTGCTCAGCCTTCTATGTAGTCCAACTCTCGCATCTGTATATGACTAGTGGGAAAACCGTGGCTTTGACTAGATGGACCTTTTTTGGCAAAGTAATGTCTCTGCTTTTTAGTATCCTGACAAGTTTTGTCATAGCATTTCTTCCAAGGAGCAAGCATCTTTTAATTTCATGGCTGACAGAGCATGGTCCACTGAAGAAGGGAGTGGCAGTATTCTTGCCTTGACAACCCCGTGAACAGTAGTGAAAAGGCACCTCTTTAGTTCAGTTCATTTGCTCCCTGTGTCTTTTCCCATTCCATTTGAGTAGCACAGAAATCCCAGCACTTGAAATGAATCATCCTTTGCACCTGGAGGTGGTGATGGGGTGTGGGCTCCCGCCCTGCACAAACACGGAAGAGTCCCCAGAAGCCCTCAGGACACAGCGGTGCTGCCGTCCCCTGCCTGCCGAGCCTGGAAGGCGCATGTAGGCCTGCTACTTGAAACCAAGCTGGAGCAGCCCTGGGTTGGGGGCGGTGGATCCCTCAGACACCATGCCGCAGCCTTGGGGGTTCTGCCTGCCTGTCCTTTGCATTTCTGCTTCAGGGCTGGAATTCTGAGATGTGCTGGTAAAGGCAGTGCTGTTCCCTTAACAGTCGCTGTGATTCATTCTTTCACAGCGCAGTGATTTTTGTCTTAGGCTCTGGACCAGACGCTGTCAGTGAGCGATGCTGCATCTATGGCAGGGCTGCTGGAGATTGTAGTGATTCTCTGGAGGAGCATTCACAAGAGCCTGGAGAATAACAAGGAGGCCCGAGTGTACACTGTCGACAAGTTTGCCTCGGTGCTGCCGCAGTACATGCGAGTGTTCACGGTAAGACGGCCGCCCTGAGGAGCGGAGCAGCTCTGTGCGCGGGGCTGAGCCAGCTGCCGCCGGGAGCCGCAGCGCTCGCTCTGCATGGTAGGGCCGGGCAGCCTCCAGCCTCTGCCCCAGCGCCTGTCCAGGCGGCTCAGGTCTTCCATTGCTAACAGCCTGCGACCCGGTTTTAGAATCTAGTTTGATGTGCTGGGAGTTGAGAGAGAGGAGTCTGAACATCCAGGATGCACCGCACCCTGGCGTGGGGCCTCCGGCGGCACTGGTCAGCGCCTGTTTCTGAGGCCTCTGAGTCGTGTCTGTGTTACTGGGGCAGATGCACTGTGTGTGTATCTTCTGCTTAAGTGAAGGAAACCTCGTCTCTGAACAAAGGCCGTATTTCAGAACTAATGGAAATAAAACTACTATGTAACAGTGCAGGTTTGTTTCCAGTTACAAAGAAAGCGTGGCTTAAATATAGAATGGTCATAGGTCTGAGGCATCATTCTTCTCTTGGCAAAGTTTACTTTTGGTTCTTCTACAACTGCTTGTGTGACCTTAGACCTTTTAGCTTTTGGAGCTGTATTTGTGTGACTGTTAGGTCTCCACGCTCCATTTTGCCACTGAAATGCCAACGTGACCTGTCTGTTAAGGTGAAGGGTGAAGGCTGCCCCATCACTAGGATGTTTACAGGCTCAGACAGTCACACTAGGCTGAGAAGTAGATAAAACACGGAGGAGGTCAGGTCCTGGGTGAGAGGACAGAATAACAGTGTGCCCTGGGAGTGTCTGCGGAAAGGCAGATGGTTCATTAAGTGTTTTAATCCCTAGCGATCCTGACCAGAGAACCTCTCTGCCCTCAGTCCATCCGAGAACCCTGTGGTCTTCCTGTCAGTGGGTAAACCGTCTGTGAGCCACGCTTAGAGCAGAATTGGGAGTAGTGACCAGCTGTCTGTTGTGACATTAAGAAAACGTTTTGTGTATTGAGAGTTGAGGGTGAGGGTGGGTTCACTCTGCCTGAATGCAGATTAGTTATAGATGGAATTGTGAGTTTGCTCCTGTTTATGTTTCAGGAAAATTGTTGCTTCTCTTCCTTTTAGGACCCATCTTCTCTGGTTGTGTTGCCATCTGAGGGTATTTCTTACTAGTGATCTGGGTGACGTCTGGCCTGTCGGCCATATTACGGTGACAGGGACGGTTGTGGTGAGGTGGCTGCCATGTGCAAAGTGCCGCCGGGGGCCCGCATGCTGTCCTCACGGGTCCCTGCCAGCCCCGCCCGGAGAGCAGCCCTTCTCCCTGCTGGTCCCTGCTGGCTTGGCTGTGGGCTCTGCTGGGACCTGGGCTTGGCCAGGTAGCTCCGTTGCACTGCCCTGCCTTCCAAAGGTGTTCTGATTACTTTAAGAACTCTTCTGATTAGCTTCATTTTCTTGAGTTTTATACTGAGGACACACCAGGTACATAGGATTGTTGTTTTTTTTCTTTCATCAGTATTCTTTTTAGAACACAAGTCAGTGCCTTCACAGCAAGGACTTTCGTCTGTTCTGGCCACCGCTGTGTCCCCAGGGTCTCCTGGTACACGGTGGGTGTTTAATAAGTATTTGCACATACGACACATCACAGAAAGTAGGGAAGCGTCTGTGAAGCCTGAGAAGACCCAGCACACCTGGGGCCTCACAGGGGTCGGGTCCTGTTGTGTGCTGTTCCTACCCAGCAGTCCTGAAGCGGGGTCCTGAGGGCGGGGGGCCCGCGGGCCGCAGCACTCACGTTCCTGTCTCTGTGTCTTTTCAGGACGACCGCTGCAGGACCCCTCTGTGTGTGCTGGCGTCCCTGATGCCCGCCCCGGCCGTGCCCACCTTCAGGTGCCTGCTCCCCACCCTCTGGTCTCCCCAGGGACGCCCGGGCAGCCTGCAGGCGGGAGGGCAGGGCAGTGGCTTCCAGGGCCCAGGGCGCTGAGCGCCGGGACTCGTCCAAGTGCCCGTGGGGACGCGCGGTCTGAGCTGAGCCGCCGCGGAGCCACAGCCGCACGTGGCTCTGAGCGCCCGGGGCGCGGCGTTGAGCTGGGCTGAGCTGTGAGCGCAGGGCGCACGCTGACCCCAGGTCTGGTGTGGAGAGATGAGCGCAGGGCGCGCGCTGACCCCAGGCCTGGTGTGGAGAGAGGGCTGGACGTGCCGCATCTGCAGCGACTGCGTCTTAGTGCTGCAGGTGGGCCGGGCTGATGTGTTACTGGGGTCAGCCTTCCTGTTTAGATAGGGTTATTAGAACCTTTACAATGACACACTGGCCTGTTTTTGTGGCTCATGTTATATTTTATTGGGCAGTGTTGCTTTAGAGTGTTGATTATTAATTCAGTATACTTATTTTTATTCATGTGTATTTAAAAATAAATCTTTTGATGCTAAACAAATTATTTCCCCCAAATGAAGCATCTTTACAGTCTGACAAAGGCAGCACAGAAGCAAAAGACTAGGGTTGTATGTGCCTGGCGGGTGCCTGGCACCTCACGTCCAGGGTTCGCGGGCTTGGGTCCCCGACACTGCTTGCAGAATCACCATTTTGTCCTGGAACTTACCCCGCCAGTGATTGTGGAAAACGGTGGGTTTTTCCTGCAGTGGAGGATGTCCACATGCTCCCATGATAGGAAGGGTTTGTGTCCCTCAGCTTTTAGCTTCTCCATTTTCCCCACCTTTTAGGAAAGTGAGTAGTTGTTATTGAGATACAGACGTGATTGTGTATGTGTGGCCCTTTCAGCTGCGGTGTGATTTCCACACTGAGGAACCAGGAGGAGGGGACCGCCGACAGGACCTACTGCATCCTACTTGACTGCCTCTGCTCCTGGGGCCATGTGGGGCACATCCTGGAGCTCGTCTGTGACTGGCTGCCCGAGGAGCCACCTCCGGGCAAGGTAGGGGTCTTCTTGCTGCGCTCCGCTGGGGGTGGCGTGCCGGGGCTCACGGCTTTCCTCCCGCCGGTCTCTCCCTGCCCCTCAGGGTAACTCGGCCTCCAAGCGGAAAGTGCGGGTCCAGGACCCATGTCCGGTCAAACCTGGGCTGGCGCTGGTCTACGTGGAGTATTTGCTGACCCACCCCAAGAACCGCGAGTGCCTCCTCTCTGCACCCCAGAAGAAGCTGAACTGTCTTTTGAAAGCACTTGAAACGTCCAAGGTAGTTTTGTAGAACTGACACAGGCTCCGTGGAAGTTGACTGATGAAGTCCGATCCGAGCTTTCCATGTTGCAATGTCATTTTTCACCTGGGGGCGGGAGGGGGCCGGGTGCACATTTCTGGGCCCGGCTCTTTCTACCAGGTCTCTTCAGAGCTCAGTGTCCTGTCCTATCTGCCTCCGCGGGTGAGCCTGCCTGCCCGAACTGGCTGTGGGCAGGAGGCTGCCCACCACCCAGGCCCCTCGCTCTCCTCCTCGCATGGCGGTGGGGGCTCCAGCCCCCCGAGTTTGGGGCATGCCACCCCGGGCTCTTTGTGTGCAGTCCTGTGGGTTCATTGCCTTTCTCTGCAGCTGACTCTGCAGGCCCACCCCGGCTGCAGCTGCCCGATTCTGTCATGCCGGAGGCCCCCACACACTAGCAGCAGGCGGGGTGGGCGGGGGTGTGGGAGGCGTGAGCCAGCAGAGCTCAGTCCTGGGCCCTGGGGGAAGTGCCTGTGAAGAGCTGTAGTCTTGCCACTTTGCGGGAGGCCTGGTGGAGACCGGGCCGAGGTGTCCTCGCCTCCCGTGCAGGCTGCTCGGCCAGAGCCCGGCCTGAGGAGTCCTGTTTCGCAGGGGATTCTGGAGTCCATTCTGCAGACGCCGGATGGCAGCCCTCCGCGCCTGAGCGAGGGCACCGCGCTGCGGGCCTTCAGCCTGTACTGTCGGCTGAGCATCCATCTGCAGCACAAGGTGTGTCTGCGGCTCGGGGCGGGGCGCGGGCTGAGCGGGCCCAGGGCTCTGCACTGACTTCTCTGCTCTTGTTTTTGGGCAGTTCTGCTCAGAAGGCAAAGTGTACCTGTCCACTTTGGAAGACACCGGGTCTTGGTTAGAAAGCAAAGTTTTATCTTTCATTCGCGATCAAGACGAAGAATACCTGAAGCTTCACAGGGTGGTTTATCAGCAGATTATCCAGGTTAGGAGTCTTGGGACGTGGAAACCCTGCTCCATTGTGATGGGCTTCTGGGTCTCATTTCCAATCTGAACTGTGACTTCAGTCAGTAATGCTGCTTTCTTGAGTACCTACGCTAGCCTCTGAGTATCCAGAGTTTATCTTTTGCAAAGCACAAACTGTGTAATTTTAATGCAATTTTACACAGTACAGGTAACAGGTGCTGTTTTTGGAATTACAGAAAATGTGTTTCTAGATTTCCTATGGAAAGAAAAATGAGAATTGATGTGTCTTTATGGAAACCACTCTGTGAACACCTTCTCTGTGATTCACCTGGCAGCCCCTTAGGTATCAGGAGCAGTGCCAGCTGCGTGCGGCCCCTCTGACCTCTGTGAGGAGGTCATAGCAGTGTGTCTGTCTCTCTTGCAGACCTACCTGACCGTGTGTAAGGATGTCATCATGGTTGGCCTTGGCGACCGCAAGTTTCAGACGCATCTTCTACAGTGGAGCCTTGGAATCATGCAAACAGGTACCTAGTTTGTTAAAGGACTAGTTAAGAGCAACTCACAATAAGAAGCAGTGCCTCCCTTTGCTGGACTCTCACTTTTGAGTGACAGACGTATAACAAACTACTACTACTGCTAAACCGCTCAGTCGTGTCCGACTCTGTGCGACCCCACAGACCGCAGCCCACCAGGCCCCGCCATCCCTGGGATTCTCCAGGCCAGAACACTGGAGTGGATTGCCATTTCCTTCTCCAACGCATGAAAGTGAAAAGTGAAAGTGAAGTTGCTCAGTCGTGTCCGACTCTTAGCGACCCCATGGACTGCAGTCCACCAGGCTCCTCCATCCATGGGATTTTCCAGGCAAGAGTACTGGAGTGGGGTGCCATTGCCTTCTCCAGTATAACAAACTGGTTTACATCAAAAAAGAAATTAACAGGCCGAGGCAGCCAGTAAGTTCATAGTACTTTTGGTACTGGCCTGACAAGTGCAGCATTTCTGGCGGGGTCTTAGGCTTTTCCTCTGGGGGCCGTGTGGTTGTGGACGACTGCTCTGCGTGGTCACCTGTCTGCTGCTCCTGTCAGGTGTCCGTGGGCAGAGCTCACAGAAGAGTGCTCGCTGTCTGCCTGTGAGTCAGGAGTTGTTTAGTGGCCCCCCACCCTGGGACCCCTGGGAGGTTGCTGTCACCCTGAGGATGGGGTGACAGTGTGGCCCTGGTGACTGACACCATTGTGTCTACACCTGCCTTGGAGGAGGTGCCAGGTGGTACATGCTGAGAGAGTGGCCTGGGAAGTTGACTGCCCTAAGGCCATCCGGGCTGAGGGTTATCTGGAGCCCCCCAGGATTGGGCAGGTTCTTGCAGCCCCTTGCCCAGTGGCAGGAGGAGTGTGGGGTCCAGGCTGTCCCCTCGGCCTCGGGCCAGGCTCTGGCTGAGAGCCTGCTGCCGTGAGCCCCGCCCTGTGGCCTCCCTGGCTGCTACCACGTGTGCTCACTCCACAGCTGGGGCTGTGCGTGCTCCTCTGAGAGCTGCAGAGGCTTGGGACAGAGGGGTTCAAATGGCCCTAACTCAGATACTTGCTAGAAAAGACTGAAAATGGTATGATCATTGAGCAAATCCAACAGTAAGTTTGCGTTAGTCTCCTGGGGTCTTGTGCGGTCTTGAACATCGTTGTGCAGACCTCAGATGTGGCTTGGCCTCAGACCCCACAGTAGCTTCTTCCCCGTGCTGCTGTCCCTGGGATGGTGGCTGGCCTGCACCCGAGCTGGGTGCCAGTTGCTTTGCTCTGCTGTCTTGATTATACGTTTCCTTATCTGTAACTAAGGGGCTTCAGCAGGATTAATACATTATTTGTTTAAAATACCCACAGAGGCTAAATATTAAATAGAAGACTTTTTTTTTGTTTTAAGATCTAACTTTTTGCTTTGTTTAATTCATTATAATAAGTCTCACTTTCATCTTAAATTTAGGGTTTCCTCTGGTGGTCCAGTGGCTGACTCCCTGTGCTGATGTAGGGAGCCCAGGCTCAGTCCCTGGTCGGGGAGCTAGACACCACACGCCACAGCGAAGAACAGCACAGCCAAGCAAACAGATAGCTCTAAAATAAATAAATCTAAGCCTAATTGTTGAAACATTAAAAATGATTTGCGTTTGGGTAACCCCGTTTATCATCTAGTAATTACCTTCCCCTAAGGATTGAATCTGGGCTTCCCTGGTGGCACTAGTGGTAAAGAACCCGCCTGCCAGTCCAGGAGACGTAAGAGATCCAGGTTCGATCCCTGGGTTCAGAAGATCCCCTGGAGGAGGGCACCCACTCCAGTATTCTTGCCTAAAGAATCCCATGGACAAAGAAGCCTGCGGGCTGTAGTTCAGGGGGTCACAAAGAGTCAGACACAACTGACGTGACTTAGTAGCACACAAGGATTGAATCTATTTTTAACACTTCTAAAATTCTAATTAGCTCCTTGGAAATTTTTATATCTCCAATGTAGGTGGATTTATTACATAGAATTGTCTGTTCCCCTCAAGTATAAGGCCCTAAGCTTCTAACCTTACCTTGGACCAAGCTGAAATGATCTTTGTATTTAGATATTTTAATAATCAGCATTTCCCGGGAGAAAATCTGCTATGAGCTCATTCTTTTAGAGTTTTGTTGCAAATAGAACTAGGTCTTTGGTCGTGAGGCTCTCGGGCCTCTTCTCTCAGACTCGGCATCAGTGTCACCATCATGTGGGACGCAGACACGCCCTGCGCCAGGGGCTGCAGGGCCACGCTGTCCATGCCAGCCGAGTCCGTCCGCACGTGCACGTGAGGACAGTGGCTTTGTGTCTGATAAAAGGAGCCAGTTGTGTGGACGTCAGATTTTACATTAACCTGATCCACTGGCACTGGCTCACAGTGACGCGCCTCTGAGTCACCATAATGCGTGTGTTAGGTGAGAGTGTGCTGATGTCAGCTACAGTGTGTGATTAAACAACAGATTTTCCCAACTTTGTTTCCAGTGAAGGGATTCTTTTATGTTTCATTGCTTCTTGGCATTCTGAAAGAGATAACTGGAAGTTCCTTGATGTGGAAAACGGACTTGGAGGAAGAGGTCGCCGTGGTGTTTGACATGGTCCAGAAAGTATTTCAGCAGATGCTGGAGTGCATGGCGCGGAGCTTCAAGAAGCAGCCAGAAGAGGGTTTGCAGGTGTGGGCTCCTCCCCCAGCGGGTGCAGAACTAGAGGGGCAGCGCCCAGCTGGCGGCCCAGGGCATGCAGCCAGGCCTGCAGGCCCCGGAGCCCGAGGGTGCTGTCGGCATTGTGGGGAGGTACCATGCAGCAGGAGGCGGCTGCCCAGTGCCCCTTTCCACTGGTGCTGCCCCCTCTCCCTGGGGCAGCGTGCTCCAGGGAGGAGGCTGGGGGCCAGGAGCCCACCTCTGAGTGCTGGTCTGGGGACCGTGTTGGTAGTTCGGGTCAGCGGGCCATTGGCCCAAGAGCTCTTCTGCCCGTAGGACAGAAGCAGAGGACCACTTGCAGTAGCTTGTGAGTACTCAGCTGCTAGGAGTGCAGATGTAAAAAATGCTTCAGTGGGAGGGTGTTTATGAGTTACTGAAACTTTCCATTTCCTTCTACCTTTAGCTTGTAGAGGTAATTGAAGGTCATTGGCCATATTTTCTGTTAATTTGAAAAAGTCCTGTTTTTGATGAGTTGGTTCAGGTATCTGTGATCTGTTCGTGTAATTTGTGCCAGAATTTTTTTTTCTCACTATTGGCTGTGCAGGTTTGTTCAGAACACATGGCCTCATAGTGGATGTCTTCCCTTAATGTCAGTGATATTTCTTCCTCTTTCGTTTTGAGAACTTTATTAATGTTGCTGATGCTCCTGTTCTTGGAGTTTTTCTCTGCTCTGGGGTAGAGTGCGTTCAAGGTACTGCCCAGGGCCTTCGGGCTGTGTGTCCTCTCCAGCACCAGAGAGGAGGGCAGGGGCAGCAGGGTCGTCGGGTGGGACGGGCCTCGGCCCCGCGGAGACATGAGCAGGCCGCCTCCCTGACGGTGACTGTTAACGACTAATGGTGACTGATGTGTTTCTCGCAGCTCCTTCATTCTGTTCAGACTCCTCTGCATGAATTCATCAGCACTGTGCAGTCCTGGCATGTGGACAAGCCAGTTCACCGGGGCGTGTTCTCCACCCTGATCGCTGCGTCTGTTGTTGAGATAAGCCACTGGCTCCGGAAGGTGCGTTGTCCCGAAGCTGCTGTGTCTCGTTTTGGCTACTGAAGAGGCTGTTTTCTGCTGGCAGCACGTTTTTGTCTTTCTCTAGGTATTTTTCAGAGCTCAGGTACCGTGGGAGGTCCGCTTCTTCCATAGCTGCACCTCACGGTTCTGTGGCTGGTTTGTGTTCACGGCCGTGCTCAGCTGTGAGCAGGGTGTGAGAGTGCCCTGGTGCTGTTTCTGGAGCAGCTCACATCTCTGACTGCGGTGCGATACATAAACCTTACTTTTTCTTTTAAGCACAGGAAGTTTGAATCTGTAATATCAGTTTAGACAGATAGTTTGCTCCTAGTCCATAAAGGACTGGCCAATTCCTGGCAGGAGCCTGTTTCATATGATTAGCCTGCTTGGTTCAAGGCTGACATAATCAGGATGATAATTCAACTCACAATAAAGTGCGCTCTGTCATGGCCTGGAGTCCTGATGCTGGTGTGTGAGGGCGTGCAACAATACCTCAAGACAGTAAATAGCAGTGTTTTCTGTCAGTATGGAAAGGAGAAATCTGACAGGAAATACCATTAAAATATATAAACACAAACATATAATTTGTACAAATTTTATATTATGAAATCACAAATATAAAAGAAGTTGACAAAATTATAGGACATTAACAGATTTTCAGGCCTTCCTGAAAGCTTGAAGGGAGATCATTTTGGTTTAGGAGCGTGCTTCCTGGCCTACACACAGCCTAATAACTGGAAGTTACTGAGGCCTGTAAGGTGCACAGCTGACGACTGTGAGTCCATCAGTGGCTCTGGGCCACTGTGGCCCATTCATTTACATTTTTTTCCTAGGGCTGCTTTGTGCTATGACAGCAGAATTGAGTAGTTGTGGCTGAGATCATTTTGCCCACAAAGTTTAAAATGTTTACTATTTAATATTTACTATTTTACTGCTTTATAGAAAAAGTTTAAGTTGAGAAAACCTGATCTGGGCTAATAAGAATAACAATTAAATTTGCTTAGTGTAGAAACACATTGTTGACAAAGAAGATAATCAAAGAGTGTTTGACAGAGGGCTTATCAAATGACATGTGTCTTTTTTCTTCTGTCCAATTGATTGACACCACTGCGAATCATGATTATGATAGCCATTGCAAAAGTTAACAAAAATAATTATTTTGAGTTTCTGGAAAGCCTTTCTCAAGTTTGTAAGAAAGTTCAGAGAACTATAAACTGACTGATTAGCCCAGTCTCAGTCTTGATTCATGTTACTAACTTGACTTTTTTTTAGGTTTCTGATACGGAAGAGCTTACCCCACCAGAGGGTCTTTCAGGCCTTCCACCATTTTCAAGGTGTTTAATAGGAATAATAATAAAATCTCCAAATGTAGTCAGGTAATTCTTTTCTCTTTACTGTCTTCTTACTCCTGTGGCTGTAAGCTCTCAGTAAGTTTAGCTCTGTTCCTTTTACTCTCAAGATATTAGCATTATACTTCTACAAAGAGAAATTATAACTTTCTGAAAGAAACTTTCATCCACATAGTCTCTGGTTATGCTTATCGTAACTCCAGTTCATTTAGAGGGAAACATTTAAAGTGTTACTGTGCACTGCAGTGCTTCTGACAGGGATGCTTGGTTAAGCACCGTGTGGTTTTTACGGGGCACATGCTCATCTCTCCACGTGGGTGTCACCTGACCTGGTGCCAGGGTGTCTTGTGGCACGTGCAGCACTGATGGGCCACACGAGGGAGAGTCCTGCAGATAGCTGATACCTGTGGACCTTCATAGTGGATATGTTTGCTGCAGACTTCAAAAGCATCATTTCAACAGCTGTGAATTATCTTTCAATAGCACATTAAATCTTTCTTGTGATATAAGTATGCAGAGGGCTTCATTCACTTGCCAGAACATCCCTGTTCTCTTTCTAGCAGTGTCATCTGATTTTAATGTCTCACCTGTATGATTTCTCATGCTTACAGTGAAGAGTGTGGAAAGACTTTAATCAATTTCCTATGTTACTGAAACGTCGTATTTCCCATTCTCTGAAAACTGGAATTCATTATGGTTGATGAATCTGACAGAATCTGGTCCACTGGAGAAGGGAATGGCAAACCACTTCAGTATTCTTGCCTTGAGAAGCCCATGAATAGTATGAAAAGGCAAAATGATAGGATACTGAAAGAGAAACTCCCCAGGTCAGTAGGTGCCCAATATGTTACTGGAGATCAGTGGAGAAATAACTCCAGAAAGAATGAAGGGATGGAGCCAAAGCAAAAAGAATACCCAGTTGTGGATACGACTGGTGATAGAAGCAAGGTCTGATGCTATAAAGAGGAATACTGCATAGGAAACTGGAATGTTAGGTCCATGAATCAAGGCAAATTGGAAGTGGTCAAACAAGACATGGCAAGAGTGAACGTTGACATTCTAGGAATCAGTGAACTAAAATGGACTGGAATGGGTGAATTTAACTCAGATGACCATTATATCTACTATTGCAGGCAGGAATCCCTTAGAAGAAATGGAGTGGCCATCATGGTCAACAAAAGAGTCCGAAATGCAGTACTTGGATGCAATCTCAAAAACGATAGAATGATCTCTGTTCGTTTCCAAGGCAAACCATTCAGTATCACAGTAATCCAAGCCTATGCCCCAACCAGTAATGCTGAAGAAGCTGAAATTGAATGGTTCTATGAAGATGAACGGTTCAAGAGATAAGAAAGCCTTCTTCAGTGATCAATGCAAAGAAATAGAGGAAAACAACAGAATGGGAAAGACTAAGGATCTATTCAAGAAAATCAGAGATACCAAAGGAACATTTCATGCAAAGATGGGCTCGATAAAGGACAGAAATGGTGTGGACCTAACGGAAGCAGAAGATATTAAGAAGAGGTGGCAAGAATACACAGAAGAACTGTACAAAAAAGAGCTTCACGACCCAGATAATCATGATGGTGTGATCACTGACCTAGAGCCAGACATCCTGGAATGTGAAGTCAAGTGGGCCTTAGAAAGCATCACTAGGAACAAAGCTAGTGGAGGTGACGGAATTCCAGTGGAGTTGTTCCAAATCCTGAAAGATGATGCTGTGAAAGTGCTGCACTCAATATGCCAGCAAATTTGGAAAACTCAGCAGTGGCCACAGGACTGGAAATGATCAGTTTTCACTCCAATCCCAAAAAAAGGCAATGCCAAAAAATGCCCAAACTACTGCACAATTGCACTCATCTCACACACTAGTAAAGTAATGCTCAAAATTCTCCAAGCCAGGCTTCAGCAATATGTGAACCGTGAACTTCCTGATGTTCAAGCTGGATTTAGAAAAGGCAGAGGAACCAGAGATCAAATTGCCAACATCCGCTGGATCATGGAAAAAGCAAGAGAGTTCCAGAAAAACATCTATTTCTGCTTTATTGACTATACCAAAGCCTTTGACTGTGTAGATCACAATAAACTATGGAAAATTCTGAAAGAGATGGGAATACCAGACCACCTGATCTGCCTCTTAAGAAATCTGTATGCAGGTCAGGAAGCAACAGTTAGAACTGGTCATGGAACAACAGACTGGTTCCAAGTAGGAAAAGGAGTACATCAAGGCTATATATTGTCACCATGTTTATTTAATTTATATGCAGAGTACATCATGAGAAATGCTGGACTGGAAGAAACACAAGTTGGAATCAAGATTGCTGGGAGAAATATCAATAACCTCAGATATGCAGATGACACCATCCTTATGGCAGAAAGTGAAGAGGAACTCAAAAGCCTCTTGATGAAAGTGAAAGTGGAGAGTGAAAAGGTTGGCTTAAAGCTCAACATTCAGAAAACGAAGATCATGGCATCTGGTCCCATCACTACATGGGAAATAGATGGAGAAACAGTGGAAACAGTGTCAGGCTTTATTTTTCTGGGCTCCAAAATCACTGCAGATGGTGACTGCAGCCATGAAATTAGAAGACGCTTACTCCTTGGAAGGAAAGTTATGACCAACCGAGATAGCATATTCAAAAGCAGAGACATCACTTTGCCAACAAAGGTTCGCCTAGTCAAGGCTATGGTTTTTCCTGTGGTCATGTATGGATGTGAGAGTTGGACTGTGAAGAAGGCTGAGCGCCGAAGAATTGATGCCTTTGATCTGTGGTGTTGGAGAAGACTCTTGAGAGTCCCTTGGAGTGCAAGGAGATACAACCAGTCCATTCTGAAGGAGATCAACCCTGGGATTTCTTTGGAAAGAATGATGCTAAAGCTGAAACTCCAGTATTTTGGCCACCTCATGCGAAGAGTTGACTCATTGGAGAAGACTCTGATGCTGGGAGGGATTGGGGGCAAGAGGAGAAGGGGATGACAGAGGATGAGATGGCTGGATGGCATCACTGACTCGATGAATGTGAGTCTGAGTGACCTCCAGGAGTTGGTGATGGACAGGGAGGCCTGGCGTGCTGCGGTTCATGGGGTCGCAAAGAGTCAGACACGACTGAGCGACTGATCTGATCTGATCTGATGAAGATGTACAAGACCTTTTAGAACTAACACCCAAAAAAGATGTCTTTTTCACTATAGGGGGCTGGAATGCAAAAGTAGGAAAGCAAGAAACACCTGGAATAACAGGCAAGTTGGCCTTTGGAGTACGGAATGAAGCAGGGCATAGGATAATAGAGTTTTGCCAAGAGAACGCACTGGTCATAGCAAATACCCTCTTCCAACAACACAAGAGAAGACTCTACACATGGACATCACCAGATGGTCAACACCGAAATCAGATTGATTATATTCTTTGCAGCCAAAGATGGAGAAGCTCTGTACAGTCAGCGAAAACAAGACCAGGAGTTGACTGTGGCTCAGATCCTGAAGTCCTTATTGCCAAATTCAGACTTAAATTGAAGAAAGTAGGGAAAACCACTAGGCCATTCAGGTATGACCTAAATCACATCCCTTATGATTATACAGTGGAAGTGAGAAATAGATTTAAGGGACTAGATCTGATAGATAGAGTGCCTGATGAACTATGGATGGAGGTTCGTGACATTGTACAGTAGACAGGGATCAAGACCATCCCCATGGAAAAGAAATGCTAAAAAGCAAAATGGCTATCTGGGGAGGCCTTACAAATAGCTGTGAAAAGAAGAGAAGCAAAAAGCAAAGGAGAAAAGGAAAGATATAAGCATCTGAATGCAGAGTTCCAAAGAATAGCAAGAAGAGATAGGAAAGCCTTCCTCAGCAATCAATGCAAAGAAATAGAGGAAAACAACAGAATGAGAAAGACTAGAGATCTCTTCGGAGAAGGCAATGGCACCCCACTCCAGTACTCCTGCCTGGAGAATCCCACAGACGGAGGAGCCTGGTAGGCTTCAGTCCATGGGGTCGCTGAGGGTCAGACACGACTGAGCGACTTCACTTTCTCTTTTCACTTTCATGCACTGGAAAAGGAAATGGCAACCCTCTCCAGTGTTCTTGCCTGGAGAATCCCAGGAACGGGGGAGCCTGGTGGGCTGCCATCTATGGGGTCACACAGAGTCGGACACGACTGAAGTGACTTAGCAGCGGCAGCAGAGATCTCTTCAAGAAAATTGGAGATACTGAGGGAACATTTCATGCAAAGGTGGGCTCAATAAAAGACAGAAGTGGTATGGACCTAACAGAAGCAGAAGATATTAAGAAGAGATGGCAAGAATACACAGAAGAACTGTACAAAAAAGAGCTTCATGACCAAGATAATCATGATGGTGTGATCACTCACCTAGAGCCAGACATCCTGGAATGTGAAGTCAAGTGGGCCTTAGAAAGCATCACTACGAACAAAGCTAGTGGAGGTGATGGAATTCCAGTGGAGCTCTTTCAAATCCTGAAAGATGATGCTGTGAAAGTGCTGCACTCAATATGCCAGCAAATTTGGAAAACTCAGCAGTGGCCACAGGACTGGAAATGATCAGTTTTCACTCCAATCCCAAAAAAAGGCAATGCCAAAAAATGCCCAAACTACTGCACAATTGCACTCATCTCACACACTAGTAAAGTCATGCTCAAAATTCTCCAGTCCAAGCTTCAGCAATACATGAACCGTGAACTTCCTGATGGTCAAGCTGGTTTTAGAAAAGGCAGAGGAACCAGAGATCAAATTGCCAACATCCGCTGGATCATGGAAAAAGAAAGTGAGTTCCAGAAAAACATCTATTTCTACTTTCTTGACTACGCCAAAGCCTTTGACTGTGTGGATCACAATAAACTGTGGACAGTTCTGAAAGAGATTGGAATACCAGACCATCTGACCTGCCTCTTGAGAAGTCTGTATGCAGGTCAGGAAGCAACAGTTAGAACTGGACATGGAACAACAGACTGGTTCCAAATAGGAAAAGGAGTACGTCAAGGCTGTATATTGTCACCCTGCTTATTTAACTTCTATGCCAAGTACATCATGAGAAACGCTGGGCTGGAAGAAGCACAAGCAGGAATCAAGATTTCCAGGAGAAATTTCAATAACCTCAGATATACAGATGACACCACCCTTCTGGCAAAAAGTGAAGAAGAACTAAAAAGCCTCTTGATGAAGGTGAAAGTGGAGAGTGAAAAAGTTGGCTTAAAGTTCAACATTCAGAAAACTAAGATCATGGCATCTGGTCCCATCACTTCATGGCAAATGGATGGGGAAACAGTGTCAGACTTCATGTTTTTGGGCTCCAAAATCACTGTAGATGGTGATTGCAGCCATGAAATTAAAACACCCTTACTTCTTGGAAGGAAAGTTATGACCAACCTAGATAGCATATTCAAAAGCAGAGACATTACTTTGCCAACAGAGGTCCATTTAGTCAAGGCTATGGGTTTTTCCACTAGTCATGTATGAATCTGAGAGTTGGACTGTGAAGACAGCTGAGCACCGAAGAATTGATGCTTTTGAACTGTGGTGTTGGAGAAGATTCTTGAGAGTCCCTTGGACTGCAAGGAGATCCAACCAGTCCATTCTGAAGGAGATCAGCCCTGGGATTTCTTTGGAAGGAATGCTGCTAAAGCTGAAACTCCAGTACTTCGTCCACCTTATGTGAAGAGTTGACTCATTAGAAAAGACTGATTCTGGGAGGGATTGAGGGCAGGAGGAGAAGGGGACGACAGAGGATGAGATGGCTGGATGGCATCACTGACTCAATGGATATAAGTTTGAGTGAACTCCGGGAGTTGGTTATGGACAGGGAGGCCTGGCGTGCTGCGATTCATGGGGCCGCAAAGAGTCTGACAAACTGAATGACTGAACTGATGAATTTTGGCTATTATTTGTCTTTCTATAAAGTATTAAGATATATTGTAGAGTAATTGCAATTGTTTTTTACTTTTTTGCAGGTCATTTTTAGATGAATTGAAGGCATGTGTCATTTCTGAGGATATTGAAGGCATAGTATGTCTCACAGCTGTTGTGCACATTATCTTGGTAATTAATAAAGGTTGGTTAAGTCTCTTGTATTTTTTGGGATACTGCTGAGTGTTTCTTACATAGATCCGTTTTAGAATGTTTGGGAACGAGTACCCTGCCAGTCAGGCTCTCAAGGCGCTTTCTCCCAGCTTTCCACGTTCCACACATGTACTGTCCGCCTGGGCGTCTGCTGTGTAGCTGCCGTGTACCAGCATGAATCACAATACTTCCCTAACGCAACTCCTGTCCACTCTTCAAGACCCATTATGTCTCCTTCTCTGTACCTCAGACCAAATTTCTGTTGATTTGTCATTTATTGCCTTTGTTGTGTATGCTTAGAAGTCAGAATCCTTTTTGCCAATGATGGTGTGTGTTGGTATGAATATTTTAGGTGCCTGTGTTTCGCTCTGACTGTGTGTACTCTGAGTATCCTAGCCAGGTAAAATACTATTGGAAAAATAATCAGAGATACCTCTGAGATACTTACCAAAGTGTAAAATAGATTTACAACCCTGCGAGTGACTACTGTTGGGTTTCTATATTTTTTGACGACTTTTAGTAACATTGAAATCATTTTCTAGGTATTATGCATAGGGTACTCTTCGCAAAACAAGTTATCCCCATAAGCATGAATGCATAGTATGGCTGCAGATTCGTGACAGGAATCTGTAGCTAGTGGGACCCTAGCTGGTAATCTGGGAAGACTTGCCTGAGGGCATGTGTGCTGGGTGCCAGTCAGCAAGGTGAGGGACGTTCTCCATGTGGAGGGTGTGAGGTGACTGAGGAGAGTCTACGGGTGAGGGACGTTCTCCACGCGGAGGGTGTGAGGTGACTGAGGAGAGTCTGTGGGTGAGGGATGTTCTCCACGTGGAGGGTGTGAGGTGACTGAGGAGAGTCTGCGGCTGAGGGACGTTGTCCACATGAAGCGTGTGAGGTGACTGAGGAGAGTCTGCGGGTGAGGGACGTTCTCCACGCGGAGGGTGTGAGGTGATTGAGGAGAGTCTGCGGGTGAGGGATGTTCTCCACGTGGAGGGTGTGAGGTGACTGAGGAGACTCTGCGGCTGAGGGACGTTGTCCACATGGAGCGTGTGAGGTGACTGAGGAGAGTCTGTGGGTGAGGGATGTTCTCCACACGGAGGGTGTGAGATGACTGGAGGTTGTGAGGTGACTGAGGAGAGTCTGAGGATGACGGACGTTCTCCACACGGAGGGTGGGAAATGACTGAGGAGAGTCTGTGGGTGAGGGACGTTCTCCACGCGGAGGGTGTGAGGTGACTGAGGAGAGTCTGAGGATGAGGGACGTTCTCCACGTGGAGGATGTGAGGTGACTGAGCAGAGTCTGTGGGTGAGGGACTTTCTCCATGCGGAGGATGTGAGGTGACTGAGGAGAATCTGCGGGTGAGGGACGTTCTCCACGTGGAGGGTGTGAAGTGACTGAGGAGAGTCTGCGGGTGAGGGACATTCTCCACGCGGAGGGTGTGAGGTGACTGAGGAGAGTCTGCGGGTGAGGGACGTTCTCCACGTGGAGGGGGTGAGTGACTGAGGAGAGTCTGCCGGTGAAGGACGTTCTCCACGCGGAGGGTGTGAGATGACTGAGGAGAGTCTGCGGGTGAGGGACGTTCTCCACACGGAGGGTGTGAGATGACTGGAGGTTGTGAGGTGACTGAGGAGAGTCTGCAGGTGAGGGACGTTCTCCACGCGGAGGGTGTGAGGTGACTGAGCAGAGTCTGAAGGTGAGGGGATGTTCTCCACACGGAGGGTGTGAGATGACAAGGGTGTGAGGTGACTGAGGAGAGTCTGCAGGTGAGGGACGTTCTCCACGCGGAGGGTGTGAGGTGACTGAGCAGAGTCTGAGAATGAGGGACATTCTCCACACGGAGGGTGTGAGATGACAGAGGAGAGTCTGTGGGTGAGGGACGTTCTCCACGTGGAGGGTGTGAGGTGACTGAGGAGAGTCTGAGGATGAGGAACGTTCTCCACGTGGAGGGTGGAGGTGACTGAGGAGAGTCTGAGGATGAGGAATGTTCTCCACGGGAGGGTGTGAGGGACTGAGGAGAGTCTGAGGATGGGCGCTTGGGAGGATGGAGGTGACTGAGCGGTCTGTGGGTGAGGGACTTTCTCCACGCGGAGGTTGGGAGGTGACTGGGGAGTCTGCGGGTGAGGGACTTCTCCCGCGGGGGTGTGAGGTGACTGAGGAGGTCTGGGATGAGGGATGTTCTCCACACGGAGGGTGTGAGGTGACTGAGGAGAGTCTGCGGGTGAGGGACGTTCTCCCACGGAGGGTGTGGATGACTGGGAGAGTCTGTGGGTGAGGGACGTTCTCCATGCAGAGGATGTGAGGTGACTGAGCAGAGTCTGTGGGTGAGGGACTTTCTCCACGCGGAGGTTGTGAGGTGACTGAGGAGAGTCTGCGGGTGAGGGACGTTCTCCACACGGAGAGTGTGAGATGACTGGAGGGTGTGAGGTGACTGAGGAGAGTCTGCAGGTGAGGGACGTTCTCCACTTGGAGGGGGTGAGGTGACTGAGGAGAGTCTGCGGGTGAGGAACGTTCTCCACGCGGAGGGTGTGAGGTGACTGGAGGGTGTGAGGTGACTGAGGAGAGTCTGCAGGTGAGGGACGTTCTCCACATGGAGGGGGTGAGGTGACTGAGGAGAGTCTGCGGGTGAGGGACGTTCTCCACACGGAGGGTGTGAGATGACTGGAGGTTGTGAGGTGACTGAGGAGAGTCTGCAGGTGAGGGACGTTCTCCACGTGGAGGGGGTGAGTGACTGAGGAGAGTCTGCGGGTGAGGGGACGTTCTCCACACGGAGGGTGTGAGATGACTGGAGGGTGTGAGGTGACTGAGCAGAGTCTGCAGGTGAGGGACATTCTCCACGCGGAGGGTGTGAGGTGACTGAGCAGAGTCTGCGGGTGAGGGACGTTCTCCACGCGGAGGATGTGAGATGACTGAGCAGAGTCTGCAGGTGAGGGACGTTCTCCACGTGGAGGATGTGAAGTGACTGAGGAGAGTCTGCGGGTGAGGGACGTTCTCCACGTGGAGGGTGTGAGGTGACTGAGCAGAGTCTGCAGGTGAGAGACGTTCTCCACGCTGAGAGTGTGAGGTGACTGAGGAGAGTCTGTGGGTGAGGGATGTTCTCCACGTGGAGGGTGTAAGGTGACTGAGGACAGTCTGCGGGTGAGGGAAGTTCTCATGGAGGGTGGGAGAATGGAGATTGAGGAGTAAATGAGCACCTACTACTTAATAAGTACTTAGACGTTAGCCAAGCAGGAGATGATTCTGAAATGTGTTACTCTCATTACTGTTGAGGATGGTGTTGATCAAGTCTCTTGGCACAGGCAGCAGAATGGGATCATGCCTTTGGAAACTACCTCAGATGTGAGGAAGTGTTTTTGTAATCCCTTACTGGATCCTCTAGCATCCCTTTAAAGGGATTATTTCTGTTCCACAGGTCAATGATGCACTAACTTAGGCTAGGATAGGAGGCTTTGTCTTAACTAAAATTGTCTGCGTTGAAAAAGTACCTGTGCTTTTTGATTGGTTGTGTTCAATATTTTTCTGTCTTTAACAGGTAAACATAAGAGTTCAAAAGTGAAGGATGTTGCAGCTAGTATTGAGAGAAAACTAAAGACATTCATGGAAATTACTCTGGAGGAAGACAGCTTGGAAAGGTAAAGCACTGGATACACGCCACTGATTGTCTGAGCTCTCCTGGGTGTTCCTGAATATCTATTAGATCTCACTTTCATTTCTGCTAGTTGCAAGCAGGTAGAGAACTGGGGATTGAAGGCACAAAAGTGTTTCTATTGGCAAGACCCCTTGGGCATGTTTTAATTCCTTCCCCATTCTGTCTTTAAAAACAAAAGCAAAGCTGTTATTTGTGAGATTCTGCCCTGGAAACGTGAGGGCATACAAAGTCACTTTATATGACTTTAAGCAGATTATATTTGGTGCTTTGCTATATTTTTGAAACCATGGATATTACAGGATATAATTATCTGTTTACAAGTATACATGTTGGGAATGAGGAAGATCACTGCAGAGACTGAAGAAACGTGCGTTGTTTTCTGCTTTCTGGGAGGCCCGTGGCTGCCACATGGATACTGTCTACGGATATGCTCATTGCTCTGTTTTCCCACCAAGGGTTTCTGTTGCTATGTACAGTTTTTGGCATGCTGTGCAATTTCCTGTAGACTCTTTTCTGAATTGTGTCTGACTCTCAGACCAGCCATAGAAGCAGTGCTTTCCTTCTATTTTCTGAACACCATATGGTTAGGTGTTACAGGGCTTTGAACCAGGTAATTAGTTTTATATAAGCCTGGGAAATAAACCACTTTCCAGATCTACTTTCTCCTTAGAAGAAAGGCGTTCAAAATCCTAAATTGCTAACTTTTAACAAAGATAATCTTTTCTTCTTCTTGCCAATCTGTAGACCTTTCTTTGCTTTTCTTACCTTACTGCATCAGCTAGGGCTTCCAGTACAACATTGAAAGGGAGTGGTGACAGGACCTATAGTCTTATCCAAGATTTTAGTGGGAAAGCTTCCTGTTTCTCACCATTAAGCACAATGCTAGCTGTAGACGTTCTTTATCAAGTTGAGTATGTTCCCGACTACTCCCGATTTACAAATAGTTCTTATCATAGTGGGTGTTGGATCTTGTCAAAAACCTTTTCTGCATCTATTTACAGGATCATATCATTTTTCTTTTTGAGCCTGTTGATGTGATAGGTTATAGTAGTTGATTTCCAGATACTAAACCAGCTTTGCATACCTGGGATAAGTCCCAGTCAGTCATGGTATGTGAGTTTTTAATATACTGTTGAGTTAATGTTTTATTGAGTGTTTTTGCATCTGTGGGGTTTCCCTGATAGCTCAGTTGGTAAAGAATCTGCCTGCAATGCAGGAGACCCCAGTTCAATTCCTGGGTTGGGAAGATCCACTGGAGAAGGGATAGGCTACCCACTCCAGTATTCTTGTGCTTCCCTTGTGGCTCACTTGGTAAAGAATCCACCTGCAATGCGGGAGACCTGGCTTTGATCCTTGAGTTGGAAAGATCCCCTGAAGAAGGGAAGGGCTACCCACTCCAGTATTCTGGCCTGGAGAATTCCATGGACTGTATAGTTTGTGGGATTGCAAAGAATTGGATACGACTGAGCGACTCTCATGAGAGAGATCATTTTGTATTTATCTTTCCTTGTAATGTTTTTGTCTGGCTTTGCTACTAGGGAAATGCTAGCCTCATAGAATGAGTTAGAAAGTATTCCTTCCCTTCTTTCTTCTGAAAGAGACTGTAAACAATTGGTAAACTTCTTCCTCAAACATTTGGCACAATTAATTCATCCGTGAATCTGTCTGGGTCTGTTGCTTTGGAAGGTTATTAATCATTTATTCAATTTTTTGACATCCTGGTCCCATTCCTGGGTCAAGAAGATCCACTGGAAAAGGGACTGGCTCCCCACTCCAGTGTTCTTGGGTTTCCCTGATGGCTGAGCTGGTAAAGAATATGCCTGCAATGTGGGAGACCTGGGTTCAATCCCTGGGCTGGGAAGATCCCCTGGAGAAGGGAACGTCTACCCGCTCAAGTATGCTGGCCTGGAGAATTTCATGGACAGTATAGTCCATGGGGTCGCGAAGAGTTGGACACGACTGAGTGACTTTCACTTTCTGTTCAGATTATCTATTTCTTCTTGAAATAGTTTTGGCAGACTGTGCCTTTTAGGAATTTGGTCCATCTCATCTAGGTTGTCAACTTTGTGGGCATAGTATTCCTTAATTATCTTTTATAATGTCCATGGGATCTGTAGTCACATCCCCTCTTTCATTTCTGATATTAGTAATTTGTATCCTTTTTTTTTTTCCAGCCTGACTAGAGGCTTGTTGGGCTTTCCTAGTGCCTCAGTGGTAGAGAATCTGCCTGCCAAGCAGGAGACCTGGGTTCCATTCCTGGGTGGGGAAGATCCCCTGGCGAAGGGAATGGCAACCCACTCTAGTATTCTTGCCTGGGAAATCCCATGGACAGAGGAGCCTGGTGGGCTTCAGACCATGGGGTCACAAAGGAGCCGGCACAACCTAGCCACTAAACAACAAAGAGGGGCATTGATTTTATTATCTTCAAAAGAACCAGAGTTTAGTTTCTGTGATTTCCTCTATTGATTTCTTTTTTTTTTTTTTTTAATGCTTTCTGTCCTAATTTTTATTATTTTTTTTCTTTTGCCTGCTTTGGATTTAATTTTTTTTTTTTCTGGCTTCCTGAGGTAGAAGCCTAATTACTGATTTTGGATGTTCTTGCTTTTCTAATATATTCAGTTGGTGCTATAAATTATTATTACCCATTAAGCATTGCTTTTGCTGCATGGCACAAATTTCTATGTTACATTTTCACTTAGTTAAAAATATTTTAAAATTTCTCTGGAAATTTCTTGTTTGCCCCATGTGTTCTTTAGAAGTATATTATTTAATCTCTCAATTTTCCAGTTATTTTTCTATATGTTTAATTCCATGTTATCTGAGAGAAGACACTGTGTGGACTCTATTCTTTTAAATTTATTAAGATGTGTTTTGTGGCCTAATGTGTGATCTGTCTTGGTGAATGTTCCATATGAGCTTGAGAAGAATGCATGTTTTACTGTTGTTGGGTGAAGGCATGTCTAAATGGCAGTTATATCCTGTTGGCGGTGGTGAGTTCATCTCTGTCTTTACTGATATTCTGTTTCCTGGATCTGTCTGTCTGTTTTTGATAGAGGGGTTTTCTTTTATATATTTTGTTATCCTGATATTAGGAGCATATGAATTTAGAACTACTATATCTTCTTGATGAATTGACCCTTTCACTTTTATGAAAGGTCCATCTTTTTCTCTAGCATGCTTTTCTCTAGCTTTTTCTCATGCTTTTTCTCTAGCATGCTTTTGTCCATAGAATCCATTCTGTTAGGTATAAAGATGGCTCCCAAGCCTCATCTGGTGAACATGTTCAGAGTGTTAGTGGTGTTTTAAGGAGGCAGAAACCCCACGGTGACAGGACAGCCTGAGCGCCAAGTCGAGTTCCTGTCAGGGTGTCGGTGTGATGGGTTGGAGCTGGTGAGGGTTATAGTGAACTGAAGCGTGGACGAGCCATGCTTCCACTGGGGAGGACTCGCAGCCCGAGGCTGACCCTCGCTCCCGGGAGGGAGAAGCCCTGAGGCCTCCTGGGGGGACGCTGCCCATCTGGTCCCTGGGAGCTCAGGGGGCTCGCGCACACAGCGGTGCTGAGAGCTGCCAGGCCAAGCGAGCCTTGCCACGCCTATGCACTCCCCTGGCCAGCAGGTACCATGGAGGGCCTGGAGGGCCGGGGCCACCGTGCCACCTCTGCGGTCTGGCCTCCGGGCGAAGGCAGAGCCTTGTGGGGAGCCCTCCAGCGGCCCTGCCAACCTGCTTGGCGCCACGCCTCGGTGACAGGCAGCCGGGCACTGGAGGAGGGGGCTGGAGTGCCCTTGGTCACGTGCCAAGTACACGCGTTGAGCTACATGCTATACTCTGAGACTGTTGACTGTTTCCTGTGCAGTTTAAGGAGGATCTTTGAGGGAGAAACCAGCAGACTCTAGGTTTTGTGAACCTCTTTTATTTCTGCGTCTGAGGGGAAGAGGAACGTGAGCTTCTGATTTGGAGGAAACTGAGGAGTGTGTGTGTGTTTCTGAAAACACTGTCACCATTTACTTGCTCAGTCGTGTCTGACTCCTTTACAACCCCATGGACTGTAGCCCACCAGGCTCCTCTGTCCATGGGATTTCCTGGGCAAGAATACTGGAGTTGGTTGCCATTTCCTTCTCCAGGGGATCTTCCTGACTCAGGGTTCAAACCCATGTCTCTTGCATTGACAGGCAGATTCTTTAGCACTGAGCCGCCTGGGAAGCCAGGAGAGGGAGGCAAAAGCCTACAGCACCCGGCATTCCCAGGTGATTCCCTGTCCAAGTACCAACCAGGCCCGACCCTGCTTAGCTTCCGAGATCAGACGAGATCGGGCGCGTTGCGGGTCATATGGCTGTTGACAACTGGGCAGTGCAGATATTCAATAAGGCTGTGAGAATTACAAACCAGAAAATGACAAGTAATTGTCATAGGACATAGTCATAACCTCAGAAATGCGAGCCTCTTACAGGATTTCTTTGTTAGAAATACCTTCTGTAAGGACAGTTTTTTTGAATAATATGGTATGAATGGCTCTGAGGGACATTCGCACTTGCATAGGCATTCAAGGCTAGTACTTGAATTGTGTTATTAGTTAACATTGACAGAGAAAAGGCCCTAGAAGTTCAGAACTTACTCTATGGAAAAGAAAAGAACGTTCATAGAATTTAAAAACAGGCATGTAATATTTAGAGGGCTAATGGCTGAGCCCTTGACAAGCGTCATGAGTCACTTGGAGTCAATGACTAAACAACAAAATGTCATGTTTTGTTAATTCATTGTTTCTAGAACTACATGCAGTTTCCTCTGCTGAGCTGATACATAGATGGCAAGAAAGAATTCTTCCCTTTAAGGAAGAAATGTCCTAAAAAAGCAAATAGGTAGAGGCTGAAATACTGGCTTCCTTCTTAAATATTCAATAAGCACACTGTAGAAAACCAGTGTTTGAGGGAAAAGAAGAACCTAAAACCCAAAACATAAAGATCAATCTAATGGAAGATATGCAATTAAGATTTAAGACTATATTTTTAAATATTATTTATTTTTGTCAGCATAGAGACATTAAGGCAGGTTTGCCTTCAAGGCTCCCGGAGCCCTTTGGTCCAGTTAGAACTTAAGGCAGTGGGGCGTTAATGGGAAAGTGAGTGTTTTCTGAGCAGACACACCGGCCGTCTCTGCAGGGGGGTCAGTGTTTTGTTGACTGGTCCATCGCGTGCTGTCTCGTTGCACTTTCAGAGCCTTACCTGCTGGGAGAGCCAGGCAGGAGGGGCGCCCGTGGCGCCCGTGTGTCCCGGGAGCAGACGCCTGCATGTTGCTGTGCTGGCGGTTTCCGTGGGCTCCATGCTACCCACCGCCTGCTGTCTCCACACCCCGCAACGTCCCCAGAGCGCAGACACACGTGATGGCACGTGTACAGTGGTGGAGTGTGAGAGAGGCAGGCAGCTATTGATGAGGCAGCAGGGCTGGGCCGCCAGACACCGACAAGAGTCTTTAAAGACCAGCTGCAGCCCAAACTAAAAGCCCTTCATTGGAAACACAGCTGATGAACCAGAGCCTCAGCTCCTCGGGGGTCCAAACGGCCTCCATGCAGGGCAACCCGGAACAGGACAGACACCGCTGTGGAGGAGGGTCCTAGGGGAGGCAGCCACGCAGCCGCCGTGGGGAGAGAGTTTTCATGGCAGGCTAAAGACACATGCACTTGGAAAGGTTCTTTTTTGTTGTTGTTTCTGTAACTAAACTTTCGACGGGTCTAGAGGAAAAAATGACTGTAACACAAGTCCACGTGCCCATGCACAGTGCGGCCGAGCAATACCGAAGCGTCTGCGTGTAGGGCAGAGAAAGGGTTACTGCAGGGCCACACAAGGAGGTGTGTGGCTCGTGCCTCAGAAACCCCAAACTCCCCAAAACCTGTCAGCAAAGCCCTTTTCTAGGCAAGCTGAGGGGAGGTATGGTTGGTTGTGGCAGACTTCTTGGTGTTAGATCCTTTGTCCTTGAGGTCAGGTCATGGTCAGGTAACAAGATTCCTGTAAATCTCCACTTCATGAATGTTCTTCTCTGTTCTGACAAGAAAAGGCATGGTCCCAGGACACACATGTCACCCTCCAAGGTCACAGTCCTGGCTGAAGAGCAGGACTCAGCTGGCGGCTCCCTTAGGGCCAGGCCATCCTCAGACCCTGCTCAGCTCTCATCCCTGAGACAGCCAAGTACTTGGGACCCAACTGACACTCGACTCCTCAGGTGGCTGAAACGGGGGGCGGTGAGGGGGCAGTTCCTGCGGACTGTGTCCATGCAGACCACCGCCGCCATGAGGGTGTAGACACAGGCGTGGGGCGAGGCTCACCACTGCCCTGAGGTCTGGGCTATGGCTGGAGCGGGGCCTTGGCGAGAGCTCTGGAGCCCCAGATAACCTGCTGGCCCAAGGTGGGGGTGAGCCGGGGCACCAGGGACAAGGCCGGGGCCTGCCTCTTGCCTTGCTTGTCACCCAACAGCCACCATCGACAGCTGGTTGAATCGGCACTAACAGTCACTCACGGACAGGTGGTCCCTTAAGGGAATCACTGTGGTGCCAACCAGTGGCTGAGCAGGACCACTCACCATTAGTCATTGACAGTTGATTGCTGTGGACAGAGCCACTGCGGCACTGACCAGTGGCTGAGTGGGACCACCAGTGGTTGCGTGGTAACTTGCCTGGTAATGGGGGTGGGTAATGGCACACAGCAGTGACCATGTGCCAAGGGCAGTGCTCTGCCACAACATCACACCTGAGTCTGAACCAAATTCCTGAATTTTGAGACAAAGAAACATCTTAAAAACTTTTATGTTGGCCTCTCCATGGCCCCTTGTGAAAACTGGGACACGTCTTACTCGAGATGTGGCCCTGCTGTGGAAACGCACAGGCTCCGCTGCTGGTGTGCAGGGGGCCCTGAGCTGCGTCGGTGACTCTGTGTTGATTGCAGGTCGACTTCCTTCAGTGTATGGAGTTAAAATACACTGTTGGCTGTTGGACAGCACAGGTCTGCACTGTGTGAGTCCACTTGTATGCAGGTATCTCCAGGGGTAAATACTCTGGGACTGCCCTGCCCTGGCTGGCTGAATCTGTGGATGTGGGGAGCCGTGTTCTCAGAGAGCTAAGTTATATTCAGATTTTCCACTTCGCAGAGGGTTAGCATCCCAAACCCCTGTGTTGTTCAAGGGCCACCTGTATTTCTCGAATTTCACCTCATTTCTCCTGATCTCTCTGAATGTGGCTACTAGAAAATGCCCAGTTACCCTGAGCCTGTCTTGATACTGTTTGGGGCAAGACTCGGGCAGGTCCAAGTGCCTGTGAGCCCCCAGCATCACTGGGGACGGGGGTGCAGGGGTGGGAGGCGAGGGGTGTGCAGGTCGCAGGTGATAGAGGAAATGGTGTGTGTCATGCGCTGTTGGGAAAGCGGGCCTCGTCCACTGGCGCTCAGTGGGGCGCTGACCATGGGTGTGGGAGGAGCACCCAGGCCGCACTGCTCGCCTGAGTGTGTCAGCACCCTGAGCGGGGCCTCCTGGGGCCAGGGTGCAGCCTTGTGCTGGATGGAGGTAGCGCGCCAGCGAGCACGGGCTCTGTGAGGTGCTCTGTCCGCTGTCCTGGGGCGAGCACGGGCCCTGTGAGGTGCTCCATCTGTCCTGGGGCGAGCGTGGGCTCTGTGAGGTGCTCTGTCCGTCCGTCTGTCCTGGGGTGGGTGCAGGCCCTGTGAGGTGCTCCGTCTGTCCTGGGGCGAGCGTGAGCCCTGTGAGGTGCTCCGTCTGTCCTGGGGCGAGGGGCGAGCGCGGGCCCTGTGAGGTGCTCCGTCTGTCCTGGGGGCGAGCGTGGGCTCTGTGAGGTGCTCTGTCCGTCTGTCTGTCCTGGGGTGAGCGCAGGCCCTGTGAGGTGCTCCGTCTGTCCTGGGGCGAGCACGGGCCCTGTGAGGTACTCTGTCCGTCTGTCTGTCCTGGGGCGAGCGCGGGCCCTGTGAGGTGCTCCGTTTGTTCTGGGGCAAGGGCGAGCGTGGGCCCTGTGAGGTGCTCTGTCCGTCCATCTGTCCTGGGGCGGGGCAGCTCCCACTGGGCGGCTCTGTCCCGGCGCCTGGCTGCCCCGCGTCTGAGGCGAGTCTCACTCCCCCTGCTGCGGGACCCTGGCGCTCCTGTCCCCTCTGTGTGCTGCAGACTGTTGCGCACCCGCCGTGTGGACGTGAGGCCGCGTTTCCGTCACTGACTCTCTCTCTCTGTGTTTCAGGTTTCTCTATGAATCCTCATCAAGGACATTGGGAGCACTTTTGAATTCATAACCAAGCCAATGTCTTGATCATGTAAAAATAGAGGAAAAGGACTCTACAGAAAGTGAGATGACTGTATTTTTCTAGTTTTTTAACGTTAATAACCCATATAATAGAGAAGAGGCAGGGCTTCTTTTGGGGTGGGTATGAGTGGAAACCTCAAAGGTCTTAACATTTTGTGGAGTGCCTGCACGAAAGATGCATTTAATTTAACAGGTTCTAGGCATCTTTGGTGCAGAAACCCCCATTGCATGGAAGAGAAGACAATTTTCTAGCAAACCCGATTGTTATAAAAATGACTTTTATGTATAATATTGCTTGCAAACTCTGAGTAATAAAGTGACAACACCTGTTTGTGTACTTGATTAATAAATACTAGTGCGTGTTTTCCCCTCCAGGGACCAGGGCTGAGCTCTGGGCTGGGCCTGGCTCTCCGCCAGGGGCAGCGGTGAGACCCATGGCGGGGCCAGGTGGGTGTGGGGAGGAGGCCACCCTGGGGCCTGCCGCAGCCACCCCGTGACCCTGGGCATGGACGGGGCCCTGAGGCTGTGTGCACGGAACACAGACCCAGTCATCCAGCCCGACGCTGAGCCAGCTTTTCTTCCCAAAAGCCGCCCTGGCTGGGTCCTGCTGACTTCGTCTCAGCGCCCCCGTTACTGGAGTCTCCGCGTTCAGGTCCCAATAGCCCTGGCTCGGTCCAAGGCTGGCAGCCTGCATCCTGGGCGCTGCGTTGAATGCACGCACATTTGCTCTCAGCCCCAGGAGGAAGGTGGGCAGTTCCGATGGCACAGGGCTTCTGCCCCTCCAAGAACAGCCTGTGCAGTGATGGCGCTGAGGGGAGGCCTCCCCGCGGGGCGTCTGCAGGCTGAGGCGGGCTGCTTGTCGCAGCTAACTCTGAACATGAGACCCTGAACACCTTTGCTGCTTAACTAAGCCATGGTTTATATTGGTGAATGTCCTTTCTTTTCTTTTTCGCCCTTGATTTAGTTTCTAGAAGAGTCAAGCCTGATAAAGTGAACTGAGGAGTGTTCTGTCTTTATTCCTGGGAGAGTTTGTGCAAGATGAGAAGTAGTTGCTGGGATTTTTGTAGCTGCTGCTGCTACTGCTAAGTCGCTTCAGTCGTGTCTGACTCTGTGCGACCCCAGAGGTGGCAGCCCACCAGGCTGCCCCATCCCTGGGGCTCTTCAAGCAAGAACACTAGAGTGGGTTGCCATTTCCTTCTCCAGTGCATGAAAGTGAAAAGTGAAAGTGAAGTCGCTCAGTCGTGTCCGACTCTTAGCGACCCCATGGACTGGAGCCTACCAGGCTCCTCCGTCCATGGGATTTTCCAGGCAAGAGTACTGGGGTAGGGTGATTTTTGTAGCACTGAACTCTAAAAGGGACCTTGGTGTTTGTTTTCTTAGTTGGAAGAGGTTAATTTGCCTTTTAATACACATGTAAGCCTTCAGTCAGGTTTTCTTTTGTGTGCAACAATGTGTGAAGAGGAGAAGGCAATGGCACCCCACTCTTGCCTGGAAAATCCCATGGATGGAGGAGCCTGGTGGGCTGTAGTCCATGGGGTCGCGAAGAGTCAGATATAACTGAGCGACTTCACTTTCAACTTTTTACTTTCATGCATTGGAGAAGGAAATGGCAACCCACTCCAGCATTCTTGCCTGGAGAATCCCAGGGATAGGGGAGCCTGGTGGGCTGCCGTCTATGGGGTTGCACAGAGTCGGACACGACTGATGTGACTTAGCAGCGGTAGCAGCAGCATGTGTGAAGTAATGCAATTTGTGGAAAAATATAATTCAGTTTTTATTGGGTCAAAATAGTTCAGAAAATTCTGATGTAGGCATACGCCCTAGAGAAATTGCTATATGTGTGCATAGAAGACAGGGAGGGTCTCAGATAGGGAGCGTGGAGCTTCACCAGAGGAGCGGGTTTAACACTCACAACACTGAACACTGTTCACTCACGCTCACGTGTGATGACAGTATGTGGGTGAACAGGACGAGAACGCGAACACTATGCTCACACGTGTGACCACAGTATGTGGGTGAGCAGGATTTGAGCACTGAGCACTGTGCTCACATGTATGATGACAGTATGTGGGTGAGCAGGATTTGAACACTGAATACCACGCTCATGCGTGTGACAGTATGTGGTTGAGCGGGATGGGATGAAGACACTGCCTGCCAGTCCACCCCGCTTGTTTCCTGCCCACCCACTCACAGAAGGCCTCCCACCCATCATCACACATGGAGTAAAGGCAGGTCCCTTCACTGGGGCTTCGTCTCTCCCAGCTGGAGGCCCTTCTTGCTGCATCCACCTCCGGGGCTCCAGAATCTTCTAAGTGCCCAGCCCTCTCATGCTCACCCCAATTGCCCTGAGCTTTGGGGTGCAGGTCCTGTCTCCCACTCTGGGCTGTGCCCTGGAGCCAGCAGGACTCCGTGGGACAGAACTGTCCCCTGGGCAGGATGAGAGCGCACTCGGGGGCAGGCAGTGGTGGCCCATCCTGAGCTGAGCTGGGCAGCCTCTGCAGCAGCGGGATGGGAGTGCTCCCCCTGCCTCAAAGGGCTCTGAGGGGGTCACAGGGTGGCAGCTGCAGGCCCGTTAGAGGCGTATCTCCTGGGGGTCTGGCAGCCCAACTTCTCTCCTGCTGGAACCAGAACCATCTGATGACTTACAGTGGGTTCACGGTTCAGACAGACCCAGGCTGTGTTTGTGCGATAAAGACCTTCCAGCTGGAAGTGGCCAATGGCAGTTTTGACCGAATCAGTCAACAGTTCGAATTTCATCACGGCTGACCAGAGTGACGGCCAAACTAAGACAAGTAACGGGGTTGTCTGTCATTCCTGTTTCAGGCACCCACCAACACATGGGTTGTCTGCTTCCTGGAAGCCCACTCCATAGCTGTTGCTTTGGAGAGGGGTCCTGGCTGAGTAGCAACCCAGCGGGCGTCCCAGCCTAGCACGCCGGGCACCTGCCGACACGAGGGAAGACCCCGTCAGTGCTGCTGACCTGGCTGAGGGCCTGGGCTCCACGAAGGAGCCCGCCTCCCAGAGGCTCCCATGCTGCTGTCCTGGTGGATCCCCCGCAGCTGGGCCATGTTCTCCACACAGAGGACAAGAGGCCCAGCTCCCCATCCTGACAGCTTTCTGGAACCAATAAGACATCATGGTTAGGCTGGTCGGCTCCCAGCAAGTCCAGAGCGCTGGCTGACGGGTTTCCCAGCCGTCTGCTCTGTCTCCACTCGGCAGTGCCAAGGCTGTGGGGCCGGGGTCTGAGCCCCCTCGTGGGGGGAGTCCCCCTCTGCTTCCTCCTCGGGTGGGCAGGAGACCTGAAGGGACATTGTGCCTCAGGGGCCTTGAAAATGTTGGGAGAGTCATTCCTTGACTCGTGACCGCAACTGTGCTCTTACTGTGCAGCCTTGGACTGGGTCACACACAGGCCCCGGCAGGTGTGTCAGTGGGAAAGGCACAAAGCGTGAGTGCACGTGGGAGACACCCACCCCGCCCGAGGGGCTCAGGAAGCGAGTATGCGTGTGGGTGTGGCGCCGCACACACAGTGGACAATCCGCGCGTGTGCACCGTTGACAGCACTGACGTGTGCTCACACACCCGTGTCCTCGGCTGCACCCACACGTGTCCGTGCTCCTGTGTGCACACTCGCCCCTATGTGTCAGGGCCTGGCACGGGCTTCCTCTCATGCTCACCTCCCCAGTGGCACCCCAGAAAGGGCTGTGCGCAGCTGTCCCGCCTGCGGGAGGTCGGGCTGCCTGGGGGCCGGCCCTGTTCCCACATGAGGCTTCCTTTCCCCTCCTGCCTCAGGTCCCCTCCTGCCCTGGGAGCTTCCTCTGTCCTGCTCCCGGTGGCAGAGTGCAGCCCGTGCCAGGTGAGGCAGGGCCCGGCACCGTCTGCCTCCTCAGATCCCCTCCGTCCGGTGGGTCCGCGCCTCTCTCTGTGGCTGTGACTGCAGCTTCCCTGCGATCCCCGCTGTGGGTCCGGTCCCCACGCTCCATTTCGGGGGCCTTGCCCTCTGACTGTTGCTGGGACTGTCATTCCTGGAGCTGGCCCCGGGATGAAGCAGGGCCTGTTTCTGGAAACCACGTTCACAGCACCCAGGCAAACAAGGCAGGAAGGAACAGTCCCGGGCCCTCCCTGGAGCCCATGTAGCCACACGGAGGGGAGCGCCACAGCCCCAGAGGCCAGCACCCACGGGGTGTGGGCTCGGAGCGCATGGCTCCCCTGGGTCCTTCACCATGGCCCGCCTGTGAGTGCCCTCGGATTTGCTGCTGACGGGGGCCCGTCCACGGGACAGGTGGACCTAGGCCCCTTGGTGTCTCGAGGACGTTGCTGGACACTTGGAGCAGTAAAGACTCCGCCTGCAGTGCGGGAGACCTGGGTTCGATCCCTGGGTTGGGAAGATCCCCTGGAGAAGGGAAAGGCTTCCCATTCCAGTGTTCTGGCCTGGAGAATTCCACAGTCCACGGGGTTGCAAAGAGTCGGACACGACGGAGTGGCTCTCACTCACTCATGCTTCAGAACCACTTAACTCCTGTCACCAGCGCACTCTACCTTCTACCCACCCTGGTCTCATTCTTGTCTTCTCTGTGTTTCTGTCAGCGAGTGTGTCACAGCCGGCTCTCTGGACATCAAGACAGGTGTGCCCCCGGCCCCTGGGGGTGGGTCTCAACCCGGAGAGCTCCCGCGGCAGCCGTGGGGTGCTCCGCGGGGCTGAGGGACAACCCCTCGAGCCTTTCACCCCAGGTGTGCATCCAGCCGGGGAAGGCATGCGGGGCTGACGCAGGCCCGGCTGCAGAGGATCGCGAGCGCACTGCTGCCCCCGAGAAGCCCACTCTCCACGCTCTCTCCAGCTTCTGGGGGACGCACAGGAGGAGGGAACGGCGCTGGGACCACAGTGGACGCATCCTGTTGGGGGAGGGCACCCCGGCGGGGTGGATGGCACTCTCGGGGGCCGCCCCGAGGCTGCCAGGTCAAAGATAGGATAGGACTTAGGCCTGGCCTCCTGGGCCAGGGGGACAGACACGCTGCCTCTGGGTGCGGGGGGTGCGGACGGGCCCAGCACTCAACCCCTCCACAGTGCGGTCCAGCTGTCGGCCACTCCAGTGCCTGCACAGCCCCGCCTCATCTGGGCGGGGAGGCTGGGGGGAGGGCCACAGACACAGCTGACCCAGACCAAGTCAGGGATCCAAGGACGCCGGAGGCCAAGTGGGCAGGGTGTGAAGACAGCCACACACACGCACACACACACCCACTACACATGCAGACACACCTCACTGCTGACACACACAGACACGCACACACCTCACTGCTGACACACAGAGACATGCATGCACACACCTTAGTACACAGACATGCACACACCTCACTTCTGACATACACAGACATGCATGTACACACACACTTCTGACACAGACACGCACATACGCACACACCTCACTTCTGACACACACAGACACATGCACTCACCTCACTGCTGACACACAGACACACACACACACAGCCCATCTCTCTCACACAGATACACACACATCCACGTACACACCTCACTTCTCTGACACACAAACACATATGCACTCACACAGCCCACCTCTCACACACACACACACACACACACACATGCATACAGCCCACCTCTCACACACACACACAAAGTGTGTGCACGCACAAAGCCAACCTCTCTAACACACACATAGACACACATGCACAGCTCACATCTCTCACACACACAAACACATGCACACAGCCCACCTCACACACACACATGCATGCACACACCTCACTTCTCCCTGACACACACACATGTACACAGCCCACCTCTCTCACACACATCCACACAACCCACCTCTCACACACACACACGCATGCATACAGCCCACCTCTCTCTCTCACACACACACGTGCATGCAGAAAGCCAACCTCTCTAACGCACAGCTCCCCCCACACACAAACACGCATGCACACAGCTCACCTCACACACACACATGCATGCACACACCTCACTTCTCTCTTGACACACACACACAGGTACAAAGCCCACCTCTCTCTCTCTCACACACACACACTCACACACACACACACACATGCATGCACAAAGCCAACCTCTCTAACACACACACAAACACACATTCACAGTCCACCTCTCACACATACATGCATGCACACACCTCACCTCTCTCTGACACGCACACACACATACACAGCCCTCCTCTCTCTCACACACAGACACATGCACACAGCCCACCTCTCTCATACACACACACATGCACACACCCTACCTCTCTCACTCACTTCTCTCTGACACACAGACACATATGCACACACACATACTCACGCACACACCTCACTTCTCTCTGCCACACAGACACATACACACTCATGCACACACTTCACTTCTCTGTGACACACACACACACAGAGCCCCCATCCGCTGAAGGAACCCCACACGCGGTGCCCCGGTCTTTAGAGAGAAAAAGTCTCCTGGGGAGGAACACACGGTCCTCAGCGCCCCCTCCGGACCCCGACAGCGGCCAGTGGCGGGCAGGGTGCAGGGAGCAGGGAAGAGCCTCCGGAGATTCCACCTCGGGCCGGGTTCCTGCTGTGGAATCCCGACCTGGCGGACCGGCGCGGCTTCCGGGGCCACGAGCCGGTCCCCGCTGACCCCCAGGTTAGGCTCCCATGGCCTCTCAGTCCCAGGCTGAGGACCCCCACAAGCCCTACACGGCGCCCATCCTTATGAACTCCGGCCCGCTTCCGGGCAGGCCCGCGCTGCCCGTGCTGCAGGCGCTCCGACTCAGTTCCCATCGTGGGGTATGAGGCGGGCAGGGGGGCCTGCAGGCCAGGAGACGCAGCGAGGAGGCGCAGGGGGCCGGGAGCCCGGAGCTCTTCTCAGGGACCCCTTCTCGAGCCGGGGTCCGGGAGCTCGGGCAGCTGGAGGGCCCGGGGCGGGGCGGGGCCGGGCGTGTCGGGGGCGGGACCGGGCTCGGGGGGGCGGGACCAGGCGTGTCGGGGGCGGGACCAAGCATCGAGGGGCGGGGCCGGGCGTGCCGGGGGCGGGGCCGGCGGCGCTGTCCGGTGCTGAAGCCACGGCAGCGCCGGGAGCGCGGGGAGGAGCGGCCGCCATGGACTGAGCGCCGCCGACATGGGGCCGCCGCTCGCGCTCCTGCTGCTGCTGCTGCTCCTGCTGCCGCGCGCCCCGCCCGTCGCCCCCGCGCCCGCGCCCCGCGCCCGGCCGCTCCCGGGGCTGCTCGGTGAGTGGGGCCGGGGCCCGGGTCGCGGTGGGGGAGGGGAGCCGTGTGGCTGAGGGGAGCGGGGGGAGGGGCGCCTGACTGGGCGCGGGCGCGCTTCTGGGCGGAGGGGTGTGGGGGGCGGGCGGGTGTGGGGGCGGGGGGGCGCCCAGCGAGCGGCGCGGGGTCGCGGGCGCAGCGGCGGGCGCGCGCTCTGCGGGGGCGCCCCCGCGTGTCCGCGCCGCGTGTGCCCCCCGCGCGGCCTCCCCCGCGCCTCGCGGTCGCGCGGCCGTCCCCCCGAGGGGGGTGGGGGGCAGCGGGCCGCGGGGAGGGCCAGGCCGCCGCCCCGCGGCCTGCGACGCGCGCCCGCCTTGCTGTTGAGGAGGGTCGGTTGAGGAGGGTCAGCTGAGGCGGGTCCGCGGGCGCCGGCCCCGGGCCCCTGAGGTGAGAGGAGCGCTTGTCGCGGGGCTGCGGGCAGAGCCGGCCCGGGCCTCGCCCCGCCGTCCCCCGGCGCCGCCGTCCCAGAGACCGGGGACTGCCGACACAGGTGGGCACGGCCGCCGCAGGTCCCGGGCCCCCAGCGCCGCCCTGGCTGTCCTGGCGCACACGCAGCCCCGGCCTGCGGACAGCGAGCACGGGGAAGGCCAGCGCCACCCGGGAGGAGGTCCTCGCCCGCCCGGGGAGGTCCTGAGGGAGCAGCGCGTCTGGTCCTCGCACCTGGAGGCCCCGTCGTCCGGCCGCTTCCCCCCGAGCCACCCCGCGCCCAGGTGAGCCTGCCCCGCTGAGCCCCGCCGGGAGGCTCGGCCCCCCGCCCCGACTCTGCCTGACCTCCAGGACCTTGCCCCAGAGCAGCCACAGAGGCCTGGCTGTGTGCTGGGCAGCCTTAGCTGGGCTGTGCTTCTTCCTTCATCTGGCCGGAACTGGCATGTCACCTCCTGTGAGAGCTGTTTGCTCAGCTCTCCCGACGCCGCCCTCCACACACACGATCAGGGAGAACCGGGGTCAGCTGACACTGGCCACTCGGTGTTCCAGGGAGGGCAGTTTCCATGGGATGAAGGCGAGGCTGGTCCTCGGCTATTCTGTTTCCATTGTAACTGCCCATTCATCGCAAGCTGAAAATCTCTACCACTTTCAGAAATGGTAGAGAAAGGAGGAAAGAGGGGGTGGCTCAGGGAGGGAGCAAAGGAAAAGCCAAAGGCCGACACAAGTGAGCAGAAGAGAATGGCTAAGCTGCCCAGGGCAGCCGGCCCGACAGAGCAGTGGTGTTCTGGCTACCAGCAACGTTGACTCGTATCGTTAAGGAGAGCCTTATTCCCCCTCCGTTTTTGATGTGCTTCTAGGGAGCCTCCTGAACACAGTCTTGGTGTGGGTCAACCTTAGGGGCCCAGACCTTTTTGAACTGTCTCAGGGACTCCAGCTGATAAGTGTAGCCTGCTGGATCCCGGAATGATTGGACATTACCATGGCAGGGTGCACAGATAGCCAGATGGGAGTGTCGTCTCCCCACTGGGGGACCCAGCCTGGGGCTGCATGTAGCCACGCCTACCCACATACACTCCCAACGCCCTGTGCACTCAGCCTTCTATCCCTGCACCATCCTCACCCAGGGGATGCTGCTGTGTCCTCAAGGTTCACATGCACAGTCTGCAGATGGTGCAGGGGGACCATGGTCACCCATGAAAGGCATATGCTGCTATTTTTCTCTTTCTCAATTGTCTGAATCTTGTAAATAATGGTCACAGCAACTGCAGTGTTCCAAATAACGACAGACAAGGGAAGATGTACTCGGAGACCATAGATCTGGTCCCAGCCATGTCACTTATGGCTATTTATTTATTTAACTGTTAACACTCAACTTCAGGTTAAGGTCTATAGAACACATGGTTCAAGGCCATACACATTTTGCCTTCTCAGTTTAGTCCTAGAGTTGCAGGTTAGAATCAGGGGTCAAATGTCACCAAGACCTGAGGCCAGCTCTTTCTGCAGAGGGTGCCTTGCCTTGAATTAGGGGCCTTTTCACATTTAGACAGTGAAGGAGCTCTTGTTGAAACCCTGGATTGACAAAACTACCACGTCCAAGTGTATGTTCACTGCTCTGAGCCACGTGCCACAGTCCACAGCAGCTGTTGGCAGCATCTCAGTGACCACGGACATCTCACTGCTCCCTTTCCTCAAGGGCGCCCTTTCCCCCTTAATCACGTTAGCCTCCTGACCTTCAGCACCTATTCTGCCCGTGTCTTTCTGGTGCAGAAGTCTCCCTTATGGCATATGGTGGCCTGTTGTTTATGACACAGTGATCAGAGGTGCATGGGGCAGAAATAAGGCACCCCTTCCCAAGGATCTGACTCAACTCTGCCTGTGGCCAGAACACCACTGCTGTCAGGTAGTGCTGTCCTGGGCAGCTTAGCTGTCCTCTCCTGTCTTTGGGTTTTCTTTCCTCCCCACTCTGCCATTCTTTGTGACTTTAGGACACCCTTTTGTCCGGGTGCTCAGTGCTTCTTCCATTATGCTGCTGTGAACTTGAGCCTTTTGTCTTTAAATCAGTCTTCAGTTATAGGGAGGCTAGTTTGTGAACCTGCTCTGGCAGCCCCCACATTTAAAGGCAGTCATACATATTAAAGATCTTCCTTTTTTGCTAAAGAAACATGAATTTCATTTGCTAAAGGACAGAATCCACCTTTTGTGCAAATTTAGCTTGGAGAATCCCAAATCAGACCTACCTGGCTTTGAAGATGGGCGCCTGTTTCTTTTTCTCCTTTGTTTTTGCCTCTTGATTTGCCCACATGTATTTTTCATTCACCAGTGAGCCCACACAGAGCTGAGGAGAGCGCTGCCAGGAGCAGTCGGCATGCTTTGTCACCTAGATGGCATGATGTTTATTTTTAAATCAAAGCATTCTTCCTGCCACAAGAGCACAAATCCATCTTTGCTTCTTGGGATCCGGAGCTGTTGGTTTTGCCGCTTGTATGGTGGTGAGCAGCCTGCCCCTCCCCCGAGCGAGAGCCCTGCTGCCTGCTGCCTTCTCTCCAGCTGTGAGCCTTTTCTCTGCCGGTGGTTTCCTCCTCCTCCTACTCTGGCCCTGCAGCCCCAGGTGCTGCTTGGTGTCCCTGTGCGGCGGGACTGGGGCACAAGGAGAACCCCAGGCTTCTGGGAGAGGGAGATGCAGGGGCGTTGCGTGGGATGGTGCTGTGGCTGTCTCCCGTGTCCAGAGATGGCAGTGAAATGTATCAGGCCCAGGAGGAATGTGCAGGGGATGAACGCGGTTCTCAGATGGCTTCCTCTCTGTGCAAAGCTCAGCTGTGCGACTCGGCATCTCGCATCTCTTCTTTTAAATGCTCATCTGGTTTTGCACCTGGTTCCCAAGATCATCATCTGTGAGTGTTCCGGGGAGGTGCGGGGGTGTGCTCAATTTGTCATAGTTCTCTTTCTCTTTTCTTCAGTGGTGGGCTGGTCCCCACTGACAATTTCTGAATGCCGTGAAATGTGCAGGCTTAGCTGGAGCCCCAGCTTCCCCTGAAGAAGGGCAGCAGGGTGTCCACAGCTCAGGCAGGGTGAAGCCCCAGGCTCATTGTCCCGGGACACGTGGTTTGATGAGTTCTGTGGCAATCATTGGTTCTTTTACATGATAATAATTTCTACATTCTGAGTTTATTTTGTTCTGTGTTTTACATATAGTACTACCTAACTTGCAAATGCAGTTATTCACCCCTTTCCTTAGGATTTTTGGAAGTTTAGGAATATGGAGTGAGGTGGTGAAGTATGGAGAGATGGGGTTAGCTGGGCTGTCATTACACACGGTCTTATTAAGAAGGGTTTCCATTACCACAACCTCTTCGAGCAATACCTTAGAATTTCAAGATTTTTAAATGAAAACATGTTTGTAATTAAATGGGACCCAAACTGAAAAGAACCCTCAGGCTTTGGGTGGCAGATATTTAAGATATGCCTGTGTATATGCAAATATTGCTAGTTGAAGGATGTTTTATGGATGGAGAGGCGGAAAAAAGCTTAAGGAGTGAGCGAGGCTTTCATCTAGATGTGGTCCGTAGATGCAGGCCTGGTGAGGCTCAGCTGGCTAGAACCTATCTTATCTCTTCTGACTAGATGTTCCGTTTCCCGAGAAAGCAAACAGTTGAATTCATGGCAGATAACCCACTGTGCCATATAACAGCACCTGGCAGCTGTTTTCACATTAGTCTAAATTGACCTTCATAAATGTAGACCCAGCTGGACTTATTTTTCACATCTTGGTTGATAGGAGGCCAGAAAACCGGAGAAGCAGAAAACAGTCAATGCTCTTTTCTGCTGGCTGGAAACAGAGCTTGTAGGAGGACGAGGAAATTTTCTCTCTTAACTCGTGCCTTCTCTAACAGCTTGGCCACAACCACTGTTTAAGTATCTAGGGCAGGAACTGAAAAGAGGTGCGGTTCTCCTGGAAACACTTATGTTCACATATTAAGTAACATTTTTGTTTGTCAGCTTCCAAGCTGATAAGTGAGTGATTCCCACATGAGTCTAAGAAACTGGACTTTGGACTTGGAAGTGCTGACGTGTGAAACATCAGGGTCCATCTGTCTTTATTTTTTTTTTTTTTTATGTTAAATATTCTTTAATGAACTACCAATTATTTATTGGAGAGAGAGAGAACAGATTTATGACAGTATAGCCTATCCTTGATTAGACGTGTGGAATTTACACACAAAACATTATTCTTAGAGTAGGTAATGAAGATCTAAGAGCGTGAACTGAAGAGCTCCTTTCTGCTTGTGTGGCTGCTCCAATCAGACCCCAAGACTTACAAGGATGAAGAATTCTCTTTTCAACTTAAAGCTTTACAACAGTTCGATGCTCTTTCCCCATGCATCAGATCAAATCATGCGGGCATCCATCTGTCTTTAAAATGGCCTTCATGTGAGGTGTGAAGAAAGGAGGAGAGCATTGAGGGTTTTCAGCGATCGCTTGGTGTTGACTCTCCTGTGCGGGGGTGGATAAGGGAGCGTTTGGTTCACTTATTTTGCCAGAGTATCGGCTGTAATTCAGAAAACACAAGGACATGCCCTCTTAACCTCATGGGACTAGTAATGGTTCCCGTGAGGACAGTTCAAGAGTGTGATGAGCTGGAGGAAATGAGCTAATAGTTATAAAACAGATTGGGGTGATTTCTCTCTCTATTCAATTAAAAATGATCACACGTGAAATCGAGTTTCTCTTTTGGTGTGTATTCTGTCTACAGATTCCAGTGACAGGTGGTAGGACAGTTCCGTAACCCCAGCTCTGCCCCGTGCACGCCCCCAGCAGCCCCTGAGTGCCCTGTGTGTGCCTATGTGCTGGCCCCAGAAGAGCTCTGGTGGGTGCACGTTTCTGTCTGTGCTCCGCAGGTGGGAAGCCTGAGGCCCAGAGCAGCTGAGAAGCACGCTGTGGGACGCCCGCTGCTGGGACTGGGTCCTGGGCTCTGGCCTCCTCCGGCGGCTGACCCAGGATGGGGCAGCGCCAGCCCCAAGCGTGCAAGTCCTGGCAGACGATCTGTGTGCCCTCAGAGCCTGCCCCTCCAGTTCCCAAGAACAGGACGTCTGTAGGAGGGCGATGATGTTCCAAACTGGGGTTTGTTCTGGCTATCGGATTCAATTATCTGGTTGGCCTTTCAGAGGGAATTTTGATGTTTAGAAACAGACGACTTGTTTTTAGACACCTAGCTCGAGAATCCCAGGGACGGTGGAGCCTGATGGGCTGCCATCTATGGGGTCGCACAGAGTCGGACACGACTGAAGCGACTTAGTAGCAGCAGCAGCAGCCTTCCCAAGATGGCAGGAGTGCAATGCCACCATAGCACGCATAGATTCTTGTGTTCATGCCCTCTGCTCAGATGCTTCTCTGCTTCCATCAGATTTTTTGAATGTAGCGATACAAACACCGAAGAAGCTAGCTTTCACTTCAGACTCATCATAGCAAATAGTCTAATTCAGAGTAAGGGAGGAAGGAGGGGTTACTTTCATAAGAAAAAGTTAAGAGTGGTTCCATCTAGCTTGACATTTAGAGTAGCAGACAGGTAAGGGAGAGTGCCTTCTGATCATTCCTTATTCTTGCCTGAGGAGGTGAAAGAATGAAGCTTCCCTTGTGTGATGTGGGCAGTCTTTGTCCCAGGTGATTCTCAAAGCCCATTTTGCAGTCTCCTAATGTATAGTACAAAGGATGTGTTTGGAAGTTTGTTTGGGGGAAGGAATTTTCAGAAGAAAACTGACCTGGTTTCCAAAGGGGAAAGGACTTTACATTAATGGTGCAAGTCAGTTCTGACTCCAACAGTGAAATATAGTCAACTCATAAATGGACAGAGCAACGCCTGGAGTTGGCCCTGGGAGGCTGATGCCTTTTCCATCTGGGACTGTGGCTTTAATCCAGCTCAGAGCAGTAATTAACCTGAGGTGCGGCTGGAAGCCAGTTCAGTGATGTGTGTGTTCTCTGAAGTAGCTGGTATTTTAGTGGCACCGCCTGAAGCAGACCGGTGAGAGGAAACACAGTCTCTCTGTGGCAGGTGGGAATGGGGACGTGGGTGAAGAAGCAGCCTGAGCCGCGGTCCACCCACCTTCCCGCCTCAAACCATCTTCTATCCCGGAAAGGCATGTTTGCTTTGTCAGTACTTCGGGTCTTCTTGAATCTCCTTTTCTGGTTTTGCCTGAAAATAGGCCGAGGTTCAGATCACCATACTTGCATCTGAGTTAAGTGCTGTCTGAGCAAAACATAAGGAAGTACCAGGGTCAGTTCTGGGCAAGCAGGGCCCACCCTTGTGACTGAGCCCCCGCCCCCGCCTGGTAGCCGTCTCCCCAGGGTGTTCGGGTCCTTGATCCAGGACACGGTCAGCGTGGGGACCAGAGAGGATTTTAACAGCTTCCAAACACATGTGGGGGCTGAGTGGATATGGGTCCAGGACACAGATCACATGAGAAAACTTATCATTTTAGAGTGGGGTGGGCATGCTGATAGACTAAGAAGCTGCCTTGTCTTTCTGTCTGCACTCACAGTGGGAATCAGGAAAAATGGAGGACTTCACCTGAATCTCTCTGAATTTATACCAGGAGCAAAATGCCAATTTGTGTGTGTGTGTTTGAGAGAATTTTATGAGACGGTGGAAGAATTCTTGACAATGGCAGTCCTGGTTGTAACCCTAGTTGTCTTTAGAAGCTGTAGTTTTCTCCAGCTTGGTGGCCTGACACAGTGGAGCACTGTTATTATTTAAAACAGTGTTATTTTGCTGAGTCCAAGTCTCAGCTGAATTGACTACTGAGGTTTTTTTTTTTTTTTTAAAACTTTACCATTTAAAATAGTAATATCAGAAATTCCCTGGTGGTCCCTAGTGGTTAGGATTCTGTACGTCTGTTTCTAAAGGCCTGGGTTTGATCCCTGGTTGGGGAACTAAGATCCCACAAGCCACGTGGTGCAGACAAAAAAAAAAAAAAAAAGGTCAATATTATTTATATTTTCTAATAAACATATTTTAAGAATTGTCACTAGTTCAACTAAGTAGAATGCAGGCCCGATTATGTTGTAACAGTGAGAACAAGTAGTAGTGATAACACGTCTGTACCTTATGCCATCCCTTCAAAGAGCATAAAGCCCCTGAATAAAAGAAAGAGGGCTTAGATAATAGTCATACAGATTTTACACATTTGAGTGTAAAGTGTACTAAAATGAGATAGTACATTCCTTTTCCAAATGGTCAACACTTTCTTTTAAATAATATTTTAACTATTTGACTGACATTTGACAAATTCAAAAATCAGAGCACCTTTGGGGGTATATTTGACATGTGCAGCTTGCACTGTTTCAAAAACACTCAAAGTGTCTATATTTTGGTCTTATCTCCAAAGTGTAAACAGTATTTGATGATAGAGACCAAAGCCCTCGCGTGTCTTGTGGAAGCATTGGAGGGGTCACACTTGGCACCTACGCGGGGCTCCCAAGGCCACTGCGGTCGCACCACTCACCTGGGCGGGTGTGAGGATGCCCCCGTCCCGCTGGTGAAGATGGCTGTGATGGTGGGAGCAGGGTGTGGAGGCTCCCTGCCCCCAGGTCTGAGGACCACAGCATCTCTCTGCAGGACCCAGGCTCAGACCTTGATTTCCGACCGAGGGTGTGTGGGCCAGGCGCCAGGCCCCCTCTGGGTCCGCTGGGCACTGCAGTCTGTCCCTCGGGCCTGTCTGTGTGGCTGCAGGAGGGAGCTAGCGAGCCTGGCCAGTTGCCTGCCCCTTACCTACAGTTTGAGGGGTGATTTGTGCCCCGTGTTGGCAGGCCTGTGCCCTCCCTGGGCCGCTGGGTTCCTGCTGGGAGCCCCGCTGGGCTCCGGTCAGTGCCCCTTCCCCATGGGGCGCACCCCCGCGTTCACCCCTCCTTCCCCGCAGCCTTCCTTGTGGAGAAGGGCTTCAGGCAGAATGCGGGTCGGGGGGAGAGGCGGCAGCGTCAGAAGCCAAGGCGCCCATTCCTTGCAGCGCCAGAGGTGGGCTGGATGCCTCTCTGGCAGGGTGGCCTAGTGCCTGGCTGTGCTCGGTCTGTCTCCCTGAAAGTGGCCGCGGCAGGCTGGGGTCTCCCGTTGGCCTGTGTCTTGTTTGGGGTGAGCACTCCAAAGGGCGCATCAGGGGCAGGTGCTGAACCCCAGAGGTTGCTCTCCTACATGAGTTTGTCATTGCTGGGAGTTTAAGCAGAAGAAGTATTTTAACGACTTGAATAAAGAAACCTTCTTAAAATGAAAAGAATATTTTTCAGAATAAAGATTAGATTCTCAGTCTGTTAGGAAGCAGTATCACGTACTTCCTGATATCTGTGATCATTTCTAATGGTTCTGTATTCCTAACATATCATAATGAACTTAAACTTTAGTTTACCCTCATCATAGAGAATACGGGTGCATACACACAGATCTATAACCAGGACATGTAGAGGACATTGCCCGTGTGCTGAAAACCATTGTGCGGAATTCATCAGACAGCTACATGTCTAGAGGAACAAATTGGTGCGGTATCAAAGGAGCAGCCTGGGAAGGGAAGCTCGATTAGTAAAGAATACTGCACGTGGGTACGGAGTAAAGAGCGTCAGTGCGTCAGTGCTCAGCGGTGAGCTGGGTTCTGCTTAGTTACATCTGTTCTATCTGAGGAGAAGCAGTTCTCAAAGAATATCTTGATTTAGCACTATCCTGAGAAGATAAAAACGCGCAATCTGTTAAAGGCAGAAACTTGGATATTCATATACGTATGCCTGCCTGCTCTTTTTCCCTTGTGTTCACATGTGTGTTTATTCACTGGGCTGCCTCGGGTCAGCTGTGGGCCCCCACTGCACCAGGCCGGGTCCTCTGTAGCAGCGTGGACGCTCACTGTGAGCCTTGGGCGCCTCCAGGCCCAAGAGTTGCAGCATGTGGGCTTGTTAGTTGCTCCGCACCACAGGGATCCCAGTTCCCTGACCAGGGATTGAACCCATGTCCCCTGCATTGCAAGGTGGATTCTTAACCACAGGACCGTCAGAGAAATCCTTCTGAAGATTCTGACGGAGTGAAATACAGATGTCAAACTAATTTTAGTGTTCTAGGAGACTACATTGTTGACATATCAATAAGTTAACTAAGAAGTCTGTTGGTGATGTTAAAAAGTGATATATTTGATCTGAATTGATACTGTTGAAGAATATGTTGCATTTGTTTAATGATTAAATGTTTTCCTTAGGAACTCTGAAAGAACATCAGATATGCATGGTATATTTAAAGTCAAACACTAGGAAAAAAGAGTGATCCAGATTGTTAGAGGAGGTCTTACAGGAAATAAGATGTTTCACAATGATTGTAGGAGATTGAATGTTTCAGTTCAGTCAGTTCAGTACAGTCGCTCAGTCGTGTCCGACTCTTTGCGACCCCATGAACTGCAGCATGCCAGGCCTCCCTGTCCATCACCAGCTCCCGGAGTTAACCCAGACTCACGTCCATTGAGTCAGTGATGCCATCCAGCCATCTCATCCTCTGTCATCCCCTTCTCCTCCTGCCCCCAATCCGTCCCAGCATCAGAATCTTTTCCAATGAGTCAACTCTTCGCATGAGGTGGCCAAAGTATTGAAGTTTCAGCTTTAGCATCATTCCCTCCAAAGAAATCCCAGGGCTGATCTCCTTCAGAATGAACTGGTTGGACCTCCTTGCAGTCCAAGGGACTCTCAAGAGTCTTCTCCAACACCACAGTTCAAAAGCATCAATTCTTTGGCGCTCAGCCTTCTTCACAGTCCAACTCTCACATCCATAAATGACCACAGGAAAAACCATAGCCTTGACTAGATGGACCTTTGTTGGCAAAGTAATGTCTCTGCTTTTGAATATACTATCTAGGTTGGTCATAACTTTTCTTCCAAGGAATAAGCGTCTTTTAATTTCATGGCTGCAGTCTCCATCTGCAGTGATTTTGGAGTCCCCCAAAATAAAGTCTGACACTGTTTCCACTGTTTCCCCATCTATTTCCCATGAAGTGATGGGACCAGATGCCACGATCTTCGTTTTTTGAAGGTTGAGCTTTAAGCCAACTTTTTCAGTCTCCACTTTCACTTTCATCAAGAGGATTGAATGGTTACTAACTCCCAAATCAAAGCCTTAACTTGAATGTTTCTATGTGGGTATGGGTATATGTTTCAAGTGCTGTAATAGTTCCTCCAGGATGTCATAAGGTGCTGCTTTGCTGTGTAAAATAAATGAATAATGGAGGAAGAGTATGTCCTCTGCAGACAAGACAGAGGGTTGCTCTAAGTTTCCCCTTGGGAAAGAGGTGTTGGGCTCCTTTACTCACCCAGTGGGCCTCCACTGGGGTCTCGGCTGCCGTGGGGACATTTCTGGTTGTCTCAGCTCGGGCGGTAGGTGTGCTGCTGGGTCTCCAGAGAAGGGGTTGGGATGTTGGACAGCCTACAGTGCACTGGGTGCCCCCACCTCAGAGGACTGGCCAGACCCCCTGAGGAGCCCTGCTGCAGATGGGGCTTGAGAGGAGCTGCTGGCTGTGTGCTCACAAGCTGGGGGAGAGGCGGGCTGATAGGGCGGCAGGACAGCTGTAACAGAAAGAAGCTTGCCTTCTCCCCACTACCCTCCAGTTCTGGTGGGGTGACCACGGACCACCCTCGAATCTGACTCTGTAACTGTTTTGCGAGAAACCGCACCTTGTGGATGTGGCCTGCACCCCATGTATGTGTGCACGCATCGGTATACATATGTGTGTCCATGGATTTGCAGATCACATATACTTTACTGAACTGCTGCTTGTTATAAAACTAAACAAATTTAGAAAGAATGAGATAATGTTGTTGTTGTTCAGTCACTAAGCTGTGTCCAACTCTTTGCGACTATATGGGCTGCAGCACGTCTGGCTTCCCTGTCCATCACCATCTCCTGGAGCTCGCTCAAACTCACGTCCATTGACTCAGTGAGGCCATCCGGCCATCTCATCCTCTGTCGTCGTCATCTCCTCCTGCCTTCTATCTTTCCCAGCATCAGGGTCTTTTCTAATGAGTCAACTCTTTGCATCAACTGGCCAAAGTACTGGAGCTTCAGCTTCAGCATCAGTCCTTCCAATGAATATTCAGGGTTATTTCCTTTAGGATTGACTGGTTTGATCTCCTTGCAGTCTAAGGGACTCTCAAGAGTCTTCGCCAACACCACAGTTCAACAACATTAGTTTTCTGGCACTTAGCCTTCTTAATGGTCCAACTCCCACATCCGTACATGACTACCAGAAAAACCATAGATTTGCCTATACTAACCTTTGTTGTCAAAGTGACGTCTCTGCTTTTTAATATGCTATCTAGGCTTGTCATAACTTTTCTTCCAAGGAGCAAGCATCTTTTAATTTAATGGCTGCAGTCACCATCTGAAGTGATTTTGGAGTCCAAGGAAAAGTCTGTCACTGTTCCCATTGTTTCCCCATCTATTTGCCATTAATCCATAAATGTTGATGGGACCAGATGCCATGATCTTAGTTTTTTGAATGTTGAGTTTTGAGCCAGTTTTTTTTCACTCTCCTCTTTAACCTTCTTCAAAAGGTTCCTCTTCACTTTCTGCCATCAGGGTGGTGTCATCTGCATATCTGAAGTTATTGATATTTCTCCTGGTGATCTTGATTCCCGCTTGTTCTTCATGCAGCCTGACATTTCACATGATGTACTCTGCATATAAGTTAAATAAATGGGGTAACAACATACAGGCTTGATGTACTCCTTTCCCAATTTGAACCAGCTCATTGTTCCATGTCTAGTTCTAACTGTTGCTTCTTGACCTGGATACAGGTTTCTCAGGAGGCAGGTCAGGTGGTCTGGTATTCCTTTATCTTTAAGAATTTTCCCCAGTAGTTTGTGATCCACACAGTCAAAGGCTTTAGCATACTCAATGAAGCAGAAGTAGATGTTTTTCTGGAATTCTCTTGCTTTTTCTATGATCTAGTGGATGTTGGCAATTTGATCTCTGGTTCCTTTGCCTTTTCTAAATCCCCCTTGAACATCTGGAAGTTCTTGGTCCATGTACTGTTGAAGCCTGGCTTGGAGAATTTTGAACATTACTTTACGAGCGAGTGAGATGAGTACAATTGTACAGTAGTTTGAACATCCTTTGGCATTGCCTTTCTTTGGGGTTGGAATGAAAACACCTTTTCCAGTCCTGTGGCCACTGCTGAGTTTTTCAAATTTACTGGCATATTGAGTGTAAAACTTTTACAGCATCATCTTTTAGGATTTGAAATAGCTCAGCTGAAATTCCATCACCTCCACTAGCTTTGTTCATAGTGATGCTTTCTAAGGCCCACTTGACTTCGCACTCCAAAATGTCTGGCTCTAGGTGAGTGATCACACCATTGTGCTTATCTGGGTCACTAAGATCTTTTCTATAGAGTTCTTCTGTTTATTCTTGCCACTTCTTCTTAATATCTTTTGCTTCTGTTGGGTCCATACCATTTCTGTCCTTTATTGTGCCCATCTTTGCATGAAATGTTCCCTTGGTATCTCTAATTTTCTTGAAAAGATCTCTAGTCTTTCCCATTCTATTGTTTTCCTCTATTACTTTGCATTGATCACTAAGGAAGGCTTTCTTATCTCTCCTTGTTATTCTCTGGAACTCTGCATTTAGATGGATATATCTTTCCTTTTCTCCTATGCCTTTTCCTTCTCTTCTTTTCTCAGCTATCTGTAAGACCTCCTCAGACAACCATTTTTCCTTTTTGCATTTCTTTTCCTTGGAGATGGTTTTGATCACTGCCTCTTGCACAGTGTTATAAACTTCCATTCATAGTTCTTCAGGCACTCTATCAAATCTAATCCCTTGAATCTATTTGTCACTTCCACTGTATAATTGTAAGGGATTTGATTGAGGTCATACCTGAATGGGGTGGTGTCATCCAGCAGTCTTGCTTCCAGCTTGTGGTTTATCCAGCCCAGCACCTCTTATGATGGATCCTGCATGATGTACACTGCTTCCCAGGTGGTGCTGGTGGTAAAGAACCCTCTGGCCAATACAGGAGACATAAGAAATGTGGGTCCAGTCCCTGGGTTGGGATGATCCCCTGGAGGAGGGCATTGCAACCAGCTCCAATATTCTTGCCTGGAGAATCCCAAGGCAGAGGAGCCTGGCAGGGTATATAGCCTGTAGGGTCACGAAGAGTTGGCTATGACTGAAGCAATTTAGCACGTACAGCACTCACTCTGCATATAAGTTAAATAGGCATGGTGACAATATACAGCCTTGACGTACTCCTTTCCCAATTTTGAACCAGTCCACTGTTCCATGTTCAGTTCTAACTGTTGCTTCTTGACCTGCATATAGATTTCTCAGGAGGCAAGTAAGGTGGTCTGGTAATTCTATCTCTTTAAGATAACATTGCCAATGATTAATTATTGTTGTTGAAAGTAAAAAAAAAAACCGTTGTACTCATTAATATTAATATTGTTTCAGATGCTTAGTTTTTAAATGTTTTTTCATTCTCTGTGGTTTCAGGGTATAATTATCTACTGTATCGAGGCATAATATGCAGTTAGAACATGTCTACTATTAATGATAATATAGAGAAATCCATATTTGAAAAAGTCTGAAGGATGATTTTTCATCTTCGTGACTGCTTTCTTGTTGGGTCTGATTATAGTGCCATTCCTCTGACCTCGTGTCTGAATAGTTCCCACGAGGACAAGTATCAACTCTTCCCATTTTCTATGTTAGTGTCATCATTAACAGTCTATGATTTCTTTGCAAAAATCCTTCAAATCTGACTCATTGTGTTTAGTTAAAATTGATCGTAAACCGTGTCACTGGGCAACATGAGCGACAGCACATTGAGAGGACCTGTGGAGGTGGAGGGAGGTCCACCCTCGCACCTCCTTCACCAGGACTCACAGGTGTATTTGCCACAGACCTAGTAAGGCTGCAGAGTGAGCCCTGAGTCGGTGTGACGGTGAGCGGACAGAGGAGCCTGGCAGGCTACAGTCCATGGGCTTGGAAAGAGTTGGATATGACTTAGCAACTAAACAGTATATACACTCAGTTGTTTTTGCTGATAAATGGATGAGCCAAATATAGACTTGCAGAGCTGGAAGATTCCCTGGTGCAGTTTTATCAGTTTTTGTTAGTGTTAGTCTCTCAGTTGTGTCTGACTCTTTGCAACCCTATGGGCCTGCCAGGCTCCTTTGTCCATGAGATTCTTTAGACAGGAATACCAGGGTGGCTTGCCATGCCCTCCTCCAGGGTATCTTCCCAACCTGGGGATTGAACCCAGGTCTCCCTTATTGCAGGCAGATTCTTTACTGTCTGAGCCACCAGGGAAGCCCAGTTTATAACTTCTAAGTGAGGAGATTCAGACCTGAGGATGTGGTGATCACAAAGCCTCCGAGACTGACCCAAAGAGACACTGAGGACAGATACAGGGGTCCTCTTGGTCTGAAAGTCTTCAAGGAAGTTAATAAACATGGCCATAAAATGTGGGCAAGCCTTGCTCAAGTTGAGTCGGGATGCGAGCCCAGTTATTCTTCCAGAATCCTTCCAGTTATTCTGGATTTGGACTCTTTATTTTCAAAAGTTATAGTAAAGGATTATCAGTTCAGTTCAGTTCAGTCGCTCAGTCATATCCGACTCTTCGCAACCCCATGAATCGCAGCATGCCAGGCCTCCCTGTCCATCACCAACTCCCAGAGTTCACTCAGACCCATGTCCATCGAGTCAGTGATGCCATCCAGCCATCTCATCCTCTGCCGTCCCCTTCTCCTCCTGCCCCCAATCCCTCCCAGCATCAGAGTCTTCTCCAATGAGTCAGCTCTTCGCATGAGATGGCCAAAGTACTGGAGTTTCAGCTTGAGCATCATTCCTTCCAAAGAAATCTCAGGGCTTATCTCCTTCAGAATGGACTGGTTGGATCTCCTTGCAGTCCAAGGGACTCTCAAGAGTCTTCTCCAATACCACAGTTCAAAAGCATCAATTCTTAGGCACTCAGCCTTCTTCACAGTCCAGCTTTCACATCCATACATGACTACTGGAAAAACAATAGCCTTGACTCGATGAACCTTTGTTGACAAAGTAATGTCTCTGCTTTTGAGTATGCTGTCTAGGTTGGTCATAACTTTCCTTCCAAGGAGTAAGCGTCTTTTAATTTCATGGCTGCAGTCACCATCTGCAGTGATTTTGGAGCCCAGAAAAATAAAGTCTGACACTGTTTCCACTGTTTCCCCATCTATTTCCCATGAAGTGATGGGACCAGATGTAATGATCTTCATTTTCTGAATGTTGAGCTTTAAGCCAACTTTTTCACTCTCCACTTTCACTTTCATCAAGAGGCTTTTGAGTTCCTCTTCACTTTCTGCCATAAGGGTGGTGTCATCTGCAAATCTGAGGTTATTGATATTTCTCCCGGCAATCTTGATTCCAGGTTGTGTTTCTTCCAGCCCAGCGTTTCTCATGATGTACTCTGCATATAAGTTAAATAAGCGGGGTGACAATATACAGCCTTCATGTACTCCTTTTCCTATTTGGAACCAGGCTGTTGTTCCATATCCAGTTCTAACTGTTGCTTCCTGACCTGCATACAGATTTCTCAAGAGGCAGGTCAGGTGATCTGGTATTCCCATCTCTTTCAGAATTTTCCACAGTTTATTGTGATCCACACAGTCAAAGGCTTTGGCAGAGTCAATAAAGCAGAAATAGATGTTTTTCTGGAACTCTCTTGCTTTTTCCATGATCCAGTGGATGTTGGCAATTTGATCTCTGGTTCCTCTGCCTTTTCTAAAACCAGCTTGAACATCAGGAAGTTCATGATTCACGTATTGCTTAAGCCTGGCCTGGAGAATTTTGAGCATTACTTTACTAGCATGTGCTGCTGCTGCTGCTAAGTTGCTTCAGTTGTGTCTGACTCTGTGCGACCCCATAGACGGCAGCCCAACAGGCTCCCCTGTCCCTGGGATTCTCCAGGCAAGAACACTGAAGTGGGTTGCCATTTCCTTCTCCAATGCATGAAAGTGAAAAGTAAAAGTGAAGTTGCTCAGTCGTGTCCAACTCTAGCGACCCCATGGACTGCAGCACACCAGGCTCCTCCATCCATGGAATTTTCCAGGCAAGAGTACTGGGGTGAGGTGCCATCGCCCTCCCCTACTAGCATGTGCGATGAATGCAGTTGTGCCGTAGTTTGAGCATTCTTTGGCATTGTCTTTCTTTGGGATTAGAATGAAAACTGACCTTTTCCAGTCCTGTGGCCACTGCTGAGTTTTCCAAATTTGCTGGGATATTGAGTGCAACACTTTCACAGCATCATCTTTCAGGATTTGAAATAGCTCAACTGGAATTCCATCACCTCCACTAGCTTTGTTCGTAGTGATGCTTTCTAAGGCCCACTTGACTTCACATTCCAGGATGTCTGGCTCTAGGTGTTTCCCACAAATATACATTGTCTTATTTTGAACATTTCTTGACTATCTGAACATCTCTTCTGGCCTCATCAGCATCCAAAGCTGATGTTTTGTGTGTTTCTAGGAAGCAGAGGCCCTTTCTTGTTCCCTGCTTCGTTTCTCTGGGTTAGTATCAAATGTCAGTGAATTACAGAGGACTACTGATGATCAGATGATTAATTCCTATCAAGTATTTGATGCTAAAGCTGAAACTCCAGTATTTTGGCCACCTCATGCAAAGAGTTGACTCATTGGAGAAGACTCTGATGCTGGGAGGGATTGGGGGCAGGAGGAGAAGGGGATGACAGAGGATGAGATGGCTGGATGGCATCCCTGACTCAATGGATGTGAGTCTGAGTGACCTCCGGGAGTTGGTGATGGACAGGGAGGCCTGGCGTGCTGCGTTCATGGGATCGCAAGAGTCGGACACGACTGAGCCACTGATCTGATCTGATCTGATCAAGTATTTTTGTAAAAGTGGGATGAGGGAAGAGAATATTTGATCTCAATCAGATTTTTGGTACTGTTCTTCATGCTGTCTTCTCCAGAACACTTAATAAAATCTAGATTCTCTTTCTAAGAACATTTCAAAATGAGTGAATGTCTCGGCTTTACCTTAGAAATGTCAGGAGTGAGATTTATTTACTCACTTGGAATAAAATGTAAACATTTAGAAAGTATCACTCTTATTTGGACCTTTCTCTATTGGCACCTGTCAGTGGGCTGAATGACCCATATCATGGTCTCATTTTCATTTAGGAACCATTTTTATGTCAGCTTAATTGCTTTCTACTAATGACAAAATTAAAGCTATTTCAATGCCAAAGATCCCAGAGGCAGTTCCCTTCCCATTAGTGGTGGATGGAGACATTTGACTAACCCACAAGAACACGAAAGTCTGGACCAGGGTGGGAGACAGAAGAAGAATTGGAGTGAAGAGTTGGGGGAACTCTAGGAGAAGGTGGATCAGAGCGTCAGCCAGTTCTGGGAGGGCTTCCCACTTCCCAGGCAGGGGTCCTGGTAGTGTCTTTGAGGTGCTGTTTGGGACCCGAGTGGGTTGTGGATGAGGAGTGGTTCCGGGGAGAGAGGACAGGCCTCGCACGGTCAGAGACCCAGCGTGAGCTGTCTCACCTTCACCAGATAAGGTGTCGGGGGCCTTGCCTTTCCTTCAGCTGGAGCAGGAGCCAGCTTCTCTGAGGAAGGTGACATCCCCAGAGATTACAGGGGGCCCCGTTCCGTCTTGCCCAGGACACAGACAGCAATCCACCTGTGAGGACAGGTTTGAACTGCAATCTACTTACGTATCCGTGTTTTTCACTATCGTTACACTCAGTCTGAGGGTTAAATCCATGGATAAAGAACCACAGATACAGATATGGATCTGGTGTCCATGGTGGGTCCTGGGACTAACCCCATGTATACCAATGGACACCTGTATGTCTTGGGAAAATTCAGATATTTATCCTTCGTCAATTTCTCTAATCTCATTATGAACAAAGAGTGTCAATTTTCCCTAGAGCTATACAATAGTCATATATGTGCTGGCACTCAGTGCCGGCCCTGTACCACACTGGACATGCAAACACATCAGTGTCCTTCCCCCAACCCTCCCTTGCCTCTGAGAACCTTCCTTGCCTGCAGAACCTTCCCTGCCCTCCAGAACTTTCCATCCCTCCAGAACTTTCCATGACCTCCAGACTGTCCTTACTTTTGGAACTTTCCAGAACTTTCCATCTCTCTAGAACTTTACTGATCTCCAGAACTTTCCATGACCTCCAGAACCTTCCCTGCCCTCCAGAACTTTCCCTGCCCTCCAGAACTTTCCATACATCCAGAACTTTCCTGCTTTTGAGAACCTTCTAGAACTCTGCATGCCTCTAGAACCTTCCTTCCCTGCCCACCAGAAGTTCACCGGCCCCTCTCCTGTGCATTCCTTGCTTGTCATACAATGAATTTTCCCACGTGAGAAGACTTTCATGTGGGTACTGTGTTTTTCCTTCTGTGGATAGTTATTTTGTTGTGCTTCCTAATTCTTGCCAGGAAATGCAGGTAACACTTGTGAAGTTGACTTTTACCTTTTGGGACCCTGAAGGAATAGATGTTTCTCATTAGCTGTGCTGATGAACGTGGGATTTATTAAAAAATAACAGCATGCCAAAAGGAACAAAAATCCCCAATCCTGCAACAGGCAGAATAAAAGAAATGAAATATGGCCCTAGTTTGAACCTAGAGACAGCAGGCAGAGCTTCAGGTCCAGCTTGAAAACACTTTCGAAACGCTTCTGTGTGAATGTGGTGGCCCTGGGGAAGCAGGCATTTGGGGAGGCAGGCCTTGCTCCCCACCTCCTCCTCCACAGCCTCGGTTATTTGTTGTTTGGGTCCTTTGGGGCTTGGCGTGGGGTAGCTGCTGGGGTGAGAGAGGAAAGCCCTTCTGTGGAGCCCTAATCGAGGAGCTGTCCCTAAAAAGATAGAAGGGCCGCGGCTGCTGTGCATCGCCTCCTTAGGCGTGGACTGCTGCCGGCTCCGACCTGGCAGTTTATGGCCGCCCCTGTGTCAGCCCTGAGTGGCTGAGCGGGGCCCGCAGTCTGCAGGCGCCTCGCTGGCTGCTCCAGCACCTGTGAGGGTGCTCTCTGTTTCTCTGCTCTGGGCTCTGTGTGGCTTTTGTTTGGAGTTGACCTTTGGCGGCTTCTCTGGCCCGTGTCCTAAATGAACAACTAGGAGAAACTAGAAGTGAGGTGTTTGTGGAAAGGACAAGAGAGTGAGGAGGAAGGACCCTTGCCTAGATTTGCACACTTGGTGGTGCAGGCAGGGGCGTGAGCGTGCGGACTGTGTGTGATGCTCGGCCAGTCGTGGCCTTCCAGGCCCACGGCCCAGGCTGTGAGTGGACAGCACCTGAATCTTTGGTCAGTTTGTGGTCAGAGCTGCGAGTTTGCCCTCTCTGGCAGCTCCAGTTTGGCTCAGAGCTCGCATGTTCGTCGCCTCAGAGGCTCCCTGTTTCTGTATTGGGGTTCCAGGGGTCGGGGCAGCACCGCTGTGGTAAGACCTGGCAGAGTAGCTCGGGCCCTGAGACCTGGAGGTCCTGAAGCCAGAGAGGGTGGCGGGGGTCAGAGAAGAGGCATCCTATTCCTCTGCGCCGGGTGGAGGCCTGAGGGTTAGGCTTGGCACCCGGGCAGGAAGAAGACGGGACTAAGCAGGGGCTCTGACCGACTGAGGTGAGCTTTCCCTCTGTGCTGGTCCTGGGCTTCCTCGTTCTGGGCCTGGCGCTCTGCCTTTCCTGACAGGGTGAGTGCCTGATGGTGCCAGCAGCCTGAGAATTCAGACTGGCGTGTGTGCTTGTTGCTGGAAGGAAAGGGCGGCCCACTGTGGCCTCCGTGGTCTCTCAGTCTCTTGAGAGGGTGGCCCTTCCACGGGAGAATGGGGTGCAGCTGCATTGCAGGCCCTCCAGCCCTCCTCCTGCCGATGCTGGTTCTCCTTCTCCTGTTACTGTCTGTGGCCGGGTGCCTCCTTTGTGGGCAGTGCTGAGGTGGGTGCTCACCCCCGCTCCACCCAGTGCTCCGGGCTCACCAGACCGCCCTCACCCGGCTCTCTGGCTTCTGCCCAGCCTGCAGGGGTCAGCGTCGCATCAGGTCACCGCGTGTCAGCACTGTGGGCTGGGGTGCGCCCTTTGTTTTGGGAAGGCCCAACTCAATTTCATGCTAGGCTTGCTCAGTGATGATTCGATTCCAGGAACTCAGTCCACACTCCTCACAAAGCCCAATTTGTAACCCACAGGTCAGTGTAGCCCCGGGAGGGGTGGGGAACGTGTGCCCCAGGCAGTGACACGCGTGTACCATTTCCCCTGGCCCGCCCAAGGGCTGGTCCCCGGAGATGGTGCACAGCCCTCACGTCCCGATGGCAAAGGGGCAAGTAACTGTTTCCATCAGGTCAGATCTGTTCACCTCGAAAGACTTAAAAAATTATATTGGCTCTTTTTAAATATACAATTTGATCAATTAATGTATGTTTGGCTGTGCTAGGTCTTCTTGTGTGGGCTTTTCTAGCTGCGGCAAGTGGGACTTGCTACTCCTTACAGTGCTGGGGTCTCTGCTTCTGGTGGCTTATTGTCGTGCGGCGTGGGCTGCAGGGCTCGACAGTTGTGGGGTATGGGCCTCGGTGCTCCGCGCCTGTGGAGTCTTGCTGGATCAGGGCTCGAATCCATGTTTCCTGCATTCTGGCAGATTCTCCACCACTGAGCCGAAAGGAAGTCCTCTTCTCTCTTTTTTGATGCTTCGATTTTTCTAAGACGTGATTGTGGCAGCAGCTGGTAGGGTTTTTCTTTAAGCATTTTAAATTGGAAATGTAAAGATTTGGCAACTTTTATTGATTCTCCCAATTTGAAAAAAATGGTTACTAGTTTGTGGGATTAAAAAAATGCAGACTGCTATTTTAAGGAGTATGGAGCTAACAGAAGCAGAAGATATTAAGAAGAGGTGGCAAGAATACCAGAAGAACTGTACAAAAAATCTTCACGACCCAGATAATCACGATGGTGTGATCACTGACCTAGAGCCAGACATCCTGGAATGTGAAGTCAAGTGGGCCTTAGAAAGCATCACTACGAACAAAGCTAGTGGAGGTGATGGAATTCCAGTGGAGCTATTCCAAATCCTGAAAGATGATGCTATGAAAGTGCTGCACTCAATATGCCAGCAAATTTGGAAAACTCAGCAGTGGCCACAAGATTGGAAAAGGTGAGTTTTCATCCCAATCCCAAAGAAAGACAATGCCAAAGAATGCTCAAACTACCGCACAATTCACTCATCTCACACGCTAGTAAAGTAATGCTCAAATTCTCCAAGCCAGGCTTCAGCAATATGTGAACCGTGAACTTCCTGATGTTCAAGCTGGTTTTAGAAAAGGCAGAGGAACCAGAGATCAAATTGCCAACATCTGCTGGATCATGGAAAAAGCAAAGTTCCAGAAAAACATCTATTTCTGCTTTATTGACTCTGCCAAAGCCTTTGACTGTGTGGATCACAATAAACTGTGGAAAATTCTGAGAGAGATGGGAATCCCAGACCACCTGATCTGCCTCTTGAGAAATCTGTATGCAGGTCAGGAAGCAACAGTTAGAACTGGTCATGGAACAACAGCCTGGTTCCAAATAGGAAAAGGAGTACGTCAAGGCTGTATATTGTCACCATGTTTATTTAACTTATATGCAGAGTACATCATGAGAAACGCAGGACTGGAAGAAGCACAAGTTGGAATCAAGATTGCTGGGAGAAATATCAATAACCTCAGATATGCAGATAACACCACCCTTATGGCAGAAAGTGAAGAGGAACTCAAAAGCCTCTTGATGAAAGTGAAAGTGGAGAGTGAAAAGGTTGGCTTAAAGCTCAACATTCGGAAAACGAAGATCATGGCATCTGGTCCTATCACTACATGGGAAATAGATGGAGAAACAGTGGAAACAGTATCAGACTTTATTTTTCTGGGCTCCAAAATCACTGCAGATGGTGACTGCCGCCATGAAATTAAAAGACGCTTACTTCTTGGAAGGAAAGTTATGACCAACCTAGATAGCATATTCAAAAGCAGAGACATCACTTTGCCAACAAAGGTTCGCCTAGTCAAGGCTATGGTCTTTCCTGTGGTCATGTATGGATGTGAAAGCTGGACTGTGAAGAAGGCTGAGTGCCTAAGAATTGATGCTTTTGAACTGTGGTGTTGGAGAAGACTCTTGAGAGTCCCTTGGACTGCAAGGAGCTCCAACCAGTCCATTCTGAAGGAGATCAGCCCTGGGATTTCTTTGGAAGGAATGATGCTCAAGCTGAAACTCCAGTACTTTGGCCATCTCATGGGAAGAGTTGACTCATTGGAGAAGACTCTGATGCTGGGAGGGATTGGGGGCAGGAGGAGAAGGGGACGACAGAGGATGAGATGGCTGGATGGCATCACTGACTCGATGGATGTGAGTCTGAGTGACCTCCGGGAGTTGGTGATGGACAGGGAGGCCTGGCGTGCTGCAGTTCATGGGGTCGCAAAGAGTTGGACACGACTGAGCGACTGATCTGATCTGATCTGATCTGATGTTTTAAATTTCAGTTTTATTGTATACAGCTGACATACAGCACTGTGTAAGTTCGAGGTATACAGTGTTATGATTTGACTTCCATTTATCGTGAAGTGATTACAGTAAGTTTAGTTAACTTACATCTACCATATACATAACAAAAAAAAAAAAAAGGAAGCAAAGCTTTTTCCCTTGGGATGAGAGCTTTGAAGATCTGCTCTCAGCAACTTTCGATGCACTGCGTGAAGCACCCCCTGCACCGCTGATGCAGCGTTTCTGTGAGTGTGGAGAGTGGATGGTCTGCCCCCGGAACTTTTCTGGGTATCTGTGGTAAGTATCACAGTGGGTGCCGCATGTACATCAGGCATGTGACTGACAGCAATATTTGAAGACCTTCTTTCCCTGCAGATTCCCTTGTATGTCAGAAAAAGGAAATCTAGTCTAAAAGTTGTTGTTTTTCCTCCCAGACCAAGGACCCCAGAAGGAATGATTTAATGCCTCTATCATGTCTGTGAGTAACAGAAAAAAAGGAAGGGGTTTCGTGATATTATGAGTGACTGAATTCTCTACTCTCTGGGGACCTCAGCTTCCCTGTCTGTCTAATAAGAAAGTTGAACTAGTCGTATTTGTATAGGTGTACAGTTTGTAAACACTTGCTGTTCAGTCGCCCAGTTGTGTCCGACCATTTGTGACCCCATGGATTGCAGCACGCCAGGCCTCCCAGACCTCACCATCGCCTGGAGTTTGCCCAAGTTCGCGTCCATTGCATCAGTAATGCCATCCAGCCATCTCATCCTCTAACGCCCTCTTCTGCTCTCAGTTTTTCCCAGCATCAGGGACTTTTCCAGCGAGTTGGCTCTTCACATCAGATGACCAAAATACTAGAGCTTCAGCTTGAGCATTCCAATGAGTATTCAGGGTGATTCCCCCAAAACTGACTGCTTTGACCTCCTTGCTGTTAAGGGACTCTCAGGAGTCTTCTCCAGCACCACAGTTTGAAGGCATCGATTCTTTGGTGCTCTGCCTTTACGGTCCAGCTCTCCCAACTGCACGTGACCACTGGGAAGACCATAGCCTTGACTAAACAGACCTTTGTTGGCAGAGTAATGTTTCTGCTTTTCAATACACCGTCTAGGTTTGTCGTAGCTTTTCTGCCAAGAAGCAGTTGCCTTCTGATTTCATACCACCATAGTGATTTTGGAGCCCAAGAAGAGGAAATCTGTCACCACTTCCACCTTTTTCCCTCTACTTGCCATGAAGTAATGAGGCCGGATGCCATGATCTTAGTTTCTTTAATATTTAGTTTTAAACTGGCTCTTTCAGTCTCCTCTTTCACCCTCAGCAAGAGGCTCTTTACTTTCCCTTCTCTTTCTGCCACTGGAATGGTATCATCCACATATCTGAGGTCGTTGATGCTTCCCCTGCCTATCTTGGTTCCTGCCTGAACTCATACAGCCCGGCATTTCCCATGGCATGCTCAGCATACAAACAGGATAGCAGCAAGCAGCCCTGTCGTACTCTTCTCAATCTTGAACCAATCAGTTCTATACGGGGTTTTAACTGTTGCTTCTTGATCTGCATACAGGTTTCTCAGGAGGCAGGTAAGAGGGCCTGGTATTCCCATCTCTTTAAGGGCTTTCCACAGTTTGTATAATTCATAGGCTTTAATGTAGTTAGTAAAACAAAGGTAGATGTTTTTCTGGAATTCTCTTGCTTTCTCTATGATCCAGTGAATGTTGGCAATTTGGTCTCTGGTTCCTCTGCCTTTTCTAAACCCACATCAAACATCTGGAAGTTCTTGGTTTGCATAATGCTTAGCATGCAAGATTTTAATCATGACTGTACTAGCATGGGAGATGGATGCAATTGTCCGATGGTTAGAACATTCTTTAGTACTACCCTTCTTGGGAACTGGGGTGACATTAACCTTTTCCAGTCCTGTGGCTACTACTGGGTCTTCCAGATTTGCTGATATAGTGAATGCAACACCTTGACAGCATCATCCTTTAGGGCTTTTGGTGTCTCTACTGGAACTGCATCACATCCACTAGTTTTATTTATAGCAGTGCTTCCTAAGGCCTACTTAACATCACAGTCCAGAATGCCTGGCTCTGGGTGGCTGACCACACCTTTGTAGTAATCCAGTTCATTAAGCTCTTTTTTGTACAGTGCTTCTGTGTATTCTTTCCATCTCTTATTGATCTCCTTAGCATCTAATAGATCTCTACCATTTCTGTCCTTTATTATGCCCATCTTTGGGTGAAATGTTCCCTTGACATTTCCCATTTTCCTGAAGAGATCTCTAGTCTTTCCTCTTTTGCTGTTGTTTTTTTCTAGTTTTATGCAATGTTCACTGAAGAAGGCCTTCTTGTCTCTCCTTTTTATTCTCTGGAAATCTGTGTTTATTTGGATGTACTTTTCTCTTTCTCCCTTGCTTTTCACTTCTTTTCATTCTTCACCTGTTTTTCAGTTCAGTTCAGTTCAATCGCTCAGTCCTGTCTGACTCTTTGTGACCCCATGGACTGCAGCATGCCAGGCCTCCCTGTCCCTCACCAACTCCTGGAGTCTACTCAAACTCATGTCCATGGAGTTGATGATGCCATCCAACCATCTCGTCCTCTGTCATCCTCTTCTCCTCCTGCCTTCAGTCTTTTCCAGCATCAGGGTCTTTTCCAATGAGTCAGCTCTTCGCATCAGGTGGCCAAAGTATTGGAGTTTCAGCTTCAACATCAGTCCTTCCAATGAATACCCAAGACTGATCTCCTTAAGGATGGATTTGTTGGATCTCTTCGCAGTCCAAGGGACTCTCAAGAGTCTTTTCCAACACCACAGTTCAAAAGCATCAATTCTTCGGTGCTCAGCTTTCTTTATAGTCCAACTCTCACATCCATACATGACTACTGGAAAAACCATAGCTTTGACTAGACTGACCTTTGTTGGCCAAGTAATGTCTCTGCTTTTTAATATGGTGTCTAAGTTGGTCAGCTGTTTTTAAGTCTCCTCAGATAACCACTTTGCCTTCTTGTTTTTCTTTTTCTTTGGGATGGTTTTGTTTGCTGCGTCCTGTACAATATTATATACTTCCATCCATAGTTCTTCAGGCATCCTGTTTACTAGATATAATCCCTTGAATCTATTCATTACCTCCACTGCATATTCATAGGGGATTTGATTTAAGTTGTTCCTGGCTGGCCTAGTGGTTTTCCCTGCTTTCTTTAGTTTAAGCCTGAATTTTGCCATGAGAAGCTGATGGGCTGAGCCACCGTCAGCTCCAGGTCCTGTTTTTGCTGACTGTGTACAGCTTTTCCATCTTTGGCTACAGAGAATGTAGTCAGTTTGATTTTGGTGTTGGCCATTCGGTGATGTCCGTGTGTAAGCACCAGTTTTCATACCTAAAGGAGTCGCCTTTGTTCGGTCTCAGCTGATGTAGCTGGCAGTGTGCTGGGCATCTCTGCGTCCGGGACAGCCTGCTACCCATCCTGGACCTTGGGGCTGGGCATGTCCCCTCGCCGAGAGTCCTTCATCTCTGCTCCTCCTCCCTGAGCACTCGCCGCAGAAGGCGCCTTCCTCTCCCTCCGTCCTGGACGCCCTCCTTCCTCCAGCATTTCCAACCTTTAATTAACTTGGACGTTGGGTTGCCTGCTTCAGGGGTGGGCCAGGCTGCCCAGCACAGGTCAGGAATGTGTGTCTTTCAGATAATGAGTGAGCCTGGGGGTCTGGAGGGAGCCCTCAGAGTCAGCCTTGACATTTTACATCGCCATAATGAAAAGCCTTCCTAAAATACACGCTGCCTGGGTAATGTCTGATGTTTCTGCTCGGAGGGTGGAAGTGCAATCGCAGGCAGCACGGCCTCAGCCAGCCTGGTTGCCACAGTGACAGGACAGGCTGTCGGGAGCCCAGAGAAGCTGGGAAGCAACCCCACACGTATCCAGAGATGTGCAGCGGAAGGTGCGTTTCATTCGTTCAGCTGATGAAGGCCTTTCGGCCTCCGTTACCGCTGGGTCACTTCCAGGGCTTCAGTGCTTTCTCATGGACCCGCCACGGGCAGCGCTGTCGTCACCTGCGAGGACCTGGGAGCTGTGCCCCACGCACTGTGAGGATGAAAATCCTTTTCTCCTCTGGAGATGTTCAAAGGGAGGGATCCTGGGAGCTCAGAGAGGACCTTGATTGTGTCAGTCAAGGGCCCCCCCGCCTTTGAGGTCGCAAGCACAGGGACGTCAGCACCCTGGGTTGAATGCGGGCTGCCCTGCGGGTGAGCGCAGACGCGGGCAGGAAGGCAGGCCGTGGGGTCGTAGGTGGGCCTGGAGGGCTCTGCAGTGGGCGCTGAGCCTCTGTCTGATGGGCTTGGCATGCCGTATTCAGGAGCTAATGGCACTTTTTGCCCGCTCTGGTTGGGCTTCAGTGTCTTCAGACCAGTTTGTAATCTCGTGGAGAGGTTTTCAGGAGGAGGAAATGGCTCCGACAAAGACTTCTTGGGGTGCTGCTGTGGTCGATGAGTGGGCTTGGGCTCAGATGAGGGGAGGCAGACCCCTCTGTGCCTCCCTCTGTGGTCCTGGAAGGGGCGCTTTGCACAAATGCTGGAGTCAGATTGTTCCTGTTTGTCGTGCGGAGTCATGACGCGGCAGAGCAAGTCTGCTCTGGGGACTCCACTTGGACGCTTGGCTGAGGCTGAGTGAGTCACATGTGCAGTTACGGGCCCTCACCATGCTGGGTTTCCCAGGGAAGCTGCACTCCTGTGGGCACGGCCACTTAGTGCTGGGCTGGACGGAGCCTGGTGGCCCCTAGGTGGAGGTGACCTGCTGGTGGCGGTGGCTCCGTCTCCTCCTCCAGGTAGGACTCTGCCAACTGCAAAGCTCCCCTTGCAGATGGCAGTACTGCGAAGGTGCTTATTTAGCTCTGTTTTGACTGTCTGTGTCTTGTTGTCACAAATACTGCCTGCATGAACTGCGTATTTGCAGTTAAAAGGTAACCCTTGCTGCAAGTACAGTCAGATCCCATGGCTTAGACTTCAGGCAGTGTGGGGCACCTTCGCTCGTGGGACCTTAACGGTTTAGAAGGGGGAAGCCTCCTGCCTGTTTGGTCTGACCTTGCCTCTCTCCCTCCGTATGGCACATCCTGGGGCTGCTCTCTGTCCCAGGGCCTGGACCTGGTCTCTGGTTGCTTCTCCCAGATGCAGACCCCGTGGAGAAGCAAGAGCTGGCATGAGGGACAGCATGGCCCTGTGGCCCATGGCGCAGTTCTTCTCAGGCTTGCGTGTGCTTCTCTATGCTCAGCAAGATGCTCACCCGTCCTCCTTTGTGTTCCTGCTGACTGAGGTCACAGAGCCTGTTCTGGGGTGAAGGACTGGGCTGCTGGCTGGGCCTCAGCTGTCCTGTAAGTAAACATGTGCAGGTGAAAGCAAAGCAGAATGGATCTAAACGGAGGTGGGGACACAGTTGGGGTAAGGGGATCGGGGAGGTGCGCCCAGGGCGTCCGTCGCTGGGACGGGGCAGGCACTCCCAGGCTGGCTCTCTGCTCACGTGTCACCCTGGGCTCGGGGGCTGCTCACGTTCTTGTTCGGTCTCTACGCCTTGCAGAGCACGGGGTGACCCACGGAGGTGTGAGGGCGCCCCTGCCTCTTTACTCCTGGTGGGAGTGGGGTCGCCTCAGCTTCTGCACAGATCTTCACACGCATAGATCTTCATGTGCACAGGTCTTCACGTGCACAGATCTTCACGTGCACAGGTCTTCACGTGCACAGATCCTCACGTGCACAGATCCTCGCATGCACAGATCCTCGCTTGCACAGATCCTCGCGTGCACAAATCTTCGCGTGCACAGATCTTCGCGGCTGCATTTTTCTGTGACAAAATGGTCCTGGAAACAACTTCTTTTTTGGAAAGAAGTTGAATGCGTGCTGTATTCATACCACAGAATCTGCAGCTGTTGGAAAGAATGGAGTGGACGAGTCTTTGGAGGTGCAGTGAATGATCCTCGGAGGAAAGTTGGCCCCTGGAGAGCTTGCTGTGGGCCTGCGCCACCCTGCCCTCTGTCCCTGTGGTCTGCTGTAATCCTTGCCACTGCCCTGTGCTGGGCGCTCCTCTGACGGGTGTTCCATAGATGCACTCAGGCTTCAGCTCTCAACTGAGCCAGTGAATGTCAGGTGTGAAGAAGCACCCCACTCCAGGTTCTAAATGTATATACATGTTGCCTGTAAGTAGAAAAGACTGCTCATTAAAAGATGGGAATCTTTTCAAAGTTCACTGGGGAATGGGATGAAGGGAGGTGGGGTGGGTCTGTGGAGCCCCCTGGGGTCTCAGGCCCCCTTCCCATTTTCCTGCCAGGCTGGGCCTGTTTCAGGCTGTGGGGCTGGCTGAAGGCTGCAGGCCCACACTGACAAGGATGCCCAGATGCCAGAGGCAGGAGCGCACGTCCGGCGCTCCTATTCAAGCGGCCGGGCGCGGCTGAATGCAGCGTGATTAGCTCGTGTGGGAGAGGCGCTCATTGCCATCGAGTCGTGTTTCTGAGGTTTTGCCGCTCAGTTGTTTCTCCAGCCTGCACCAGCTGGGTGTCGGCACTGCCTCCCCCGGATTTCAAATTAGGGAACATCAGGCCAATTTGCACACTGCTGCATGAATGTGGATTGCATTCATTATGCTTCTGGTTCTTCCTGAGCCCCCTGTGTCCGTTACATTTGAATCCTTCCGGTGTCACACTTCAAGAAAAGGGCATTGGTGAGTAGTTAAGGCTGGATGATCCATCAGTGATTCAGCCTTTTCCAAGAAGCCACTTCAAGAAATACCGCTCCCCACCCCTAGACTTCAGCTGTGAGTCTGTGCTCCTGCCCCCACCCTGCCAGGACTTCAGCTGTGAGTTTGTGGTCCTCCCCCCACCAGATTTCAGCTGTGAGTCTGTGGTCCTGCCCCCCACCCCCAAGACTTCAGCTGTGAGTCTGTGGTCCTGCCCCCCCACCCAAGACTTCAGCTGTGGGTCTGTGGTCCTGCCCCCCCAAGACTTCAGCTGTGGGTCTGTGGTCCTGTCCACCCCCCAACTTCAGCTGTGAGTTTGTGGTCCTACCCCCTGTGCCCCAAGACTTCAGCTGTGAGTCTGTGGTCCTGCCCCTCCTCCCAGACTTCAGCTGTGAGTCTATGGTCCTACCCCTCCGCCCCCCAAGACTTCAGCTGTGGGTCTGTGGTCCTGTCCACCCTCCCGACTTCAGCTGTGAGTCTGTGGTCCTACCCCTCCGCCCCTCAAGACTTCAGCTGTGAGTCTGTGGTCCTGTCCCCACTAGACTTCAGCTATGAGTCTGTGGTCCTTCCCCCGCCCCTAAGAGTCAACTGTGAGTCTGTAGTCCTACCCCTCCACCCCCCAAGACTTCAGCTGTGAGTCTGTGGTCCTACCCTTCCATCCCGCAAGACTTCAGCTGTGGGTCTGTGGTCTTGCCCCTCACCCCGAGACTTCAGCTGTGACTCTGCGGTCCTGTCCCCACTAGACTTCAGCTGCGGGTCTGTGGTCTTGCCCCTCACCCCGAGACTTCAGCTGTGACTCTGCAGGTCCTGTCCCCACTAGACTTCAGCTGTGAGTCTGTGGTCCTACCCCCTGCCCCCCAAGACTTCAGCTGTGAGTCTGTGGTCCCCCCCTAGCCTTGTCCTCCCCCTGCCCCGCAAGACTTCAGCTGTGAGTCTACAGTCCTGTCCCCACTAGACTTCAGCTGTGGGTCTGTGGTCCTGCCCCTCACCCCGAGACGTCAGCTGTGAGTCTGTGATCCTGCCTCATTGGCAGAGGTTATGGCTCTCATGTCTCTCCGTCCCAGGTACTGTCCTTGTCTGCATGAGGCAGTGGATGGTCTGTGCATGAGGGTTTGGCCATGGTGGGCAGTTTCTCTGCAGCCAGGAGGACCACTGTCTGCCTCAGAGAACAATTGCTGTAGGACACACAGAACTGCCAGCGTTTCCAAACCTGGATCCACTCACCAGATGCACAGCAAAGCGGTCTGCTGACGCGAGGTTGTGGTGAGGGGAAGCTCAGTGTTCATTGCAGGGCCAAGCATGGAGAGCGGGCAGCTCGGGCTTAAAAGACCCGAACTTCCTGATGGCTCTCAGGGGAGGGGCTTTAAAGACAAGGTAAGGAGAGGGGTCCCAGGGTTGTGATCAACCTGTGCACACGCTCTGACTGTTGGTGGTGAGGCAGAGGGTCCCAGGGTTATCATCAGCCTGTGCACACTTCTCTGACTGTTGGTGGTGAGGGAGAGGGTCCCAGGGTTGTGATCAGCCTGGGCACACACTCTGACTGTTGGTGGTGAGGGAGAGGGTCCTAGGGTAGTGATCAGCCTGTGCACACTGACTGTTGGTAGTGAGGGAGAGGGTCCCAGGGTCATGATCATCCTGTGCACACTTGTCTGACTGTTGGTGGTGAGGGAGAGGGTCCCAGGGTCATGATCATTCTGTGCACACTTCTCTGACTGTTGGTGGTGAGGGAGAGGGTCCCAGGGTTGTGATCATCCTGTGCACACTTCTCTGTTGGTGGTGAGGGACTGGGTCCTAGGGTTGTGATCAGCCTGTGCATACACTATGACTGTTGGTGGTGAGGGAGAGGGTCCCAGGGTTGTGATCAGCCTGGGCACACACTCTGACTGTTGGTGGTGAGGGAGAGGGTCCCAGGGTCATGCTCATCCTGTGCACACTTCTCTGACTGTTGGTTGTGAGGGACAGGGTTCCAGAGTGTGTGATCAGCCTGTGCACACTGACTGTTGGTGGTGAGGGAGAGGGTCCTAGGGTAGTGATCAGCCTGTGCACTCTCTCTGACTGTTGGTGGTGAGGGACAGGGTTCCAGGGTATGTGATCAGCCTGTGCACACTGACTGTTGGTAGTGAGGGAGAGGGTCCCAGGGTCATGATCATCCTGTGCACACTTCTCTGACTGTTGGTGGTGAGGGACAGGGTTCCAGGGTGTATGATCAGCCTGTGCACACTGACTGTTGGTGGTGAGGGAGAGGGTCCTAAGATAGTGATCAGCCTGTGCACACTCTCTGACTGTTGGTGAGGGAGAGGATCCCAGGGTGTGTGATCAGCCTGTTCACACTCTCTGTTGGTGGTGATGGAGAGGGACCCAGCGTGTATGGTCAGCCTGTGCCCACTTCTCTGACTTTTGGTGGTGAGGAGAGGGTTCCAGGGTCATGATCAGCATGTGCACACTTCTCTGACTGTTGGTGTTGAGGGAGAGGGTCCCAGGGTGTGTGATTAGCTTGGGTACACTCTTTGTTGGTGGTGAGGGATAGGGTCCCAGGGTTGTGATCACCCTGTGCACACTTCTCTGACTGTTGGTGGTGAGGGAGAGGGTCCCAGGGTTATCATCAGCCTGTGCACACTTCTCTGTTGGTGGTGAGGTGTCAGGGCGATATTTTGGGACCTCAATCACCAGCGTCTCGTTCCAGCCGGCCCAGGCTCTGTGTGCTGGTATCAGCATTAGCTCCTTCCCCTGGTGGGCTTGGCATCTCTGCAGAACAGCTCCTATGGTTCAGGATATTGTCTATGGCCTTTGAGGTCTTGACTGTTATATGTCTCAACTCTTTACTGTTTTGTCTTTCTTGATTGTTTTTGCATTTTCTTATTTTTCTGATTAAATTTGCTCTTTGCAACTTGGGAAAGACCTAGGAGGCTAAACCTTTTAGAAACAAAAGGTTGGGGCGTAAGGAGGCTCTGCCCCCAGGAAGGCCCTCCCAGTGTCCTGCTTGGTGTCACAGCCTCAGAGCGGGGAGATACTATGTGCCTTTGAAGGAGACAGTGCTCAGAGTGAGAAAGGCGTTTACGTCTCTGGTTGGCACTAACCTGCTCCGTCCACAGAGCTGGCTCCTGTCACATCCTGGCGTGGCCCTGCGCCCCTCTCTCGTGCTCCAGCCTGGATTTCTGCTGCAGGCCTTCCAGCCCCGAGGAAGAGGCTGTGGCGGCACAGCAGAGGACAGGCTCTGTGAACTACTGAGCCCCTGGGGACTGAGGTGCCTCCTGCTCACCGTGTTACTCAGCCTCCCGGGCCAGTGCCAGCATGTGCTGTCAGCCCTGAACGCCCGAGGGTGACGGGAAATGTCCCTCGAGCGCTGGCTCTGTCTGTGGAAGGCGGAGGGGGCCCTCATGTCCACAGGCTCTGGGTGTGGCCGTGTGGACTTGGTTCACTGGTCCCTTTTGGGTGAAGGTAGGTGGAAACAGGGCTTGCGCCCCTCTCCATCTCAGAAGACGGGGGCGGGGGTCAGGTGGTCTCAGGAGGACTCATGTCGTTGGCCTCCGTGACGCCTCCCATGGCCCTAGACCTACGCTTGCAGGTCTCACTGTTGAGATGTTCAGAGACCTCCGTCTGTGCACAGCCTTCAGGTTGCTTTCTCAGTGCTCACACTCACCCAGACCGTGGAGTCCCTGCTGAGGAATCCCGTGTGATCTCGGGAGTGGCACGTTCGCCACAGGGACGCCCGCCTGGCAAGCAGCCTCTGTCTCCACAGAGATTGTCCACTGAGAGGTGATCAAGTCATTGGGGGATGCCTTAGAATGCGGCTGCAGGTTTGGAGGCATGATTCCGCATTTCTAGGGCTGCATCTGGAGAGGAGGAGTTTGTGCCTGTCAGCTCTGACCTAGGCAGGGGGAGCCACACCCTCCTCCTGGAGGCATGTTGGGGGTTTCCTCGTCTGACGGTGGGGCGGGCGGCTGGGCTGCACCCATGGTCTCTCGGGACTCAGTGCGGCATCTGGTCCCGGGTATGCAGAGGGCAGGCCCTGCTGTTCCCACTCACTGAGCTCCGAGAGCTTGGCCCCTAGTTGGCACTCAGTAAATGCCACTTTCCACTTTCCCCTGACGACAAACTAAAGACAACGCTGTATGTTTCCCCTCACTGGGTCAGAACATTTACTTATCATTCTGTCACCTCATTAGAAATCATGTAATGTAAACATGAACATATGCCCCCTTCTTATATCCAGAGTAACTGAAAGCAGAGAGATCCTTGATGTTCACACCAGCATTATTCACCAGAGCCAAACTGGGGGAGTGAGCCAAGTACCCATCGAGGGATGAGTGGTCCTTCCACACGGTGGAATATTAGTCAGCCTTGATCTGAACTTGGTGGACATTATGCACAGGGAAATGAGCCAGTCCCCTGGGGCCAAGCACTATGACTCACTTCTGTGAGGCCCCTGGAGCCGTCAGACTTGTGGATAGAGAGCAGGATGGTGGGGCCAGGGACTGGGGTGGAGAGTTTGTGCTCCATGGGGACAGTTTCAGATTTGTAAGATGGGAAAGTTGGAGAGGTCTGTTGCACAAAATGTGCAAATACTTAACACTTAAAAATGATCATGGTGATAAATTTTGTGAAATGTGCTTTTTATCACATTGACAAGGTTAAAATGGATAAATGGGAAGAGAAGAGCAGGGAGGATTTGGTTTTGAAGTGGTGTCCCCGCGTGGCATTGTGTGGTGCCCTGCGCCCCCGGCCTGGGCCGCAGCTGAGTACAGTGGCTGCATGCGCCCCTCCCCGCCGGCCCGGGCTGGGGAGGAGGGGGACCTGCTCCTCACCCCTTCCCCGGGGCCATAGCCGCTGTGTCACCTGCACAGTGTGTTGAGGCTGTTTTCCTCCTCCACATGACAGAACAGCCATCTTCACGAACCCTCGCGGGCGGTGACTGTGGGGGCCGAAGCGTGTCCCCGGGTGCCTGGGTGCCAGGCTGTCGGTGCAGCAGGTGCCCTCCTCGCCGCTGGGGCTCCCAGGAGTACTCTGGTCCTCTGCGTCTTCCTCCCAAGTTCCATTTTCATCTACAAGACCAAGGCTTCTAAGCTTCCTCCTGGTGCCGACACACACCGGGATGTTCCTGCCGGCTCTGTGGCAGCTGTCAGGGTGCAGGGCTGCCTCGGGGGGTTGGCAGACCGTGGGCAGCCTGGGTGGGTGCGCTGGGTGATAGCCCACCCCAGCCAGCGCCAGGCAGAGCAGCTCTACTTCTGCCCTGCATGTCCTTGAAAGGACTCAACCTCCACTTTACAGACAGCAGGCGAGGGCTGGGGCCCAGGGGCAAGCCCCTTTCCCAAAGCCCATGCCCAGGCGGGGGTCTCTGAGCAGTGCGTTGTCCTAATCAGACGCTACTGGGTGCGAGAGGCGCTGGCAGCAGGGATCTCAGCGCAGTTGCTCAGCTCCGCCCCGAGGGCAGGTCTGCTGCAGGCTGGCACAGGCGTCTGCTGCTGTCGAGCACTTTCTAGGCAAGAGCCGGGTCCTGGGAGCAACCCTGGAGACGTCCCGGCTCCTGCAAAAGGCCACACAGGCCCGAGAGGCAGGGCCAGCATGCCTTCTGGGGTGGGGTCGGGGGGGTCAGGTCCACGGCTGCCAGAGGGGCCTCTGGGGTGTCCCTGGGTGCAGAGGGGAGCGGGGGGTGGGGGCTGTGTCTAGGACGTAAGGACGATGCTTCCTTCACCACCATGGCCCATGCTCTCATGGGAACTCCGCAGCCGAGCTCCCTGTGACTTTGGGGGCACAGTGGCAGGCCCTCTTGGGCCTGTACGGGGCCGTCCAGCAGGGCTGCTCTGTGGGGCTGGCGGGACAGAGCTGCCCGGCCCACCCCAGACTTGCGTTTGGGTCCTAACTGACACCAGGCTGCGTCTTGTGCCCTCTGGGCTCCTGCCCTGGACTCCAGCTCTGCCGGCTTCTGTGGATCCACTGCCCTTGCATTATTCAAGGAGGAACTGGATCCACACAGGAAACCCCAGGGGAGGAGCACAGCAGTGGTTATCTCTGCCTTCTGAGGGCACACACAGGGTAAAATGAGGCTTGCAGTCAGGGACCACAGCTTTCCTGGGGGCTCAGTGAGCTTTAGTTTGTTCTGTTAACTGGTGCATGGAGCCTAGTGCAGCCCTGCAAGTGTCCTCAAAGCACTGTGGGCGGGGCGGGGCTGTGCGTGGTCATAGGTTGGCAGCTGTGAAGGCACTCAGGGAATGCTGGCTGCCGCCGTGAACTCAGCGCTTCCAGGACTCTGCAGTAAGGGTCCTCCATTTCCAAGGGAAATAGGCTGCTGACCCACCTGAAGACCATTCTGAGGGGGTTTGGGTCTTCTAGAAGAGGAAGCAAGAATAAAGCAACTTGAAAAGTCAGCTCTCCCTGCAGAGAAATCAGTGCCATGGGGTCACTGGTGTGCGCTAAGCAGGACAGTGGACAGAGGTCCGCAGAAAGGAGTGCGGGCCAGAGGGCAGCTCTGTGAATCTCTGGCTGCTCAACAGCCTGTGCGTTGCACCTGCTCCATGGCCTCGCTCTGGGGGTAGGGGGCACTGGACATGCGCAGCTGCCCTCCTGCCCAGCAGGTACCCACTCAGTGTGCAAGTACTCTGGGGAGACTTGTGATCTGTGACCACTGTGCATGCCCTGGGGAGATAAGGTGTGACCCCTGACCACTGTGCATGCCCTAGGGAGAGAAGGTGTGACCCCTGACCACTGTGCACTCCCTGGGGAGGGAAGGTGTGAGCTGTAACCACTGTGCACTCCCTGTGGAGAGAAGGTGTGACCCCTGACCACTGTGCACACCCTGGGGAGGGAAGGTGTGAGCTGTAACCACTGTGCACTCCCTGTGGAGAGAAGGTGTGACCCCTGACCACTGTGCACGCCCTGGGGAGGGAAGGTGTGAGCTGTAACCACTGTGCACTCCCTGTGGAGAGAAGGTGTGACCCCTGACCAGTGTGCATGCCCTAGGGAGAGAAGGTGTGACCCCTGACCACTGTGCACGCCCTGGGGAGGGAAGGTGTGAGCTGTAACTACTGTGTGCTCTCTGGGGAGAGAAGGTGTGAGCTGTAACCACTGTGCATTCCCTGTGGAGAGAAGGTGTGACCCCTGACCACTGTGCACGCCCTGGGGGGGGAAGGTGTGAGCTGTAACTACTGTGTGCTCTCTGGGGAGAGAAGGTGTGACCCCTGACCAGTGTGCACGCCCTGGGGAGAGAAGATGTGAGCTCTATGCACTCCCTGTGGAGGGAAGGTGTGACCTGTGACCACTTGTCATGCACGCACCCTGGGGAGGGAAGGTGTGAGCTGTAACCACTGTGCACTCCCTGTGGAGAGAAGGTGTGACCCCTGACCACTGTGCATGCCCTAGGGAGAGAAGGTGTGACCCCTGACCACTGTGCACTCCCTGGGGAGGGAAGGTGTGAGCTGTAACTACTGTGTGCTCTCTGGGGAGAGAAGGTGTGACCCCTGACCAGTGTGCACGCCCTGGGGAGAGAAGGTGTGAGCTCTATGCACTCCCTGTGGAGGGAAGGTGTGACCTGTGACCACTTGTCATGCATGCACCCTGGGGAGGGAAGGTGTGACCTCTGACTTGATGGTTGTAGACACAGGCGCTCTTCTCAGCCCATGCCCTCCTGGCTGCCAGCACGGGCAGCACCTGGTGGGGTGACAGCGGGGCTCCCATGGAAGGTCATGCTGGCCAGTCTCCTTCCTCCGCACTGGCCCTCTGATCACCTCAGTCGTATTTCACTTATTTCTCAGGGGACAGAGGCTGCTTCTGTCCAGTGAGCACGTGCTTTCAGAGAGTGACCTTGAGGAGCAGCCAGTGGACGCCTCCAGGCTGCATGCACGTTGCCAACAGCGACTTGTGAACGGTCCAAAGCTGTGCTCAGAGACTGTGGCACAGGAACCCCCGTCTCCAGGGCAAGTGGGACTCTCAAGATGCTGGCACGTTCTCGTCCGTGGAGCTGAAGCTGAGTCCCCTGTGCCCCTGAGCCAGGAGAGTGTGTCCATGGCCGTGCTTCCTGCTGCTTTCTTGCTCGCTCCCAGGACACAGCCCGACCCCAGACTCCTCACTGTCACCACGCCCTGTTGGCATCCCAGAGTCCCCTGGAATGTGCCGCAGGCCGGACGGAGCCTCTGGCTGTGTTGCTGTCCAGTTTGTTGAGGGCTCTCCCAGGGTGATGGTGAGGGGTCAGGCCTGGCTCTCTTGAGATCTACTGGACGTTAGGGTGGGCCTAGGAATTCCTCCGAGAGTGAGAGGGTGACATGCCCCTTGTACGTCTGCATTTCTGCATCTCAGTTTCCTCAAATGTAAAGTGGGCCCTGCAGTCCCTGCCCCGAGGGCTGGGAGGATCGACTGAAATGCAGTGGAGCGCATCCAAGTCAGGAGGCGCTCAGTGGGCTGGACCGTCACTGACCTCTCCCTTGGCAACGGACCAGCTGGGGATCAGTTGCCAGCTGCTCGGGGTCAAACATTTTGGTAAAGGTCCAGTGTGCAGATGTTGCAGTGAAAATGTAAATGCTTTGCTAACAGACGTGACACAGTTATGTCTTAATAGTGAAGTGAGCTCTGAGCTTCCTGGCAGCCAAAGCAAAAACAAAAACTCATCACACCCCACAGCTTATATTCACAGATCAAAGGAAGCATGGCAAAGGAGCTGTGCACCTTTGTTTCAACAAAGGCCCCACCTGGGCACGGAATCACCTTTAGCTTCTCATGGGAGAGTTCAGAACTGGGCCCTGAGTGGGAGGCGTGTTTCCAGTTGGATGGGGAGGACAGCGAGGGAGCCGGAGGCCAGGTCCAGCCTCACGTCCTGCTCCTGCTTCTAGCGGAGCTTGCTGGCTCAGCGGGTGCAGAGTCTCCCTGGCGTGGTCTCAGCTGTAATTGCTCCTCAGTTACATCTTGTAACATTGAGGAGTCTTGAAGGAAGAGGGGCCATGAAGCGATCCCGGGGGACAGCAGTTTAGAACAGAGTGCCTGGTCACCTGCTGCTGGCCTGGGGGCCCTTGCTTCCCCTCCATGAGGTCTCTCCAGGGCCCCGTGTTGCATCTGTGCGGCTCCAGTAGCAGGTGTGGGGCTCAGGAAGCAGCTCCGTGGTGCTGTTTTGAGAGGGCGCTAATTCAAGGCCCTGCAGACGCCTGTCTGGGCTGAAAGTGACTGTTTCAAAGCATTTACATTTTCACCGCAACATCTGCAGTGCTGGGAAGGGGGCGGGGAGGGAAGGGACCGACACGTGCGTGTCACTGGGGGGAGGCTGGAGGCTACGTAGGAACTAGAGGGCTTCTAGGCTTTGTGTGCCGACAGTTGTTCTCGAGGGTAGGGAAGGTTCGATGGAACACTGACGTGGCCAACCTGTGCCCCACCCACCCCTTTTGGACCTTTGTTGGCTCCCTGGCATTGCCTTGGTGTTGCCAAGAGCCCGGAAGGGCTGGCATTGGAGCGGTGCGCAGGCTCCACGTGCTGCGGCACCTTTGGAGGAATCCTCTTGTGGATCACTGTGGTGTGACAAAGGCCAGGCAGGGTGCGGGGTGGTGGCGAGACTGTGATGGGGGCATTGTGGGGTTGAGTGGCGAGCTGAAAGACAGGGGCTGGTGCTGCCCTTCCTCGTGGGCACCAGAAAGCAGGCGTGGGCACCTTCCTGCTCCGTGCTCCGCGCATCCTCGCCAGAGGGCAGGGACCATGCTCAACTGAGTGTGTGGTTCTTTGATGTTCCAGACCAGGCTGAGAAGTCAGTAAGAAAGTAACAAAAGTAAGGGAGCTGATGAAAAATCTAGAAAATAGATCCAGTTCTATTTTTTATAAAGAATGGAACTAAGGCCAGACAGACACATTTCTGCATCTGTCCTTCCTTAGGGCTCTTATTTGATGTGTGTGTGTGTGTATGCATGTTAGTAGTTAGCACGTCAGCGGGTAGCTGAAGATGGATGCTTGTAATACAGCAGTGTCTGTGGTCACAAGTAGGTTAAACCAGTTTGCTGCATAAGTCAATGTTACAAACCACAGTCTAGTGACCATCCTAAGTTCCGTGCAGGTGCCGTGCAGGGGTGAAGCCTGGCTCCTCCTCTGCATTCTTTTGTCTCAGTTTCTCCATGTTGGCCCCTCTTCCTTCCGGCAGAGTCTCCTTTTGTAGCACTGCAGCCGTTTTCATTCTCAACCGCGGCAAGCGTTAGCGAGGATTTCGATTTTCTTCGACTCGCTTGCTGAGCCTTAAAACAGTACCTACTGTCCTACTACTCTCCTTGGCAGAGTCACAGCCAGAGTCTGCGGAGCTCAGGGAACGGCAGCCCGGTGGCCGCGGAGTCAGGTTTGTCTGGGCGGCAGTGCGTTTCCTGGCTTGACGACATGCTGTGTGTGAGCTCACCTGGCTCCCCCACCATCGCCCGTCTCTGTGGTGGTGACTCTCGGTTGCTCAGCACAATGGGAGGAGGGGGCACCTGACCCTGGGGTGCAGTAGGACTAGGCGAATAACTGCTGCTTGTCTGGTGTTTTTACTTGAATTTTAAAAATAAGTTCCATTTGCCATGGGCTTCCCCTGTGGCTTAGCTGGTAAAGAATCTGTGCAATGCGGGAGACTTGGATTTGATTCCTGGGTTGGGAAGATACCCTGGAGAAGGAAAAAGGCTACCCACCCCAGTATTCTGGCCTGCAGAATCCCACGGACTGTATAGTTGATGGGGTCACAGAGTCGGACACGACTGAGTGACGTTCACTCCATGCGCCATGCTTCCAGGCAGATCAAACCGGTAGTTCCCTGCCATTGCAGCCCTGACCCTTGGCATTTCAGGTGGCACATGGCGATGGAAAGTCCTCCGGAAGTCCCAGAGTGTCGCCCTGACATTTGCAACCAAATTTGCAACAACATTTGCAACCTCCATCTTTCAGAGAAGAGGCCAGTGGATGCAGGCTGGGAGGGCTGTGCAGTCTGAGAGCAGGTTTGCTTGGGGGTTTGTGGCCGTACAGTCTCAAGCAGGCCTGGATTCCAGCCCCAGCCCTGCTGCTGGATGAGCAGCCTCAGATCATTCAACGTCTCAGAATTTCTGTGTCCTCACCTGCAAAATGGGAACTTCTGTCTCGCAGGTTGTCATGAAGATTAAATGAGGTCATTACGGAGAGCACTCTGTGGATGGGACTCAAGAAGTGCTTGATAAATGTGACATATTCTCACTAGACATCAGATGACCAGAACTGAAGGTATAACCCTGTAGACGGATGTGGACACAGAATACTGTTTGGTTGATCCAAGTGGAAGGAAAAGCTGGTGAGATTTTGAGGGTAGATGAGGCTCCGGCGGTGGGGAGCTGCGTGAGCACCCCCGGGGGTGCAGAAAGGCCTGGGGCCATCCCCCGCAACCTGCCCCAGGTCTGCGGTGCTGGAGGAGGGCGGGAGCTGTGCTTGATGTCCCCAGGCGTGGGGGAGGCCACCTCAGAGACCCCACGCCTCACCGTTTCCGGGAGATGGGGGTCACAGCCTGGCTCCCTTGCCCACGGGGCCCCTTGGCCACCATGGCCTATGCTGTAGACTCGGGTGGGGAGCCAGCGGCCTGTGCAGCCCCAGGAAATTGACTCAATGCTGGAGTCTTCTGTTTGAGGCCGAGGGCAGTGACTTAGGCGTCAGAGGCCCTCTGTAGGGGAGATGGCAGTGACCCTGGAGTGGACCCCGCAGCATAAGGAGGCAGGAAACAGACCCGGGCAGCGGGAGCGACGTGTGGCAACAGCCGGGCCAAGCGCCTTCCTGACTGCAGTGGGCACGGCGCTGTGGGTGCAGCTCCATGCAGTAAGGTCCGGCGCGCCGGCTCCAGCAGACGCTCGGGGGCCTAGGGCCCAGGTCCGGAGCAGATGGTGTGGAGACGGCCCTGCAGAGGGCGGCGGCGGAGGCCCGCCCTGGCCAGCACTGCAGGAGTGTTCTCTGCAGGCCTCTGGGCCCCTCCTCCACCCAGCGGCGCCCTTCGGACACCTTCTCCTCCCCGCCCAGAGGTGGGGGCCCAGCGCCCTCGGCTGTCAGAGTTTGCTCTGTGGACTCGCGTCCAGGCGGTGTCGGCCAGGTTCCATGTTCCCACCTGCGGTGCTGAGCGGCTCAGGGTGACTTCTCACTGGAAATGAAACACCTCTTTTAAAGGAGCAGCCCCTGGGCTGTTTAAAAGGCAAGCACCTTGCCAATTTTGGGGTAAATTTGTAAGTTAAATGCAGACAACCAATATTACTATTAGTTGTGGCTTAAAGCACAGAAAACGTGAATAAGATAAATAGTAAATCCACATCTCAGTACATTTGAATATAAATTTCAAAAGATTCTCAGGCTCATTTGAATTCATAGTCATATTTTAGATGCAATTTGGAGAACTATTTCGTGGAACATGTGCCAGTTTTCAAGTTTGTTAGCAGTGTCAGTCTTTTCAGTGTCTGGCTGTGGAGAATCACAGCTAACACCCGGGAGCATGGTTTTCCTTGGATTTGCTTTCGTTCCCTCCAGAGCTTTTGGAAACTAAGGGGGCGATCACCTCCCTGGGTTTGGAAAGAGTGAGGGCGTGGGCTTGGGGGTGAGACCTCAGGGTGCAGGGCAGCCAGCCTGTCGCCCTCTGTCTCACCTCTAAGATGAAAGTGGGTGCCAAGTCTGCGTGATTGAATTTCCAGGTGAGAGGGTGGAGCGCTGGGCCTGGTGCCCGCATGCAGCCTGTGTCCACGAACAACAGCAGCCATCCCTCCCAGGCCCAGCTAGCCTCTCCCTGCACCCATTTGCTTGGACCACGCAACACACTCCTTTCTGGAACGTGGTGTGCCAGCAGGTTCAGAGCCCCAGAGGGCCCGGCTCCGCCTCTGCTGCCGGGGTAGGGCCCTGCTCCCGTCCACGCAGGGACCGCGAGACCCACCCCTGGGGCTCAGGCACCGTGGAGCTCAGGGGTCATCCCATCTGTTCCTGAAGCAGGTGTGTGAGCCGCGTTGGATGCCTGGGACACGCACGTCCTCTGGGAACTCGAGGTGTGCCCTGGCTGGTGTGGGCACGCGGGCACTCAGATGTGAGGCGTCCACTAGTGGGATTCCACAGGTGTCTTCAGCACCAGAGCAGATGAGTGGCTCGGAGGGAAATCACGGAAAATAAAGGCCTATAAACGTGCTCATTAACGACGCGGCAAACAGGAGAGCCTTGAAGACTGTTCCAGAGTGAGACTAGGGGCCCAGCTGTGGCCGCTCGCTTTGTGACAGATGAAAATAAAGCAGCCATGGGACTCCCTAAAAGCCGGACACCGACCCAGGGCCGCCTGTGCGTGGTGTGTACTCACTGTCCAGAGCAGAGTTCCTCCATCCCCGGGGGAGCATGAAATTCCCTGGGGTTTTACTCACTGCAGCACTTGGAAAGTCAGCGTTTTGCTTCCAGAACTAGAAGAAATATATTATGAGTAAACCCAGGGTTTCTGTCCTCAGCTCTAAAGTGACGGCTTTCCGGCATTTTAAAAAGCAATTCTGCTGCTAGAATTTGAAACAACAAATTAAATTTATGAGGTCAAGGTAAAACTAGCAAATATAACAAGGAAGAGAACGTACATAAATAAAAATGAAGAAGAGACAGTCATTTATTAGAGAGCTAAATAAGAAATAAGCTGAGAGTGCTATCAAGAGAAACTGTTCGTATAAGGGTAATTTAGCCCAACATTCAGATTTTTATGCAAGAAATAAAAGTTTGGCAGAGGAGCCCAGGGCAAGCTGTTTGCTCTGCTGGCAGGATGTGGCGGGGTATGATTTTCCCTCTGGGGTGCTCCCCTCTCCTGTCCCCTCGAACCCCTCTGGGGTGCTCCCCTCCTGTCCACTCAAAACCCTCTGGGGTGCTCTCCTCCTGTCCTCTCGAGTCCCTCTGGGGTGCTCCCCTCCTGTCCACTCGAGCCCCTCTGAGGTGCTGCCCTCTCCTGTCCCCTCAAGCCCCTCTGGGGTGCTCCCCTCTCCTGTCCCCTGGAGTCCCTCTGGGGTGCTCCCCTCTCCTGTCCCCTGGAGTCCCTCTGGGGTGCTCCCCTCTCCTGTCCCCTGGAGTCCCTCTTGGGTGCTTCCCTCTCCTGTCCCCTCAAGTCCCTCTGGGGTGCCCCGCTCTCCTGTCCCCTCGAGCCCCTCTCGGGTGCCTCCCTCTCCTGTTCCCTGGAGTCCCTCTGGGATGCTCCCCTCTCCTGTGCCCTCGAGTGCCTCTGGGGTGCTCCCCTCTCCTGTCCCCTCTAGTCCCTCTGGGGTGCTCCCCTCTCCTGTCCACTAGAGTTCTGGGCGGGGTGCGGTCCTGGTGACTCTGTTGCTGGCGGCTCCGGGTCCCCGGGCAGTGGGACCCTGGCAGGTGCTGAGAGGAGCAGGGATGTCTGGAGTCTCCTTCTCAGAGCCCTCCTAGTCGGCCCTGTCCTGGGCCTCGGGTCAGTGCCCGCACAGCGTCTTCCTCCCCGGGTGCCAGCCTGGAGCTCCCACAGAGCCCTCCACGCACCCCTGTAAGCGGTCCCTCTGTTAGGCGCTCTCCCTGTGACTGTAACTTGGCTGAGCCCTCTGTCTTGGTCCCTTTGGACTCCTGTGGTAAGATACCTCGGACTCGGTAGCTCACGCAGCAGACGTTTGTTCCTCGCGGCTCTGCAGGCTGGAAGTCCACGACCAGGGTGCAGTGGTGCTGGGCCTTGTGTGCTGAGTGCTCTCCCCCCGGCCCGCAGACAGCTGCCTTCCTGCTGTGTCATCGTGAGGTGGGCAGAGAGGCAGGAAGTGCACCCCCCCCCCCCCCACGAGGCCCTGCCCTGGGGACCCACCCGCTAGGGTCTCAACGTGAACTTGGGGAGGCAGCCATACCGTGTACTGCCCGGCCTCCTCACCGCCTCCCTGACTCAGAGGACGGCCTCTCCAGCTTCTCCCGAGTGCTGGCTCAGCCGTGGTGGAGCTGCACGCTCACCAGCCCAGCCCAGCCCAGCGGGTCTCTAACGCACCGGGTTCAGAATTCAGACGGCGCTCAGGCAGGCTCACTTACTTAGTTACTGCTTATTGTTTCTTTTTCTCGAAAGTGTCATCAACCTGTAAAGTCGTAAGCATAAGATCTTCAGTTTCATTTGGCAAGGTGTCCCATCCCTGTCTGGACCCTGGACAGGAGTGAAGATTCAGCCAACCTGAAAGAGTATTTCAGACCTTCCTATTTTAATTTTCGTGTTGTCAAATGTATTAGTTTAATTGATTGATGAATGACATTCGGGCACTGTATCACCAACAACCACAATAAAAACTGACTGGGGACTGGACTGGGTGTACAGTTGCTTTAGGAGGTCTTAACCAAGATCTTATTTTCCCTGTGCATCTTATCTAGGACTTGGCCTTTTAGATGATTCATTTTTGAAGTATTTTTCTGAGCTAAAAATAATACAGGTTCATGGTAGAAAATTTAGACATTCTGTAAAGAATGAAGAGAAAACCGATACACCAAGTACAGCCCCTGTATTAAGATCTGCTACACTTCTTTCCATCTTTTTTTAAATGAGTGGTTGAAAAAAAATTCATGGTTGTGGACATGCTTGATGTACAATCAGCATCCTGTTTTTTCACTTTGTATTGTGTGAGCGAGTTACTGAGTAATTGAAAACCTCTCTATTACCTCCTTTTTAATGGTTGCCTCATGAGGGTTTTCCTATGTTTTGCATGAGGAACCACCTGAATGCTGTGAGAGGCAGTCACCTATGCCATGATCTGGCCCCCAGGGAAGACCTGACCACGCCTCTGGCTTTTTCTCTGTCTCTTTTTTCAAATGTGCGTTTAACAGCAGTTCAGGAGCCGAAGGCAGGACTGCAGATGCAGCCATGTACAGGGAGAGTGAAGCTGGCACTGCCTGCAGGCTCTCATCCCTGGTGCTCACGGGGTGGGGACCATCCAGTTTTTGTTGCACAGAAAGGAAGACGGAGGCACGGGCAGCAGAAACATTGCCCGGGCCCCTCAGCTGGAAGGGATGAGGTGGGGACTTAAATCAAGTGCATCTGGCTGAAGCCCCTGGCTCCCCACTGCCCTGTGTTGCCAAGAGTATCAGAGACCAGAGCTGCTGTTTTCTTTGATGAGATTGTGGAAGGAACATAAATTGCCTTTTCTAGAGGGTAACTTGGAGAGTATACCCTTCCTCAGATTAGGTAAGAGCCCCAGCCCCCTGGAGATTTGGCCTTCCCGGCCTGGGACTCGTTGGGGTGGTCGTGCAGGACCCGTCCGAGGCTCAGGCCCTGGGCTGGTGTGTGGGATGGGGCTTTGGGGTGGCTCCTGGTCCCGGCTGACGAGCCCCGCTTGCCGGCACTGTCCCTTCTGTGGCTCCCATGCAGGCGTGCCTGAGTCGCGCCCGTCCACCTCAGTGGTGCAGAGAGGGGGAGCTGGGCGTTGCCCCCGTGGTCCAGCAGCACATCTTGGTTGATAAGCTTCCTGGGAGGGCCGCGCTCTCTCCGGAGCCGAGGTCAGACACTGTGCTGCGGCGGCAACAGTGAGTGACATCACTTAGTGTTGGCCTGCACGGTGAGGGCCCGCTCGGCAGAGGCGGCTGTGCAGGGAGGCGCTGGGTGGCCAGCCTGAGCTGTGACCCCCTGGGCCTCCAGGGTGCCAGGAGTGCTGGGGAGGCAGGACGGGCCAAGCCCCCTTTCAGAAGTCCAGTGGCGGGTCCGGGGTGCCCAGCGGAGCACAGTGCTGTCCCTGACCACACCTGGGGCTGGGGCAGCTATGACCCCACACCAGGCACTGGGCACTTGGGCCTGGCCGGGCCGGGCCACAGCCTGCAGGTGTCTCTGGGTGAGGCGTCCCTCCAGCAAGGCCACCATCCAGACGGGCGAGGGCAGGCCGGTCCACAGCCAAGGGGTGAGTGTCGCCGTGGGTGCTCACACTCTGCTCTGTTTTCTCTGCACGGGGGTCTTGAGAGGGAGTCCCTGGGACGCTGTGGAGAGCCCACCAGGGCCCCTTGGAGTGCTTGGTCAGACTTTGTGTGGGGAAAACGGCCCCCGCTCTAGCTGGGAGCATTTGTGACCCATGGGCATTGGCTGGTTCCGCGTGCCTCAAAGCCCTGTGAACCTCGGTGCCCCTGTGTGTCTGCAGGGTGGAGAGCAGCTGGGCTGGGGTGAGCGCATCCCTTCTTCTCTTTGCTTCTGTTGTTTGCAGTTTTAATGCAGAAAACCCCGTTCTAAGAGCAACATAAGCATGATTTATTGTCGGTGGAAGAGTGCACAGACTGGCTCTTGGCGCCCGTGTTCCTGTGGACAGCTGGCCCGGGCACCTGGGCCCTCACCCCCAGCTGAGAGGACACGCAGCGGGCTTGCACAGAGCTCAGGCTTCCAGGTGGCTCTGCAGGGGTGGGGCTGGTGTTGCTTGGCGGCCCGAGTGTGAGTGGGCGTGTGCTATAGAAGGGTGGTGGGAGGTGTATGGCCAGACGGTCTCTCTCTCCTCTCTACCCAGGGGCTGGGCGCCAGAGCCAGGGGCCTGGGGTGGGTGTCTGAGCGTCGTTTTCATCCTTAAGTTATTTCTCCATGGGTGGTGTTTTAACAGCTCTTTGGTTTTATTCTTTGGTGAACTCTCTGAAGGCCGTGCCCCTCTTGGCCAGGACAGGTCACTTTCACCTGCTCTTTCTAGGAGGCTAGCTGTGAAGCGCGCGTGTCCACTCACTCACTGCAGTGCCCCGGGCCTCGGTGAGAGCCATGGACAGGCCCGTCACTGTTCCTGTGCTGAGCTTTGGCCTCGGTTCATGACCTACGTGTGGACGGCCTCACGCCTGCTCCTGGCCCCACAAGCATTCAGAGTGGTCATAGCCGGTGGGTGCGATGCAGCCACTGGCTGTGAGATGAGACTCAACGGGGTGACATGGGGAAGGCTGACATCCCCGGGCCGGGCGGCGGGCAGCCTGGGGCGGCGGGACTCAGGGCTGCCGCCTTGCTTGCTCCCACTAGGGGCCCTGAGGGCCCACAGGGCCCGCGCCGCCCTGTCCCCGGCCACACCGCTGCGCGGCGTCTCTGGCTCGGGACAGCCTCGGTTTTGGTCTTGTTTTAGTTTGTTGCCGGCCTTTCGGTGCTGACTAGCGTGCGCGTGAGTCCCATCAGTGGACTCTGATCAGGCGGTGATGCTGACTTTTCTTTGAGGAAAAATAAACTCTGTCTGCAACTCTAAAGTTGCTTGTAGGTTTTTCCTTGATTTTTTTTTTTCCTTTTTAAATAAAAAAATATCCTGAAACATAGAAAGTTCTTCCACTCCTGGGTTCTGCTTGTGTCACTCATGGAAGCAGCGGTGGTTAAGCCAGACACGCGGGTGTGCCTATGTGTGCAGCTTCCCCTCCCCCCACACCGTGGGAGATTCCAGCCCCAGCCCGCACACACACCCTCCGCGCAGAGCTCGCACACATTCACACTCACAGCCATGTACACACTCACTGCACATGCGCCTGTGGCTGTGTCTCCGTCTTTCCTCTCCTGGTGGCCCAGGATGGCTCTGCGCCCCCGCTCACACCTGTGTCTCACACCCCCACACCGCACGGTGCTCCTCACGGCCAGGAACCGTGCGAGCGGTCCTGAGGGGAGGCAGTCAGACAGGAGGGGTGAGGGCAGGGGATGAGCCGGGGCCGTGCCTGGAAGGCTCCCGGGACCCCCGAGTCCCCTCCCGGTCCGCGGCCTGCCCTCACCCAGCTGGCCCCCTCAGGCCGTTGCATCGGCACTCAGGATAAAAATTTACTGGGACTTAACTTCAATTCGATTGTTTTTGGTTAAATATTGTTGCATAGAGCGTGTTTCCCATTACTTTTTATTGTAGGTATGTACTACTTAAAGTGTATTTTGTATTAAAAAGGCTTTGTGGGCTGGCCCGGCCACCAAACCACTAATTCCGAGTTCCGAATATCTGACTTGACTTGACTGGGGAGTCTGTTCTGAGAGTGAATCTCAGTATGTCTCTGTGTTCTGCTTCTGTCTTGGTTGCAGCAGAAACCCAGGGCTGGAGTGTGAGCCAGGGGTGTGCGTGCATGTGTGCACGTGTGTGCACATGTGTATGAAGGGGGTGGGGGAATGACAGAGCTCATTCCATGTTTCTGCTCAACTCCTTACCTTGGCCCCCCATGGCCCTGTCTCCTCACACTGTTTCCTGAGTACCCCGAGTGGGCAGAGGGGGTGAGTCGGGGGGCCCCCACGGCTCCATCTCCTCACACTGCCCGCTGTGTGGCTTCCCACTCTCCTTCCACCCGTCTGTTCTCTTTCATCCAAAATACACACAGTCCTGACCCGGAGGACTCAGGTCGTTCCAGAGGACCACTGTCCCTTAGGAGACGGGAATTTGCAGCTGTACCGAGTGCGGTCCTGGAAACATCCACGCCCACCCCAGCGTCTTCTGTCTGACCCACCTGTGGAGTACCCGTGCTGGGGCCGTGTCCGGGCCAGGCTTGCTCTGCTCGCCTGCTGTGGGCAGGCCAGGTGTGCGCAGGGTGGGCTCCCTTGAGGCCCGTGTCCTCACATGGTCCCCGCTGTGTGTCTGTCCTGGTCTCATGAGGACGCTGGTCACATGGGATCAGGACCTGCTCGTGACTCGTGGCTCTCACTCAACCACCTCTTCACAGCTCCCCGTCTCCAAATGCAGTCACACCCCAAGTCCTGGGTCAGGACTTCCGTGTGTGAATTTGGGGTGACCCGGCCCAGCCCGCCGCACCTACACACAGGTAACGAGGTCCACAGTGCAGGATGATGGGGTCAGCTTTCTGAGCCCTGGTGGGCCCTCTGGAGGTGCAGAGCTGGGAGGCAGGGAGAGGTGAGGCCAGAGCAGGGGTTCACAGCCTGTCCGCAGCAGGACGGGGATCCTTGTCCGGGGCCTGCAGGTGGGTTCAGGAGCACGGGTCTCACGGTTCACACCTGGGTGTCTCACGGGAAAGCCCTCTGGATCCCGTGAGTGCTGCCCGGGTCCCCTGACCCCACACACACAGCAGATCCTGGGCCCCTGGGCTGGCAGGGCAAGTCACGTCTCTGTGCTGTGTGTCTGGGGCCCCTTTCAGAAGTTTCTGGAAGTTGTGACCCCCTCAGGGGCTCAAGGGAACACTCGTTTCCGCAGAGTCCCATGGCAGCTGGATGCCAGAGGCGGCCCTGTGCGTTTGCAGGGCGGTGGGTCCTGAGTGGGCTGGGTGGGGGCCTGTGGTTCACACTGGGAGCCTCGGGGGCTCCTGCTGCTTCAGAACTGTGGCCATGGCTTTCGCGCCGGAGGGCTGTGCCCTGGCATGAGCCTGGGTTTTGGGCTGGGCTCTTAGGGCACCACAGCTCCAGGCTCCCAGGAGGCCTTCAGTGAGCCGTGGCCTCTCCCTCTCCAGACAGGGAGGCAGCAGCTGGTGCTCGGGCCTGGTGGGAGTGGTCAGCAGGGGTCCGCCTGAGACAGCAGGGGGAGGAGGGGCCAGCCTGCCTCCGGGGCACCTCAGACAAATCTGTGCTCATGAGCAAGGGGAGCGCTGAAATTCCTGTCATATGTTTTAATTACACCAAATAATAATTAAGCGATTCACCTGTTACACCTCATGTCCCTGGGGACCTGTAGCTGGGGCTCCTCTCAGGAGGGACAGGGGAGCAGGAAGCGTCACTTCCAGAGAACCTCGGCCTGGGCCTAGGAAGCAGCCGGGAGGTGGCCCCCGGCTACTTCTGCAGAGACGCCCCCACCCCCAGCCCAGTGGCTACAGAGCAGCACAGCTTGGCCTGGAGGAGGTTCAGCCTGCGTGTCTGAGATTCCTCTTCCTCTTTCTTTTCCAAACCCACAAGGGGCTCAGGGGCCAAGCACACTGGGAGAGGGTGAGTGAGCTGAGATCTAGAGTGGGAGCTTTCCTTGGAGTCCAGTGGGAAGAGGACCATCCCAGACCCTGGAATATCGTGTGCAAAAGCAGGGAGGCGGCAGATGCCCAGAGCTCAGGGAGGGACCAGGACCCACAAAGGGCCCCATGGCTTTTACAGGAGAGACCGGCCCATCGTTGGGGGGCTCCTGTCATTGGATGCAGTTCATCTGGTATCATCAGATCAGATCAGATCAGTCGCTCAGTCGTGTCCGACTCTTTGCGACCCCATGAACTGCGGCACGCCAGGCCTCCCTGTCCATCACCAGCTCCCAGAGGTCACTCAGACTCGCATCCATCAAGTCAGTGATGCCATCCAGCCATCTCATCCTCTGTCGTCCCCTTTTCCTCCTGCCCTCAATCCCTCCCAGCATCAGAGTCTTCTCCAATGAGTCAACTCTTCGCATGAGGTGGCCAAAGTACTGGAGTTTGAGCTTCAGTATCATTCCTTCCAAAGAAATCCCAGGGCTGATCTCCTTCAGAATGGACTGGTTGGATCTTCTTGCAGTCCAAGGGACTCTCAAGAGTCTTCTCCAATACCACAGTTCAAAAGCATCAATTCTTCGGCACTCAGCCTTCTTCACAGTCCAGCTTTCACATCCATACATGACCACAGGAAAGACCATAGCCTTGACTAGGCGAACCTTTGTTGGCAAAGTGATGTCTCTGCTTTTGAATATGCTATCTAGGTTGGTCATAACTTTCCTTCCAAGGAGTAAGCGTCTTTTAATTTCATGGCTGCAGTCACCATCTGCAGTGATTTTGGAGCCCAGAAAAATAAAGTCTGACACTGTTTCCACTGTTTCTCCATCTATTTCCCATGTAGTGATGGGACCAGATGCCATGGTATCATAGGAAGTCCTAGTTCAGAGAATGGCTTCAAGGGAGGTGGCCTGAAGCCTAGGACTACTGAGAGGGCTGCTGAGGTGGGAGAAGGCGGGAGGGAAGGCAGGCGGGGGCGGTTGGAGGCTTTGGGAGGCGCGGCCACGTGGACGCGTGGGGCCACTTAGGAAGAGGGCACGCGCCGTAGGGTGACTGTCCGGGAGGCTGGATTCCACACTGGGGCTCTTGGAAGAGCCTGGAAATGTATTCAGGGCTCATTACTGAAGAAAGCCATCCATGTGGAGAGAGACATAGGAAAGTGTGTAGAATGTAAGACGGGAGAGGGAGCATTGAAAGTGGTCGCCGTGGACATGTGATATGAGGAGGGGGACTGGCAGGGAGGCGAAAGGTGGCTAGAGAAACGGGGAGCCAGGAGGGTGGCTTGTGGCCATCTGCTTAGCACGTCCGGTGCCTGACGGAGGTTCTGGAAGGTGCAGGGGCCTGCCTGCGAGGGGCCGTGGGCCCCTGGGGCAGCTGAACTGAGAGGGAGGGGATCCTCTTCACAAGACGCCGGGAGGGGTGAGATCGACACGTGAGTGCCACCCTCAACCACCGCTCACCCCTGCGGTCGGCTCTTCTGCTAACATGTTCCCGACCATCCTCAGTGTTCTATGCTTTAACATTCATTCAAAGTTACTTGGGCAGGAAATAGTATAAAGTGATGAGGTGGATGGTTTCCTTTGCGTTGGGTGCTCTTTCCTTCTCTGGCTCCTCTGAGGTGTGTGTGCTGAGAGCACACAGCTCCGGCTGGCCACAGCGGGCGTCACTCAGACGCTTGGTTTCCTGAGAGGAGTCAGCCATGTGGTTACATCTGAGTTCTACTTTCAGTCCCTGTTCTCTTGTCTCTCTTTTTAAAGAGTACTGGATCAACTTTAAAAGGCAGTTTTCAGAGGGAAATACCTTTTGATCTTGAAATTCTACAGAAACGATCCCTCTTTTCTTTTTAATGGAACAGACTGGGGCAGATTCATCCTCCAATGTTTTCTTTTCATAAATATTTTCCAAATCTTTCATTAGCTCTAAGTGAGGAAGAAGCAAACTCAAGAAGCTAGCTGCTTATGCATTGGTGGCTGCTGTGTTTGTGTATTGGTGGTCTGTGTGTGTTGGTGTGTGTGCATGTTGGTGGTGTGTGTCTTGGTCTGTGCATGTTGATGATGCGTGTATGTTGGTGTGTTTGTGTGTTCATATGTGTGCATGTTGGTGATGTGTTTGCATGTTGGTATGTTTGTGTTTTGGTGGTGTGTGTGCGTGTTGGTGATATCTGTGTGTGGTGGTGTGTGCGTTGGTGTTGTGTTTGCATGTTGGTGTGTTTGTTGGTGATATGTGTGTGTGTCTTGCTCTGTGTGTGTCTTGGTGTGTTTGTTGGTGGTGTGTTTATGTGTTGGTGTGTGTGTGTGGTGTGTATGCATGTTGGTGTGTTTGTATGTTGGTGATGTGTGTGTGTGTTGGTGGTGTGTTTGTGTGTTGGTGAGGTGTGGTGTGTGCGTGTTGGTGTGTGTGTGTTGGTGATGTGTTTGTGTGTTGGTGGGGTGCCGGGGTCCAGCCCCGGTGGATCCAGGGAATTCGAAGAGGGGACGGCATTGGTGAGGAAAACAATAGATCAATTAAGTATTAATTAAAGATATAAAGAGTAATAAAAATGAGGATAGCTCAGGAAATTCAGTGAAGAAAAGCGGATGAAATAAGGATAGCTCAGTGAGAACATTTAGTGGAGAGAGGAGGCTGAATAATTCAGCCACAAGGTAAGAGAAAGAACCACATGGGGAGACCGAGTTTCGGTGAACAAGGCCCACACTTTATTTTCCAAAGTAGTTTTTATACCTTAAGTTATGCATAGAGGATAATAGGGAAGGGGTGGAGTCATGCAGGGACAGCAGTCCCTGAGCCAGGCTTTCAAACTTATCATATGCAAAAGTTTAGGTGATTTACATCATCTTCTGGCCCGGAGACCTGCCAATATCTTAAGACTCTTTCAAACATCTCAACATCTTAAGACCCTGCCAAACTTAAGACCCTGAAGTTTAAGAAGAAAACTTATCCTTCTCCAAGGGTGATTAGTCAGGGACCACCCTCCAAAAGCATTAAAGTTGCATTCCTATAGGGCAAAGGTGTGGTGGGCTATAACAAGAAAAAGAATTAACTCAAGAGTCCAAGGTTACAAACATTAAGGCTACTACTTACATTTCTATACACCAATTATATCAATCAATACACTGCCAAGGACACAGTAGGTAAGGGACATGGAGACTTAGCAGCAAACATTGGCCCAACAAGTGAAAAACCCTTCACCAATACAATTTCTAATCAATCTTTTAACTGCTCAAAGGAATCTGTATTTAGACAGTTTAGAACATCTCATGCCTCTCACAGTTGGGAGGCTCTGAACAATCACATGTGGCCGGAAAAGCCTATTCAGGCAGGCTAGAGGATTTCCAAAAGAGTTTGTAGGTTGAAACACTGTCACACCCAGGAATTTTTATTAACTGGAGCTCTAAGTTAACTCTTTTTTCAGAAAGAGGTGGTAGGGGACAGCCCCTTGTAAAGTCAGAGGTGTAGGTGAGAGCACAAAGTAGTAAAGTAGGCAGGCTCTGGTTATGGGGGTAGATGCTCGAGGATTTCCAGGGGGACTCCTGAGGCTCGACCCCACATTTGCATATGTCAAGCCTCCTTCCTCATGATCTTTGCCATGACTGGAGGTCCTCTTGCTGGCTCCCAGCAGTGGGGTGTGTGTGGGTTGGTGTGTTTGTGTGTTGGTGGGGTGTGGGTGTGTGTATGTTGGTGTGTGTGTGTGTTGGTGGTGTGTTTGTGTGTTGGTAGTGTGTGTTGGTGGTGTATGTGCATGTCAGTGATGTGTTTTCATGTTGGTGTGTTTGTGTGTTGGTGTGTGTGTGTGTGTTGGTGTGTTTGTGTGTTGGTGTGTGTGTGTGCGTCTTGGGGTGTGTGTGTTGCTGATGTGTTTGTATATCAATGTGTTTGTGTGTTGGTGGTGTGTCTGTGTGTTGGTATATGTGTATGTGCGTCTTGGGGTGTATGTGTTGCTGATGTGTTTGCATGTTGGTGTGTTGTGTGTTGGTTGTGTGTGTTGGTGGTGTGTGTGTGTTGGTGTGTGTGTGTGTTGGTGTGTGTGTATGTGTGTCTGTTGGTGTGTGTGTTTGCATGTGTTTGCATGTTGGTGTGTTTGTGTGTTGGTGGTGTGTGTTGGTGTGTGTGTGTGTTGGTGTGTTGGTGTGTGTGTATGTGCGTCTTGGGGTGTGTGTGTTGCTGATGTGTTTGCATGTTGGTGTGGTTGTGTGTTGGTTGTGTGTGTTAGTGGTTGTGTGTTGGTGTTTGTGTGTTGGTGTGTGTGTATGTGCGTCTTGGGGTGTGTGTGTTGCTGATGTGTTTGTATGTCGGTGTGTTTGTGTGTTGGTGGTATGTCTGTGTGTTGGTGCTGTTTTGTGTCTTGGTGGAGTGTGTGCATGTTAGTGATGTGTTTGCATGTTGGTCTGTGTGTTGGTGGTGTGTGTTGGTGTGTGTGTGTGTGTGTGTTGGTGGTGTGTTTGTGTGTTGGTGTGTGTGTGTGTGTGTGTGTGTCTTGTGGGTGTGTGTGTTGTGTGTGGCGGGTGGTGTGTTGTGTTTGTATGTCAGTGTGTTTATGTGTTGGTGGTGTGTCTGTGTTGTGTGTTGGTGTTGTTTTGTGTGTTGGTGGTGGGGTGTGTGCATGTTAGTGATGTGTTTGCATGTTGGTGTGTTTGTGTGTTGGTGGTATGTGTTGGTATGTGTGTGTGTTGGTGTTTGCATGTTGGTGTGTTTGTGTGTTGGTGGTGTGTGTTGGTGTATTGTGTGTTGGTGGTGTGTGTGCATGTTAGTGATGCGTTTGCGTGGTGGTGGTGTATGTGTGTTGGTGTGTATGTGCTGGTGGTGTTGGTGTGTGTGTGTTGGGGTGTGTGCGTGCATGTTGGTGTGTATGTGTGTTGGTGGTGTTTTTGGTGTTGGTGTGTATGCATGTTAGTGATGTGTTTGCATGTTAGTGTGTTGGTGTGTTTGCATGTTGGTGTGCTTGTGTGTGTTGTGGTGTGTGTTGGTGGTGTGTGTTGGTGTGGGGGGGGGTGTGTGTGGTGGGGTGTGTGTGTGTGCATGTTGGGGTGTGTATTGGTGTGGGTGTGTGTTGGTGGTGTGTATGTGTGTGTGTTGGTGTGTGTATGTGTGTTGGTGTTGTGTTTGCATATTGGTGTGTTTGTGTGTTGGTGGGTGTGTGTGTGTGTGCATGTTGGGGTGTGTATTGGTGTGGTGTGTTGTGTGTGTGTTGGTGGTGTGTATGTGTGTGTTGTGTGTGTTGGTGTGTATGTGTGTTGGTATTGTGTTGGTGGGGTGTGTGTGGGTGTTTGTTTTTTGCATATTGGTGTGTTTGTGTGTTGGTGGGTGTTGTGGGTGTGTGCAGTGTGTGTGATGTGTGTGCATGTTGGTGTAGTGTGTGTTGGTGTGTGTGTGTGGGTGGTGTGTGTGTGTGCATGTTGGGGTGTGTGTTGGTGTGTGTGTGCGTGTTGGTGTGTGTTGGTGTGGGTGTGCTGTGTGTGTGGTGTGTGTTGGTGTGGTGTGTGTGTGTGCATGTGGGGTGTGTGTTGGTGGTGTGTGTGTGTTGGTGGTGTGTATGTGTTGGTGTGTATGTGTGTGTTGGGGTGTGTGTGTGTGTTGGTGGGATGTGTGTTTGTGCATGTTGGGGTGTGTGTTGGTGGTGTGTGTGTGTTGGTGGTGTATGTGTGTGCCTGTTGGTGTGTGTGTGTTGGTGGGGTGTGTGTGTGTGTTGGTGTGTTTGTGTATTGGTGTGTGTTGGTGGTGTGTGTGCATGTTAGTAATTTGTTTGCATGTTGGTGTGCTTGTGTGTTGGTGTGTGTTGATGGTGTGTGTGTGTGTCATGTTGGGGTGTGTGTTGATGTGTATGTGTTGGTGGTATGTATGTGTGTCTTGTGTGTGTGTGTGTGTGTGTTGTGTATGTGTGTGTTGGTGGGGTGTGTTCTGTGTGTGCATATTGGGGTGTGTGTTGGTGTGTATGTGTTGGTGGTGTCTATGTGTTGGTGGTGTGTGTGCGCGTGTTGGTGTGTGTGTGTGTTTGGTGGTGTGTGTGTGCGCTGGTGTGTTTGTGTGTGTTGGTGTGTTTGTGCGTGTTGGTGGTGTGTGTGTGTTGGTATGTATGTGTGTGTTGGTGTGTTTTTTGGTCTGTGTGTGTGTTGGTGGGGTGTGTCTGTGTGCATCTTGGAGTGTGTGTTAGTGTGTGTGTGTTGGTGGGGTGTGTCTGTGTGCATCTTGGGGTGTGTTTTGGTGGGGTGTATGTGTTGGTGTGTAGGGGTGTGTGTGTGCATGTTGGTGTGTATGTGTGTTAGTGGTGTGTGTTGCTGGTGTGTGTGTGTGCGTGTTGGTGTGTATGTGTGTTAGTGGTGTATGTGTCTGTGTGCATCTTGGGGTGTGTGTTGGTGGTGTGTGTGTGCGTGTTGGTGTGTGTGTGTGTTGGGGTGTGTCTGTGTGCATCTTGGGGTGTGTGTTGGTGGTGTGTGTGTGTGTTGGTGGGTGTATGTGTTGGGTGGTGTGTATGTATGTGTGTGTTGGTGGTGTGTGTGTGTTGTGTATGTGTGTGTTGGTGGTGTATGTTGCTGGTGTGTGTGCCTGTGTGCATGTTGGTTGTGTGTTGGTGGTGTATGTGTTGGTGTGTATGTGTGTGTGTGTGTTGGTGTGTGTGTGTTGGTGGGGTGTGTCTGTGCATCTTGGGGTGTGTGTTGGCGGTGTGTGTGTGTGGCATGTTGGTGTGTATGTGTGGTGATGTGTTTGCATGTTGGTGGGTAATGTGTTTGGAAAGTGTGTCTGGCTCTTACCTGTTCCCTTGACCATGCCCTGGGCACAGAGGAGGCACGGCTCTTACGCATATGTGAGCTCTTGCCGCTGAAACCATGACTCCTCTGCCGGTGGGAGCCATCTTCCTGTCCTGGACTGTGGGGCGTGTTATGTTCCTCAGGGACACCCAAAGCTCCAGCACACCCAAAGCTGAGACTCTCGTCTTGCCCACATGGGCTAAATTATTTCGCTGGCTGTGAGCGTTGCCTCTGATTGACTCCTGCCTGTTATCACAGGCTCATCCCCACCAACTGTGTGTGCCTTCCCAGGTTGTTGGCGTATGGTCAAGAGATCGCAGCCCAGAACCCCTGATATTCCTAGGTGTGATGAGGAAACCCTCGAAGACAAAGACAAGGTTGAGACCTGTTGAGTGGCCCTTCTTGGAATCAGTCTTGGATGGAGCATCAGGAAGGTCATGTGGTTACAGCTTCTCAGTTTGGGATCTGCTTTGTTCAGTTCAGGATTTGTTGATACAAGGTGCTGGGGATTTTAAACATGAAGCAGACCTCTTGGTTATCTTGGGGTGATGGGCTGAGCAAGTGAACAGTCAAAACCACTTTCAAGCTGTGAAGAAATCAAGACCCTGTCCTTGGCTTCTCTTATCCAATGATTTATAGATCCAGTAACTGCTAACTTGTAGACTTTTTCATACTACAAAGACAATAGTGTGTTTAAAAACACAGACGCACAGAAGAGGAAGAAAATGAAATGGCAACATATTCCTACTGCTCGATATAGAATGCCACTACAGATTTCAGTGCTGCTTTTTATACTCTTGGGATTTTTAGCAAGTTTTTCAGAACTTAATGTAGCATAAGCTTAAACTGAAGAAAGCAGGGAAAACCACTAGCCCATTCAGGTATGACCTAAATCAAATCCCTTATGATTATACAGTTGAACTATGGAATGAGGTTTATGACATTGTACAGGAGACAGGGATCAAGACCATCCCCATGGAAAAGAAATGCAAAAAAGCAAAATGGCTGTCTGAAGGGGCCTTACAAATAGCTGTGAAAAAAAGAGAAGTAAAAAGTGAAGGAGAAAAGGAAAGATATAAGCATCTGAATGCAGAGTTCCAAAGAATAGCAAGAAGAAATAAGAAAGCCTTCCTCAGCAATCAATGCAAAGAAATAGAGAAAAACAACAGAATGGGAAAGACTAGAGATTTCTTCAAGAAAATTAGAGATACCAAGGGAACATTTCATGCAGAGATGGGCTCGATATAGGACAGAAATGTACCTAACAGAAGCAGAAGATATTGAGATGGCAAGAATACACAGAAGAACTGTACAAAAAAGAGCTTCACGACCCAGATAATCACGATGGTGTGATCACTGACCTAGAGCCAGACATCCTGGAATGTGAAGTCAAGTGGGCCTTAGAAAGCATCACTATGAACAAAGCTAGTGGAGGTGATGGAATTCGAGTGGAGCTATTCCAAATCCTGAAAGATGATGCTGTGAAAGTGCTGCACTCAATATGCCAGCAAATTTGGAAAACTCAGCAGTGACCACAGGACTGGAAAAGGTCAGTTTTCATTCCAATCCCAAAGAAAGGCAATGCCAAAGAATGCTCAAACTACCACACAATTACACTCATCTCACACACTAGTAAAGTAATGCTCAAAATTCTCCAAGCCAAGCTTCAGCAATATGTGAACCATGAACTTCCAGATGTTCAAGCTGGTTTTAGAAAAGGCAGAGGAACCAGAGATCAAATTGCCAGCATCTGCTGGATCATCGGAAAAGCAAGAGAGTTCCAGAAAAACATCTGTTTCTGCTTTATTGACTATGCCAAAGCCTTTGACTGTGTGGATCACAATAAACTGTGGAAAATTCTGAGAAAGAGATGGGAATACCAGACCACCTGACCTGCCTCTTGAGAAACCTATATGCAGGTCAGGAAGCAACAGTTAGAACTGGACATGGAACAACAGCCTGGTTCCAAATAGGAAAAGGAGTATGTCAAGGCTGTATATTGTCACCCTGTTTATTTAACTTACATGCAGAGTACATCATGAGAAACGCTGGGCTGGAGGAAGCACAAGCTGGAGTCAAGATTTCAGGGAGAAATATCAATAACCTCAGATATGCAGATGATACCACCTTTATGGCAGAAAGTGAAGAGGAACTCAAAAGCCTCTTGATGAAAGTGAAAGTGGAGAGTGAAAAGGTTGGCTTAAAGCTCAACATTCAGCAAACGAAGATCATGGCATTTGGTCCCATCACTTCATGGCAAATAGATGGGGAAACAGTAGAAACAGTGTCAGACTTTATTTTTCTGGGCTCCAAAATCACTGCAGATGGTAACTGCAGCCATGAAATTAAAAGACGCTTACTCCTTGGAAGGAAAGTTATGACCAACCTAGATAGCATATTCAAAAGCAGAGACATTACTTTGCCAACAAAGGTTCATCTAGTCAAGGCTTTGGTTTTTCCTGTGGTCATGTATGGATGTGAGAGTTAGACTGTGAAGAAAGCTGAGCACTGAAGAATTGATGCTTTTGAGCTGTGGTGTTGGAGAAGACTCTTGAGAGTCCCTTGGACTGCAAGGAGATCCAACCAGTCCATCCTGAAGGAGATCGGTCCTGGGTATTCATTGGAAGGACTGATGCTGAAGCTGAAACTCCAGTACTTTGGCCACCTCATGCGAAGAGTTGACTCACTGGAAAAGACTCTGATGCTGGGAGGGATTGGGGGCAGGAGGAGAAGGGGACGACAGAGGATGAGATGGCTGGATGGCATCACTGACTCCATGGACATGAGTCTGAGTGAACTCCAGGAGTTGGTTATGGACAGGGAGGCCTGGTGTGCTGCAATTCATGGGGTCGCAGAGTCGGACGTGACTGAGCAACTGAACTGATGAATCTTGGCTATTATTTATGTACTTATCAGTTTCTGGCTGTGTGGGTCTCTGTTCAGGCTTTTTCCAGCTGCGGCGGGCCGGCTGCACGCTCATGGTGTGCAGGCTCATGCTGTGGCTGCTCCTGCTGCAGATCAGGGGCTCTGGGCTCCCGGCTCATCGCTGCTGTGTGTGGGCTCACCAGTTGTGGTGCATGGGCTGTTTCCCCGAGCCACGTGGAATCATCTCAGACCGGGGAGCAAAGCTGTGTCCCCTGCGTTGGCAGGTGAATTCTCGTCCGGAGGCCCTCAGTGGACTTTAACAGGCCATGTAGAGTCAGCTACGCATGATTTCACAGCATACAGAGAAGTCTGAGTGCTCTAAAATCACTCCGTGCTTCACCTAGTCAGCCCTTTCTCCCTGGGCCCCTGGCAACCACTGATTTTTTTCCTGTCTCTGTAGTTTTGCCTTTTCCACAGGTCCCAGATTGGCTTCTTTCACTTACGGATGATTTCTCTGTAAATGCTGCACTAACGACCCTGGTCTGCGTGGGGGCGCCATGCGGGGCTCCTGCCCACATGCTCGTGCTGACCCTCTGGGGCCACAGGGATGCGATGCTTGAGTGGAAATGCTCAGGGGAATCCGTGTGTTCCCCACAGGGCAGGGCTGCAGGACTTTTCCCTTCTCTTCAGCAAGGCCTGTGGACTGTCTGCTGGGGTATGTCCAGGGGACAAGAGTCCCCGCCCATCTGGCGGGTCTTTCGTGCGGCTCCAAGGTGCGCACAGTCTAGAAGAACTGGAGGGAGAAACGGCTCTGTCATTCGTGGGTCTCTCCTACTTCTGGCTGCTGCATCAAAATTTGATGTAATAGCCATGTATGTGCCTCAGTGGTCGCCTGTGTCCAGTCGCTTAAGTGGAATCACAAAAGCAGTGCCGCTCTCTAGGGACAGGACGAGGCTGGGGACGGGCCCCACATGGTCTTGCCAGTCCAGACACGTCCATTCTCCCCACTGCCTCTCTCCCCACTGCCTCTCTGTTGAGGGAGCGGGAAAAGGAGAAGACGTGGAGGGGGGCAGGAGGGAGGGGGTTCCATGGCGATTTGCCCCTTGGAAGAGAGTGGAGAGTTGTAGCCATCAGGAGGAAAGTTAACCTGACATTTTTCCTGGCCCCGAGTCCCAGCCAACTCTTCTCAGCCTTTTGATTCCAGAAAAAAAAAAAAAAACCCTGAAAATCGTGCATCAGTTGCAGACGTTGCACTGGTGAGATGCTCTGCGAGCCCCGGATGGTCACGCATCTGAGAGACGAGGCCGCCGTGGGAGGGGCTGTCAGATGGCAGAGCCCGGTTCTCAAGGCGCCGCCCTCCGCGTCTCTGGGGTCGCGCTCCCGCTCCGAGCCGTCTTTGTGCCCTTTCTGACGGCCTTTCTCACTCACCTCTGACCTCCTCGAGGCTGCCTCTCCTTCTCCTCTCTCCTTCTCAGTTTCCTAAGAACGTGGTTGCTTCTCCCACAGGGAATTCTAGTTTTTCATCAAGTGGGAGAATTTCTGATGTCTGTGAGCTGCTGTACTTTTACAATAGGAAAGAGAGAGCCCGGGTTAGAAGACGGTAACAGTGAATGTGAAGAGGGGCAGAGCTTCCTTTTTGTGATGAAATCTTTGAAAAGATAAAATAGGCTTTGCACTTGCGAGGATGAGAAAGGGGGTTGAGAGAGTGAGGTTTTCACCGGGTGAGAATTTGAGAAATGGCACCCTCGCATTCACATGCGCGGTTAGTTACTCGCTGCTGAACCTCTGCTGTGGGTTAAGTGGGCACCTGGGACGTCGAAGTTATTCTCTGTCTCGGGGCCACGAGGGACCCAAGCAAGAGAGGCCACGATGCAGGGTCATAAAGCTGGGAGCATCAAGTGTTCCCCCTCAGAACCAGGCCCAGAGGGATGTCCCCAAGCGTTCACAAGACATGGTGCATTTTCCAGCCTGTCCTCAACACTTCGGGGACGGAGGCCCTGATACATTCCCGGGGGGTCACCATCCCTGAAGCAAGGTTCGCAGCACGCTTCTCGCAGCGGCTTCTGGGGATGAGCCTCTGTATTTCACTCGTGTTTGTCTGTATTTTTTAATTTAAGGCCTGTAAAGGACCTCGAATGAATGCTTGCTGAGTAGAACTTTGAGAGGACTGAGCTGCTCACGGCCCTCCACGAGGCGTGGAGCACAGCGGCTGTCCCGTTGCCCCAGCTTCTCCCGTGCAGACCTACGGGCAAAGGTGTTCTCCTGCCTGTGCCCAGCAGGGCCTCCGGCCAGGGGTGGGGCTCAGCACCCTGTCCCCGCTGCGCGGTCCATGAGCTCGTGCCTGGGGGACGCCGGCTGGCAGCTTGCCCTCTCCTAGAGCGTGTTGTCAGCAGAACCCGTAACAGAGATGTCAGCGAGGCCGTGGAGACTGAAACGGGGTGGGAAGTCCCGAGAGCTGATTCCTCCTGATTCCATGCAGGAACGCACGCAGTTCTGGTCCTGCTCTCTGCCGTGATGCTCAACTTTGGTTCTGCGTCACCTCGACTTTTTTGGCTATGCCACGCAGCATGTGGGTTCTTCCCTGATGAGGGATCAAACCTGTGTCCCCTGCGATGGGAGCGTGGAGGCTTAACCACTGCACTGCCGGGGAAGCCCCATCTTGAGCTGTTAACTCTGGTCGGTGGAAGGGGAAATGGCGAGCATGCCGGGTCTCTGACCCGAATCGCAGCACTGACTCGCAGTTCCAGTGCCTCCCGTGGCTGGAAGGGGAGCCAGCGTGGGGGCCTGTGGCTCGCTGACTGTGGTCTCCCCTTCCTCTGGAGGAAGAGTCTACAGTCCTGCTCATGGGCTCAAAGAGCTGCGGCAAGCGCAGAAGGCTCGTGTGGGCGTTTGGGGCGGTTTTCTCACCAAAGACGCGGGTGGTTAGACAGCTCTGGACGTGGTCCCGCATCCAGGGCAGGACTGGGCTCGGTCCTGACGGTTTAAAACGTAGATATGGCTGGGGAGGACTGACCTGCTTATTAACTCTGTATGGGACTCCCAGCTGGGAGGGCTGCAGAGAGGCTGGAATTGCACAGGTAGACTCCAGACTTAGGCTGCGGCTTCGGCAAGACTGAATTTCCACGAGAATGGGGAGAGTCGGTTCTTGGGGTCCAGAGGCCAGTGCTGGGAATGGTACAGGATGGGCCAGCTGGGTGGCTCAGCTGTGAACGTGAAAAGAAAACAGATTGTGTCCTAAGTGAGCTTGGAGTCCACTGTGTCAGGGCCCCGGAACGGCCCATGGGTTCCTGGGCCACGGCATCCAGGCTTGGGGGCATGGGGCTTCCCTGTGTGGGCTGTGCTGGGGACGCAAGGCCGCTTGGCTGAGGCGAGGCCAGCTGGTGCCCCCTCCCACCCTGAGCAGGGCGGTGGAGAGGGAGGCCCCAAGGAGCTCCCTGGGTTGGCTGCATCCCTGGGTGGGTCTTGAAGGTGTCTTGTCTTGGTTCCTGCCCATATTTTAAGCCCAATTTCTAACCTCCTTCTGGTCCTAGAACAGCCTGCTTCCCTTCTAAGGGACTGGGCCACCTAAGTTTTCTGTAAATAATGGCATAGCTCAGTTGGTAAAGAATCCGCCTGCAATGCAGGAGACCTGAGTTCAAACCCTGGGTTGGGAAGATTCTCTGGAGAGGGATAGGCTACCCACTCCAGTATGCTTGGGCTCTTGTGGCTCAGCTGGTAAAGAATCTGCCCGCAATGCAAGAGACCTGGGTTGGATCCCTGGGTTGGGAAGATCCCCCGGAGAAGGCAAAGGCTACCCACTCCAGTATTCTGGCCTGGAGAATTCCACGGACTGTATAGTGCATGGGGTCGCAAAGTTGGACACGACTAAGCAACTTTCACACATTCAGGCCACAGCATCTGTCATGGGTGTGCTCAGCTGCTGTGGGGCGGCACGGCCACAGGAGGTGGGAGCAGGCCGTTGGGCCGGTTCCAAGAGCATCTGACCTGCAGCAGCCTGTGGCCATGGCCTGCACGCCCCGGGGAGCCTGCAGCGCCCCTCTCAGAACCCGGGCGCTGACGGGTGCGGGCGACAGGATGGGCGGGTTGGAACCAGGGCCTGCGGCAGCCTGTTGCGCAGTTGTCCTTTTTCAGGAGAGAAGTTTTGCTCTGCATAATGCTCAGAATTGCAAGGTCAGTAAAGGAAGTACCCAGAAGATAAAATCACATTCCGCAGAATAGAATGCTGAAATATTCAGAGCTGTCCCGACATGGGGCTCCTCCTCATCACAGATGACATCTGCTGAGCTGGCTCTGGCCTGGGCTGGGGGCCTTGTCCAGAGGCAAGGCTTGTTTGGGAGGCTCTGGCTGCTCCAGCATGAGACCCTCTCTGTGGGCATCACTTGGGTCGTCTCTTTCCAGCGCTCAGCTTTGCTGCCTCCTGAGACGCAGAGCAGCTGTGTGCTCGAGCCGCCTTTACATGTTGGGGCGAAAAAGCCAGCAGTGCCCGGCAGACCTGTTCTCCAGGACTCCTGCCTCCCAGACATTGGCGGGAGGGTTTGGAAGAGCCAGCACCAGCCTCCTGGACGTCACTCGTGATAAGGAGGTGCCTGTGTGGCTGGGGGCCGGGTTCCCGGCCGAGGGCGCTGTGCTCACGCCCGCAGTGGGCCCGGCCGTCCCGCGTAGGGCTGGGGGCACCTTGTGTGGGCCCGAGCTGAGGGAGCGTCTGCTGGCCCCCTGGCGGGCACAGTGCTCAGATGTTAGAGGGTGCTGGGAAGCGGGCATTAGGCTGACTGAAGCGCAGCCAGGAAAGGATTGGAGAGGAAGTTAACTAAACTGGAAGAGAGGAGACAGGAAACAGTTTCTCTCAGCTCGCGGCCCTGTCTGAACGAGGCCCTGTCACACCGTGGGCTGCGCCCTGCCCGCGTCTTAGAGAGCTGGACGCTGCACGCTCGTCTCACTGCGCCACCGTCTTCAGTCATTCTTCTTCTTTGTTCCACCATGTCAGCTAGACCTGCGCTGGACAGCAGGCTGCAGGAGACGAAGGGTGGAAATGCAACGTCAGGAGCATGGAAGCCACCTCCCAGACACCCTTCCTTGACCCACAGCCCGTCCTCCTGGTGTGTCTGTGTCCCCAGCATGGCGGGCGTCAGTGCGGGAAGGACCTGCAGTGACAGTCGTCTCATCTGGGTTTCCGTGTTTGGCATGAAGACGGCACTCAGCGCCCTGTGTCCCTCCTGGACAAGCACTCATACGTAGCGAACTTGTTTTTTTCTTAGCATTTAATTCTTTGATTGTCGGGTCTCCGTTGTAGCACGCAGGACCCTTGCTGCTGCGTGCAGGACCTTTTGTCGAGCCTGAGGGCTCAGTTCCCCTGGGGCATGTGGGGTCTTACCTCCCGACCCGGGATCAGACCTGTGTCCCCTGCATTGGAAGGCAGATTCTTAACCACTCACCCATCAGGGAAATGCCAAATGTTCTTTCTTATCTCATCATTTAAAAACTGAATGAAAAAATTATCTGAAATAGACATCTGATGTTTTTGAGTTCATAGTGTGAGAATTCTAAACATGAGGCAATAGGATCGGTTCTTGCCTTTTTAATCTTGATTAAATTAAAATATATGTTTAATATACATGTCTTAAAATTGAACTTAGTTCAGTTCAGTTGAGTCGCTCAGTCGTGTCTGACTCTTTGCGACCCCATGAATCCGCAGCACGCCAGGCCTCCCTGTCCATCACCAACTCCTGGAGTTCACTCAGACTCACGTCCATCGAGTAGGTGATGCCATCCAGCCATCTCATCCTCTGTCGTCCCCCTCTCCTCCTGCCCCCAATCCTTCCCAGCATCAGAGTCTATTCCAATGAGTCAACTCTTCCCATAAGGTGGCCAAAGTACTGGAGTTTGAGCTTCAGCATCATTCCTTCCAAAGAACACCCAGGGCAGATCTCCTTCAGAATGGACTGGTTGGATCTCCTTGCAGTCCAAGGGACTCTCAAGAGTCTTCTCCAACACCACAGTTCATAAGCATCAATTCTTCAGCACTCAGCCTTCCTCACAGTCCAACTCTCACATCCATACATGACCACAGGAAAAACCATAGTCTTGACTAGATGAACCTTTGTTGGCAAAGTAATGTCTCTGCTTTTGAATATGCTATCTAGGTTGGGCATAACCTTCCTTCCAAGGAGTAAGCGTCTTTTAATTTCATGGCTGCAGTCACCATCTGCAGTGATTTTGGAGCCCAGAAAAATAAAGTCTGACACTGTTTCTACTGTTTCCCCATCTATTTCCCATGAAGTGATGGGACTGGATGCCATGATCTTCGTTTTCTGAATGTTGAGTTTTAAGCCAACTTTTTCACTCTCCTCTTTCACCTTCATCAAGAGGCTTTTGAGTTCCTCTTCACTTTCTGCCAGAAGGGTGGTGTCATCTGCATATCTGAGGTTATTGATATTTCTCCCAGCAATCTTGATTCCAGCTTGTGCTTCTTCCAGCCCAGCGTTTCTCATGATGTACTCTGCATGTAAGTTAAATAAACAGGGTGACAATATACAGCCTTGACATACTCCTTTTCCTATTTGGAACCAGGCTGTTGTTCCATGTCCAGTTCTAACTGTTGCTTCCTGACCTGCATACAGATTTCTCAAGAGGCAGGTCAGGTGGTCTGGTATTCCCATCTCTTTCAGAATTTTCCACAGTTTATTGTGATCCACACAGTCAAAGGTTTTAGCATCGTCAATAAAGCAGAAATAGATGCTTTTCTGGAACTCTCTTGCTTTTTCCATGATCCAGTGGATGTTGGCAATTTGATCTCTGGTTCCTCTGCCTTTTCTAAATCCAGCTTGAACATCAGGAAGTTCACGGTTCACATATTGCTGAAGCCTGGCTTGGACAATTTTGAGCATTACTTTACTAGTGTGTGAGATGAGTGTAATTGTGCAGTAGTTTGAGCACTATTTGGCATTGCCTTTCTTTGGGGTTGGAATGAAAACTGACCTTTACCAGTCCTGTGGCCACTGCTGAGTTTTCCAAATTTGCTGGCATATTGACTGCAACACTTTCATAGCATCATCTTTCAGGATTTGAAAGAGCTCCACTGGAATTCCATCACCTCTACTAGCTTTGTTCGTAGTGATGCTTTCTAAGGCCCACTTGACTTCACATTCCAGGATGTCTGGCTCTAGGTGAGTGATCACACCATTATGATTATCTGGGTCATGAGGCTCTTTTTTGTACAGTTCTTCTGTGCATTCTTGCCACCTCTTCTTAATATTTTCTGCTTCTGTTAGGTCCATACCGTTTCTGTCCTATATCGAGCCCATCTTTGCATGAAATTTTCACTTGGTATCTCTAATTTTCTTGAAGAGATTTCTAGTCTTTCCCATTCTGCATAGGAACCTGGAATGTCAGGTCCATGAATCAAGGCAAATTGGAAGTGTTCTAACAAGAGATGGCAAGAGTGAACGTTGACATTCTACGAATCAGCGAACTAAAATGGACTGAAGTAGGTGAATTTAATTCAGATGACCATTATATCTACTACTGCAGGCAGGAATCCCTTAGAAGAAATGGAGTAGCCATCATGGTCAACAAAAGAGTCCGAAATGCAGTACTTGGATGCAATCTCAAAAATGACAGAATGATCTCTGTTCATTTCCAAGGCAAATCATTCAATATCACAGTAATCCAAGTCTATGCCCCAACCAGTAACGCTGAAGAAGCTGAATTTGAACGGTTCTATGAAGACCTACAAGACCTTTTAGAACTAACACCCAAAAAAGATGTCCTTTTCATTATAGGGGACTGGAATGCAAAAGTAGGAAGTCAAGAAACACCTGGAGTAACAGGCAAATTTGGCCTTGGAATACGGAATGAAGCAGGGCAAAGACTAATAGAGTTTTGCCAAGAAAATGTACTGGTCATAGCAAACACCCTCTTCCAACAACACAAGAGAAGACTCTACACATGGACATCACCAGATGGTTAACACTGAAATCAGATTGATTATATTCTTTGCAGCCAAAGATGGAGAAGCTCTATACAGTCAACAAAAACAAGACCAGGAGCTGACTTTGGCTCAGATCATGAACTCCTTATTGCCAAATTCAGATTGCAATTGTGGAAAGTAGGGAAAACCACTAGACCATTCAGGTATGACCTAAATCAAATCCCTTATGATTATACAGTGGAAGTGAGAAATAGATTTAAGGGCCTAGATCTGATAGATAGAGTGCCTGATGAACTATGGAATGAGGTTCGTGACATTGTACAGGAGACAGGGATCAAGACCATCCCCATAGAAAAGAAATGCAAAAAGCAAAATGGCTGTCTGGGGAGGCCTTACAAATAGCTGTGAAAAGAAGAGACACAAAAAGCAAAGGAGAAAAGGAAAGATATAAGCATCTGAATGCAGAGTTCCAAAGAATAGCAAGGAGAGATAAGAAAGCCTTCCTCAGTGATCAATGCAAAGAAATAGAGGGAAAAAACAGAATGGGAAAATTGAACTTAAGATACTCATAAACAGTAATTGATGCATGACTTTTCTTTCATAGCTCATACATGGTAATTTGAATAAGAACTATCCCTTGGCGTATGGGAAAATACAGAATTTGGATCCAAAGAATACACCATAGTTTGTTACATTTACTCTATAATACAATCCTTAGTAACAGGGTATTCATTGAAAACATGCATCACCAGTGTATGTAGTATAGCTAGCTGATGGGAAGTTGCTGTGCCGTCCAGGGGGCTCAGTGGGTGCTCTGTGAGGAGCTTGGGGCTCTGGAAGGTGGGGCGGGGCGCGGGGGGCGGGGGCCGCGGGCGGGGGACCGGGAGAAGGGAGGGCTTCGGGGGCGGGGGGACATGTAGTGCCTGTGGCTGATTCATGTTGACGTAAGGCAGAGATCAGCACAACACTGTAAAGCCATTATCCTCGGATTCAAAATAGATGAATTAAAAATGTAGTAGGCTGATTCAAAATTTTAAATTAAAATCATTTCTACATGCGATGCCATTGCTTCTTGTTGGAAATGAAGAAACCTGGAATCCGCCCCTGGCCTCTGGAGTCAGCGTGGCATTTTACCCGGACCCTGGATGATTCACAGGCTCTGAGGCTTGAGAACCGTGTGTTCTCCCATCTGAAGATGGCAGAGATAGATTTCCTGAGGATGGTCCCGGGGTTTCATACGACTGCGCAGGCCCGGTACGTGAGGAATCGCTGCATCGCTGGCCTGGTCTTCCCCCTGTCACCGGAGCCCGAGCGCAGCAGCAGCATGCCGCGGCCCTGCTGGGCCGGCCCTTTGCCCGCCTGACGCCCCGCCCGCTTCGTCTGTCTCTGGCAGCTGCTCTCCTCTCCACGCCGCTCCTTCACGCGGAGCTGCTGCACTTGGCCTGGCTCATGACTGCGAGCCGGGGGTCTCTGGGTTCCAGTTCTTCCTCCTAACACAGCAGCTATTTGTACCCCCGGTATCTGACATTCAAGGCTCCTTCTTAAATATTTTTTTTTCAAAGCTTTGCTTTACTTTTGTGTCTATGGAAACAAGCTTAGAAATGCTTTCTAAATCCAAAAGAATAATTCAGCAAATATTCATTTTTTGGAAGATACTATTGCGTTTCAGAAAACCTTTCTGGGGACAGAAAGCTAGGAGACACTCAGTACCACTCAGAACCCACCTCGTCCCAGTGAAGCGGGCGTGTGGGGCTGAGTTACTGCCCTAGGTGTGCTTTGCCCGCGGTGCAGCCGGCCACCCAGGTCTGCCGCAGGGAGAGGCCGGCATGGGAGGGTCTGGCGTGACGGCCTGGGAGGGGAAGGAGCCCGTGGACAGGTAGGGGGAGGGGCCGTGCAGGCCGTGGGAGCAGGTCTGCCTCGGTGGCTCCTCCCAGCCGTCGTGGGTGGCTGTCTCCCTTTCCCCTCCGCTCTCCCCCTGGCCTCTGAAGCCTCCACTCTGGCTTTGATCTGAAGTCTGGGTGCCCTCGCCGCCCAAGTGAGCACCATTTTCGGCTGTGCGCTCTGGGCTGCAGCTCTTTAATCTCTTGCTTGTTTACCAGAGTCTTGTTCCAAGAGAAGGGGGTTCTTACGTGGAAGTGGTTTTCTAGTCTTTCCTGGATCAGATCAGATCAGTCGCTCAGTCGTGTCCAACTCTTTGAGACCCCAGGAACCGCAGCACGCCAGGCCTCCCTGTCCATCACCAACTCCCGGAGGTCACTCAGACTCACATCCATTGAGTCAGTGATGCCATCCAGCCATCTCATCCTCTGTCGTCCCCTTCTCCTCCTGCCCCCAATCCCTCCCAGCATCAGAGTCTTCTCCAGTGAGTTAACTCTTCCCATAAGGTGGCCAAAGTACTGGAGTTTCAGCTTTAGCATCATTCCTTCGAAAGAAATCCCAGGGCTGATCTCCTTCAGAATGGACTGGTTGGATCTCCCTGCAGTCCAAGGGACTCTCAAGAGTCTTCTCCAACACCACAGTTCATAAGCATCAATTCTTCAGCGCTCAGCCTTCTTCACAGTCCAACTCTCACATCCATACATGACCACAGGAAAGACCATAGCCTTGACTAGGCGAACCTTTGTTGGCAAAGTGATGTCTCTGCTTTTGAATATGCTATCTAGGTTGGTCATAACTTTCCTTCCAAGGAGTAAGTGTCTTTTAATTTCATGGCTGCAGTCACCATCTATAGTGATTTTGGAGCCTAGAAAAATAAAGTCTGACACTGTTTCCACTGTTTCCCCATCTATTTCCCATGTAGTGATGGGACCAGATGCCATGATCTTCGTTTTCTGAATGTTGAGCTTTAAGCCAACCTTTTCACTCTCCACTTTCACTTTCATCAAGAGGCTTTTTAGTTCCTCTTCACTTTCTGCCAGAAGGGTGATGTCATCTGCATATCTGAGGTTATTGATATTTCTCCCAGCAATCTTGATTCCAACTTGTGTTTCTTCCAGTCCAGCGTTTCTCATGATGTACTCTGCATGTAAGTTAAATAAAGCAGGGTGACAATATACAGCCTTGACATACTCCTTTTCCTATTTGGAACCAGTCTGTTGTTCCATGTCCATTTCTAACTGTTGCTTCCTGACCTGCATACAAAGTTCTCAAGAGGCAGATCAGGTGGTCTGGTATTCCCATCTCTTTCAGAATTTTCCACAGTTGATTGTGATCTACACAGTCAAAGGCTTTGGCATAGTCAATAAAGCAGAAATAGATGTTTTTCTGGAACTCTCTTGCTTTTTCCATGATCCAGCGGATGTTGGCAATTTGATCTCTGGTTCCTCTGCCTTTTCTAAAACCAGCTTGAACATCTGGAAGTTCACAGTTCACATATTGCTGAAGCCTGGCTTGGACAATTTTGAGCATTACTAGCGTGTGAAATGAGTGCAATTGTGTGGTAGTTTGAGCATTCTTTGACATTGCCTTTCTTTGGGATTGGCATGAAAACTGACCTTTTCCAATCTTGTGGCCACTGCTGAGTTTTCCAAATTTGCTGGCATATTGAGTGCAGCACTTTCACAGCATCATCTTTCAGGATTTGGAATAGCTCCACTGGAATTCCATCACCTCCACTAGCTTTGTTCGTAGTGATGCTTTCTAAGGCCCACTTGACTTCACATTCCAGGATGTCTGGCTCTAGGTCAGTGATCACACCATCATGATTATCTGGGTCATGAAGCTCTTTTTGTACAGTTCTTCTGTGCATTCTTGCCACCTCTTCTTAATATCTTCTGCTTCTGTTAGGTCCATACCATTTCTGTCCTTTATCGAGCCCATCTTTGCATGAAATGTTCCTTTGGTATCTCTGATTTTCTTGAAGAGATCCCTAGTCTTTCCCATTCTGTTGTTTTCCTCTATTTCTTTGCATTGATCGCTGAAGAAGACTTTCTTATCTCTTCTTGCTATTCTTTGGAACTCTGCATTCAGATGCTTATATCTTTCCTTTTCTCCTTTGCTTTTTGTGTCTCTTCTTTTCACAGCTATTTGTAAGGCCTCCCCAGACAGCCATTTTGCTTTTTTGCATTTCTTTTCCATGGGGATGGTCTTCATCCCTGTCTCCTGTACAATGTCATGAACCTCATTCCATAGTTCATCAGGCACTCTATCTATCAGATCTAGGCCCTTAAACCTATTTCTCACTTCCACTGTATAATCATAAGGGATTTGATTTAGGTCATACCTGAATGGTCTAGTGGTTTTCCCTACTTTCTACAATTGCAGTCTGAATTTGGCAATAAGGAGTTCATGGTCCGAGCCACAGTCAGCTCCTGGTCTTGTTTTTGCTGATTGTATAGAGCTTCTCCATCTTTGGCTGCAAAGAATATAATCGATCTGATTTTGGTGTTGACCATCTGGTGATGTCCATGTATAAACTCTTCTCTTGTGTTGTTGGAAGAGGGTATTTGCTATGACCAGTACATTTTCTTGGCAAAACTCTATTAGTCTTTGCCCTGCTTCATTCCGTATTCCAAGGCCAAATTTGCCTGTTACTCCAGGTGTTTCTTGACTTCCTACTTTTGCATTCCAGATACCCTGCCCTGAAACACGTTTTTGCTTTTGATCTGATGGAAACATCGAGAAGCAGCTCAGTGGGTGCAAGGGCGCCTGTGTGGGATCTGCGCCTGGGGTTGAGACGGGGAGAAGACAGGGCGGAGCTGGTCTTGTGCTTCCCCTTGGAATATTGCGGATGAAGATGGTTTTTGAGAGGGCATCTCTTCATCCTCACACCTTCTCTGCCTATGGAGTTCCTAGAAAAGGGTGCAGGTGGAATCTCAGAACTTCAGGGCTTCAAGCCCTTAGTGTTTCCACGAGAGACAGGGTGAGAAAGTGGCGTTTAGGCTCTGGCATTGAAGCCACGTTGATAAGGGGAGGCTGCTACCCAGGGTGTGTGGATTCCTGAGGGTTAGGGGGAGCAGGCAGACACAGCATGGCTGCCAGGGTGTGGCAGTGTGCCAGGGGGCATGGCTGTGCTGGGGGCATGACCGTGTGCTGGGGGTGTGGCTGTGCCCTGAGGGTGGGGTATGGGCAGGGGGTGTGGTCGTGTGCTGGGGGTGTGGCTGTGCCCTGAGGGGCGGGGCAGGGGGCAGGGGGCGTGGCCGTGCCTGGGGCGTGGCTGTGCCTGGGGGCGTGGCAGTGCCCTGAGGGCGGGGCTGTGGGCAGGGGGCTGGGACTGTGTTGGAAAAGGGTCACTGTGCTGGGGGCGTCTGCAAGTGAGGGATAGGCAAGTTTCTGTCCTGCCGTCTTAGAGTGTGTAGGCTGTCATGTCTGCCGCATTTCCCCACCAGCGCTGCTACAGCTGTGGTGAAAACACTTCCTTAGACGCTGTGACTGAGAGGGGTTGAGTATCTATCCTGAGAGGCCAGCGTTCGTGCTCAGAGGACTGTGCGCCCCGTGTGAGCACCAGGGCTGCACCAGGTACCGCCCTCCACCTGGGGGCCAGGGGTAACTGCTCAGTGGGGAGGGCGGGCGCGTGAGTGCAGGCAGCTGCCACGGGCCTCAGGACGACAGGCCTGGGCCCGTGTCCAGGTGACAGCTCTCATCCCGCCCAGCTGACGGCCGCTTCCTGTTGCGAGCTCTGTTCTGCCGGGTTTGACAGGCATTCTACGAGGTGGGTTAGCGCTGGTCCACAGCCGCCTGTGGTCCCTGCGGCCTGGGGCAGGACTGAAGCTGGACCTCCCCTGCGGCCATGGAGGACAAGCCCACCACGCAGGCCCAGCGCATCTGCCTCTCTGCTCTCCAGGGTGGTCCCTGCACTGCGAGCCTGGCAGCCACAGAGAGAGAGGGGACCGTCGGTGCCTGGCCCACCAGGCCCTGCCCTGGACCTCGGTCTCAGCAAGGGCCCCTCGCGCTGCCCAGTGGCTGGTCAGACGCGGGAGCATCCGGCCTCCAGAGGAGGGTGGACGGTCATGGTGTGAGGGGGGACGTGCTACACTGAACACCTCTTGCCACTGTGTCGGTGCCCTGGCTCTGAATAATTGGAGCGACCGGGCCGGCTGAGCCTCGGGCCGAGTGTAGACACCTTAGTCCGGGAGGGAGGCCTTGGATAGTTCTCGTCCAGCTCCTTCATGAGCTGGGGAGCACTCCTCACAGCCAGCTCAGCTGGTTTACCCAGTGCCTACCCTACCCCCGGGAAGGCTTGGACTGCCTGCCACTTGTGCGGGAATCACGAGGGCCCGGGGACCTGTGCCCAGCTCTGCTCCGACAGGCCCTGGGACCCATCCTGAGAGTCCCCCAGCCTGTGAGCACTGTGCTGCGGGTGCTTGCCTGCTCCCCGCTGGGGTTCAGTTGCTCACAGTTTGGTTCAGGCATGAAGCGTCGTATTCAGAGGCCACACGTGTGTACAGCTTCTAGGCTGCTGCTGTTTGGATGCTTACAGCCAAGGAGCAGCTCCTGGAAAAGAGAAATGGCCCAGATGAGTGGAGAACAAGTGAGAGATTTGCCAGTCAACACCAACAGCCAAACCTGAGAAACACCGACAAAACCCACAGCCCAAACAGCTGTCTGCCCACTGGCTGGGTTTCCCCATGCCCCGGGTGGGCCTGCTCCTGGCTGGCCACCTCTTGTTCCCTGTGTTTTCCCCAGTGTCCACTCTCAGACGTGCCTCAGCCTGGCCTCCTGGTACCTGGTGCATTGGTGGGCTTTGCCGTGCCTTCCCTGGTCTGCAGGACGCTGATGGCCCCGAGTCCAGGCACACCAGGAGCTCTCTCTGAGTGACCTCCCTTCCTCCCTGCCGGATCAGGAGGTGCTCCCCGGGTGCTGGGCCAGGGGCAGAGCCACTGCGGGGGTGTCGCCATGGGGGTGCGGCAGAGGGCCCCCGAGGGTGTCAGTGCCCGCCCTCTGCGTCCCTCCCACCGGCCCTCTGCCCCCCTGGGAGGCTGCTCACCGGTGGAATAACGTGCAGACTGCTCTCCTCCCCAGGTCTGCCCCTGCGCAAGGGAAAGAAGGGCTGCAGGGTGGGGGCAGCTTGAGGGGGCCGGCTTGAGGAGTCTGGCTGAGGTCTGGACCTGCCTCCACTAGTGAAAGTCCCGTGGCCTTGCTTGCTCCAGGAGCTGTGGTGAGCACACACCCTCTTCCCTGGAAAGGTGTGGGGTTTTGGGGAAGAGCATGTTTAGGGCAGAGACAGACTGGGCTTCTGGACACGGGTGATTATTTCTTTTTGAGTCCTGGTTTCCTCATCTGTAAAACGGGAGCAGCGCAGCACAGTGTTGTCTTAGGATCGCCAGGTTGCGGCGCTCCCCTGACGCGGGCCTGGGTGCTCATCCACCGAGGTGCCGGGTCACGGCGCTGGCTAGCTCTACGCGGGGGCCGGGTCGAGGCGCTCATTGGATGGCAGCTGGGAACAAACTATACGAGGTATTGAGAGGGCCACACAATATCGTTCACCTAGGGGAAGGGACAGAAATGGAAGACCCACATGTGAGGAGACGTTCTGGGGAGAACTGCCGCTGGGAAACCGCGACGCACTTGTTATCCGCACGCCCCACGTCGCCCTGTGCCAGGTGGTGTCGCTGTAGTTTTCTTTGGCTGCGATAGAAACCGTTCTTGGCTGAGGAGCGTGATCAGTTCTCAGCTTAACAAAACTGGGTGTGAATGTCTTGGTTTCTGAGACTCTTCCTGTTGCCTGTAGATGATCCATCACCACTGCTCCCGTTCTTGTTCCGTGTGAGAGGGAAACTGTTTTCCTTCTGGTGAGATGATTTGCTTTGCATTCATTTTTTTCTTACATTTTTCAGTCGTAAAGCCTCTGTGTTATGTCAGTGTGTGTTTATGCCCATCTCGGCACTTTTAGAAGCCCTGGGGGAGGGGAGTGAGCTGTTTTGATTCAGGCTGGGTGAGAAGGCCAGGCCCTGAGGTGATGGGCTGGAGCAGAGGGGCTGGGGTTGGGGGGCCTGGCCTGGGGGCTTCCCTGGGGTGGGGGCACTGCAGTGGAGAGGACAGGCTGGGGCAAGTGGGAGTGAGTCTCCAGCCAGCAGTGTGATGGGGTCTAGCTCACAGGTCTGTTTCCACCATACACAGGACAAAACCCTTGCCAAATGCCTGTGGGAATGAGGGGTGTGAGAGGCAGGGCGGCCTGCCTGGGAGAGCAGGTGAATTGCAGCTCTGACGAGAGCGGGAGAAGGCACTGCAGGGTGGTCACGAGACCCTGCTCAGAGCTCAGAGGGGGCGGAGGAAGATGTCACACTGAAGCTCAGTGTGTGTGCGCATGTGTGTGTGTGTGTTGTGTTTGTGAGTGTGTCTCCTGCATGCTCACGTGTGTGTGCGCTCTGAAGCCAAGGGAAATCTGTGGATGTCAGGAGTCAGGGGACTGTGCTCACACCGCCTTCATGGACAGGGGGTGTCAGGGGACTGTGCTCACACCGCCTTCATGGACAGGGGGTGTCAGGGGATTGTGCACACTGCCCAGCCTTCAGGGACACGGGTGGGGTGGTCAGGGGACTGTGCTCACACCACCTTCATGGACGAGGGGGTCATGGGACTGTGCACACCGCCCAGCCTTCAGGCACAGGGTGGGTCAGGGGACTGCGCTCACACTGTCCAGCCTTCGGGGACAGGGTGGCCCACATCCTTACAGTGAGTCAGCCTGGGGCTTTCTTCCCAGATTTAACTCTGCCTTCGGAGCGACCCCGGCCCCAAGGCCATCCTTGCACTTGGCCTGAGGCTGCGGCTTCAGCAATGGTGAGTGGGGGTCAGGGGATATGCAGACCTCGGCCAGAAGTGTGTGTGAAACAAACTCCGGCAGACAAACCTCTCTTTCTCTCCTGGTGATTTATGGCTTATATTTAAAATGAAGTATGGTCTTTCTTAATTTTAGCACAGGTAGCAACACAAGTAAATTAGCAGTCAAATCAGCGAGTGTCCTGGCTGGGAGAGATGTGCTCTGGCTGTGAGAACCAAGAAATGTCGAGGTCTCTGCCACACGTTTTCTCCAGCCCCCAGGATGGACCAAGCCGGGTGAACGCTGAGCAGGTCTTTGTTGCGGGGCTGGTGATCAGGAGTGAATTGTGTGGCACGTGCTCCTCAGACCCCACCTGGCTGTCAGCAGGAGGCGAGCAGGCTGCGGAGTAAACAGCACGTCTCTCTGCTGCCTGTCCTGGTAGTGTCGCCGCCACTTGCTCGTGACACGCTCAGTTCTCACCGTGAGCGAGCCTCCGGCCCCAGCGGGCGCCTGCCCTCGCCCCTGCACCCTGCCTTCCTTGACGTTGTCTGTGGGCACAGGAAATGCACTGCCATCATCCCAGGCAGTAACGGAGAGGGGCCGCCCCGACGGCACGGCAGCGGGCACGACGGCCTGAGCCCCGGGAACCTCCAAGGCCCTCGGCAGCGGCCCCTGGTGGTCAGCCCAGGCACTCTCCCTCTGGGTCACTGAGCAGCCTGGGCTGTCGTTCAGTCGCTCAGTTGGGTCTGACTCTGCGACCCCATGGACTGCAGCACACCAGGCCTCGCTGTCCATCACCAACTCCCAGGTGTTGCTCAAATTCATGTCCATTGAATTGGTGATGCCATCCAACCTTCTCATCCCCTCTCGCCCCCTTCTCCTCCTGCCCTCAGTCTTGCCCAGCATGAGGGTCTTTTTCTAATGAGTCAGCTCTTCGCATCAGGTGGCCAGAGGATTGGAGTTTCAGCCTCAACATCAGTCCTTCCAATGAATATTCAGGACTGATTTCCCTTAGGATGGACTGCTCTTTGCAGTCCAAGGGACTCTCAAGAGTCCCCTCCAGCATCACAGTTCAAAAGCATCAACTCTTCAGCGCTCAGTCTTCTTATAGTCCAGCTCTCACATTCGTACATGACCACTGGAAAAACAATAGCTTTGACTCTGTGGACCTTTGTTGGCAAAGTAACATCTTTGCTTTTTAATATGCTGTCTTCCCTGGTGGTTCAGAGGTTAAAGGGTCCGCCTGCCATGCAGGAGACCTGGGTTTGATCCTTGGGTTGGGAAGATCCCCTGGAGAAGGAAATGGGAACCCACTCCTGTATTCTTGCCTGGAGAATCCCATGGGTGGAGGAGCCTGGTGGGCTACAGTCCACGGGGTTGCAAAGAGTCAGACACCACTGAGCGACTTCACTTACTAGGTTGGTCATAGCCTTCCTTCCAAGTAGCAAGCGTCTTTTAATTTCATGGCTGCAGTCACCATCCACTGTGATTTTGGAGCCAAAGAAAAGAAAATCTGTCACTGTTTTGACTCTTCCCCCATCTATTTACCACGAAATGATGGGACTGGATGCCATGATCTTAGTTTTTTGAATGTTGAGTGTTAAGCCAGCTTTCTCACTCTCCTTTTTCACGCTCTTCAAGGGCTCTTTAGTTCCTCTTCACTTTTTGCCTTTAGTGTGGTATCATCTGCATATCTGAGATCATTGATATTGCTCCCGGCAATCTTGATTACAGCTTGTGCTTCATCCAGCCCAGCGTTTTGCATGATGTTCTCTGCATAAGTTAAATAAAGCAGGGTGACAATATACAGCCTTGTCTTGCTGTGCTAAGTCACTTCAGCCAACTCTTTGCAACCCTTTGAGTGTAGCCCGCCAGGCTCCTCTGTCCGTGGGATTCTCAAAGCAAGACTACTGGACTGGGTTGCTGTGCCCCCTCCAGAGGATCTCCTGACTCAGTGACCACGCCCGCGTCTCCTGTGGTTTCCACAGTGTAGGCAGAGAGGATCTTCCTGACCTAGTGACCAAGCCCGCGTCTCCTGTGGTCTCCACAGTGTAGGCACATCACAGTGCAGGCAGCTTTCACTGCTGAGCCACCGGAGAAGCCACACGGCTTCAGCACACTCTTCTGCCAGTTATGAACCAGTCCGTTGTTCCACGTCTGGTTCTAGCTGTTGCTTCTTGACCTTTATACAGGTTTCTCAGGAGGCAGGTGAGGTGGTCTGGTATTTGCATCTCTTTAAAAATTTTCCACTGTTTGTGGTGATCCGCATAGTCAAAGGATTTAGCATTTCAGTGAAACAGAAGTAGATGTTTTGTTGGAATTCCCTTGATTTTTATATGATCCAACGGATGTTGGCAATTTGATCTCTGGTTGTTCTGCCTTTTCTAAATCCAACTTGAACATCTGGAACTTCTTGCTTCATGTACTGTTGAAGCCTTGCTTGGAGAATTTTCAGCATTACTTTGCTAGTGTGTGAGATGAGTACAATTGTGCAGTACTTTGAACAGTCTTTGGCATTGCCTTTCTTTGGGATTGGAATGAAAACTGACCTTTTCCAGTCCTGTGGCCACTGCTGAGTTTTCCAAATTTGCTGGCATATTGAGTGCAGCACTTTCACAGCATCATCTTTTAGGATTTGAAATAGCTCAACTGGAATTCCATCACCTTCACTAGCTTTGTTCGTAGTGATGCTTCCTAAGGCCCACTTGACTTCACACTCCAGGATGTCTGGCTCTAGGTGAGTGATCACAGCATCATGATTACCTGGGTCATTGGGACCTTTTTTATATCATCCTCCTATGTATTTTTGCCATATCTTCTTAATATCTTCCACTTCTGTTAATTCCTTGCCATTTCTGTCCTTTATTGAGCCCATCTTTGCATGAAATATTCACTTGGTATCTCTAATTTTCTTGAAAAGATCTCTAATCTTTCCAATTCTATTATTTTCTATTTCTTTGCATTGTTCACTTAAGAAGACTTTCTTATCTCTTCTTGATATTCTCTGGAACTCTGCATTCAGTTGAGTGTATCTTTCCTTTTCTCCTTTGCCTTTTCCTTCTCTCTTTTCTCAGCTATTTGTAAGCCCTCCTCAGACAACCACTTTGCCTTCTTGTGTCTTTTTTTCCTTTGTAATGGTTTTGGTCCCTGCTTCCTGTACTGTTATGAACCTCTGCCCATACTTCCTCAGGCACCTGGTCTACCAGATCTAACCCTTAAGTCTCTTCGTCACCTCCGCTGTATGATCAGGGATTTGATTCAGGTCATGCCAGAATGGCCTAGTGCTTTTCCCTACTTTTTTGATTTGAGTCAGAATTTTGCACTAAGGAGCTGATTATCTGAACCACAGTCAGCTCCCAGTCTTATTATTACTGACCAGATAGAGCTTCTCCATCTTTGGCTGCAAAGAATATAATCAATCTGATTTCAGTATTGACCATCTGGTGATGTCCATGTGTAGAGTCGTCTCTTGTGTTGTTGGAAGAGAGTGTTTGCTATGACCAGTGTGTTCTCCTTGCAAAGCCTTTGCCCTGCTTCATTTTGTATTCCAAGGCCAAACGTGTCTGTTATTCCAGGTATCTCTCGACTGCCTACTTTTGCCTTCCAGTCCCCTATGGTGAAAAGGACATCTTTTTTGTTAGTTTTAGAAAGTGTTGTAAGTCTTCATAAAACCAGTCCACTTCAGCTTCTTTGACATCAGTGATTGCGGCATAGACATGGATTGCCATGATGCTGAATGCTTTGCCTTGGAAACAAACAGAGACCATTCTGTTGTTTTTGAGATTAAACCCAAATGCTGTGTTTTGGACTCTTCTGCTGACTGTGAGGACTACTCCATTTCTTCTAAGGGATTCTTGCCCACAGTAGTAGATACAATTGTTACCTGAATTAAAATCTCCCATTCCCGTTGATTTTAGTTCACTGATTTCTAAGATGTCCATGTTCACTCTTGTCATCTGCTGGACCATGTCCAATTTAAATGATTCATGACCCTAACATTCCAGGTTCCTGTGCAATATTGTTCTTTATAGCAATGGACTTTAACCACCAGCCAACTGAGCATTGTTTCTGCTTTTCACCAGCCTCTTCATTCTTTCTAGAGCTATTTCTCTGCTCTCCCCACCAGCATTTTGCACACCTATTGACCTGAGGGGCTCACTTCTGGTGTCCTATCTTTTTGCCTTTTCATACTGTTTATGGGGTTCTTGAGGCAAGAATACTGGAGTGGTTTGCCATCCCCTCCTCTAGAGGACCATGTTTTATCAGAAACTCTCCACCATGACCCATGTGTCTTGGGTGTCCCTGCACAGCATGGCTCACAACTTCATTGAGTTGCACAAGGCTGTGATCCATGTAATCATTTTGGTTAGCTCTCTGATTGTGGTTTTCATTCTGGAGCCTGTGGGATTGTAGTTCTTGCTTCTTCTGTCTGCCCTCTGACGGATGAGGATTAATAGTTTATGCGCGTTTCCTGATGGGATGGACTGGTTGGCAGGGCTGTGCTCAGTAAATCTTTATTCCACGTGTCTGCTGATTGGTGCGGTTATCCCTGTTAGTTGTTTGGCTCGAGGCAACCCAGTCCTGGAGTCCACAGCTCTGTGGTAGGGCTCAATGGAGACCTCCTAAAGGACCTATGTCAACACACACCTCCCAGGACTGATGCTGCCAGTGCCGCTGACCCGTGCCTGCACAGGGACCCGCACACTCACAGGCAGGCCTGGCTCAGTGCCTTGTGGGGTCAGTGCTCCTCTCCCCTGGGTCCTGGTGTGCATTTGGTTTTGTTTGTACCCTCCAAGAGTCTCTGTTTCCCCCAGTCCTGTGGAAGTTCTGTAATCAAATGCCACTATTCCTCCAAGTCAGATTCCCTGGGGATCCCCAGTCCCTTGGCTGGATCCCCAGCTTGAGAAGTCTGCTGTGGGGTGTAGAACATTTGCAACAGTGTGAGAACTTCTTTGATATTACTGTTCTTCAGTTTGTGGGTCGCCCACACGGCGGGTATGGGATTTGACTTTTAACATGATTGTGCCCCTCCTACCGTCTCTTTGGGCTCCTCCGGTGTCCTTGGACGTGGGGTGGAGGCCAGCTACCCTGGCCTGATTTCACTGCTCACGGTGCCAAGACCAGAGGAGCCGGGGGACCTCCTCAAGGTCACTACTTTGGGGGAAAGCAGAGCAGAGTCAGTCTCCCTAGGCTTCCCTGTGCCTGGCTGTCTCTGGGCGGGTGGGGGCGTTCGCTGGCTTCCCCCAAGGTGTCATCCTCTCCTCCACTTGGCTGGGCTCTGCAGGGAGCGGAGCTCTGAGAAGAGGGGGCAGGGCGCGGGGGTCTGTGCATGGATGAGGAGGTGGTGAAGGCGTGCCCCGAGACTGGACTGAGAAGGATGCTGTCCTCGCGAGGTGTCACTTCAGGAGGATGGAGCTCTGCTTGCAGCTGGGGCCCCGGGCAGCGTCTGGCTCACGGCGCTGTGCCTGGGGCCTCCCGCCGAGGGCTTCTCCTCTAGGGCAAAGGGGCTGTAAGAGCGGGTGTGTAAAGCTGTCACAGGGTGGGTGAGACTCCTTTCTTCTTGTGAGTGCGGGCAGTTCTGCCCTCTGTGAGACTCACGCCCTTGGTCCTGGCACTGTTCTTGCCTCCTCTGCAGAGCGGGGCCTTCCTCAGTCCACATCTGCCCGGGGGGATGCGTTCTCCAGCTGTGGGATTTCAGAGCCATTCCCTGTGAGGAGTGCCCGGGTGAGTCTCCCTGTCACTTGCAGCTCCCTTCTGCTTGTCCTCCTCTGTGGCTCTTCTGCTGACTCTTGAGCACCTGCCGTTGGCTGGACACAGGTAGCCATTTGGGCGACGGTGGAGGACAAGAAGCTGCATTTCTGTGGTTCCTCACCTTGAGAGTCTCCAGTTCAGGGAAGTTTGCCCTCGGGTTGACATCACAACACAATGTGGAGAGTCCTGTCATGGATGCCTGGACCGAAGCAGCAGACCGGCCTAGTCAAGGGTGTTTCCCTGGGCGACTGTGGACTTGGGTCTCAGTGGCCGAATAGGAGTGTCAGCTGGAGACACAGGAGTACAGGCTTTATGCTTTTAAACGAATGTGTATATTCAGGAACCATCTGGCTTTAGTTGTCTCCCGCTGCAGCAGGTGTGGCTACGCCTGGGGCACCCTAAGGATCGCTCTGAGAGTTGTTCCCATTGTTCACACCCTCCTGGATGGCCACAGCAGGCACCGAGGGTGCGTTTCAGACGACCATGGATGCGGGGTAGCACGTCCCCCTCTGTGCTCTTCCCCTGCCCTGCTTGTGGGCGAGCGCTTTTCCTCACCTCCCGTCCGGTCTCCTTATGGAGCACACGGGCCTCTGGCCATCCGCCTCTGCTGTCCGTGTGCCCTGGCGATGCCTCGGTGCGCGCCATGGGCGTGAGGCACAGGGGCTTTGACAGAGGGCCCAGAGGTGCTACCTGAGTGGTGTTGCGCGCAGAGCACGGTGGGCCTGGCCCCACGGGGAGCTTGCCATGGAGGTGCCCCCAAAGGGCTCACCACCACCTCCCAGCAGGAGGGGGACGGCCCTCCTGGTGACGGAGGGACAGGATGGCTGGTCGTCTTTGCGGGGGGAGCCAGCCCTGCTTCATTCCCTCCCCCTGACCCGAGCCAGGGGCATGTGGCCTGGCTTCCAATGCCCAACATCCTCTCACCAAAGCAGGCCCTAGCGCCGTGCGGGCCCCTGGACTCCAGGGCCAGCAGGGCTGTGGCCCACGGCACACTGAGGCTCTGACTCTCTCTCCTCTGTTTTTCCTCCCAGGCTGCCTGTTTGAAGATGGCCTCTGCAGACCGGCTGAGACCTGTGTGAACGGTAAGTGCCAGCCCACGGTGACCCCAAGGCTGGCTTCACTACATGCAGGGTGGTCCTGGGTGGGCTCATGTTTGACTCTTCTGAGCGCGTGCAGACGTTGGCCTCGGCACCTCAGGCACTGATGGGGGTTAGGCCAGAGCGCCTGCCACACCCTCTGCACGCAGGGCCCCAGGCGTGCTATGAGACCCGGTGTGAGGCAGGGTCGCCTCTCCCCAACCATGAGTGTTTGCAGGGTGGGCTCTGTCCTTGCCTGCCTCCAGCTGTGTCCTCCCCACCTGGCATGGGTGCCCCAGCTGCACCCGGCTCTCTGTGCCAACCAGGGGCCTGCGGGCAGAGCCCACGAGTGGGACGTGCCCCTGGGACCCTTTGGTCCAGTGCAGCCTCTGCCCTGCCACCTCTGAGCTGGCTTGTCTCTGCCAGGCCCCCAGGCGCGCTGTCGAGGGCCTGAAGGCCAAGACCCAGGGGCAGCTAGGCCAGTGTCCCGGCGAGAAAGTCCGGTTCGGAGCCCGGAGACAGGGGGCTGAGACAGCTGTGTGTGCGTCCTCGCAGCGGACATGCCCTGGGGACCACGCCGATGGGCTGGACGGGTCTGTTTTGTGTTCATTGATTTTGGGGAGAACTCTGCAGATTGTGGCGAGTACTGACCTGGGCTGGAGGCTACAGCAGCTGCGTGATGGGAGCCCACCCAGGTCGGGCCGTCATGTGCTGGCTGGCCTGAGCACCTCCTTGCCACAGTAGCATGGGTGGGCCTCTCACTGGGCCCCGCCACGGCTCCTCGTGCTTACACTTCATGAAGCTTTTATCTGGAGGCAGCTTTTGAAAAAATACTTTATTAAAAAAAAAGTGTCATCTGCCCTGACTTGGTGAAGTTGGATTCTAAAAGAAACAGATGTGTGTTTAATGTGAGTGCAGGCTCGGGCGGACCGGCAGCCTGAACGCTGCAGCTCGGAACCTCCCCCTGTCCCCGACCAGGAGCAGGCCTGCAGCCGTCACGGCTCCTGTGGGCCCTGCTTCCCCCGAACCTCGGCTTGCCTCCCTGGCGTGGAGCACAGTAACGTTATGTAACAGAGCAGCTCTGAGTTATGTGGCAACGGGAGGCAATTTAAGTGTGAACAGAAACACGGGGGCCTTGACGTATGGTGACTGCTGGTGTTTGACACTCCTTTGGTCCAGTTAGGGGCCCGCTGTGGCCTGACCAAGCGAGGGGACAGCAGCGAGCAGGGATGGAAGGTGCTGGCCCGGCTCGTGACCCCAGGCGAGGCTGCGGGGTTTGGGGGGCATCAACGGATATTGAAGTCCCTTTGCATCCCTTGGTTTATTAAAGCGGTCCTGTGTTACTTTTACAATAAGACTCACTTTTCAGTTTTCACTTTCATGCATTGAAGAAGGAAATGGCAACCCACTCCGGTGTTCTTGCCTGGAGAATCCCAGGGACGGGGGAGCCTGGTGGGCTGCCGTCTATGGGGTCACACAGAGTCGGACACGACTGAAGTGACTTAGCAGTAGCAGTACTAAAGACGTTGCAGCATCTGCTGAGCTGATTCTGAGAGGCAGGTCTGGCTCGGGCCTGCTGCTGTGGGTGCTGACTGAGTGTGCACAGCCCCCAGCTCCCGCTCAGGGCAGCCCTGGGGAGCCACGGACCCTGTTCTGGGCACAGTGGGGAGCTTCTCAGCAGAAACTTGCTGGGTGTCTGAGGTGGATGGGCAGAAGGACAGAGTGCCTTCAGTTAAGGCTGGCACTGCGGGTGGTAACAGGGAGCGAACAGCTCCCCCAAGTCTGGTGATGAGCTGCAGGGGGCCCGGAGAGGAGGAGCAGAGGCCAGGGCTGGGAGGGGCCTCCAGGACGGCGCCCAGCTCATGGAACAGTGTCCGTCCCACGGCAGCCGCTCATGGGCCGGCGGGCAGGGCCTCCGAGCCGGGAGGAGCCTAGGTCAGCTCTCAGGGCAGCCTGCCTTCTTCTCGAGCTGGCCTTTCTGGGGTCTCGGACACGCAGCCTCCTGTCCTCAGGGCACGGACCCCCAGGCTTGTGAACAACCATTATCCCTCCCTCCCTCTCCCCCTTCTTTCCTTCTGAAGCTTTCTCGAAAGAAGCAGACCAAATCAGTAACTTTGTTGGAAGCTCTCGGAACACTTTTTTCTGTGTTAATGTTCGGTGACCACAGGCGGAGTTTGCCAGCTGCTGCTGTGAGCTGCTGCTGTGAGCTGCTGTGCACCCAGCATGTCTCGGCAAGTTTGATAAACGGGGCTATTTTGTTCTATTGCCCTGGAAAAACAGAATAGTAAGGAGCTTTAATTTAACAACCTGGAGACTATGAAAAAAGTACAGCCAGTCTGAAAAACAGATTAGGTTGGAGCAATAGAATCGATGTGGTCTGAATCATGAGCCACCTGAGAGCCTGGCGAGGCCTTGTGGTCCGGACACCCCAGGCCGCGGGCGGACGCTCCAGGACTCAGCGCTGGCGGCTGCTGGCTCTGGGTGAGCAGCGTGCGCAGGGGTTGCTCGGTGTTCCCCACCACCGGCTCTGAAGGCTGACTCTGAAGCTTGATGGGGTTCCCATGGAATGGCTTCACAAAGTCCACTTTGTGAGAACCGTTCCCACCTTGTTTCAGGAAGGTCACACTCCCGTTTTGGCTTCTGCTGTTGAGGTAATAAAAGCAGTGCTGAGAAACGGTCGGCTTCACTGGATGATAATATCCTGACTGGGCTTCTAGATGCCAAGGAGGTAGAGTTTGGTGATAAGTTGTCTGGATGCATCTCAGGCTCACGGCGCTTGGTTAGGGATGCTGAGGATGCGGCCTTCCCAGCACTGTTTTGTCAGCAGGATGCAGAGGCCAGCCGGTGGGTCTGGCCCTCAGCAGTGGGCCCTCCTCACGCTCTGCTCCGGCGAGTCCGGCTCCTGCAACAGCCTTTGTGAGACTCTGGGGCATATCTGAGGAGACCCCTGTGCTAGGAGATGACAGCTGGGGGCCAGCCCCCTCCTCCACCCACCTCCCCACAAAGCGCTCGCTGACCTTGCTGTGGTGGAGACGGCAGATGAGACCAGTCACGTGCCCCCAAGGACCGGGAGGAGGTGCAGGGTTTGAATATTCTGAAGTCTGTCAGTTTGGGGCAGCCCGGCTGCTGTCTCTGATCCATGCTACTCACGTCCTCTGAGAGGGGTTTTCCTTGAAAAGTTCCTGAATCATGGGAGAAAAGTTGCGTCCATCTGTCTGCAGTTTGCCCAGATGGAGGGGTGGCATCTGTAACCTGGGGGCATTTTCAACTGTCCCGCAAGTCCACTTGTCTGCACTAAAGAAGCGGCTCCTCTAAGGAAGAACATTCTCAAGCCGTGTCCTCGGCCTTTCAGGCTCATCTCCTCCCTTCCCTGTGTCCTGGGTCCTTGATGGTGCCCTGCTCTTTCTGCAGAGGAGGGGCTTGGGGAAGAGGCTGTGTCCTGGCCAAGGAGAGCGTCAGGTGGACAAGCGCCTGGGGACATGAGCCCTGAGTAGTGATGTGACTGCTTTTGCCTCAGCTGCCCGGGCCCAGAGGGAGGGCTCGGTCCCCGCCGCCGGTCTGCAGCCTGACCTGGCCTGGAGCACTGAGCTGTGGGAATATCACTGCAGCCAGGCGTTTCCTCATGAGAAAGATCTAGCAGGCAGCACATGGAACGGCCTCACCTGTCTAGTACCAGGAGGGCATGGGTCCAAGGCTCTGCGGGCAGGACCTGGCTCCAGCCACAGCTGCCCAGAGCTATGTGGCTGGGAGGCTCGTTCCCCTCCCAGATCCCAGTTAATCACAACTCAGGGGAATGAATGGGGATTAATTACTGAGTTAAACAGTGTGAAGCAGAGTTTAATTTGGCATGTTAACAGGAAAAAAATGCAATTTCGAGCCTCACATGAATGACTGGAGATGAGTTACAATTGATGCGGCTCCATTTGAGTGGCTGCCGTGCACAGGAACACACACGTGTCTGCACACGCACACGCAGCTGGCGTGCCCACAGGCGCCCTAGGCTTTGAGGGTCCCTTTGCTGCTGTCCCTCAGGCCTCAGGCTCAGCTCCTGCAGGACCGGTCTTCTCACTCCTTACCTGGCTACCCTTGCATCGCAGCTCAGGAGCCAGGAAGCTGCCCCAGGAAGTGCCCTGCTTTCCTCCGTCTCCGCCTCTGGGGTGGCTGTCGGGTCACCTTGCAGGAGGCAGGCTCGCGTTCCCCTCCCCTCAGCGGCCCGGGCCCTGAATTCCCAGGGAGCCCCTGGGCCGTCTCTTCCTGCTCCTGGGCGGGCGTTTCTGGGGGACTAGAGATGCCCCTGTGTCAGAAGTTGAGGACTCGCTTCTTTGCGTCTCATGGGGTGGCTCACAGCATGGCTGGTGTGACCCTCGTGTTCGGATCTGGTGTGTTTTTGTCACCACGGTAACCAGTCTTGGAGGGGACAGGAGTGTTTTATTGTTCTGAGTAAACAACGAGAGGACACACCCCGTGCATAAAAGTGTAGCTCCAGACCTTGCTGTCTGTGGCCTTCCCTGGGGTCAGGGGCTAAGGAGGCAAGCTCCTGAGGGTCCACCCTACATAGGGTGGGGGTAAGTGCCCTGATCCCAGACTCTCCAGCAGACTGCCGACCAGCCTCACCTAGCCTGTGCCGCAGCCACTGCTGGACTCGCCGGCCCCACGGAGTGCATCCGTGTGCTTCGGGTTTTGGGGTGCTGTCTGAGGTCCCTGCTGCGTCCCCTGCTCCCAAGGCACACAAGTGGCTGCAGCAGCCGCTCCTGGCTCTCCATCAGTGCTCTCCCAGGGGGCAGATAGATGGTCCCTCTGGGGCCTTCCCCTCCCCAGGCCTACCAAGGAATTCCTCCCGCGGGACACGCCCTCTATCAGGACACGCCCCTGACGGGACACGCCCTCAGTCAGGACACACCCCCGACGGGACATGCCCTCTTTCAGGACACGCCCTCCGTCTGGACAGGCCCTCCCGCCAAGCAGTCCATTCTTTCCCAGCGCCCACTGCCCGCCTGCCTACCCATCCTCAGCTGTTGCCTGCCCGGGGTGTCCCCCACCCGGGGGTCCCCCTCCCCACGGAAGAACGAGGGGAGATGGGAGGCGGCGTTGCCATTTCCCAGTGGAATGCCACCTTTGAGGGGAGCACCCTGCTTGGGGTGCGTGTGTGTCTTAAGATGCTTTTGAAATGTTATTTCTTCCTTCTGTACCAGTTTCTAGACTGACTTACCAATTAGCCCAATTAACTCTTCAAAGTCTTTAATTATAAACACGGGAGAGGATAATGAATTGTCTAGCAGGTGAAACCTACTTGCACGTTTTCCATTGTATCCCAACCAGGGCTGTTTAGAGTGTTCTGCAGGGAAAGCTAACTTGAGGTGCCAGTTGTGGACAGCGTCTCCTATGAGGTCCAGGGTCCCTGGGTCTGCCCGTGATCTCAGCGTGTGATGGCTTCTTGGTGGATGTGCAGTCTGTGTGGACTCCCGAGGCGCTGTGGCTCCTCCCTTGGGTCAGGTTTGCCGTGGTGATGTCCAGTGGGCTGCACTGCTGGGCTCTGTGCAGGTGGGTGAGGGCGTGAGACCCTCCCCCCCATGCCCACCAGGGCTTCCTTTCTGGCCTGAGTCTCTGCTCATCGATCCTCTGGTTTCGGTTTTGGTCTTATAAGTACTAGGTCTTGGTGTCTACTGAAGAATGTCGCCAACGTAGAGAAGAGAGCTGTTGGGCAGGTGCGTTGGGGGCCTGGGTGGAGCAAGTTAAGCCAAGTAGACTTTGTCAGTCAGGGCCAAGATGCTTCCCTGTTTGAGCTGTTTATTGAAGTGATACCTGCCTTGCAGTTTTTTTCTTTTCCTTTCAAATGCTTAAAAATTTGGTTTTTAAGATACTTATGGCAACCTGTTTTTTTCCTGCATTAATATTTAAAACACTTTTTTCCCCCAGTTGTCATTGTCAACTGTTAGATGGTTGGATAATCTGAGCTGTCTCTCAAAGCCAAGATTGGAGTTCTAATTAGCTCATTTCAAATGAATCTGGATTTTCTGAGGCTATGATCATGACTTTCTCAGGAGCCCTGTATCTGCATTTCTGTGCTTTAGGAATCGTCCGCTGCTCAGAGTGGGCATCCTTTCCTCTCCCAGCCCCTGCTCCATCCATTTGCCATGGTGATTGTAGCGTGTTGCGTTGGGTGCAGGACTGCAGTGTGGCCCCGTCTGCAGGTGCGTCTTCTCCCCTGCCGAGCGCAGATAATGTGGGCACGTGCCCTCTCTGCTCTGTGCGACATCAGCCTGCCCTCTTGGAGCTGTCCCAGGCGTGGGCTTCTGCTTACCCACCCTGCCCATATTCGCACCCTGAAGCGGCTCCTTATGGAGACAGCTGCTTGTCACTCTTGAGGAGGGCTGTGGGTTTGCAGCAGGGAGGGTGTTAAAGTTTTAACATATTTTCATGGCTGCTCCTTCTCTGCTAGTAGGACTTTGAGTCTAGAATTGCTGCAATCTTGAGAGAAATGTGCTAAATCCTCATTCAGTTTTGGTTCGTTTTGCCAGAGGTATTGGAGGAGACTGGGAGCTGGCACTGGGGGTCACAAGCTCTTGATGTTTTTAGCCATGACCAGAGACTGGGTGAGCAGTGTGTGTGGTATGACCAGAGACTGGAATGTGCCCGTAGTCATGCCACTGTGAAAGCACAAAAGTCTGTATTTTTAAAGCAAAACTTATACTAAACTTGAGTCTTAGAGATTATATGTTGGTATTTTTAAAAAGCTTTTTTTTTGGTCTGTGTGTAACCATGTGGGGCCTCGTTTCAGTGGTTCGGCCAGTGCTCTGTTGGTCAGTGGTCAGCAGGTGCTCTGGGCGAGCTATGTTGGTTTGCAGTCAGTTTCTGTGGCCTGAACTTGGCCACTGGGCTGATTTCCAACCAGCGCGGCTCCACCCTGGGCAGCTGGGGAGACACCGTCAGGAGCCGTGGCCGTCCCCGGGAGCCTCTGCCCGCCTGGGACACTGGACGCACAGGTTTCACAGGGCAGGTCTGCAGAGGGTCAGCTGGCGGCTGGGTAATGGCAAAGGTCTCTGCCGCCCCTGACTCAGGAGTGACCCCGCGGTCGAGCTGGGTGGGGCTGTTTTGGAATGTTCCCTGGTCGGCCCCGTGACTCAGAGCCTGGGAGGGAGTCTGAGTGGACCCGAGCCCCGCGTCTGTCCTGGAACTGAAACAGCATTACTGGCACTGATGCGCTTGCAGGAGGCTTTCTGCTTTTCTGAGTGTTTTACACACAGATCTCCCTGGATTATCGCAACATCCCTGAGAGATTCTTTCCTCCTGAGATAACTTTGTCCTCGTTTACTGGTGGCAGACCTGATCTCTTGAATTTGGGTGAACAGGTCAGAATTGAATCTAGAACCAGGGCCGACTCACCGTCCCCCAGCTGAGCTCAGTGTTTGCCTCTCACGACAGCACAGGGGGTGTTGGGGTCAGTGTTGTGGGTTTGCCACTTAGGGATCTGCAGATGCTGCTGCGGCAAGGAAATGGCCATCTGTGGTGAGGTGGGTGTTGCGGCGAGAATGACTGCGTTGCAAGTACCTTCACAAGGGCCCAGGGCCTGGCTGGAAGCACCAGCCGGGCGAGCTGCCAACTGGTGTCATCTTGCTCCCTGAAGGCAGATTCCGATGATGGAATGAGCTGGGAGCCCCACGCTCACCCAAAGCCCGGAGAGATCCTGGGCCAGGGCACGCGTCACCCGGGTCTCGGTTGCTTCCACTCTCATAAATATTAATCAGAGGAAACCGCCTGTGGAAGGGCCTCCCCTTTATTCATTTGGCTTGAAATCAGTTTTGTTAATGGGTTTAAACTTGTTCTCAGAATTGGAAAAAATTGCAGAGACTGGAAGCCAGGTGATACTGTGGGTGGGAGAGACCCTGTGGACACAGCCTGTGGCCAGCCTGGGGCTTTGTCAGGAGGCCGGCCCCGTGCAGACCCCCTCCATCTTCAAGGAGAAGGCCCAGCAGCCCGGTCGTCCAGGGAGGAGGCACTCTGCCCGCTCAGCGGCCCCGCTGTCCAGGAAGGAGGCGCTCTGCCCGCTCAGCAGCCCCCCCGTCCGGGGAGGAGGCAGCTGCCCTGCCGTCCGGGGAGGAGGCACTCTGCCTGCCGTGAGGCCTGACAGGGGCCAGTTTACTTTCCCGTTGTTTCCTCCTCTTTGGAAAAAAGTAACAGCTCTGATTTTTGCTTAGAGTAGAACTGATCCCCTGGGGATACTTGGAGAGAAAGAAGGGGAAAGCATGATGGCCTGAAGGCCTCTTGGTGGTGGGGCCAGTCCGCACAGACCCCAGGCTTCCCAGATCCGCACCGCCCCCCACCCTGCTGCTTTGGGTCCGTGGAAGTTAGGCCAGCTCAAGGTTAAGTGTCCAGGTTTTTAAACATTGTGACGCGGTGAAGAGATTGGAAGTAGTACAAGATTAATGGATGCATTAAAATAGCGATTACCCAGGCTGTGGTCCAGACGAGGACTGGCTTTATCAAGACTGATGACCAGGGTTTTATGTCCTGGAGCAGCCAGTCCAACAGAACGTGGGCAGTCTGGACACCCTGCGGGTCCAGGCCGCTTCCCACCGTGTTGCCCGGTTTTCAGGGAGTCCCTGGCTGCCCGGGTGGGCTCACCTGGGACGGAGCAGACCCTTCCCATCCCCGCGCCTTCTCTGCTCACCCAGCAGCAGGCACCCCACACCTTCCTACAATTCTATGTGATGTAAAAATCCATGGAGACTCACGCTCAGGATTGTGTCTGTACATGACCCTCCCCCAGTGACGGGGGTCCTGAGCTTCCTCCCCGCCTGGTCATTGGCATCAGCCGTCACCTGGCCCTCCCCGGCCCACGCCTCCTGCTCTGATGCTGAGCCTTGTTCTTTTGGGGGTCCTGAGCTTCCTTCTGCAGTGGTGGGGGTCCTGAGCTTCCTGCCCGCCTGGTCATTGGCATCGGCCATCACCTGGCCCTCCCTGGCCCACGCCTCCTGCTCTGATGCTGAGCCCTGTTCTGTCGGTGTGTGGGCCGTTTCCGGTGGTTGTCAGTGTTTGGCTGTGGTAGGAGGGCCCCTGGGAACACCCTGCATGGGCCTTTGGGGGTTTACTGACCTCCTTGTGGAGGAGGAGGCGGGGCTTCTCTTGGGGTACCTACCTGGGAAGTTCCCTTGAGTCAGGTTACTGGAGATTCTGGTAAGATGCAAAAATGTAAGAAATAAAAGGCAGATTATCCCACAGGCCACTAGGAAATCACGCAGCTGGGAAAACCCACCATAGGATTGCGTTTTGGACAGTCTTAGTTCTTCAGCAAAACAGAATAAATTGTATGTTCCCAGCTGCTGGAATAGAACACTGTGACCTTATTCGATTATAACCTGTGTCCAAATGGAATTCTTCCACGTCTACTCTACGTTTTCCAGCGTCAGACCTTGTTCTGATGGGAGGAAAACCCCACATGTCTTTGCTTACCACTGGCCAGGGCCTCTCCCTCACTTGCCCACTGGACTGAACAAGTGCTCTGAAGGCAGCTCTGATGGCTCGCAGGACCCAGCTGTTCTCATCTGCCTTGGGGAACAGAAACGTACTCCAGCATTACACAGAGCACTGAGGGTCCTGGGGACAGGGAGGGTGTCAGTTCACACGCCCGAGCCCAGGTCGCCAGCCTGGTCTGACCAACTGGCCTTGGTGACCGTCAGCCTCCATGTCACGTGTCTCCTTCTGCCCACTGGCTGGGGTCGGGGGCCCAGGCTACTGAGGCCAGTGTCCACAGGCTGGCCGGCTCTTCTCTGCCACAGACAGAGGTGCATCAGCAATGTGCATTTGGTTTCTCTACTCTTTAAAGGGAATCACAAACAAAACAACTAGACCCAAACTTTGAAAACACTTTTTACTTTGTACTGGGGTACAGCGACCGGGCACACGCATGGGCAGCATGTGCCGACTGACAGCGTGGTGACAGCTTCAGCTGCACAGCGAAGGGACTCAGCCACAGACACACTGGCACACTGCTCCTAGGCCCCGGTCTTCACATTGTGTGTCTGTTCGCTGTGGATTATATTTTTATCTTCTTAATCTGAAGGCGGATGCCATTGATTGTCTGGTGTGTGTGTGTGTGTAAGGACTTACGCACACACACACTGTTGTCCTGATTTCTGAGGTCAGGGTCTGAAACATTGTCCAACAGAGAGAGCCCAGGGGAGAGGGCAGGGCACCTGGGTCAGGGTCTGAAACATCATCCAACAGAGAGACCCCAGGGGAGGGGGCAGGGCACCCAGGTCAGCGTCTGAAGCATCGTCCAACAGAGAGAGCGTAGGGGAGAGGGAAGGGCACCCAGGTCAGGGTCTGAAGCATCGTCCAACAGAGAGAGCGTAGGGGAGAGGGAAGGGCACCCAGGTCAGGGTCTGAAGCATTGTTCAACAGAGAGACCCCAGGGGAGAGGGCAGGGTGCCTGGGTCAGGGTCTGAAGCATCGTCCAAAAGAGAGAGCCGAGGGGAGGGAGCAGGTCGCCCGGGTCAGGGTCTGAAGCATCGTCCAACAGAGAGAGCCCAAGGGAGAGGGCAGGGTGCCCGGGTCAGGGTCTGAAACATCATCCAACAGACAGACCCCAGGGGAGGGGGCAAGGGACCTGGGTTAGGGTCTGAAGCATCGTCCAAAAGAGAGAGCCAAGGGGAGGGAGCAGGGCGCCCGGGTCAGGGTCTGAAGCATCGTCCAACAGAAAGACCCCAGGGGAGAGGGCAGGGGACCAGGGTCAGGGTCTGAAACATTGTCCAACAGAGAGACGCCAGGGGGTGGGACAGGGCACCCGGGTCAGGGTCTGGAAGTAGGGCCCCAAGCGAGCAGCCTCGGAGTGTGACCTGGGAGCTCTACATGGGAGCCTCGGGAGGTCAGAGGCCCTCTGCCCAATCCCCCGCTGCCCATGTGCAGCAGGTGCCCTGTGGGCCAGCCCTCAGCGGGCATCTGCTGGAGACCAGGTACTTAGGGCAGTGTCCGGTGCATGGGACCTGTCACCAGTCTGGGCTTGCTCTGTGTGTGGCTTCCGGTCTGTCTGCCCCTAGAGCGTGAGCCGCACGGCGCGGTCTTGACTGTCCAGCTAATTGATGTTTCTGGGCATCTACAGCAGTGCCCGTGGCAGCGCTGGTCACAGCCGATGCCAGTTTATTTTGTGTTCATGGGACATGGTGCTTTAAACTTTCCCTCAGCTAACTTTATCAAAGTGATGCATATGCATGGTTTAAACAGTCAGTTGACATGAGGTCCTAATAAAGTCAGAACACTCAGCCAGCCTGCCCAGGCCGCCCACCCGCACGTGCTGCCTGGTGGTCCAGTCTGTCTGGCGACCACTGTGTACTTATGTTGTGCACTTCCGCCTTGGGTCACCGGGGTCCCTGGTCCTCCTCTTGCTCCTCTTGTAACAGAGCAGGACCCTGTGGGGCCTTCCCAGAACAGACTCTGCACCCGCGCCCCAGTCCTCTGTTTGCATTTTGTCTGTAGAAAAACTTTGAAGAATAAATTTAATCAGAAAAGTCAGAAAATACAGAAACAAAGGGAGACAGTCAAAATGAAATAATAATGTTCAGCTGCTCAGTCGTGTCTGAGTTGCAACCCCATAGACTGTAGCACACCAGGCTTTCCTGTCTCTCACTGTCTCCCGGACCCTGCTAAAACTCATGCGCATTGAGTCGGTGATGCCATCCAACTATCTCATCCTCTGTTGTCCCCTTCTCCTTTTGCCCACAATCTTTTCCGGCATTAGAGTTTTTTTCCAATTAGTCAGCTGTTCCCATCAGTTGGTAAGTATTGGAGTTTAAGCTTCAGCATCAGTCCTTCGAATGAATATTCAGGACTGATATCCTTTCAGTCAGTTCAGTTCAGTTGCTCAGTCGTGTCCGACTCTTTGAGACCCCCATGAATCGCAGCAACCCAGGCCTCCCTGTCCATCACCAACTCCCAGAGTTCACTGAGACCCACATCCATCGAGTCAGTGATGCCATCCAGCCATCTCATCCTCTGTCGTCCCCTTCTCCTCCTGCCCCCAATCCCTCCCAGCATCAGAGTCTTTTCCAGTGAGTCAACTCTTCGCATGAGGTGGCCAAAGTACTGGAGTTTCAGCTTTAGCATCATTGCTTCCAAAGAAATCCCAGGGCTGATCTCCTTCAGAATGGACTGGTTGGATCTCCTTGCAGTCCAAGGGACTCTCAAGAGTCTTCTCCAACACCACAATTCAAAAGCATCAGTTCTTTGGCACTCAGCTTTCTTCACAGTCTAACTCTTATATCCATACATGACCACTGGAAAAACCATAGCCTTGACTAGACGGATCTTTGCTGGCAAAGTAATGTCTCTGCTTTTTAATACGCTGTCTAGGTTGGTCATAGTTTGATTTCCTTTAGGATTGACTGTTTGACCTCCTTGCAGTCCAAGGGACGCTCAAGAGTTTTTTCTAGCAGCACAATTTGAAAGGATCCATTTTTCCACGCTCAGCCTTCCTTAAGGTCCAACTCTCACATCCATATATAACTACTGGAAAAACCATACCTTTGACTATATGGACCTTTGTCAACAAAGTGATGTCTGGTTTTTAATATGTTGTCTAGGTTTGTCGTAGCTTTTCTTCCAAGGAGCAAGAGTCTTTTAATTTCCTTGTTGAAGTCACTGTTCATGATGGTTTTAGAGCGGAAGAAAATAACGTTCATCACTCTTTCCATTGTTTGCCCATCTATTTACCCCATGAACAGTATGAAAAGGCAAAATGATAGGATACTGAAAGAGAAATTCCCCAGGTCAGTAGGGGCCCAATGTGCTACTGGAGATCAGTGGAGAAATAACTCCATAAAGAATGAAGGGATGGAGCCAAAGCAAAAAGAATACCCAGCTGTGAATGTGTCTGGTGATAGAAGTAAGGTCCAATGCTGTAAAGAGCTATATTGCATCAGATCAGATCAGATCAGATCAGTCGCTCAGTCGTATCCGACTCTTTGCGACCCCATGAACTGCAGCACTCCAAGCCTCCCTGTCCATCACCAACTCCCGGAGGTCACTCAGACTCACATTCATCGAGTCAGTGATGCCATCCAGCCATCTCATCCTCTGTCGTCCCCTTCTCCTCTTGCCCCCAATCCCTCCCAGCATCAGAATCTTCTCCAATGAGTCAACTCTTCAACATGAGGTGGCCAAAATACTGGAGTTTCAGCTTTAGCATCATTCCTTCCAAAGAAATCCCAGGGCTGATCTCCTTCAAAATGGACTGGTTGGATCTCCTTGCAGTCCAAGGGACTCTCAAGAGTCTTCTCCAACACTACAGTTCAAAAGCATAAATTTTTCCGTGCTAAGGACCATTATGTCTACTACTGTGGGCAGGAATCCCTCAGAAGAAATGGAGTGGCCATCATGGTCAACAAGAGAGTCCGAAATGCAGTACTTGGATGCAATCTCAAAAACGACAGAATGATCTCTGTTCGTTTCCAAGGCAAACCATTCAATGTCACAGTAATCCAAGTCTATGCCCCAACCAGTAATGCTGAAGAAGCTGAAGTTGAACGGTTCTATGAAGACCTACAAGACCTTTTAGAACTAACACCCAAAAAAGATATCCTTTTCATTATAGGGGACTGGAATGCAAAAGTAGGAAGTCAAGAAACACCTGGAGTAACAGGCAAATTTGGCCTTGGAATACAGAATGAAGCAGGGCAAAGACTAACAGAGTTTTGCCAAGAAAATGCACTGGTCATAGCAAATACCCTCTTCCAACAACACAAGAGAAGACTCTACACATGGACATCACCAGATGGTCAACACCGAAATCAGATCGATTATGTTCTTTGCAGCCAAAGATGGAGAAGCTCTATCCAATCAGCAAAAACAAGACCAGGAGCTGACTGTGGCTCGGACCATGAACTCCTTATTGCCAAATTCAGACTGAAATTGAAGAAAGTAGGAAAACCACTAGACCATTCAGGTATGACCTAAATCAAATCCCTTATGATTATACAGTGGAAGTGAGAAATAGATTTAAGGGCCTAGATCTGATAGATAGAGTGCCTGATGAACTATGGAATGAGGTTCGTAACATTGTACAGGAGACAGGGATCAAGACCATCCCCATGGAAAAGAAATGCAAAAAAGCAAAATGGCTGTCTGGGGAGGCCTTGAAAATAGCTGCAAAAAGAAGAGAAGCGAAAAGCAAAGGAGAAAAGGAAAGATATAAACATCTGAATGCAGAGTTCCAAAGAATAGCAAGAAGACATAAGAAAGCCTTCTTCAGTGATCAATGCAAAGAAATAGAGGAAAACAACAGAATGGGAAAGACTAGGGATCTCTTCAAGAAAATCAGAGATACCAAAGGAACATTTCATGCAAAGATGGGCTCGATAAAGGACAGAAATGGTGTGGACCTAACGGAAGCAGAAGATATTAAGAAGAGGTGGCAAGAATACACAGAAGAACTGTACAAAAAAGAGCTTCACAACCAAGATAATCATGATGGCGTGATCACTGACCTAGAGCCAGACATCCTGGAATGTGAAGTCAAGTGGGCCTTAGAAAGCATCACTAGGAACAAAGCTAGTGGAGGTGATGGAATTCCAGTGGAGCTATTCCAAATCCTGAAAGATGATGCTGTGAAAGTGCAGCACTCAATATGCCAGCAAATGTGGAAAACTCAGCAGTGGCCACAAGATTGGAAAAGGTCAGTTTTCATCCCAATCCCAAAGAAAGGCAATGCCAAGGAGTGCTCAAACTACCGCACAATTGCACTCATCTCACACGCTAGTAAAGTAATGCTCAAAATTCTCCAAGCCAGGCTTCAGCAATATGTGAACCGTGAACTTCCTGATGTTCAAGCTGGATTTAGAAAAGGCAGAGGAACCAGAGATCAAATTGCCAACATCCGCTGGATTATCGAAAAAGCAAGAGAGTTCCAGAAAAACATCTATTTCTGCTTTATTGACTATGCCAAAGCCTTTGACTGTGTAGATCACAATAAACTGTGGAAAATTCTGAGAGAGATGGGAATACCAGACCACCTGATCTGCCTCTTGAGAAATCTGTATGCAGGTCAGGAAGCAACAGTTAGAACTGGTCATGGAACAACAGACTGGTTCCAAATAGGAAAAGGAGTACGTCAAGGCTGTATATTGTCACCATGTTTATTTAACTTATATGCAGAGTACATCATGAGAAATGCTGGACTGGAGGAAACACAAGCTGGAATCAAGATTGCCGGGAGAAATATCAATAACCTCAGATATGCAGATGACACCACCCTTATGGCAGAAAGTGAAGAGGAACTCAAAAGCCTCTTGATGAAAGTGAAAGTGGAGAGTGAAAAGATTGGCTTAAAGCTCAACATTCAGAAAACGAAGATCATGGCATCTGGTCCCATCACTACATGGGAAATAGATGGAGAAACAGTGGAAACAGTGTCAGACTTTATTTTTCTGGGCTCCAAAATCACTGCAGATGGTGACTTCAGCCATGAAATTAAAAGACGCTCACTCCTTGGAAGGAAGGTTATGACCAACCTAGATAGCATATTCAAAAGCAGAGACATCACTTTGCCAACAAAGGTTCGCCTAGTCAAGGCTATGGTCTTTCCTGTGGTCATGTATGGATGTGAGAGCTGGACTGTGAAGAAAGCTGAGCGCCGAAGAATAGATGCTTTTGAACTGTGGTGTTGGAGAAGACTCTTGAGAGTCCCTTGGACTACAAGAAGATCCAACCAGTCCATTCTGAAGGAGATCAGACCTGGGATTTCTTTGGAGGGAATGATGCTCAAGCTGAAACTCCAGTATTTTGGCCACCTCATGCGAAGAGTTGACTCATTGGAGAAGACTCTGATGCTGGGAGGGATTGAGGGCAGGAGGAGAAGGGGACGACAGAGGATGAGATGGCTGGATGGCATCACTGACTCGATGAATGTGAGTCTGAGTGACCTCCGAGAGCTGGTGATGGATAGGGAGGCCTGGCGTGCTGCAGTTCATGGGGTCGCAAAGAGTCGGACACGACTGAGCGACTGATCTGATCTGATCTGATCTGAAGCCTTCTTCACAGTCCAACTCTCACATCCATACATGACCACAGGAAAGACCATAGCCTTGACTAGGTGAACCTTTGTTGGCAAAGTGATGTCTCTGCTTTTGAATATGCTGTCTAGGTTGGTCATAACTTTCCTTCCAAGGAGTGAGCGTCTTTTAATTTCATGGCTGAAGTCACCATCTGCAGTGATTTTGGAGCCCAGAAAAATAAAGTCTGACACTGTTTCCACTGTTTCTCCATCTATTGCCCATGTAGTGATGGGACCAAATGCCATGATCTTCGTTTTCTGAATGTTGAGCTTTAAGCCAACCTTTTCACTCTCCACTTCCACTTTCAATGTCAGGTCCATGAATCAAGGCAAACTAGAAGTGGTCAAACAAGAGATGGCCAGAGTGGATGTCGACATTCTAGGAATCAGCGAACTGAAATGGACTGGAATGGGTGAATTTAACTCAGAGGACTATTATATCTACTACTGCGGGCAGGAATCCCTCAGAAGAAATGGAGTGGCCATTATGGTCAACAAAAGAGTCCAAAACGCAGTACTTGGATGCAATCTCAAAAATGACAGAATGATCTCTGTTCGTTTCCAAGGCAAACCATTCAATGTCATGGTAATCCAAGTCTATGTCCCAACCAGTAACGCTGAAGAAGCTGAACGGTTCTATGAAGACCTACAAGACCTTTTAGAACTAACACCCAAAAAAGATGTCCTTTTCATTATAGGGGACTGGAATGCAAAAGTAGGAAGTCAAGAAACACCTGGAGTAACAGGCAAATTTGGCCTTGGAATACGGAATGAAGCAGGGCAAAGACTAATAGAGTTTTGCCAAGAAAATGCACTGGTCATAGCAAACACCCTCTTCCAACAACACAAGAGAAGACTCTATACATGGACATCACTAGATGGTCAACACCGAAATCAGAGTGATTATATTCTTTGCAGCCAAAGATGGAGAAGCTCTATCCAATCAGCAAAAACAAGACCAGGAGCTGACTGTGGCTCAGACCATGAACTCCTTATTGTCAAATTCAGACTGAAATTGAAGAAAGTAGGGAAAACCACTAGACCATTCAGGTATGACCTAAATCAAATCCCTTATGATTATACAGTGGAAGTGAGAAATAGATTTAAGGGCCTAGATCTGATAGATAGAGTGCCTGATGAACTATGGAATGAGGTTCGTGACACTGTACAGGAGACAGGGATCAAGACCATCCCCATGGAAAAGAAATGCAAAAAAGCAAAATGGCTGTCTGGGGAGGCCTTACAAATAGCTGTGAAAAGAAGAGAAGTGAAAAGCAAAGGAGAAAAGGAAAGATATAAACATCTGAATGCAGAGTTCCAAAGAATAGCAAGAAGACATAAGAAAGCCTTCTTCAGTGATCAATGCAAAGAAATAGAGGAAAACAACAGAATGGGAAAGACTAGGGATCTCTTCAAGAAAATCAGAGATACCAAAGGAACATTTCATGCAAAGATGGGCTCGATAAAGAACAGAAATGGTGTGGACCTAACAGAAGCAGAAGATATTAAGAAGAGGTGGCAAGAATACACAGAAGAACTGTACAAAAAAGAGCTTCATGACCCAGATAATCACGATGGTGTGATCACTGACCTAGAGCCAGACATACTGGAATGTGAAGTCAAGTGGGCCTTAGAAAGCATCACTACGAACAAAGCTAGTGGAGGTGATGGAATTCCAGTGGAGCTATTCCAAATCCTGAAAGATGATGCTGTGAAAGTGCTGCACTCAATATGCCAGCAAATGTGGAAAACTCAGCAGTGGCCACAGGGCTGGAAAAGGTCAGTTTTCATTCCAACCCCAAAGAAAAGCAATGCCAAAGAATGCTCAAACTACCGCACAATTGCACTCATCTCACACACTAGTAAAGTAATGCTCAAAATTCTCCAAGCCAGGCTTCAGCAATATGTGAATCGTGAACTTCCTGATGTTCAAGCTGGTTTTAGAAAAGGAAGAGAACCAGAGGATCTCAGAGGAACCAGAGATCAAATTGCCAACATCCGCTGGATCATGGAAAAAGCAAGAGAGTTCCAGAAAAACATCTATTTCTGCTTTCTTGACTATGCCAAAGCCTTTGACTGTGTGGATCACAATAAACTGTGGAAAATTCTGAAAGAGATGGGAATACCAGACCACCTGACCTCCCCCTTGAGAAATTTGTATGCAGGTCAGGAAGCAACAGTTAGAACTGGACATGGAACAATAGACTGGTTCCAAAAAGGAAAAAGAGTATGTCAAGGCTGTATATTGTCACCCTGTTTATTTAACTTATATGCAGAGTACATTTTGAGAAACCCTGGACTGGAAGAAACACAAGTTGGAATCAAGATTGCTGGGAGAAATATCAATAACCTCAGATATGCAAATGACACCACCCTTATGGCAGAAAGTGAAGAGGAACTAAAAAGCCTCTTGATGAAGGTGAAAGTGGAGAGTGAAAAAGTTGGCTTAAAGCTCAACATTCAGAAAACGAAGATCATGGCATCTGGTTCCATCACTTCATGGGAAATAGATCGGGAAACAGTGGAAACAGTGTCAGACTTTATTTTTTGGGGCTCCAAAATCACTGAGATGGTGACTTCAGCCATGAAATTAAAAGATGCTTACTCCTTGAAAGGAAAGTTATGACCAACCTAGATCACATATTCAAAAGCAGAGACATTACTTTGCCAACAAAGGTTCGCCTAGTCAAGGCTATGGTCTTTCCTGTAGTCATGTATGGATGTGAGAGCTGGACTGTGAAGAAGGCTGAGCGCCGAAGAATTGATGCTTTTGAACTGTGGTGTTGGAGAAAACTCTTGAGAGTCCCTTGGACTGCAAGGAGATCCAACCAGTCCATTCTGAAGGAGATCAGCCCTGGGATTTCTTTGGAAGGAATGATGCTAAAGCTGAAACTCCAGTACTTTGGCCACCTCATGTGAAGATTTGACTCATTGGAGAGGACTCTGATGCTGGGAGGGATTGAGGGCAGGAGGAGAAGGGGACGACAGAGGATGAGATGGCTGGATGGCATCACTGACTCGATGGATGTGAGTCTGAGTGACCTCCGGGAGTTGGTGATGGGCAGGCAGGCCTGGCGTGCTGCGATTCATGGGGTCACAAAGAGTTGGACACAACTGAGTGACTGATCTGATGCTACCAGGTGCCATGATCTTAGTTTTCTGAATGTTGAATTTTTTGAATGCTGAAATAGTAATAGTTTAGCTATTAAAGCGTCAAGGAGCTTTAGCCCTGCTTAAGGACTACGGGTAGCATGCTCAGCCATGTCCTTTGGGCTGATGTGTATATGCCGAAACCCCCACCGGGCGCAAGAAGTTAACTGCATGATGAGCAGACTGTAGCCGTGATGTAAGCTGGCAGTTTGGAGAACTGGCCGCAAGGAAACAGGAACAAACCAGCCCTGGAACTGGAAACTAACCATACTTAAAACAAGATGACGCTGGTCAGACGACCACCAATTTCAAGACAACTGGCAGAACTGCCTATTTCCGAGCTGAGGTGTTGGGGTGGCGAGAGGGTTCTCAGGAGCATGGGGTGCAGACAGGCTGCAGATGGTCCGGTTAGGTGGGGAGGAGCCGCAGAATTGTTTCCCCTTGAGAAGGAGGGAGGCTCCTGTGTTAGTTCTTTCCTAGTTCCTAGAGGGCTGTGGGTCGGGCTTCCCGGCATTAGGCTAAGCACTGTGGCACTCAGGCCGCGTGGGAGAGTCTCCAGTGGTGCTGTGCCCACTGCAGACTCCTGACTCGGGGCTCCCGCGTCCAGAGCACCAGGCCAGGCCGGACACACGTGGGCTCCTTGCTCTGCTCCTGGTTTGTACACAGCATGTGGTGGGAAGTGTCTGGGGTCTGACAGTCTGGGAACTGTTTCTTGGGGTCCGAGGCAGGCAAGGGGCCTCACAACCGCTTTGCCCGCTTCCCGAGTTCCAGATGGCAGAGTGTCCCCCAGCCCCACGGCCTGTCCCAGGGCTGGATCTGAGTTACTCCTCCGGGGGTTGGCGGGGGGCAAGTACCAACCTCCATAGAGAAGGCCAGTTGCTGTGGGGCACCGCTCGTCGGTGCCCCGAGCATGATGGGGTGGCCCTCCATGCCTGCTGCACTAAGCAAGTGTGAGGTGCCCCGCTCTGGACTGCAAGTGTCTCGGGGAGACACATGGAGCTGAGCACTCCAAACCCACGTGCTACTGCACCTATCTGGGTGTGGGGGACCCTGCGTGGGGCACAGCATCATCTGAGGTCTGAGCGCCTATCGCTCCTCACTGTCTTCCAAACGTGTCGTCAACAGAGAGGGCAGTGTGGAAGAAGCCTGGGTGCTTGAGTGGAGATGAGATCCAATCAAACTATTAAAAATCTCCACAGATACTCCTTTGGGCAGAAGTAGGTAAAAAAGCATACTGCAGATTAATGATTATTAAAAGTCATTCAAGAGTGATCTTTTTTCCTATTCAATTCTGTTCCCAATTTTATCTGATTCCCTTAAGATCAAAGTTTTTAAACAATGTGCTTTGGTTTTCTCGTTTGTTTCCTCTATCCTGAGACAGGCTCCTCTCCAGTCGTGGGTAGTGGTGGTCAGTCTGTCCTGTGGGGTAGAGGCCTTGCTCTCGGGGCTTGAGCAGGCTGGGCAGGAGGCAAGTTGAGTCCCAGTGGCCGGTGCGTGCGTGCTCCGTCATTCAGCCCTTTCCAATTCTTAGCAACCCCATGGACTGTAGCCCGCCAGGCTCCTCTGTCCATGGGATTCTCCAGGCAAGGATACTGGGGGGATTGCCGTGCCCTCCTCCAGGGGTCTTCCTGACCCAGGGATCCAACCTGCTTTTCTTTATTCTCCTGCATTGGCAAGGGGGCTCTTTACCACTAGTGCCATGTCGGAAGCCCAAGTGGCCTGAAGGCAGTGCTTCTTGTAAGCAAAAGGTTCTGACTGGCATGGCCCAAAGTGCAGAGTTTTATGGAGGCTTTATTTTCCATTCTAAAAGCAGTTCATCATGAAAGAAAAGTTAGCATACACAGGAGAGCAGGGAAAAGGTGAGCCTGTGGGCCAGTGACCGGAGACAACTTCGTTTTGATCTCTTTTTTTGTGTGTCCTTGCATCTGAACATGTTTTATGTGTTTATAAACATATCATTATTATAATTCTCTTTTGAATTTATATAATACATATTTTCCTATCTAATTCACTCTCTTCTTAAATATAACCTTTAAAAGAATAATAGTTCGGGATCATAAAATTAATGTCAAAATCACGATCCCTCTTTCTTGCCTAAAAAATCCATTTGTTCTTTGTTCATTCAATAACTCATTTTGTAAAGAGACTTACTGTTGAGTGTCAGTGGCAGGGACTGGTTGGAGCTGGGGATTAGCACCCCCACCCAGGAAGGACGCAGGCATGTGGGGAGGTAGACTGCTGAATTGTGGTGATGGGTGATGCCCCACCCAGCGATGGCACCTCTAAGCCCACCCCATGTGGGGAGGGGGTGGCCAAGGCCCGGAGATTTTCTACAGTCTGTAGAGAAGAACCACACGGACACGGTAGCCCTGTACAATGCACATGTTGAATTTAGAAATGCAGCCGATGGGCCTAGTAGCAGATGAGACATAGTGAAGTGGGGGTGAGTGACATAGGTCAGTAGACCGTATCCAGGGACTTCCCTGGGGGTCCAGTGCTGAAGACTTCGCTTCCCAGGGCAGGGCTTGCAGGTCTAGTCCCTGGTCCGGGAGCTCAGATCCCTCACGCCTCAGGGCCAAACAACCAAACATGAAACAGAAGCGATAGTGTAACAAATTCAATAAAGGCTTTAAAAAATGTTTCACATTAAAAAAAATCTTAAACAGAAGGCACTATCCAGAGAGAAAAAAGGATGGAAAATATAAAGAGAGGGAGAGACCCTTGAGCAGGCAGGGAGCTTACTGTGATTCACAGTCCACAGTAGAGGAGATAGAGAAAGGGCAGAGTATTTGAGGAGACGCAGGTTTCCACACTGGAGAGACATCACACAAAAGCTCAAGAAGTACCCATGAATCCCAAGAATAGGTGTGCGTGCGTGCACACACACACACACCCTGGGAGCAGTATAGTGAAATTGTTGAAAATACAAATTTTAAAAAGCCATCACAGAGAAAACACGTATGACCTCAAAGGTGCTAAGAAGACCATGAGCAAGATGGCGGTAAGCCCCAGGCCTCCCCTCTCCCTGCACGCACGCCCTCTGCCAGGCGGCCTGGGTCGCAGGTGCAGCTTCCGCCCCGCTGCCTGATTCTGGCCTCGGCTATGACTCGCTTGACCATCAGACGAGGTCAGAAGGATGAAGTCCTCATGCTGCTGCAATGACGTTGTTACAGACAGACCCCTGGGAGGAGAGTAGCAGGAGCGCAGCCCCACAGCTGGCCCCCGCTCCCCCGCAGACTCATGCAGAATTGCATCGCTTGTTTTCAGCCATGGGTTTTGGGGATGGTTTCTTATGCCATTGACAGCAGCTTCCGCAGAGTTGGGGGTGGCTAGAAGATAATGGCAATGGCACCCCACTCCAGTACTCTTGCCTGGAAAATCCCATGGATGGAGGAGCCTGGTGGGCTGCAGTCCAAGGGGTCGCTAAGAGTTGGACACGACTGAGTGACTTCACTTTCACTTTTTCGCTTTCATGCATTGGAGAAGGAAATGGCAACCCACTCCAGTTTTCTTGCCTGGAGAATCCCAGGGGCAGGAGAGCTTGGTGGGCTGACGTCTATGGGGTCACGCAGAGTCGGACACGACTGAAGTGACTTAGCAGCAGCAGAAGATAATGAAATGATGTCTTTAAAGAACTGAAAGAAAACAGCCACCAAACTGAACATCTATCCCAGAGAAAGGATCTTTCTAAACAGAAAGGGAAATTATGACATTTTCAGGCCATCAAAAAACAGAATTTATTGCTGGTGCCCTGACTAGGGACAGCCCGCAGAGGTCTTCAGGCAGAGAGCCCGTGAGCCAGACTGCAGCTATGGGAGGAGGGCCTGGGGAGAACGGGGAGATGTGCACGTGTGCACACAAACACACACAGACACACACACAGAGTCACACACAGAGAAACAGAGACACACACACAGACACACAGACACACAGAGACACACACAGAGAAACACACACACACAGAGACACACACACAGACACACACAGACACACATGGGTGCACACAGAGACACATACACAGATACAGGTACACAGACACACACAGAGACACACACACAGACACACATACACACGTATGGACACACAGACACAGAGACACACAGAGACACACACATAGACACACATGCACACACACGTGTGCACACAAACACACACGCACACACACACAAGCACACATGTGCACACATGAGTGCACACAAACACAAAGATACACACACAGACATACACACAGAGACACACATGAAAACACATACACACATGTGTGCGCACACATACCCACACACACACACGTGTGCACACAAAAGACACACAGAGACACACACGGCACATGTGAATGCACACACACAGACCCACACACAGAGATACACACACACGTGTGCACACAAACATGCACAGACACACACACAGGCACACAGGTGCACACGAGTGCACACAGACACACACAAAGATACACAGACATACACACAGAGACACATGAAAACACACACATGTGTGCGCACACATACACACACACGTGTGCACAGACACATAAGACACATACACACGGCACATGCAAATGCACACACACAGACCCCCCCACACAGATACACACACAGACACACACACGTGTGCACACAGAGACACACACATGTGCACATATACACAGAGACAGACACACACGCACAATGTGTGCACACACATGCACAGACAGACACACACAGAGACACACATGCACACATATGTGTGCACAAAACACACACAGAGAGACACACACAGACACACACAGACACACATGGGTGCACACAGAGACACACACAGATACACACAGGTACACAGACACACACAGACACACACATACACACATACACACGTATGCACACACACAGAGAGACACACACAGACACACAGACACACATGCACACACACGTGTGCACACAAACACACGCACAGACACAGACAGGCACACATGTGCACACATGAGTGCACACAGACACACACAAAGATACACACACATACACACAAAGACACACATGAAAATATACACGTGTGCGCACACATACACATACACACACGTGTGCACAAACAGACACACAAGACACACAGACACACATGGCACATACGAATGCACACACACAGACCCCCCCCACACAGATACACACACACACACACACGTGTGCACATATACACAGAGACAGACACACACGCACATGTGTGCACACACACAGACACAGAGACACACACAGACACACACATGCGCACATACGTGTGCACAAAGCACACCCAGAGAGACACACACAGACACACACATGTGCCACAGACACAAACACGCACAGACACACAGAGACAGAAAGACACACACACGGGCAAATACGTGTGCACACACACAGACACACACACGTGTGCACACAGATACACACAGACACACACGCCCAATCACGTGCACACAGACACATGCACAGACAGACACACACAGAAACACACATGCGCACACACGTGTGCAGACACACAGAGATACACGAACACACACACAGACGTACATGCAGACACATACAGAGACACACAGAAATACAGACACACACACACACACGTGTGTGCACACACAGACACAGACACACAGACACAGAGACACACACAGACATGGATACAGAGACACAGACACGTGTGCACATAGACACACACAAACATGCATGCACACACACATGTGCACACACACGTGTGCACACACACAGACAGACACATACACACAGACACACAAGCACACAGGCACACACACACATGCACACACACATGTGCACCTGCGCGTGCACACACATACAGACACACACACAGACACGGCAGGTGGGACCTGCTCTCAGACTGCATTTCCGGGTAGGAAGCTCCCACACTGTAGCGTATCAGTGCTCTGTGGGTTAACGTCAGTGTTTGAGCACAACAAAATATTCACAGAATTTCTTTTGAAACTGAGCAGGCTAGTTATGAAGTTCACACTGAGGCATAAAGGGAAGGTCATGAGGCAGGGAGGCTGTGTGGGAGCTGCTGACTGCCCCATGCCCGGTGCTCCGAGATGATGGGGTCCTTACACCCAAGCGGCGACCACAAACAGACAGACACATTGAAGGGAGGGGACAGAAAGCCTCAAAACAGCCCCCGCACTGCGAGCATTTAGCATATGCTAATGACGACATTTAAATCAGCGGGGAAAGATGCATTATTCAATAATGATTTGGGGACAACTGGCCAGGCATTCGGAAAATATATAGCTGGATCCTTCCCAAACTTCTCACCCCAAAATAAAATCCAGATGGCTCAAAGACTTAAGAGTATAACGGGACTTTGTAAACACTAAGAGAAAACTTAGGGGGATTTTTAATAATTTTTACAGAGAATTAAATTTTTAAAGCAAGACAGAAAACCCAATATCTAAGAAAATATAAAATGCCTTTGCTTTAACTCCCTAGGCCCACGCCTGTGAGATCCCTGATGAATATGCGTAAGTATGTGTGTAAAGAATCAAATGTAAAACGAGCCTTTGAAACACCGGACTAGGAAACCACAGGAATCTCCTAATCACTCTTCAAAGTACGATTTATCCTCAAGATGGAACTGTGTATGTGCAGATACAGAAAGATCTCAAGATATTTTGAATGAAAAAAATGAAGCTGTAGAACAGCTGGGAGCCATATTAGAAAAAATGAAACTGGAACTAATTTCTTCATATAGATCAGATCAGTCGCTCAGTCGTGTCCGACTCTTTGTGACCCCATGAACTGCAGCACGCCAGGCCTCCCTATCCATCACCAGCTCTCGGAGGTCACTCAGACTCACATTCATCGAGTCAGTGATGCCATCCAGCCATCTCATCCTCTGTCGTCCCCTTCTCCTCCTGCCCTCAATCCCTCCCAGCATCAGAGTCTTCTCCAATGAGTCAACTCTTCGCATGAGGTGGCCAAAATACTGGAGTTTCAGCTTGAGCATCATTCCCTCCAAAGAAATCCCAGGTCTGATCTCCTTCAGAATGGACCGGTTGGATCTCCTTGCAGTCCAAGGGACTCTCAAGAGTCTTCTCCAACACCACAGTTCAAAAGCATCAATTCTTCGGCGCTCAGCCTTCTTCACAGTCCAGCTCTCACATCCATACATGACCACAGGAAAGACCATAGCCTTGACTAGGCTAACCTTTGTTGGCAAAGTGATGTCTCTGCTTTTGAATATGCTATCTAGGTTGGTTATAACCTTCCTTCCAAGGAGCAAGCGTCTTTTAATTTCATGGCTGCAGTCACCATCTGCAGTGATTTTGGAGCCCAGAAAAATAAAGTCTGACACTGTTTCCACTGTTTCTCCATCTATTTCCCATGTAGTGATGGGACCAGATGCCATGATCTTCGTTTTCTGAATGTTGAGCTTTAAGCCAACCTTTTCACTCTCCACTTTCACTCTCATCAAGAGGCTTTTTAGTTCCTCTTCACTTTCTGCCATAAGGGTGGTATCATCTGCATATCTGAGGTTATTGATATTTCTCCCGGCAATCTTGATTCCAGCTTGTGTTTCCTCCAGTCCAGCATTTCTCATGATGTACTCTGCATATAAGTTAAATAAACATGGTGACAATATACAGCCTTGACGTACTCCTTTTCCTATTTGGAACCAGTCTGTTGTTCCATGACCAGTTCTAACTGTTGCTTCCTGACCTGCATACAGATTTCTCAAGAGGCAGATCAGGTGGTCTGGTATTCCCATCTCTCTCAGAATTTTCCACAGTTTATTGTGATCTACACAGTCAAAGGCTTTGGCATAGTCAATAAAGCAGAAATAGATGTTTTTCTGGAACTCTCTTGCTTTTTCCATGATCCAGCGGATGTTGGCAATTTGATCTCTGGTTCCTCTGCCTTTTCTAAATCCAGCTTGAACATCAGGAAGTTCACGGTTCACATATTGCTGAAGCCTGGCTTGGAGAATTTTGAGCATTACTTTACTAGCGTGTGAGATGAGTGCAATTGTGCGGTAGTTTGAGCACTCCTTGGCATTGCCTTTCTTTGGGATTGGGATGAAAACTGACCTTTTCCAATCTTGTGGCCACTGCTGAGTTTTCCACATTTGCTGGCATATTGAGTGCAGCACTTTCACAGCATCATCATTCAGGACTTGGAATAGCTCCACTGGAATTCCATCACCTCCACTAGCTTTGTTCGTAGTGATGCTTTCTAAGGCCCACTTGACTTCACATTCCAGGATGTCTGACTCTAGGTCAGTGATCACACCATCATGATTATCTGGGTCGTGAAGCTCTTTTTTGTACAGTTCTTCTGTGTATTCTTGCCACCTCTTCTTAATATCTTCTGCTTCCGTTAGGGCCACACCATTCCTGTCCTTTATGGAGCCCATCTTTGCATGAAATGTTCCTTTGGTATCTCTGATTTTCTTGAAGAGATCCTTAGTCTTTCCCATTCTGTTGTTTTCCTCTATTTCTTTGCATTGATCGCTGAAGAAGGCTTTCTTATGTCTTCTTGCTATTCTTTGGAACTCTGCATTCAGATGTTTATATCTTTCCTTTTTTCCTTTGCTTTTCGCTTCTCTTCTTTTTGCAGCTATTTGCAAGGCCTCCCCAGACAGCCATTTTGCTTTTTTGCATTTCTTTTCCATGGGGATGGTCTTGATCCCTGTCTCCTGTACAATGTCACGAACCTCATTCCATAGTTCATCAGGCACTCTATCTATCAGATCTAGGCCCTTAAATCTATTTCTTACTTCCACTGTATAATCATAAGGGATTTGATTTAGGTCATACCTGAATGGTCTAGTGGTTTTCCCTACTTTCTTCAATTTCAGTCTGAATTTGGCAATAAGGAGTTCATGGTCCGAGCCACAGTCAGCTCCTGGTCTTGTTTTTGCTGATTGGATAGAGCTTCTCCATCTTTGGCTGCAAAGAATATAATCGATCTGATTTCGGTGTTGACCATCTGGTGATGTCCATGTATAAAGTCTTCTCTTGTGTTGTTGGAAGAGGGTATTTGCTATGACCAGTGCATTTTCTTGGCAAAACTCTGTTAGTCTTTGCCCTGCTTCATTCCGTATTCCAAGGCCAAATTTGCCTGTTACTCCAGGTGTTTCTTGACTTCCTACTTTTGCATTCCAGTCCCCTATAATGAAAAGGACATCTTTTTTGGGTGTTAGTTCTAAAAGGTCTTGTAGGTCTTCATAGAACCGTTCAACTTCAGCTTCTTCGGCGTTACTGGTTGGGGCATAGAATTGGATTACTGTGACATTGAATGGTTTGCCTTGGAAACGAACAGAGATCATTCTGTCATTTTTGAGATTGCATCCAAGTACTGCATTTCGGACTCTTTTGTTGACCATGATGGCCACACCGTTTCTTCTGAGGGATTCCTGCCCACAGTAGTAGATATAATGGTCCTCTGAGTTAAATTCACCCATTCCAGTCCATTTTAGTTCGCTAATTCCTAGAATGTCAACATTTACTCTTGCCATCTCTTGTTTATGAGAAGATACATTTTCATGACCTCAGAGTAGACTGAGATTTTTGAAATAGGATTTAAAAAGCACTGACCACAAAGTTGTTGTTGTTCAGACACTTAGTCACGTCCATGAAGTAAAAGATTGGTGATTTCAGCTATCAAGAACGTCGTTTAAAATCAAGAACGTCTCTTAATAAAGACAGCACTAAGACAAGGGACAGGCATGGGAGAAGGTGAATGATGTGCACCCAGGAAAGGCCTTGTGACCACTGACATAGAGACGCCTCATAAATCTTTAAGGAAAAGACAGACACCCAGGAAAAAATTGGTCAAACACTTGCACAGGAATTTCTGAGGTGGAAGCAGAAGTGACTGAAATGAATAAGATGGTGTTCAGCCTAGTTACTGAAGCAGAGAAGTGAAATGGAAGCCACGTGACACATGGCGGGCCACCTACTAGACGGGTGGAACTGAACTACAAGTCTGCCAGTTCTGGGCGCTACTGAGAACGCAGAGCAGGAGCATGTGGGATGGTGGTGGAGAAAAGTTTGCCTGAGCCCAGCCGGCAGGCCGTGGACGACCTGCACACCCAGGACATCCCCAAACGACGCTCACAAGTAGCCTTGTTCCTAAGCTTGCCAGTCAGGAAATCCCCAAACACACTTAAGGGGCAGAAGACACAAAATGAATATTTTATATGATGGAATTTATGTATTTGTATATTGTATGAATATTCTTCATATTTATGAGTATATATTGAATATACCGTGCATTCCTTACATTTACACAGTAGAGACAGTCCACGGCAGTGAAACGGAACAAACCATGATGACTCGGATCACGTATACAGTCGAGTGAAAGAAGAAAGGCGCACGGGAGTCCAGGCCACATGAGTCCAGATATACGAGGGGAGGCTGGAGAACTGGAGGACACAGAGGCAACCTGCATGGCTGTGCTTGGCCTGGGGGCTTCCGGCTGGATTATATTTCTTGACTGGGGGAGTGATTCTATGAACAGTTGTGTGTTATACTTGATAACGGTGTGTTATACTGTGAAGTTTGTGCACACTTCTCTGTGTTCATTGCCTTTCACAAGAAGATTCAAAGAATGCAAGAATGAAGACCTGTTTAACCAATGCGGTTCTATACAGTCGGCAAAAACAAGACCAGGAGCTGACTATGGCTCAGATCATGAGCTCCTTATTGCCAAATTCAGACTTAAATTGAAGAAAGTAGGGAAAACCGCTAGACCATTCAGGTATGACCTCAATCAAATCCCTTGTGATTATACAGTGGAAGTAAGAAATAGATTTAAGGGACTAGATCTGATAGACAGAGTGCCTGACGCACTATGGATGGAGATTCATGACATTGTACAGGAGACAGGGATGAAGACCATCCCCGGGGAAAAGAAATGCAAAAAAGCAAAATGGCTGTCTGAGGAGGCCTTACAAATAGCTGTGAAAAGAAGAGACACAAAAAGCAAAGGAGAAGAGGAAAGATATAAGCATCTGAATGCAAAGTTCCAAAGAATAGCAAGAAGAGATAAGAAAGCCTTCCTCAGCGATCAATGCAAAGAAATAGAGGAAAACAACAGAATGGGAAAGACTAGGGATCTCTTCAAGAAAATTAGAGATACCAAGGGAACATTTCATGCAAAGATGGGCTCGATAAAGGACAGAAATGGTATGGACCTAACAGAAGCAGAAGATATTAAGAAGAGGTGGCAAGAATACACAGAAGAACTGTACAAAAAAGAGCTTCATGACCCAGATAATCACAAGGGTGTGATCACTCACCTAGAGCTAGACATCCTGGAATGTGAAGTCAAGTGGGCCTTAGAAAGCATCACTACAAACAAAGCTAGTGGAGGTGATGGAATTCCAGTGGAGCTATTCCAAATCCTGAAAGATGATGCTGTGAAAGTGCTGTATTCCATATGCCAGCAAATTTGGAAAACTCAGCAGTGGCCACAGGACTGGAAAAGGTCAGTTTTCATTCCAGTCCCAAAGAAAGGCAATGCCAAAGAATGCTCAAACTACCGCACAATTGCACTCATTTCACACGCTAGTAAAGTAATGGTCAAAATTATCCAAGCCAGGCTTCAGCAATATGTGAACCATGAACTTCCAGATGTTCAAGCTGGTTTTAGAAAAGGCAGAGGGACCAGAGATCAAATTGCCAGCATCTGCTGGATCATGGAAAAAGCAAGAGAGTTCCAGAAAAACATCTGTTTCTTCTTTCTTGACTATGCCAAAGCCTTTGACTGTGTGGATCACAATAAACTGTGGAAAATTCTGAAAGAGATGGGAATACCAGACCACCTGACCTCCCTCTTGAGAAATTTGTATGCAGGTCAGGAAGCAACAGTTAGAACTGGACATGGAATAATAGCCTGGTTCCAAATAGGAAAAGGAGTATGTCAAGGCTGTATATTGTCACCCTGCTTATTTAACTTATATGCAGAGTACATCATGAGAAATGCTGGGCTGAAGGAAGCACAAGCTGGAATCAAGACTGCCAGGAGAAATATCAATAACCTCAGATATGCAGATGACACCACCCTTATGGCAGAAAGTGAAGAAGAACTCAAAAGCCTCTTGATGAAGGTGAAAGAGGAGAGTGAAAAAGTTGGCTTAAAACTCAACATTCAGAAAAGGAAGATCATGGCATCTGGTCCCATCACTTCATGGAAAATAGATGGGAAACAAAGGAAAAAACAACAGACTTTATATTCTTGGGCTCCAAAATCACTGCAGATGGTGATTGCAGCCAGGAAATTAAAAGACACTTACTCCTTGGAAGGAAAATTATGACCAACCTAGATAGCATATTGAAAAGCAGAGATATTACTTTGCCAACAAAGGTCCATCTAGTCAAGGCTGTGGTTTTTCCAGTGGTCATGTATGGATGTGAGAGTTGGACTGTGAAGAAGGCTGAGCGCCGAGGAATTGATGCTTTTGAACTGTGGTGTTGGAGAAGACTCTTGAGAGTCCCTTGGACTGCAAGGACATCCAACCAGTCCATTCTGAAGGAGATCAGCCCTGGGATTTCTTTGGAAGGGATGATGCTAAAGCTGAAACTCCAGTACTTTGGCCACCTCATGTGAAGAGTTGACTCACTGGAAAAGACTCTGATGCTGGGAGGGATTGAGGGCAGGAGGAGAAGGGGACGACAGAGGATGAGATGGCTGGATAGCATCACTGACTCAATGGACATTAGTTTGAGTGACCTCCGGGATTTGGTGATGGACAGGGAGGCCTGGCATGCTGCAATTCATGGGGTCGCAAAGAGACACGACTGAGCAACTGAACTGAACTGAACTGAATAGGAGGCAGTGAGCAAGACCATTCCCAAGAAAAAGAAATGCAAAAAGACAAAATTGTTGTCTCAGGAGGCTTTACAAATAGCTGAGAAAAGAAGGGAAAGACAAAGGGGAAAAGGAAAGATGTACTCATCTGAATGCAGAGCTCCAAAGAATAGCAAGGAGAGATAAGAAAGCCTTCCTCAGTAATCAATGCAAAGAAATAGAGGAAAAGAACAGAATGGGAAAGACTAGAGATCTCTTTGAGAAAATTAGAGATACCAAGGGAGCATTTCATGCAAAGATGGGCACAATAAAGGACAGAAACAGTTTCAACCTAGAGAAGCAGAAGAAATTAACAAGTGGCCAGAATACACAGAAGAACTATACCAAATAGATCTTATTGACCCGGATAACCACGATGGTGTGATCACTCACCTAGAGCCAGACATCTTGGAATGTGAAGTCAAATGGGCCTTAGAAAGCATCACTATGAACAAAGCTAGTGGAGGTGATGGAATTTCAGTTGAGCTATTTCAAATCCTAAAGATGATGCTGTGAAAGTGCTGTATTCCATATGCCAGCAAATTTGGAAAACTCAGCAGTGGCCGCAGGACTGGAAAAGGTCAGTTTTCATTCCAGTCCCAAAGAAAGGCAATACCAAAGAGTGCTCAAAGTACCGCACAATTGCACTCGTTTCACACGCTAGTAAGGTAATGCTCAAAATTCTCGAAGCCAGGTTTTAACAGTTGTGAACTGAGAACTTTCAGATGTTCAAGCGGGATTTAGAAAAGGCAGAGGAACCAGAGGTCAAATTGCCAACATCTGTTGGATAATAGAGAAAGTAAGAGAGTTCCAGAAAAACAGCTGCTTCTGCTTTATCGACTATGCCAAAGCCTTTGACTGTGTGGATCAGAACAAACTGTGGAAAATTCTTAGAGATGGCAGACCACTTGACCTGCCTCCTGAGAAATCTGTATGCAGGTCAGGAAGCAACAATTAGAACTGGACACGTAACAATGGACTGGTTCCAAATTGGGAAAGGAGTATGTCAAGGCTGTATATTGTCACCCTGCTTATTTTACTTATATGCAGAGTTCATCATGTGAAATGCTGGGCTGGAAGAAGCACAAGCTGGAATCAAGATTGCCAGGAGAAATATCAATAACCTCAGATATGCAGATGACACTGCCCTTATGGCAGAAAGTGAAGAGGAACTAAAAAGCCTCTTGATGAAAGTGAAAGAGGAGAGTGAAAAAGTTGGCTTAAAGCTCAACATTCAGAAAACGAAGATCATGGCATCTGGTCCCATCACTTCATGGGAAATAGGTGGGGAAACAATGGAAACAGCGTCAGACTTTATTTTCCTGGGCTCCAAAATCACTGCAGATGGTGACTGCAGCCATGAAACTAAAAGACACTTGCTCCTTGGAAGAAAAGCTATGACCAACCTAGACAACATATTAAAAAGCAGAGATATGACTTTGCTTCTTCAGTGGTCATGTGGTCATGTCCTGTGGTCATGTATGGATGTGAGAGCTGGACTGTGAAGAAGGCTGAGCGCCGAAGAATTGATGCTTTTGAACTGTGGTGTTGGAGAAGACTCTTGAGAGTCCCTTGGACTGCAAGGAGATCCAACCGGTCCATTCTGAAGGAGATCAGCCCTGGGATTTCTTTGGAAGGAATGATGTTAAAGCTGAAACTCCAGTATTTTGGCCACCTCATGCGAAGAGTTGACTCATTGGAGAAGACTCTGATGCTGGGAGGGATTGAGGGCAGGAGGAGAAGGGGACGACAGAGGATGAGATGGCTGGATGGCATCACTGACTCGATGGATGTGAGTCTGAGTGACCTCCGAGAGCTGCTGATGGATAGGGAGGCCTGGTGTGCTGCAGTTCATGGGGTTGCAGAGTCGGACACGACTGAGCGACTGATCTGATCTGATCTGATCTGATGACTTTGCTGACAAAGGCCCATCTATTCAAAACTATGCTTTTTCAATAGTCATGTATAGATGTGAGAGTTGGACTATAAAGAAAGCTGAGCACCAAAGAATTGATGCTTTTGAACGCAGTTGCTGGAGAAGACTTGAGAGTCCCTTGGACTGCAAGGAGATCCAACCAGTCAGTGCTAAAGGAAATCAGTCCCGAATATTGATTGAAAGAACTAATGTTGAAGTTGAAGCTCCAATACTTTGGCCACCTGATGCGAAGAACTGACTCACTGAAAAAGACCCTGATGCTGGGAACGATTGAAGGTGGGAGGAGAAGGGGGTGACAGAGGACGAGAGGGTTGGATGGCATCACAGACTCAATGAAGGTGAGTTTGGGTAAACTCCAGGAGTTGGCGATGGACAGGGAGGCCTGGCATGCTGTAGTCCAAGGGATTGCAAAGAGATGGACATGACTAAGCAACTGAACTGAACTGAATGTAGTTCTGTCGTTTTGTGTGGGAGAACATTCTATGGAGGATGCCAAGAATCCGCTGGCAGCTGGAGGTTGGGAGACTGGACTAGAAGATTATTTATATTCTATTATAAATTCTTTTTTATTAGTTTTTTAAATGAAAAAAATTCATTTTTAGACTTATACAGTGCATATGAAAACCCTTCAACTTCAACTTAAAAAGATTAAACAACATTCAGCTTTTTCAAGACCGTGTCAGCTTTGTTCAGTGGAGTCCTGTGCTCTGTGTGTGGAAGGGAAGATGGAGAGGGGACCTGTGCCCGGCGGGCCTTCCCCTGGTGACCCTTCTGCTGCTCCAGGACCACTGCTGCTGGGTTGCACGTGAAGACTAAGGCAAGGTTTTGGCATACGTCCTGTAGGTAGTATTGTTGTTGCTGAGTCATGTCTGAGTCTTTTGAGACTCCATGGACTGCAGCCCACCAGGCTCCTCTGTCCATGGGATTCTCCAGGCAGGAATACTGGAGTGGGTTGCATTTCCTCCTCCAGGGGGTCTTCTCAACCCAGGGATTGAACCTGGGTCTCCTGCATTATCAGGGGCATTCTTTACCACTGAGCCATGTGGGAAGCTTGTGCAGGCTGTACTGTACAGGTCTGATAATACTGCCCTGCAGGCAAGTGTGTGCCCCATGTGCACAAAGTCCCCAGAGCCCCTAGAGGGAGGCCGTGCCCACCGTGCATCTCCTGTGCCCATTTCAGTGCTCAGCGTCTCCTGAGCAGCTGCACCTACAGCCGTGACTCCTGCAGAGATAGGACTTGTCTGTCTTCCTGTGTTTTAGCCAAATGAAACCATGTATTTAGAAACCCTCCTGGGAGTTCCCTGGTGGTCCAGTGGCTCAGACTCCTCCCTCCCAATGCAGGGGCCCCGGCTGGACCCCTGGTCAAGGAAACTAGATTCCACACATGCAGCAAGGGACTGGAGGGCCCACTTGCCCCAACAAAGACCCAGCACAGCCAAAGATGTCCGTATGTATAAAACCCCTACTCCTTCAACATGTTCAGTTCAGTTCAGTCGCTCAGTCGTGTCTGACTCTTTGTGACCCCATGAATCGCAGCACGCCAGTCCTCCCTGTCCATCACCAACTCCCAGAGTTCACTCAGACCCACGTCCATCGAGTCAGTGATACCATCCAGCCATCTCATCCTCTGTCGTCCCCTTCTCCCCCTGCCCCCAATTCCTCTCAGCATCAGAGTCTTTTCCAATGAGTCAACTCTTCGCATGAGGTAGCCAAAGGATTGGAGTTTCAGCTTTAGCATCATTCCTTCCAAAGAAATCCCAGGGCTGATCTCCTTCAGAATGGGCTGGTTGGATCTCCTTGCAGTCCAAGGGACTCTCAGGAGTCTTCTCCAACACCACAGTTCAAAAGCATCAATTCTTCGGCGCTCAGCCTTCTTCACAGTCCAGCTCTCACATCCATACATGACCACTGGAAAAACCATAGCCTTGACTAGGCGAACCTTTGTTGGCAAAGTAATGTCTCTGCTTTTGAATATGCTTATTTTGAATAAGCCAGGAGAGTGTCCATCTGTCTGTGCGTCTGGAGCAGCAGCGAGGGCGCGGGGTGTGCATGTGAGCTCGGTGTCTGTGCCCAATTTCCTGTCTCTATTAAAGCAAGGGTTGAGGTTGGACCTGGCTCTGCTGGATTCATTTTAATACCAATTATAATGTGATTTTGAGAAGCAAATACTTTAGGGATAAAAAAGAGGTTTAGAATTGATATTTCTGTTTGCTGGGAGAATCAGAAAGGGTTACTTGATTACAGAAATGAGTGAAAGGCCACGGCCAGTTATGTGGCTGCTGAAAACAGCATGGCTTGTTAACAGTTCCATTAAGATGCACCAGCTGCAGTCCTCAGGCTGCTGAGCACAGGGGACAGAGCCTTCAGCTCCATCCTGGTCTCCTTCACCGTGGAGCTGGTGATGTGGGTGACCTCAGGAAGGACCCAGCAAATGTCTAAGCGCTCAGCGCTTTCACCACTACCACCTGAAACCCCTCGGTTCAGTCTTGCTCAATGCGCGGTGCCCCTGCCAGCCTCTGTCAGTGGGTACCGGCTCTGTGTGTGTGTCCCTGCTTCACGACCGAGGCGGCCTCCTGTCCCCAGGGCCAGGGAAGCTGGGGGTGGCTTTCTGTCCGAGGCGCAGGCGGCAGCGATCAGCAGGCTCGCTGACGTTTGTCCAGGGTGTGCAGCTGTCAAGTGGTTGCACAGTCAGGCTCAGAGGAAGTCCCATGCAGCAGTCAGACCTCCAGCGGGGCCACCTTGGGGGGAGGGGGGACGACCGCAGCCTGGGTCTCTCTAGGGAAGGGACGGCCAGTTAAAGGGGCAGGAGAGGCCCAGCGCATCCAGCAGAGCTGCTGTGAAGCTTGGCTGCAGGCCCCCTGCACGGCGTCCCTGGCCCTCGTGCCCAGGGACTCTGCCAGGCGGGGAAGGGGGAACCCTTCCGCAGACTGCTCTCTGGCCCTGTCACATCGTGCCTGTCCCCATCAGCCCGCGTGCACACCCGCACTCCACACGCGGCAGGCCCTCTCTTATTACTGTAGGCACGGTTCTCGGCTAGGAGTCTGGGGAGCTCTCCATGGTCCTGGCCGCAGCATTGGGACAGGAGTGGTCACGTGACCCCACTACCCAATCGGGATGAGCCATAGAACTTTCTGCGAGTGCTCAGGTGGACAGACAGTAAGTGTGAGCGTGCAGCCATTGTAACCCAGAGGCGGGAGCCTGCAGGTGAGCCCCGAGCCGGGGCAGGGGGACGATCAGAGAGGGGCACAGGGAGGCCAGGCGTGTAGCTCCCCAAGATCAGCGCTTTAGTCATGTGAACCAACACAGTCCCTGATTTTAAGCCGGTTTCAGTTATATTTTCTCTGATTTGCAATGAAAGTGTCTTAATTGATACCGAGACAGAAGTTTTAATTGCTTCTGATTTCTTCCAAGTTTGTTCTGCTAACAGATTGTTGTTGTTGTTCAGTCTCTCCGTCATGTCTGACTCTTTGCAACCCCATGGACTGCAGCACACCAGGCCTCCCTGTCCATCACCAATTCCCAGAGTTCACTCAAACTCATGTCCATCGAGTCGGTGATGCCATCCAACCATCTCATCCTCTGTCGTCCCCTTCTCCTCCTGCCTTCAATCTTTTCCAGCATAAGGGTCTTTTCCAATGAGTCAGCTCTTCACATCAGGAGCTAGAGTATTGGAGCTTCAGTATCAGTCCTTCCAATGAATATTCAGGACTGATTTCCTTTGGGATTGACTCATTTGATCAATCCTAATTGATCAAATTGATCAATTTGATCAAATTGATCATGGTTTACCATAATAGTTTCTTTTTATTTTTTGCTGTAAATTCCCATTGCTATAAAAATAGCTGTCTTTATTGGAAATAATTCTGGAAGAAGTGACTGAATAACATATAAATACCCGGGTGGAACTCTCTGAGCAGCATCTGTGGTGAGGCTGTAATCGGATTGTGACTCCCTCCCCGCTGCATTGTGTTTGCTGCTCAGCCCTGAGAATCCGTCCCCGTCCACTCAGAGGACATTCGCTGATCGGAAACGACCTTCCTATGCAGAATAGGCACTCGTGGTGAGAACCCGCCCGTCAGTGCAGGAGACCCACGAGACGCAGGTTCGATCCCTGGGTTGGGAAGACCCTCTGAAGGAGGGCATGGCCACCCACTCCATTACCCTTGCCTGGAGAATCCCTCGGACAGAGGAGCCCCGAGGGCTACAGTCCATGGGGTCACAAAGAGAGACACGACTGAGCAGTCACGGCACACACGGGAGAAGAGAAGCACGGCAGAGCAGCCCTGAGCAGATGATGGGTGCTGTGTGCCTTAAAATGAGAAAAAAATGAACATTTTTTAAGGACAAAAAGCTTCCTGAGGCCCAGTGTTAAGTTTGTGCAAATATCGCCACCTCCACTGTGTGCAGACAGCCTGAATGGGAAGAGAAGGAGCTGCCCAGATACTAACCGCAGTCCCTCAGATTGCTGGGGTTGGGAGTGCTTTTGGTTTTCTTCTATACTTTTCTGTGTGGGAACAAAAATTCTTTAAAAGGGCAGGCTTTGACAGGACTTTTAGAAAAGTGTCCCTGAAGGCTGTCAGCGCCCGCCTCCTTCTGAGCCATAGGGAATAGCCGTGTCGGATGCTCTGTGAATTACCCTGAATCCTGTATGCGCTCACCACGAACGCTGCTTATGGGAAAGACGACTTTCCTTCCTTTTGGCCTGAAGTGAGTGCTCAGTGCTGCGTTCCTCTCATAGGAGCCAGTTTCAAATGCAGCCCAGGTTTGAGATGGGTTTGTTGGGTTTCATGACACTTTTTTTTAACACTTGGTTATAGGTTAAGAGAGGAGAAGGCAATGGCACCCCACTCCAGTACTCTTGCCTGGAAAATCCCATGGACAGAGGAGCCTGGTGGGCTGCAGTCCATGGGGTTGCTAAGAGTCGGACATGACTGAGCGACTTCACTTTCTCCTTTCACTTTCATGCATTGAAGAAGGAAATGGCAACCCACTCCAGTGTTCTTGCCTGGAGAATCCCAGGGACGGGGAGGTCTGGTGGGCTGCCGTCTATGGGGTCACACAGAGTCGGACACGACTGAAGTGACTTAGCATAGCATAGCATAGCATAGGTTAAGAGAACCACTGTACTTTGGAGACCAAGCAGAATTTCAGGTCTGGGCAGAATTAGATGTGAGGCCTCAGCCTCTCTCCTCGTAGCGAATCAGGCAGCACTTCCAGTGTATCACTCCGGGCTCTTGGCTGCACGTTCCAGCGGATGGGAGCTGCCCTCCAGAGCGCTTTCCCCTCTGCTTCCAGCAGCACGGCAGCACGCCCCCAACCCCCTCCTGGGCACCGTCTCTGCCTGCACCTGCTCTGTGTGGACCTGCACCCCCTCCCCCGTGTGCGCTTGGTCACCTATTCAAGTGAAGGTCCAGCCCACCTCCCATGAGCATCTCTCTGACACCAGGTTCACACTGACCAAGCCTAGCGCATCTCCCTTGTACCCCGCGTGCTTGTACAAACCTGTGGGTTGATGCCTGTCTCTCGACGTACAGTTGTAAGGACATATTTGCACATTTCTCTCCCTCCTCATCCCCTACCCTGCCCCGACTGCTCTATTGTCGGAGTTTCTAGAGATGCAGAACCGACAGGGTGTGTGTGTGTGTGTGTGTGTGTGTGCGTGTGCATGCACGTGCGTGTGTGTGTGCAGGGCTTATCTGCAGGGGTTGGCTCCTGTGATCGTGGGGTGGGCCTGAGGTTGCAAACTCAGGCAGGAGATGACACTGTGGTCTTGGGCAGAGCTCCTCCTCCGAGGGGAGCCTCAGTCTTTGCTCCTCAGGCCTTCAGGTGAGTGGCTGAGGCCGAGCCCGTGGAGGGCAGTGCCCTTTACCTACAGACACCGATGACAGCCGGTAGTTCCGCCACAGGGCACGTCACAGCCACGTGGGGACCTGTGTTTGAACAGCGGGGGGACCACCTGACCATGCACAGGGCAGCATGGAGCCCCTCTGCTGCCCAGCTCTTCCCGGACCCGAACAGGCGGGTGCCCACCCTGCTCTGAGGACGGCTTCTGCTGGAGGCCTACCCTGACGTTAGCTGCGCTGGAGGACGTGTGCAGTCTGCTCCGTGTGCTCAGAATGTGCTTAAACTTGGCCAGAGGCCTGTGGGGAAAGGAGCCGGGAGGCTCACCATGTCCCCGCTCCCGTGAAGGGTCTGCCACCGGGCGCTGGGAGCTGAGTTCTCATCACAGACTCGGGCAGCACGTGCTCCGGCGGGGGTGGGGGTCCCTGAGAGGGGTGCCCCCGCTTACCCCAGACCACGTCCTTTGCAGCCGAGCAGGGTCAGTGCAGCAGCGTTCACTCCTGCCTCCCTTCGGCTTCACCGTGCCGAGCAGAGAATGGCCTCCGTGAGGAGGGGGGGCGGGCCGCTCACCCTGCTGCCCAGGCCGCAGGCTTCATGTGTGTGGGGACCTCTGTGGGGCGCGGGCTCCGCGGGCCCCGTGCGTGTGCGCGCCCCCCCCCGGGACGCGCTTGGCCTGCGGGCCACGTGCGTGTGCGCGCCTCCCCGGGGAACGTGCTCGGCCTGCGGGCTGGGAGGGCTGCACAGGGCTGGTCGGATACAGGGCGCAGGCTCCACGCCCCCGCTGCCATCTGCTGAAGGTCCCATTGGCCTTGCTCCTCCGCCGGCTCTCTGCTTCCCTTTGTCTGCATCTGGAAGAGGAGGAACCGGTCAGGCCCGTCATAGGAGCCCGGGACGCCCTAGTCTCAGTGAAGACAGGCTGTATGGGGGCCACAGCTGGACAACCGGGCCTTGAGAGTGCAGGGAGGCCCCAGGACCGGGCTGCCTGTTGCCGGCCGCTGTGCTTTGCCGAGGCCCTGCCAGCCTGAAGCCCGGCCAAGGAGGGTGGCCAAGGCTCCCCAGCCCTCAGCCCTGGGCCTCTCACCTGAGTGTTTTCCCAAAGGCTACTTCGTCCGCCCGATGCCGCTCAGCCTGTCCTCTGTTACCTTAAAAATGGAGGGCTTTGAGACACGTTTTCACATGAGGGGCCTACGGTCTTTGCTCCTTGCTGCTTTGGGTCAATGAGCAGAGCTGGAGCCTGTGGCCTCAGCTTAAGGTGGGATCGTCCCCACCCAGGGGCGCAGCCTCGCTGACCTGTCCCGTCTTCATCGCTGGTTGGCCGGCTGATCTCTGGAGCCCAGTGCCCAGCCGTCAGCGTCACCCGGAGCGCAAGTCTCCACCGGTCATGGCCTTTCACGGGGTGTCTGCTATTTCGGGTGCAGCGGACTGTCGTTTTTCTCCTTTTTTCTTATTTCCATCTTACCTTTATTTTATTCTCTTTGAGATGTGCAAGAGCACATGTGTGTCTGTGATTTGGGAACTGGTGGCATGGGGAGTGTTCCTGCTCACACTCGCGTCCATATCTGTGTCTCAGGAAACGGGGGTGCCCCCTACATGTGCCCTGAGTCTCCCCGAGCCCAGGGGCCCCCATCTCCACTTCCAGGGGTGTCTGTGCAGCCCAGAGCCCGCCTGGCCCTGGGCCCCTTCATGTTTAAATGTCGTGATTGGGTTTCTGTGGAACCCTAACCTCAGCCCTGCTGGCTCCATCACAGTTTCCATCTCGGAGGCGAGATCCAGTAACTTGTGAAATAGGAATTCCAGGAAATTTGTATTTTCATGACAGGTTTTTGTAGATATTCTTTGAATGGTGGATTTTACTGAAGTATCTGTGTGATGAAGCTCGACTGCTAAGGACAAACCTCCGCTTTAACAGCAGCATGGCCTCCGTCAGCCCCTCTGGAGAGACTGCACAGATCTTACAGTGAAGGAAAGAGACTTAGCTGTTTAGAGCGAAGACAAACTTTATTTTTTATCCCCAATAGTAATTCTTTATTCCCTCACAGCTACTGCTGAATATGTGACATAAATGTTTGATCACTGCTTCTAAATGTAAAAGGTTTAAATTTCAGCGACAGCCCATTTATATCAAACAGACCATACGGCTCTCAAAGCAGCACGGAGCACATTGGAGAGAAAACCAGGGACTCGCTCCACACTCAGCTCCATTTTTCCTTCACTTTCATGGAAACCATACATTGCTTCTTGTTTCAGATCAAACATGTTGTTGAGCACAGAGTACATTACCCAGCTGTCCTAAAAGTCATACTCATTGCTGTTCAGATTTAATCCAAGCCATCTGGTGTGCTTCTTTCTCTGCATTTATTTTTGAGGCACATCGCAGGAAAGCTCCTTCTCGACATATCTCACTTGGAAAAGTTACCAAAAGGAAAATATGTCAGAAACTTTAGGGATCATTTTATCAGTGCGTTTTTGCATAAATAATTCAGCTGTAGTCTAGTTAGGGTTCAAAACCTCAGTGCTATTACCCCAACTTAGAAATAAATTTGAAGATTCCAGAAAACAAACAAATCTTATATTTATGTTTCTAAATGGAGTGGGTCTCAATAATGTGCAACAGGTTAAGTTCTTCCTTTTAAATGTGGTTCTGTTGAAATTGCTGTCTGAAGACTTAGGAGTACATGGGAGCTAGTGTGTAATGTCTGAGCTCGTGTATTTGTGATTGGTCGTGTACCTGGTAAACATGTGAAAGTGAAGTCGCTCAGTCGTGTCCGACTCTTTCCAACCCCGTGGACTGTAGGCCACCAGGCTCCTCTGTCCATGGGATTCTCCAGGCAAGAATACTGGAGTGGGTTGCCATTTCCTTCTCCAGGGGATCTTCCCGACCCAGGGATCGAACCTAGGTCTCCTACATTGCAGGCAGATGCTTTAACCTCTGAGCCACCGGTAAACAGGTAGAACTGGACTATTTTTATTCTGAGGCCTGAAAAGAAGATCTGGGCCCAGGGGCTTCAGGCAGTCTAAGAGTCGTCTCTCCAGGGATGAGCTTGAGACTCATTCGTGCCATTACACGACCGTGGTGAAAGGGGGCCCAGGCTGCTTTCTGAAAAGCACATCGGCTTTAGAAACCACGGGAGCATGAGGGTGGGCTTCTCTGCGTGGCTCTGCTGGAACCTGGGGCGTCTTGTTCCCCCGGCTGCAGCCCCCGCAGTTTCCCGCTCCATGACTCACTGAGAAGGGCAGGGAGGACGCGACTCTGGCCACAGCGTCCGTGCAGTGTTCCAGGTTTTAGAACAGGAAGCAGGACAAGCGACAGAATACGTTTTTCTGGAAGCCATTTGGTTTCGAGTGAAGACACTGCTTGCCCGATCCACATCTGTGACAGCCCCATCTTTGGGGGAAGGAGAGCTCAGCAGTAATGCCTCCGCGCGTGGATCATTGCGTCACGCTGACGACGCCTCCGCTTCCGGGAAACACCTCCTGAACTGGGAGCCGATGTCCGCCTTGCAGCTGTGCTACTCTCCTTTGCCGTGCAGGGGCTTGTGGGCCCCTCTGCTGGGGGTGGTCCTGGGCTGCAGCCTGGGAGGGTGGCCCGAGGGCTGTGCTCTGAAAGGAGGTGAGGAGGTCTGGGCCACCGTGGGAGGCGTGGTCCTGCTCCAAGCCCTCCCGGAGGCCTCAGTCGGCCTTGGCTCCTCTGGTGTCTGCGTCGGAGCCTCTGCCCAGGCCGTGGCTGTGGCGTGCATTGCTGGCCTGCTCTGGGAAGGAAGGTGGATATAGTTTGTCGGGAGAGAGGCGGCTCTCGATGTCCTCTGCTGTCTTACCAAGTGCAGGATCCCACCGAGCAGAAACCACTGCCGTGTGGCTTGTTCCCACTTGGGCTTGGCCGGGACTGGTGAAATCGTGTGCACAGAGCCTGACAGCTCCTGCTTCCCGAGTGGATGACGGAAGTGGGCTTCTGGCTCAGCGCTGACAGCCTCCCCTAGACGCACCTTCAGGACAGAGACCTCCACCTGCCTCTGCACTTAGAGGTGGGGAAGGATGGAATGCTGAGTGTCCCAAAACGGTGAAGCATACATCCAGCAGCTTGGAGATCTGAACACACTGAAGCGTTCCTTCTCAGCAGCTTGGAGATCTGAAGACATTGAAGCGTCCTTCTCAGCAGCTTGGAGATCTGAAGACATTGAAGCATCCTTCTCAGCAGCTCGGAGACCTGAAGACGTTGAAATGTCCTTCTCAGCAGCTCCCTGGAGATCTGAGGACATTGAAGCATCCTTCTCAGCAGCTTGGAGATCTGAGGACGTTGAAGCGTCCTTCTCAGCAGCTTGGGGATGTCCTGGTGGTGAGCGTTGGCGCAGGAAGGGAACCTGGGCTTGTTAATCAGGCTCTCTACTCTCATGTGTCATTTTAATTCCGGCCGGCGGCACGCTGCTGACTGGCCTGCTGGCGTGAAGTGAAAGAGGAGGGTCAGCACAGATCGGTGTCAACACTGGAGGACTCATGATTGGGAAGCAAAGAGCCGACACTCGTCTGACTTTCCATTTTAGCAGTGTTTTTGTGACGCTGTGCATTCTTGCGAGTCTCAAAGGCTCCCTGACGCACTTGATGCAGACTCCCTGTCTATGCTGAGTAGCTAAGGCAGCAAAGGGATCCTGTTGTACTGTGTGTAATGTCTGGCAAAACAGCCATTTCCTAAAGTGGGACCTTCTTGGCCAAAAGGACATCCTGTTCAGAAAAGCCTCACAGGCCTGCGCCGTCCTCCCAGAGTATTCTGGGGAGACGGAGGTGCTCGTGCGGCCAGCCACGGCCTGCAGGCTGCACGTCTCCCCTCAACGTTTGCCGTGCAGCTGTGTGCCGAACGAGACGTTTGAACACGGAGGGTGTTCACGGGGCCGGTGCCTGAGGCCCTCGCCCTGTGCAGGCGCAGGACTGGGCTGAGGCCTGGCCCAGCCACCCCGAGACTCCTTGAGCCTCAACCATCAGTGGGGAAATTGTGGTAATCCCAGGGCCTTTAAAATAGTTTGTAAAAAAAAATTAAAAGTCTCTTAATGCTGGTTATGTGTGTACAAGTGGAAATAGAAACACTGATGTTGATTTAGTGCCTGTAACGTAAGGCGCCAGATGCCCTGAGGGCGGGTCATCTAAAGTCCGGCCCCAGCGACGCCAGCCCTCTCGGGCCACAGCCTGTGGGGGGAGCACCTTCCCTGTGGCTTGGCGTGTTGTGCTGCACCTTCTGCCTCTGGCCCACCCTCCACCGTTCTATCCTCTGCACGCTCTGTGTCCAGAGTTCCCAGCACGAGTGTTTCTGCTGATGTCACCTCCTCTGCTCCACCTCCTTCTTTGAAACCGCGTTATTGATGTGATGAGTCTTCACGACCTTCCTGGGGCCGCGTGTCTAGAGGGTGTCGAAGGGTGGCCGTGTGCACGCTCCCCTGGTCAGCAGTCTGCCCCACCACTCAGGTTTCCCTGCGGCCTTCTCAGCTTTCATCTCTCTGCTGCGCTCCCGTCCTCCGGGGTTCGCCTCTGTTCCGATGACCCGCTTCTGGGAACTGTTCTGTGGTTTGTCCTGGGCGTCCGGGCATCGGCACACACCCTGCTCCTCTGACGGGCCCTGGAGAGGAGCTCTGCGTGGGGCCCAGCACTGTGAGATCTGTGGCAGACACGGTGACTCGTGGGCGGAGCACTGGCAGGAGGACTGGCAGCAGACTGTCCTTCGGGCACCGCCATCGTCACAGGAACCAGAGGCGGACGTGTGCCTAGGGCTGCACTGTGCAACCTAGCTGCCCACCCAGGGTGGGCGGGGCCGGGCCGCCACCGTCATCACGGACAGCAGGGCCGGACCCGAAGACCTGAGTGGAACCGGACTCCGGGTCCTGCAACGTGCATAGACGCTGTCAGGGTGGCTCTGACATAGGGCCGGCTGCAGTGCCCACAGGTGGGGTCACTGTCTGCAGTCAGGTGTGGTCAGATGCAGGCCAGGCTCACTTGGGGGTGCCGCGGGGAGACCTCATGGACAGGGAGCAGGGATTGGGTGCAGGGGAGGCCCGGGGCAGCCCCGGGGCCCCGCCTCACAGCTGCACAGCTTCCAAGGGGAACACCCAGGCCCTGACGTGCTCCCACGAAAGATGCTGGCAGCCGTGACTTCAGGAAGTGCTCTGGAGTCCGTCCTGGGGACTGAGTCCAGACTACGTCACCCTGAGTCATGGACTTTTCCTTGAGAGATTTTCCGTTTATCACGCACCAGGCAGACGCAGCTTGGCCAAGGAGCCTTGAAGGGGGTTTTTGCTGACGGTCTCCTCATGTGTGTGTGTGATGAGTCACGGCGGGACGGTGCCAGGGGCGGGGAAGTCGGCAGACACCCTTCTGAGGGCGGCGCCACGGCGTCTGGTTTGGGGCTGTGGACTCGGTATGGGGTGCTAATGCTCGTAGAGTCCCCGGGGCATCCATGCTGGAGTCCGTGAGGCTGCCCGCCCCCCAGTCCCAGCAGAGCCGGGCCCAGGCCTTGCATCCCCAGGGCCCAGGTGCCTGCGGGGTGCTGCCTGGGTGTAGAGTTTGGTGGGGCAGTGGGCAGCCCCAGGGACCGCGGGCCTGGAGGGGCCGGCCTCTGGCTGGCTCGAGCAGCTGGTGGAGGGCCCGCTTTGCCCAATGCAGACGAGCAGTCTTGGAACAGAGGCTGGAGAGGAGAGTGTGAGTCTGGAGATGAGAAGCCACAGGTGCAGCCTGTGGCCCGCCCGTCAGTCAGGAAGGTGGGCACCTGGGCTGCTGCTATGGGGCCATGTGCCGGAGCAGCTGGCTCCTGTCCCGTCCAGCGGGGGTGTCTTCCCTACCCTGGAGTGTGGGTAGCTCATACCGCCTCCTTCCAGCGCCGCAGCCTGGCCGCTAGTGTGAGGGGCTTGCTGAGGGTGGGGGCCCGCAGCCCGTGTCCACGGCCCCGGGCGTGAGTGGGGACGGTGAAGCGTCAGCTGTGTTGATGTGGACCCCGAAGCGGCTGCGTCCGTGGGCTCGCTGCCCGGGAGCCGCCTCTGGTGGGGCTCTGGGTGGGTGGCTCTGATACGTTGCTCACCGCTGAGCCCAAGATGCCCACTGACCCCGAGCCTGAGACGCCCACTCCCCCCGAAGCCTGAGTCACCCGTTCCCCCACTGAGCCCAAGGCGCCCGCTCCCCGCCTCCCCGTGCCTGAGCTGCCCGCTTCCCCCCATGCCCATGGCACCTGCTCCCCCACCACCGAGCCTGAGGTGCCCGCTCTCCCTGTGCCCCCCTCTCACAGATGGCTCCGGAGGATGTGGTAAGCTTCTGTCTGGGGGGCGTCTTCCCTCCTGAGGGAAGCCTCTCAGCCGTGGCTGACACCCGCTGCCCCTGGGCCGTCCTCGGGGCCCGGCGCCCCAGCTCTTGAGTCTGCCCTCAGCCGTCCCGGCTGCTGCTCTGGTCAGCGCCCCGTCTCAGTCCCTGCTTCAGTGGACCCCCTCCTCTGGGTGGGCTGGGAGCCTGCCTCCCTCAGGGGTGGGATGAGGGGTGACCACACTGGCATGGGCGGCAGGGAGCTCTACTGTCCAATCTGCCGGACTTGTGGGTCCCTGGCTCCCCCTGCCTGACTGGACCGGCCAGCAGGCCCGACCTCATTCAGGCTGGATGGGTCAGAAGTGGATGTTCCCATGTGCTGGGTGCCCCCCAGAGCCTGCCAGCCACACAAGAAGACCCCCAACCTTAGCATGCCCCCCAGAACCTGCACAGGAAGACCCCCAACTTTAGTGTCCCCAGAGCCCGCACAGGAGGACCCCCAACCTTAGTGCCCCCCAGAGCCCGCACAGGAGGACCTCCAACCTTAGTGCCCCCAGAGCCCGCACAGGAGGACCCCCAACCTTAGTGCCCCCCAGAGCCCGCACAGGAGGACCCCCAACCTTAGTGCCCCCAGAGCCCGCACAGGAGGACCCCCAACCTTAGTGCCCCCAGAGCCCGCACAGGAGGACCCCCAACCTTAGTGCCCCCAGAGCCCGCACAGGAGGACCCCCAACCTTAGTGCCCCCAGAGCCCGCACAGGAGGACCCCCAACCTTAGTGCCCCCAGAGCCCGCACAGGAGGACCTCCAACCTTAGTGCCCCCCAGAGCCCGCACAGGAGGACCCCCAACCTTAGTGCCCCCAGAGCCCGCACAGGAGGACCCCCAACCTTAGTGCCCCCCAGAGCCCGCACAGGAGGACCCCCAACCTTAGTGCCCCCAGAGCCCGCACAGGAGGACCCCCAACCTTAGTGCCCCCCAGAGCCCGCACAGGAGGACCCCCAACCTTAGTGCCCCCCAGAGCCCGCACAGGAGGACCCCCAACCTTAGTGCCCCCAGAGCCCGCACAGGAGGACCCCAGACCTCCAACCTTAGTGCCCCCAGAGCCCGCACAGGAGGACCCCCAACCTTAGTGCCCCCAGAGCCCGCACAGGAGGACCCCCAACCTTAGTGCCCCCAGAGCCCGCACAGGAGGACCCCCAACCTTAGTGCCCCCAGAGCCCGCACAGGAGGACCCCCAACCTTAGTGCCCCCTAGAGCCCGCACAGGAGGACCCCCAACCTTAGTGCCCCCCAGAGCCCGCACAGGAGGACCCCCAACCTTAGTGCCCCCAGAGCCCGCACAGGAGGACCCCCAACCTTAGTGCCCCCCAGAGCCCGCACAGGAGGACCTCCAACCTTAGTGCCCCCAGAGCCCGCACAGGAGGACCCCCAACCTTAGTGCCCCCAGAGCCCTCACAGGAGGACCCCCAACCTTAGTGTCCCCAGAGCCCGCACAGGAGGACCCCCAACCTTAGTGCCCCCCAGAGCCCGCACAGGAGGACCTCCAACCTTAGTGCCCCCAGAGCCCGCACAGGAGGACCCCCAACCTTAGTGCCCCCCAGAGCCCGCACAGGAGGACCCCCAACCTTAGTGCCCCCAGAGCCCGCACAGGAGGACCCCCAACCTTAGTGCCCCCAGAGCCCGCACAGGAGGACCCCCAACCTTAGTGCCCCCAGAGCCCGCACAGGAGGACCTCCAACCTTAGTGCCCCCAGAGCCCGCACAGGAGGACCTCCAACCTTAGTGCCCCCAGAGCCCGTACAGGAGGACCTCCAACCTTAGTGCCCCACAGAGCCCGCACAGGAGGACCCCCAACCTTAGTGCCCCCAGAGCCCGCACAGGAGGACCTCCAACCTTAGTGCCCCCCAGAGCCCGCACAGGAGGACCTCCAACCTTAGTGTCCCCAGAGCCCGCACAGGAGGACCCCCAACCTTAGTGCCCCCAGAGCCCTCACAGGAAGACCCCCAACCTTAGTGTCCCCAGAGCCCGCACAGGAGGACCCCCAACCTTAGTGCCCCCCAGAGCCCGCACAGGAGGACCCCCAACCTTAGTGCCCCCAGAGCCCGCACAGGAGGACCTCCAACCTTAGTGCCCCCAGAGCCCGCACAGGAGGACCTCCAACCTTAGTGTCTCCCAGAGCCCGCACAGGAGGACCTCCAACCTTAGTGCCCCCAGAGCCCGTACAGGAGGACCTCCAACCTTAGTGCCCCACAGAGCCCGCACAGGAGGACCTCCAACCTTAGTGCCCCCAGAGCCCGCACAGGAAGACCCCCAACCTTAGTGCCCCCAGAGCCCGCACAGGAGGACCTCCAACCTTAGTGCCCCCAGAGCCCGTACAGGAGGACCTCCAACCTTAGTGCCCCACAGAGCCCGCACAGGAGGACCTCCAACCTTAGTGCCCCCAGAGCCCGCACAGGAGGACCTCCAACCTTAGTGCCCCCAGAGCCCGCACAGGAGGACCTCCAACCTTAGTGCCCCCAGAGCCCGTACAGGAGGACCTCCAACCTTAGTGCCCCCCAGAGCCCGCACAGGAGGACCCCCAACCTTAGTGCCCCCAGAGCCCGCACAGGAGGACCTCCAACCTTAGTGCCCCCAGAGCCCGCACAGGAGGACCCCCAACCTTAGTGCCCCCAGAGCCCGCACAGGAGGACCTCCAACCTTAGTGCCCCCAGAGCCCGCACAGGAGGACCCCCAACCTTAGTGCCCCCAGAGCCCGCACAGGAGGACCTCCAACCTTAGTGCCCCCAGAGCCCGCACAGGAGGACCTCCAACCTTAGTGCCCCCAGAGCCCGCACAGGAGGACCTCCAACCTTAGTGCCCCCAGAGCCCGTACAGGAGGACCTCCAACCTTAGTGCCCCCAGAGCCCGCCCCCCCCCCAGAGCCTGCACAGGAGGACCCCCAACCTTAGTGCCCCCTGCCCTGCCCAGAGCCCGCCCAGGAGTACCCCCAACCTTAGTGCCCCCTGCCCCCTGCCCAGAGCCTGCACAGGAGGACCCCCAACCTTAGTGCCCCCTGCCCCGCCCAGAGCCTGCACAGGACCCCAGACCCTCAACCTTAGTGCCCCCTGCCCCGCCCAGAGCCCGCACAGGAGGACCCCCAACCTTAGTGCCCCCAGAGCCCGCCCAGAGCCTGCACAGGAGGACCCCCAACCTTAGTGCCCCCTGCCCCGCCCAGAGCCCGCCCAGGAGGACCCCTGGGCTCTTGGGGCAGGGCTGTGACTCAGCCTCAGGGCCCGCAGTGGTGCCTGGGCCTGGACTCGCCCCTGACCTGAGGTCTGCCTCCCCAGGTGCTTTCTCTGAGAAGATGACCGTCACTGCGGGGCAGCTGGGAGCCGCCCGCTGTGCTGTGTCCGGGCCGGGCCCTGAACAGACGGCAGGAAGGGGCCGGGCCTGGGCCCTGCTGCCTGCCAGCCTCCGGTCAGGAAGGCGGGTGGGAGGGGCGGGGCGGCCGACACAGGCCCGCGTGGTGCTTGCTGGAGGGAGTGTCTGACGCATCCTATCTGTGCCTCGGTCTGGGTTCAGGCATCAAGTGAACCGCACAGGAAACGTACACACACACTAGAAATTGGATTTTTTCATAACTTCCTACAACTGGTTGCAAATCCAATACAGAGGATTACTTTGCTCCTGAACTGAACCTGAGTTCAGGTTTTGTTGTCGTGGGCCTTTAGCCAGCTCACCTCTGTCAGGTTGAAATTGGAAGGCTGAGGTCTGCACTGCAGATGAAGGAACTGGGGGGTCGTGGAGGGGAGGTGTATGGGGCATCGGCTGGGCCCCCCATGCTTGCAGGATGGGGATGGAGTCCACCCTGGTCACAGGCAGAACCCGAGGGGGCAGCTCCCTGCTGCCCAGGATCCATAGCCCTCTGGTGGGAGGTCCCACCTCGGTTGGGGGCTGCAACTCCAGGGAGCCCTGACTTACACGGGAGCTCCTGGCCAAGAACCCAAGTGGGCAACGTGAGCCTGGGTGGTGGGGTCCCTGCCCCGTGGACTCCAGTGGGTCCACTGGTGGCCACACATCCCAGCTGAACGGAAGATGCCTTGTGGGGAGGGGCCTCAGTGCTGGAGGTCTCTGACGGCCTCCGCCGTGTGCAGCGGACTTGCTGCTGAGGGACCAGAGGGGCACGTGGGGGCACTTCCCCACACACGGTGGCCCCTTCCTGGGACAGACTGAGAGTGATGGTGGGGGCTTCTGGTGACCGATGGGGACAGTGGGCAGCTGCCGGGTGCTGTGAGCTTGGGCTCTGCGCCTAGCGGGCAGACGAGCAGAGCACTGCCTTGTGTGGGGCTGCCTCCGCCCGCCGTCCACCGGCCTGGGAGAGAAACAGGCACTGCCACCGATGAAGCGGCGAGCTTCCTGACCCTGCACAGGAGACCTTGTACGGGTGGAGACTAGTGAGTGCCGGGCTCTGGGCTGAAGGCAGGACTCGGTCTTAGAGATGCTGGGCGGCCACACCTCGGGCTTCGGGCACCTCTCCTGCTGGTGCCTCCTGAGGCTCGGCACAGGTCAGAGGTCAGAGACAGGACTGTCCCGCCTCCTGTGCAGGTCTGCGGGAAGCGCCGACAGATGCTTAGCCTGAGGCCGGGGGCGAGGGGGCAGGGAGCCAGCTCCTCCAAGGCAGTTGCTGAGCTGCATCCCTCCCTGTTTGGGGAGACCGAGGATGTGTGACCTTTGAACCCCAGCCTGGAGGGGCTCTGAAGGACCCCTCGGCAAACTCAGCTAGTTTCTGCAAACACTGAGGACTGTGGCATGAAGTCTGCCCCTGACCGCCTGATGGTAGGACCAGCTGCTGGGACACAGAACTTCCTGTGACCCCATGCGCTGTGTGGGAGGGTATGGGGACCCTGGTGGGATGAATCGGGAGGAAGGAGGAGCCAGGAGACCAGTGAGAGGCACTCGGGGCGGAGGCCCGGGGCTGCGCACACCCACCCGTGGGGTCAAAAGGGCCAGGCCCACGGGCACGCACACGGACACATGGGCTCGATCCCTGGGGCCTGCTCTGCGTCCGCCCAGTGCTTGCTCCATGGGAGGCTGAGCCCCAGGTGGAGACAGCATCTCATCTGGAGGAGCCCGCCCCGAGAGCGAGACGGTGTCCCGAGGCGACCCCCACTCCCAGCTTCCCCATGCTCCGTGTGCCTTCTTCTTCCGGAAGGACCCAGTCAGTGGATTCCGGGCCCAGCCTAAACCTAGGATGGCCTCATCTCGAGGTCCTCAGCCCTGCAGAGACCCCATTTCCAAGTGTGGTCGTGTCACAGGTGGGCGTGAATCTTGTGAGGACTCTTCAGCCCGTTGCAGGACCCTGTCCTCAAAGAGCTTAAGAGCCACAGACATGTTTTCTCTCTCAGGCCCAGGAAACAGACACTCACAGGGGCTGGTCTCGCTCAAAGGCTTCGGCTAGTTTGGGGCACCCTGGGAGCCTCTGCCACCTGGTACCCAGAGGGCCTCAGAGTCACTGGCTTTAGCAAGAAGGGGCACTGGCTGGGGCTGGAGGTCAGCTGAGAGAGTGCCCACTCCATCTCCTTCCTCCTGCAGAAGTTTGGGGTCAGCTGTGTAGCCTGGCAGGACAGCAGTGGACCCTGGTGTCCTGACCATCGGCTCTCCTCCCAAGTTGCTGCCCCAGTGTCCCCATTGCCCCTGATGAGGCTGCCACTCTGGGGAGGGGAGGAGCTGCAGAAAGAATGGGCTCTGGTGGGTATTTGCCCAGAGGTGGGCGTGTGCCGGGAGGTGGGCGCTGTGGATGTGGGCTGCCTGTTTCTTAAGCAGCTGCATGGGGCATCCACCCTGGGAAGCATTAGCTTGCTCTCTGCTGCTGCGTCTCTGCATGGGCGATGTCAGCACACGTGTCTGAGCTCCGCACCTTGGTCTTAGAAGGCTCCTCAGCTCCTGCAGGAAGTGTTATTAATGTCGGCACTTTGCCAGAACTGCCCTCGTGGCTGAGGCTGGAGCCAGCAAGCAGCTCTGTGCCCTCAGGACCTCCAGGGACGCCCTTGCCATCGTCAGCCACTCGGGGTTCACTCCTCGAGCCTCCTCGGGGCCTGAGCCGCTGTCTGCCCCAGGCATGTCCCGCGTGTGACGGTGGTCCATTTGCTGGTGGAAGACCCTGGGTCCCTGTCTGGTCAGCATGCGGCTGCAGCGCAGAGGCCCAGGGGACACACTGACGGGCCTTGCCCCGTCCCCCCCGTCGGCCCCTCCTCCTCAGACGGGTGTGGCTGCCTGGCCGGTGGCTGAGTCTTGGTGGAGCCAGCTCAGAAGCAGAGACCCACAGGTGGGGAGCAAGCAGGACCCCCCTGCAGACCTGTGACAGGCTCTATCCTGACCACCCACGAGGGGCAGGCCCTGGCCCCTTCTCAGACCTCACAACTGTCTGGGTCGCAGGCTTTCCCTTCTTACAGTGTGGTCTGATCGTCTCTTCAGAAGCCGCCGCAGCTCAAGTGTCCAGGGCCTGGCTGCAGCCGCAGGGCATCCACCCAGCCCAGGGGCTGGGGGGTGGGCGGGAGAAGGGCTGCTGTGTGCCTGTGCTCCGGCCTGGCGGGGCTCTTCCCTGTGGGGCTCCTCCCTGTGGGGCTCCTCCCTGGTGAGGCTCCTCCCTGGTGGAAGTCCTCCCTGTGGGGCTCCTCCCTGTGGGGCTCCTCCCTGGTGGAAGTCCTCCCTGTGGGGCTCCTCCCTGTGGGGCTCCTCCATGGTGGAAGTTCTCCCTGTGAGGCTCCCACCCTGTGGGGCTCCTCCCTGTGGGGCTCCTCCCTGGTGGGGCCCCTCCCTGGTGGGGCTCCTCCTTGGTGGGGCTCCCACCATGTGGGGTTCCTCCCTGTGGGGCTCCTCCCTGGTGGGGCTCCCACCCGGTGGGGTTCCTCCCTGGTGGAAGTCCTCCCTGTGGGGCTCCTCCCTGGTGGGTCTCCTGCCTGGTGGGGCTCCTCCCTGGTGGGAGTGGGTGTTGCCTGGGAGGAGGAGCATTGGGAGGTTGGGCAAGAGACACGTGGGCCAGACCCCAGGCCACCCTGTGCATCTGGGGAGCTGAGAATGTCTCGAGGCTGGAACGTAAGCCTGTGGTGGGTGCTGTCCACACCTGGAGATGCCGCTGGTTCATCTGTGAGACGGGAGTCGTGCAAAAGAAGGTGTCACTCCTGAGTGCAATGAGCATTAGATGAGATCCTGCTTGTAGAGGGAGGCATGGATGGTCAGCCTTTGATGCTTTTTTTTAATTAAAGAGGGTAAAGTGATTGCTAGAATGGGTGGCAAACAGCAGACAAGCGAACAGACACGAACACCACTGGGGACGTCCGGCGTCTGTTAGCGGTATTTTGTGGAGACACCCTTGGCCTTCGATCAAAGTTGGAATTTTGATCCGACCTCCCATCTTCTCCGTGGTTCACAGTCACCACCGCAGACAGACTGAGAGGGTGCATGAGTGTTTGAATGTATCTCCACAAACTCAGGGAAGACACATAGACCACGAAAGTACCTCTTACCATGATTTGGACTTTTCTGGGCCCTTTGCATTACCCATTTTATTAGTTTGCTCTTGACACACACAATAATCAAGGTCACTTATGATGCAGAAATCAGTGGTGAGTGTTCCCTTTCTCCTAATTTTGCAAGAGAAAACTGTCACGCACTCCCTGTGAGGTGCTCCTGGGTGTTCCGCGTCTATGTTTGCAGCTCCCCCAGAGGACAGAGGTTTCCTGGCTGCGCCCGCAGGGCTGGCTCCCTCCTCTGCATCGTCTTGTTCAATTCTGTGAAAACTTCCCCTGAGCACAGAGCTACTCCAGTTTGGCTATTAGACTGTGACCCAGGAACAGGTTTATTCAAATAAAAATGGTACAAAGGTGGGTTCTTGATAATTTCTTCTTTGCTTTATGAACATCTTCCTCTGCCTCTGGTGGTATTAGTTTTCCGTCGCAGAGCAGGGGTGAAGCTGCGCGTTGCTCACGTGTGTTTAGGTTACAGAGTGAGACCGCCACCCTGGGCTTCCATTGGGGCGCCTCCCCGCCCTGAGACCGGGCAGCTGTGAGGACCGTGCGTGCGGCCCCGCAGGACGGCCTGAGTCGGGAACGCTGCTGTCGCCCCGAGGTTTCCGGTTGGTCTGCTTTGTCTCAGCTGCACGGCTTCCCGGCCACGAGAGGGCTCCGCCTCAGGCCGAGGTGGTTCAGTCTGGGTCTGGAGGTCTGAGTCTGAACCTCAGCCTCCGCAGAGGCGGAGCCGCCCCAGAAGTTCTCACTCCAGGGCCCTCACTCACAGCCGCAGGGTGTGCCCCTGTGGGGTGTGTGTCCTGCAGGCCAGCGGCTGAGCGTTTGCTGTGCGTGAGCCTCTGCGGTGGGTGCTTTGTCCACCGCACATTTATACCTTTCCACTTTGCACAGTCACGGGAGTGAAGCAATTTGCCTGAAGGCACTGGTCTGTCTGGTTCGGAACTTGACTCTGTTTGATGTCAGGTGAGAGAAACAAAACTAGCCGAAACACAAACCTCAAAGAGACCCCAGGGCAGGGGCGTTTGAGTCCAGAAGTTTTTCAAGGAAGCCAAGTGTGGAAGGTGCCAGCTGCTCGTTCAGCAGGACAGAGGGTGAGACAGTGGGCTTGTGATGCCGCGGTGGGACGGGAGCTGGGCGACAACTCCAGGCTCCTGCAGGAGGCCATCGGGTGAGTGAGGTGTTCAGAGGGGGATGCCAGCCCGGCCTCCATGGGGGCCGCCCTGGGACTGCGGGGGGCATCCAGCCCTCAGGGTACCAGCCTCCCCCCATCAGAGGCTGCTCTCCCGTTTCCCGTCTCCCGTCTCCATTTCAGTCGAACATCTCAGAGCCTTGGCATCTTCGGCCGGAGGACACGGCCTCCCCACTTTGCTATTGGAAAGGTTTCCAGGCTCTCCACGGTGAGGCCCCACAGAGGAGTTTCATGTTTTCAGGCATGGACAGAGTACAAACCAGGTGGTGTTCAGAAAAGTGAATTCCGCACGTTCAGAAAATCCAAGCCACCGCACAGCTGGACCGGCCACACGCTGCAGCGGGGAGAACTGCGCAGGTGAACCCTCGTTATTAGCGACTCCCGCAGCTTGTGGGCCGTCACCTGCGCAGGTGAACCCTCGTCATTAGCAATTCCCGCAGCTTGTGGGCCGTCACCTGTGCAGGCAAACCCTCGTTGTTAGCGATTTCCACAGCTTGTGGGCCGTCACCTGCCAATTCCCGCGGGTCAGATGCCTGCAGCTCCTTTCGTGGCCCTGTTGAACAAGTGCTGACCAAGTGTTTCCTCCAGAGGCCTGTGCTGGACAGGCTAGCTCTGCGGAGGTTTTCATTACTTCAGGCTCAGGACCAAGCCGTGGTTCACAGTCAAAGCCTGCGAAACCTCCACGGCCACACCCGGCCTTGGCGCTGGCATCCAATGCTTGATGCCCACTGCCCCCCTTGCTGAACATTGGGCACCACATTTACAGTCACTAAAGCTGACGTTAAAACTTTGGGGGGGACAGTGCATTCTGAGTAAGTAATTTTTATAGAATTAATTTTTCTTATTGTCACAGTGATGCCTTTTAACTTACAAGGTTCAGGGGGCACAGGTGATCAGCAGGAAGGTCTGGGTCACTGCAGTGTTCTGTCCCCGCGTCTGTGTGTCCTGTCTTCCCTACGGGAGGTGCCTGAGTGTTCCTAGAGATGAAGTTATAGTGTAATTTGTGCCTTTTAACCTGCCTTGAAAATTGGCTTCCCTCGTAGCTCAGTTGGTAAAGAATCCGCCTGCAATGCAGGAGACCCTGGTTCGATCCCTAGGTTGGGAAGATCCCCTGGAGAAGGGACAGGCTACCCACTGCAGTATTCTGGCCTGGAGAGTACCATGGACTGTGCAGTCTGTGGGGTCACAAAGAGTTGGACACGACTGAGCGACTTTCCCTGAGCACGGACCACTGAAAATGTTATTACCTTGATTGGGTGAACTTTTACATTAACCTAAGAGGTAAAGGAAATATCCATTTCCTCTTTCCAAAGCTGTTGATTTTTCCAAAGTGTGTTATCCTATAACCAGCTTCAAAACTCCGGGGAACCTGGTGGAGTCAGATCTCAGGACAGGTGGGTGGGTCTCCTCTGAGCAGTGCTGGCCCGTCTGACCCCCGGCCTGCCGCAACACCCCCACCCCGCTGGTCCACGTAGGTGGACTCTTGGTGCCACATGGTTCCCCATCTGGAGTCGGAGCCTCACGTGTGCTGTTTTTACTATTAGCCCCTGCTTCTCAAACCTGCTGCCTCAGGGAACCGCCTGGCAGCCTGGGCTCGGCACCCAGGGCCTCGTCTAACCAGCCTGCACATCCCCACGAACGTTCTTGGTGGATTCCCGCGCCCAGTCAGGATGGACGAGGACTGCTCCAGGTCACACCCAGTGATCATTTTTAAAATTGCACACGAAAGGGAATCCCTGCTTTTGTGTCATGGGCTTGTTCAGCTAAGAGGCCCTTCACTGGATTTCTGTGAGTGGAGCCCCGTGAGCCCCAGTTCTAACATCTGAGCCTTTGCTGGGGCAGGTCTGTCCCATCACGGAGCTGAACATGCTTCACCTCCTGTAGGCACATTGAGAAACGCACCGTGACGCCTTCCTGGGCATCTTGCCTAAACTCCTGAGCTGTCTTACCAGGAAGAGGCAGGACGTCCATCCCGCGAGGTGGGGGTGTGTGGGAACAGAGGGCAGGAGGTCTCTAGGGCCCCCAAGCTTGGAGGGAAGCGTGGGGCCAGGAGACACTGGAGACGCACCTGCCGCAGTCCCGTCCCAGCTGAGCTGTGCCCCGAGTTCCCTGTTGATGCCCTAACCCTGGGCCCTGCAGAACGTGACCGATACTTGGAAGCAGGGTTGTGGCAAGTGTGACGCATTGAGGTGAGTCCCTGGAGTGGCCCTCCTCCCGTGTGACAGGGTGTATGAGAGGAGGGCCGGCCGTGTGAGGACGGGAGGAGAGAGCCCAGGGCCGAGGCCCCTGAGGACCTGCGACTCTGCTCTCTGAGCTGCCTGTCTGTGGACTTGGCTGCGGCTGCCCCCCTGCCTCCTTAGCTGGGACTCGGGCCCGTCCTGTTCTGGGGTGTCGTCTGGCTTCTTCAGGACACGTAAGCCGCCCCAGCGGCCTCCACGCCTCTGACTCTGGAGGCGCGCTCATCTTTTCCTCTCACTCAGCTCTCAGCCTTCCTGCCCCTGAAACCAAAAATCTCAACTTCCCATTTGTGCGCCAGATGGAAAAAAAATGCTCATTTGATCTTTGTCCAAAAGTAGCCTCTTTTTTTCTCCTGAAAGTCAGTTCAGCCTCTCTTGAGTGACAGGAACAGGGAGGGCCTGTGAACTTTTCTTGGGAGTAAAAATAATGTCTTGACAAGGTTGCCATATCCATTCTGGTTTGATGGGAGCTGGTTTTCAGTCCAACCTCAGAGTATTTTTAAACACATGCAGATAGAGTCACGTGCTTTGGGAGGAAGAGCAAGCAGCAGACGAGGCAGCTGACTGGCCCTGGAGTCTCTGTGGCATGAGGTTTTGTGGCCTCGAGAAGACGGGGTGGGGAAGGCTGGCTCCTATCTCAAGAGCCACCAGGACGAGCAGCTGCCACTGTGTCCTCAGTAACTGTCTGGTCTGTCCGGTGAAGGACTGAAGGCCCCACTGTGGGCGCAGGGGAGGGACAGGGACGACCCCTGCAAGGCTGGGCCTTGGGAAGCACTCCGTTCCCGTGGCTGCTTCCTGTTTGGTGCAGGTTCCCAACTCTCTCTTCTGCTCAACTGCTGCAAACCCTGAAATTAGCCCAGGATGGGACATGACTGAGCGACTTCACTTTCTCTTTTCACTTTCATGCGTTGGAGAAGGAAATGGCAACCCACTCCAGTGTTCTTGCCTGGAGAATCCCAGGGACGGGGGAGCCTGGTGGGCTGCCGTCTGTGGGGTCGCACGGAGTTGGACACGACTGAAGTGACTTAGCAGCAGCAGCAGTGCTGCCATCAAGAGCAGATGCTGGTGGCCCACCATAATGCCACGATAGAGCACTTCCAGCTGCACGTGTCCGGGGCCCGGGGTGCAGGTGGGGCTGCGACAGAGCTCCAAGTTCCCTGCAGCTATCTTTCCGTGTTGTACGGTGCCTTGTGCCAGCCCTGCATGTGTGAGGCATTTGGAGGGCTGATGTGGACGGAAATGAACGGACACAGTCACATAACCTCCCGGGAGGGCCAGTGGGGTGCAGGCCACAGCTTGGTGACCAGGTGGTGGAGGAGGGTCCGGTCCCTGCTTGTCTGATGGGAGAGGATGTGGAGGTGTAGACCTGCTCCCATGCGTGGAGTGGAGGGAGGAAGACGGGGCTCCGTGCCCATCGGCACAGCCTCCGGGTCCCTGGCCAGGCGTCGGGCGGAGGCCGTCAGCTGGCTGTGCTTCGGGACAGGCTTCAGGAGGGCAGCTTCTCTTCTGTTTTGCACAGGTTACCAGCTAACCTGACTTTGGCCCCAGGGGCTAAGTTGTGTTGTAGGGAACGGCACTCATGGCAGCAGGCTTTTGGGAAAGGCGACTACGTGCTCTCTCAGGAAGTACCCTGTGCTTTAATTATGTGTGCCATCACGAGATGTGAAAATTGTGATAATGTTCGTGGACCTGTTTGCAAAAGGTTGATGCAGAGGCACAAGTACAGGGAAGCTCAGGCATGCTGTTATTTCCCGGGAGCCCCTCGGTCGTGCCGAGGGAGCCGTGGTTCAGTCACAGTAGAGAGATTAGAGTCATTCCAGGACTGACTGGGGGTGCTAATGTGATGTCTCTCCACAGAAGACCCAGCTAGAGGCTACTTAATCACGCGCAGACTGTCTAGGGCAGTACCTCGGGTCCAGAACCCGCGGAGAGCTGCAAGTTCAACTGAGGGATGCATTTCCCTGAGAAAGAAAGAAAAGCAGGAGGACTCTGAGGAAGCGGTGAAGCAGGGAGCAGCGGAGTCCGCCTCCTACCTGGACCACCGCTGAGGCGGCAGAACCTCCCGCATGGCACTGTCGGGGACTCGCAGTCCCGTGAAGGCTCACGACTCCCGGGAAAAGCCCTGGATGAATGGCACAGCAGCAGTTATCTGCTCCCCCCCAGCCGCATGGCGGCCCCTGTGCGTGTTCCTGGAGCCGCCGCACGGACTGCGGCAGGGAAGCTGGGGCATGTCCTCCAAGCTCGGGGGCCCTGGGCGCTGCTCTGACCGCACAGGTGCCCGCATGGTGGCACCTCCCCTGTTGTCACACAGCCCTCACCCTCTGGCTGAAGTGACTTCCAGGGCATTTAAAGGGCCAGCATCCTTGTATTCACCCCTTCGTTTTTCATTTCCCCCTTTTGAGAGCTAGACGTTAAAGACTAGGACATTAAAAACAACCACATATATGGGAAAATTCAGTTCAGTTCAGTCGCTCAGTCGTGTCCGACTCTTTGCGACCCCATGAACCGCAGCACGCCAGGCCTCCCTGTCCATCACCAACTCCCGGAGTTCATTCAGACTCACATCCATCGAGTCAGTGATGCCATCCAGCCATCTCATCCTCTGTTGTCCCCTTCTCCTTCTGCCCCCAATCCCTCCCAGCATCAGAGTCTTCTCCAGTGAGTCAACTCTTTGCATGAGGTGGCCAAAGTACTGGGGTTTCAGCTTTAGCATCATTCCTTCCAAAGAAATCCCAGGGCTGATCTCCTTCAGAATGGTCTGGTTGGATCTCCTTGCAGTCCAAGGGAGTCTCAAGAGTCTTCTCCCACATCACAGTTCAAAAGCATCAATTCTTCAGTGCTCAGCTTTCTTCACAGTCTAACTCTCACATCCATAAATGACCACTGGAAAACCCATAGCTTTGACTAGACGGACCTTTGCTGGCAAAGTAATGTCTCCGCTTTTGAGTATGCTGTCTAGGTTGGTCATAACTTTGCTTCCAAGGAATAAATGTCTTTTAATTTCATGGCTGGAATCACCATCTGCAGTGATTTTGGAGCCCCCAGAATAAAGTCTGACACTGTTTCCCCATCTATTTCCCATGAAATGATGGGACCAGATGCCATGATCTTCGTCTTCTGAATGTTGAACTTTAAGCCAACTTCTCCACTCCTATAAGTTAAATGGCTGTCTGGGGAGGCCTTACAAAGAGCTGTGAAAAGAAGAGAAGCAAAAAGCAAAGGAGAAAAGAAAAATTAAATAGAAGGACCCAAATGAAGATTTGAGTGGGCAGAAAAAAGGATGAGTGGATTTGGAGAAAGGACAATGGAAACTGAGTCTGAGGAACAAAAAGAAAAGTGGAAGAAGAGTGAGCAGAGCCTGAGCCCTGGGCACACTCAGTTCTCACATGAAGATGCAGTGTGTGGGGCTCCCAGGAGAAGAGGTGGGGGTGGGGAGGGGATTTGAAGAAACAGAGGCTGAAAACATCCCTGATGTGTGGAAAGACATGAGTCCAAGGAGTTCAGTGGACTCCAATAAGATCAACTCAAAGAGACTCACATCCAGACTCACTATAATCAGGCTTTCAGAAGCCAAAGACAAAGATTAAACCTTAAAAGCAGCAAGCGAGGCGTGAATCACCACATACAATGCTCTGAATAAGATCATCTGCAGATTTCTCATCAGAAATTCTGGAGGTCTGAAAGCAAGGGGCTGACATATTAGAAGTGCTCAAAGAAAAAGTATTAACCAAGAATCCTGTATCCGCAAAAATGTCCTTAAAAAGTGAAGGATAAATAAGACATTCTCAAAAGCTGAAGGATCTCATGACCACTAGACCTGCCCCTCAAGAAATGCTCCAGACAGCCCTTCAGGGGAGCCAGGGGGCACCCACGGCACCTCTAAGCCACGTGCGGGATGAGGGTCTCACTCGACACAGACGCGGCTGTTACAGAGGCAGGTTGTGTAACCTGGGTTGTAGCTGCTGTCTTCCTTTCGTCCATGATTTAAGAGACTAGTGCATTTAAAGGAAAAAAGGTGGTGCCGAAGCCAACGTTACTGCGACTTTGGTTTGTAAATCTCAATCTCATCTACATAATGTAGTGGACTGATGCATGTAAAATAATTATTAGTTTGTGTTTGGGGGCACGTAGTGTATAAGATGTGATTTTGTGGCAACAAATGCAAGGTGTGGAGATGGAGCCATAAAGGAGCAGAGTGTTTGTGTGTTGTTGAAGTTTGTATGTTGTATATAGTCCACAAAAGAATCGCTATGGAATGCACACAAAAGGAATTAGGAAGGCATTGAAACATTTCACTGCAAAAAGTCAGCTACACACAGAAGAACAGGGCTGCAGGAAGTGAGGGACAAAAGCCATGGCGTGTCTAGAAAACAAAGACCAAATGGGTGGAAGGAAGCTTGTCTTTTACGTGTAAATGCACTAAATGTTCCGAAAGACAGAGACGGACAAAATGGGTAAAAGTGCACCATCCCTGTGTGTGCTGTCATCCAGAGACTCACTTGAGACCCAGAGACCCAAAGAGATGAGAATGAAAAGGCGCAAGGCCGATAGCTGCTGCAGAAAGCAGGAAGCAGCAGGTGCTGGTGAGGATGTCAGGAGACTGGAGCCCTGGTGCCCGTGTGGTGGGAGCATGAACGGTGCCACCATCATGGAAAAGAGTTGAGTTTCCTCAAAAAACTAACATAGAGCTGCCAGTGGCCCAGAAGGTCTCTGCATCCCTACGTTCATGCAGCTCTGACTTACGATAGCTAACTGTGGGGGCACTGATACAATGGCCTGTTACTCAACCTTGAACGGGAAGGAAATTCCATGATGTGATACAACACAGGTGAACCTTGAAGACACGGCGCTCAGTGAGCTAAACCGGTTCAAAAGGACGGGCGCTGAGAGGTCCCTGGAGGAGTCCCATCCAGACTGGGAAAGCAGAGCTGTGGGGGCCAGGGTCTGGGCCGGGGAACAGTTAGTGTTCAACGGGGATGACTTCAGTTTCCGAAGATGAAGTTTTGGAGACGATGGCGGTGAGGCTGCACGACAGTGTGAGGGTCACCCTGAACCCACACGTGGGTGGTCATCTGGGGCTGTGGGGCCATGGCGGATCCTCCACCAAGACCCTCTTCCCCGGAGGGAGCTGCAGGGCCGCCCAGGGCGTCAGCCTCAGGAGGGGCTCAGAGGGATCCCCTGCAGTGGGGGCGGGTTCACGTCCCTCCAGCAGCTGTGGGCTGGGCCCTGCACGCAGGTCAGGATGAGCGGTGCAGTGTGCCACAGGGATACCTGGGGTCTCACTGGTGTGCGCTCGCCTGCGTGGAGGACAGAGCTGTGTTAGCACAGACCACGGCACCGCCGCCTGCTCCCGAGCGCCCAGGAGACCCTCTGACTGTGGGAGCCACCCTCCCACCTGAACAGACGTGCATGGCGGCACTGAGCTACGAGCCTCCCCACACGGAAAACCGGGGTTCCAGGCCCTGAGCCTGCGGTCGTGGCCCCGAGGTGAGCACAGTCGTCAGGGCTGCTGCGCCGTGGGACTCGGGCCCCTGCACATGCGCGGTTCTCCGGCCACGTGCGCACTGAGGCTGACGGCGCCGCTCTCCCAGCGCCTGTGTCCCCAGCGCGGCGCTTCCCCAGGCCCCGCTGGACACTGACCAGGTACTCCTTTCCAAGTGTCTCGACTTCCTTGCAGGCGGGGACCACGGCGGACGGCGCAGGAGACGGCCCTCCCGCCGCGTGCTCAGCCTCGCGAGTCCGCCCGGTGCCTGCCCTGTGCCGGCTCCACCAGGGCCACCCCTCGACCTCCCCCTCGCCGGCCCCCGGATCCCCTGAGACCCGGTCTTCAGCTGTCCTTTCTCTTTTCTTTTTAAAAATTAATTTATTTTAATTGGAGGCTAATTACTTTACAATATTGTAGTGGTTTTTGCCATACATTGACACGAATCAGCTATGGGTGTACGTGTGTTGCCCGATTCTTTCATCCTCAAATACATCAAGGTATTTGACTGACTAACCTTTTACACGAGAATCTGCGGTTGTCTGTTTTTATTTCTTTTCCACTGCTGCTGAGCTGAGCCCTCATGGCCGCACGTGGGCGTTCTCTAGTTGCGGTGACCCGGGCTCCTCTCCACTGGCGGTGCGCGGGCCTCTCGTTGCAGAGCTGGCTCTGGGCACGCAAGCTCCAGCCATAGCCCTCGGGCTTAGATGCCCCGCAGCAGGTGGGGTCTTCCTGGACCAGGGATCAGGCCTGCGTGCCCTGCACTTAGGGGGATCCTTACCACTGAGGCACCAGGGAAGCCGCAAGGCTGGCTATGAAGCCTCCCCATCTCCCCCTACTCACGACCTTTGGGTGGAGTGACCCCTGCCCCAGGGACCCCCTGCTTCACGCCCAGGGTGCAGCCCTCCCGTCGTTGTCTTAGCTCCTGGCCGTGCGGTCCCGCTGCCTCTGTTGCGGGTTCAGGGCAGGGAAGGAGCTCCTGGCTTGTCTGCTGCTCTGTGGTGGCTCTGAGAGACTTTTCTGGAAGAGCGCGGAGCAGCACAGTGAAACCACAGAGGAGGAGCCGAGTCCCAGGTCCCAGGCCTCCCGCCACTGCTCAGGGAAGGGGCCTGCCCGCCCATCCTTGCTCCGCGTTTCTGAACAAGCGTCAGAGCCTCAGGCGTCTCAGCAACCCTGGGGCCCCTGCTGCACCCCCCATACCCGGGGATGGTTTCCGGCCCTCCCGTTTTGTTACCCGTCTCTCAGCGATGCAAAGAGCGCTGTTACGGTGATGGGCCTGCAGGTCGGCAGGGGCTGGAGGAGCACCCAGGCCAGGTTGGCGGAAACCCAGGCTTCCTGCTTGCTCAGCTCTTCCCCACGAAGGGAGAAGACCCCAGATCTTTGGTATTTTTCATGGCATCCGGGAAGGGAAGGTGAGGGATGGGGTCGTTGGCCAGTGTTTGAGGTGCTCCCCAGAGCCAGACTGCCTTGGATACCCACCCTGGCCGGCGCAGCTCAGGCCCTGCCTGTGTGCCGAACACTGTGGTGAGAAGCTCCGAGCTTCTGGTCGGGCTGCGGGGTTACGGACACAGGCGTCCCACCTGCACTGGTGGCCGGAGGGCCGGCCGCTGAGTCTCCTGCTCGCTGGTGGGTCTCAGTGCTGCCCGCGGTGCAGGCCCGGGGCTCACGGGGGGCCATCCCTCACTCTGGTCTTAACGGAAGCCAGAGGCTCTTTCTATGGGGTTTGCAGCGGGCTGTGCGGCACTGCGATGTTAAGATGGCTTGGGTACCAGAGACATGGACTTGAGTGATGGCAGAGCAGCCCCATTGATTTCTGTGGCTGTTGTTTTGTTGTGATATGAAGAGGTTTATCTGTCAGGTTTCTGAGGGGCTGTATATCTGATAAAACACACGTCAATAGCACGAGGCCTCTTTTCCCTCCACAGCGCTCGGCCTCGGCTTTGCTGAGTGGCAGCCTCGTGCCCCGCCCCCGTGGGAACCCCGAGCACGCGCATCACGCTCGCGGGCACGCACTCCTCCGGGTTTCTGACGGCGGGCTTACCTTTGCCTCCGAGGGCGCTCATTCGGTCTGCTTCGCGCGTCTATACTCGAGTAGCTGCTGTGACTCTGTGGTTAGGCTTCTGTTCTGTTTGTTTCTTGTTTCTTTTTGGTTGCAAACACCTCACGATACCTCGAGGAGCCTCCCCAGCGGAGCCTCAGAGGGACGGCGACTGGTCCCAGCGGCAGGACCGGGCCCCCGGGGAGCCCGGGGCCAGCATCGGGAGTTCCGTCAGCCTCTTCCTCCTCCCGGGAGCCCCAGCGAATCGCCAGGACGTGAGGGGCTGGGGGTGGAGTGGTCCCGGCCCCCAGCTCCCCAGGGCCGGTCTGCTTCCGTCCCATCCGAGGCGGGGACACCAGAACTGTTTTTCTGGGAGGGCGGGCGTGGTCCCGGGACGCGAGAGACCTGGGCACTGGCCCTTGCGTCCAGCCCGGCTGCCCCAGCCATGCTCCGAGGGCAGGTCCACGGAGGCGTCCAGGCCCCCGTCAACAGGATGGGTCAGACTGGGCTGCGCTGCCCATCTCCATGGGGGGGCCCACGCCCCTGGCCCACGGTGCAGGCGGTGGGTCCCCTAGAATCTTGCTGGGTTTGAGAATGATGCAGGGCAGGGGGACGAGCAGAAGTCCGAGCTCACGCATGTTGGAGGAGTGGGGCAGGGGGCGCCTACAGTAGGAGGCTCTTCTGGGTCAGAGAGGACCGTGGCCCCCAGCCTCAGGGCCGGGGCACCCCTTCCTGGCCTGGGGCTGGAGTGCAAGACCGGGGCGGCAACCCCTTTCTGTGCCCGTTTCTAGGGGACTTCTGGTTTTAGGCCATTCTGCATATTTGAAAGTGAAAGTATGCACAGTGCAGTTATGCACCTGCTGAGATGTAGGAGCCGCCAGAGGAACCAGTTTGATCCCTGGGTCAGGAAGATCCCCAGGAGAAGAAATAAAAACCCACTACTTTAAGAAACTGCCTGCCAACATAGGAGACGTTAAGAGATGTGCGTTTGAGCCCTGGGTTGGGAACATCCTTGGAGGAGGGCACAGCAACCCACTCCCGTGTTCTTGCCTGGAGAATCCCACGGACAGAGGAGCCTGGTGGGCCACAGTCCGTGGGGTCCCAAAGAGTCGGACACGATTGAAGCAGCTGAGCACACATGCACACATCATTACCCTCACTCGATATTTTTATTGTTTCAAAAAGCTTCTTCTTCTTCTTTTTTTTTTTTTTTTTAGTAAAAATGTTCAAAAGTTATCTGATACTGAAAGTGAGAGAAACGGTCTTAGTGGGGAACAGTGTGTCCACTGGAAGTGGGGCCCTTGGTTCCATGACCCGTGGCCCTGAGGGCGTCCCCAGAGCAGTCCGGGGCTGAATCCAGCCTCCTCTTCTGCCTGAGAACTTGGGCAGCTTGGTCACGGTGCAAGGAGGCTGAGGCCAGCCTGAGCGTCAAACACGCTTGGGAGGGGGTGCCCCACCCCCTTGCTCACCATGGACCCCCTGGACCCGCCCGGGGAGCTTGAAACTGCCCTCTCCTGGGCCCTTCCTCAGGGGTTCTGGGTGGTCCTGTGAGCTCTGCCTTTGCCCTGTGAAAGCCGGGAGGGAGGAGCTGAATCCCCCTCTCCCTGCAGCCCTGGAAAGCAGCTCCTGCCTCCGGAGGGAGGGCGCTGACAGGCAGGTTCCCCTGGCCTGTGAAGCCCCGCAAGGCCTCCTGTAGGCGGCTGTGCCTGGGATTTGGGGAAGGCCTCTTCTGGGCGCCATCTTGTGGCCACTTCCTGGTATTGCAACCCTCTTTCCCAAGCCGGGCGCCCGCGCTAAGCCGCTCAGTTCAGTTCAGTCGCTCAGTCGTGTCCAACTCTTTGCGACCCCATGAATCGCAGCACGCCAGGCCTCCCTGTCCATCACCAACTCCCAGAGTCCACTCAGACTCACATCCATCGAGTCAGTGATGCCATCCAGCCATCTCATCCTCTGTCATCCCCTTCTCCTCCTGCCCCCAATCCCTCCCAGCATCAGAGTCTTCTCCAATGAGTCAACTCTTCCCATGAGGTGGCCAAAGTACTGGAGTTTCAGTTTAGCATCATTCCTTCCAAAGAAATCCCAGGGCTGATCTTCAGAATGGACTGGTTGGATCTCCTTGCAGTACAAGGGACTCTCAAGAGACTTTTCCAAAACCACAGTTCAAAAGCATCAATTCTTCGGTGCTCAGCCTTCTTCACAGTCCAACTCTCACATCCATACATGACCACAGGAAAAACCATAGCCTTGACTGTGTGACCCCGGGGACTACAGCGCGCCAGGCTCCTCTGTCCATGGGATTTTCCACGCAAGAATACTGGGGTGGGTTGCCATGCGCGCCTGCAGATCTTCCTGACCCCGGGATTGAACCCGAGTCTCTTGTATCTCCTGCGTGGGCAGGTGGGTTCTTTCCCACTAGCACCACCTGACCAAGCCAGAATCCCACAGGTGAGCGGACTTAATTCCAGGCTAGCGGCCTCCCTGGGGGCTCAGATGGTAAAGAATCTGCCCGCATTGCGGGAGCCCTGGTGGCGGGGGAGGTGGCCGGGGGCTGCAGGCAGGCGTCTGATGTGCCGTTAGGGGCGTCAGGCTGCCCCCAGGGTCCCAGCTCATCCCCAGGCCTGTGCACCTGCCCGTGGGCTGCGCTTGCTGCCGAAGCTCCCCCAGCGCCTTCCGTCTCTGCTTGCTGCAGCCTTTGCTGCCCCACCCACTCCAGTCCTCTCGCCTGGGAAATCCCACGGACCAGGAGCCTGGTGGGCTGCAGTCCATGGGGTCGCCAAGAGTCGGACACGACTGAGTAACTTCACTTTCACGCACTGGAGAAGGAAATGGCAACTCACTCCAGTGTTCTTGCCTGGAGACTCCCAGGGACGGGGGAGCCTGGTGGGCTGCCGTCTCTGTGGGGTCGCACAGAGTTGGACATGACTGGAGCGACTTAGCCAGAGATTTAGAAGCTCTGACGTTTATTTTTCTTCCCAGAAAGGAAGTTTCTCTGTCTGCTCAGCTCACCTTGTCTTACCTCCTCCCCTTACTTTGGGGGCCCCATGGTGGTGCTCAGCGGTGCCTCTGGGTGGGGGCACAGGGGGCTCACGGGTCCTGAGCAGCTGTGGTCCCAGCTCAGCCCGTCCTGCGAGGCAGCGGCCGCCACATCACCCCACACACCAGTGCCTCTGCCTGCTGGGCCCTCCTGCCCCCTGTACTGGGAAGATTTTGGAAGATTCTGGAATCCTGGGAGATTGCTTCAGGCCTTCTCTCACCTGCTCCTGCCTTTCTCTTCTGAATCCTATGTCCCCGGGACTCCCTCACTTTACCACCCAGGCCCCGGGTATAGGCCACAGTGGTGTCTGACGGTGTTGTGCGGTGGGCAGGGGAGCAGGTGGGCCATGGTGGGCACCTCATGCCTTTTCCAAGAAGCTGGTAAATGATATTCCGTCGTGAGGAGCTTCATTGCTGTGCGTTGCAATTACACTCCATAATTCCACCTTGTTCAGTGTTAGGTAATTAGGTTATAATGAGCACCATTTGAGTAATTACACCGTTTGGAAGGCTCACCCAGTAAGCCATGAGAAATTGCTTTGAAAAACAAGAAACTTTATCTGATGAAAATTACATTTGAAGAATTTCAATTCTAAGGTGCCAGTTCACCAAAGAAATCCAGAGTGCCGTTTACCCCAGCAGGCCCCAGACAGGGGGCCCTCGTGTTCTCTAGAGAAACCCTTCAGCCCCTGGATTTCGCCGCGCCAGCTTGGTCCCCCCGCTGACCTCCGGCGCCCCGGTGGGCGTGTCCGAGAAGCTGGGCTGCCCCGCGGTCTCCCAGGTGGGAGTTGGGGCGCGTGCGCCTTTCTGAGTTTATAGCCAGTTAGGTGTCTCCAGTGCCTGCAGGGTTTTCGAAGTCGGGTGTTCCAGCTGAAAGCAGACCCGGTGAGGGAGGCGGGCGTGGTTGCGGTCAGTCTCGTGCGCAGCCTCTGCTGCACCCCGGCCCTGCGCCCGCCTGCCCCTGGCTGCTTTCTGGGCAAAATCAGAGTACCTACGGCTCCTCTGGGTATAGGGGCCCTCTGGGTACAGGGCCCATCCTTTCAGGGGGTCCTGGGATGGAGAGAGGGAGGCAGTGCTGTGGACGCTGCCGGTGACCCCCTCCCTCCTGGAGGGCAGGGGCGTCTGCCCCACGTCAGGGGACAAGGGACGGTGAGAAAGGTGGATAGGCTGCCCACTGTGCCCTGATCACCACTGCCTCCGCCAACAAAGGAGTTACTTCCCAGTTACTCGCAGGGGCTGCATCGGGGCGATCTGGGCCCGAGACGAGGCCTGGGAACTTAGTGGGAGACCGGTGTGGAGGCTAGCGTGCTGGTTCCGGCTAGAGGCGGTGGGCGGGCGGGGAGGAGTTGGTCGGGGGCGTGGCGGGGCTCAGGGCTCAGCCTCGAGTCCTGCAGGAGCCCTCCCTTTCCGCGTCATCGCCACGTGGTGGCGTCTGCTGCCTGGGTTTGCTTGCCTGCGGGGCAGGAGCGCCTGGGCTGCGGGTGGGCACCGGGGCAGCCCCAGCCCGCGTAGGCTGGGCCCTGGGTCTCTGACCGGCTGGAGGTGTCCGTCCCTGACCCGGTCAGCAGTGAGGGTTCGATTCCTCCCTTTCTTATTTTAGGTTGAGGTATGTAGGTTCTTCAAATGGACCTGAGGCCCTCCTCACATCAGGAGCAGCGTCCAGGGGGCTGCACATGGGGGCCACTTCCTGCCTCCTCCTGCCCGCCAGGCTGATGTGCAAACAGAGTCGTTCATTTGCCCACTTTTCATCTGCTCTTCCCAGGAGGAGCCGTGGGTCCTTCTTGTCTCAGCCTCCTGGGTCCAGCGCCCTAGGTGGTGCCCTCAGGGTGCCCCCACGTAGCCCCCAGTGTCTGTCCTCCAGTTCTGCCCGCTGTGGACGCACCAGCTGGGCTGCCGCCCTTGGTCAGAAGCCCCTCCACACCAACCCCCTTCCCCGGGGTGTGTCTCCTCCCTGGCCCCTCACCAATCCTCTGGTGGGGCGTTGTCCTGAGACGCCATCCCATACCCAGGTGGCCCTGGGAATGTCTGTCCACTAAAACCCTCGTAACTGCCTGAATGGGGTTTGCTATCTGTCTGTGCGTCCAGGGTGGCAGGAGAGCACTGTCTGAAGACGTCCCTGTTCACGAGGCTGGCTTTGCCTGGGCTGCAGCTCCTCGCCCTCACCGCTGGGGCTCCTGGCCCAGCCCGGGGCAGCGCACCCCCACGGAGAGGCCTCCTTTCCACCCCACCCCTCTTGTCCACCCACAGCACCCCAGCAACTCTCTGCCTTCGTGGGGGCCTCAGGCGCATCGGCACCAAGCGTGCACGTTGGAAGGCCCATGTCCTGTGGGGGTTACAGATTTTTTGTCATCAGATCAGATCAGTCGCTCAGTTGTGTCTGACTCTCCGCGACCCCACGAACCGCAGCACGCCAGGCCTCCCTGTCCATCACCAGCTCTCGGAGGTCACTCAGACCCACATCCATGGAGTCAGTGATGCCATCCAGCCATCTCATCCTCTGTCGTCCCCCTTCTCCTCCTGCCCTCAATCCCTCCCAGCATCAGAGTCTTCTCCAATGAGTCAACTCTTCGCATGAGGTGGCCAAAATACTGGAGTTTCAGCTTTAGCATCATTCCTTCCAAAGAAATCCCAGGGCTGATCTCCTTCAGAATGGACCGGTTGGATCTCCTTGCAGTCCAAGGGACTCTCAAGAGTCCTCTCCAACACCACAGTTCAAAAGCATCAATTCTTCAGCACTCAGCCTTCTTCACAGTCCAGCTCTCACATCCATACATGACCACAGGAAAGACCATAGCCTTGACTAGGCGAACCTTTGTTGGCAAAGTAATGTCTCTGCTTTTGAATATGCTATCTAGGTTGGTCATAACTTTCCTTCCGAGGAGTAAGCGTCTTTTAATTTCATGGCTGCAGTCACCATCTGCAGTGATTTTGGAGCCCAAAAAAATAAAGTCTGACACTGTTTCCACTGTTTCTCCATCTATTTCCCATGTAGTGATGGGACCAGATGCCATGATCTTCGTTTTCTGAATGTTGAGCTTTAAGCCAACCTTTTCACTCTCCACTTTCACTCTCATCAAGAGGCTTTTTAGTTCCTCTTCACTTTCTGCCATAAGGGTGGTATCATCTGCATATCTGAGGTTATTGATATTTCTCCCGGCAATCTTGATTCCAGCTTGTGTTTCCTCCAGTCCAGCATTTCTCATGATGTACTCTGCATGTAAGTTAAATAAGCAGGGTGACAATATACAGCCTTGACGTACTCCTTTTCCTATTTGGAACCAGTCTGTTGTTCCACGACCAGTTCTAACTGTTGCTTCCTGACCTGCATACAGATTTCTCAAGAGGCAGATCAGGTGGTCTGGTATTCCCATCTCTCTCAGAATTTTCCACAGTTTATTGTGATCTACACAGTCAAAGGCTTTGGCATAGTCAATAAAGCAGAAATAGATGTTTTTCTGGAACTCTCTTGCTTTTTCCATGATCCAGAGGATGTTGGCAATTTGATCTCTGGTTCCTCTGCCTTTTCTAAATCCAGCTTGAACATCAGGAAGTTCACGGTTCACATATTGCTGAAGCCTGGCTTGGAGAATTTTGAGCATGACTTTACTAGCGTGTGAGATGAGTGCAATTGTGCAATTTTTTGTCATATGTTGAGCCAATTTGTCCCCTGGTTTGGTGATTTCAGTTACAGGAAGAGCAGGGGATGTCCTCTCAGGTGGGGCCCATCCCAGAGCTGGGCCACCCCCTGATGGGGCCCCAACAGCCAGCGTCCCGGAGGAGGGCCTTTGGCTCAGAGACGGAGCAGGACCTGGCTTCCAGGAGAGGTTGAGGAATGGCCAGGAGAGGGGCGTCGCAGGCCCTCGTGCACCAGCGTCACCGAGTCCCAGCCGGTCTGTTCCCCACACAGCAGGCCAGGGACCCCGAGAGATGAGGGGCTGAGGCAACAAGCACACGCTGGCCGACTGAGAAGGCAGCAGACCAGCGTCTCAGAATGACCATCTTCCTGGGGCCTGGACGCCAGGTTCTCTTATAGATCAGAGATGGGGGAGGTGAGGAGACAAAGGGAAGCACCACCAGTCTTCAAGCATCGCTTGAATGGCATGGCACGGGCAGGGGCCGTGTGAATTTCTTCTTTCCGTCATCTGCAGGCGGACAGGGTTCTGAACAGGGAGCTTCAGCTTAACAGTCAGGCCGAGGGCAGGGTTCCCTGAGACAGGCCATTCTGTGTGATTGTGGCAGCGGAGGCTACGCAAGGCAGGTCAGCGCAACAGGTGTGACACAGGCAGAACCGGCTTTCCTGCGGCGGCGGCCCCGCCCAGGAGCTTCTCAGGAGCAGGAGCTGCCGCCTGGGAGGTGCCCGTGTTCTTCGAGGAGCAGCAGCTATGGGTCGGGGCCTTTGGAGTAAGAAGCGTTTGTTTCCGCTTGTACCCGCAGTGCCGGGGGCGCTCAAGCCTTCCAGCGCGGGAGTGGCAGCCCGTCTGCGGCTGGACGACTGCCCCCACGCACTTCTGCTCGAGATGAGCGGTGTGCACCGCGAGGTGGAGGCTGGGGCAGCGTGAGGTGTGGGCAGCGAGGCGCCGCCGCGGCTTTCCGGCTGCCCTCCTCCGGCGTTTGGCAGTCCCCTCTGCCTTGTGTTCGGACGCTGCACAAGCAGGTTCCCTGTTGGCCCTGGCACTGCGCTCCGTGAGGGTGTCTGGAACACAGCAGGTGGGGAGTGGCGAGGAGGGACAGGCCCTCCCGTGGAGGGAAGCAGGGCGTGTCCACAGCTGCAGAGGCTGCTGGCTGCACCTGGCGGAGGGTGGGCCGACCCCGAGGACGCTCTGGCTTGGTGGAGTCCTGCCTCAGACGGGGCGGCCGGGCCGCGGCTCCGAGCACTGAGTCTCAGTTCATCTGAGTCATGTTTCTCAGGGCCAGGGAGGAAGGCCCAGCCGTCCGGTCCCCATCCCACTCCACAGGGAGGAGTTCCTCCCTGCTTTCACCCTCCAGCCTGTCCAGCTGTCGGATCCACTTTGTACTTTTATTTTTTTTTTTAATGCAAGTCCATTTTCCATAAAGCAGATTAGTTTGATTTGACTTTTACTTGTTCCCTGCCTCCAAATAGCTTCTCAGGGAGGACACGTTCCTGCTTCTCCAGGGCTGTGAGCACCCAGTGGGCTGAGCTGAACTGTGGGGCCCGTCAGAGAAACGGGGAGAGGCTTGGGGTGAGCGATATGCTGGTGCCCAGCTGGAGCTGCGTTTGCACAATTTTCAGTGCCTCTGGCAGGTGGGTGATGGGGGTGACAGGGCCGTGATGACGATGGGTCTGAATGGAAGTAGCTGAGACTTGAATGATTAGAGTTACGACCATCTTGAGCTCCATCTGGTCTTGGGGAGGGACCGTGAGTGTAAAGACATAGCGTCGTTTCCCAGCCCCTGGACGGGCAAGGTGGCTCCACCCCTGCGGGAGGCAGGCTGGTCTCCAGGCTGCGCCGCTTTGACCGAAGCCCGGCCCAGGCCCTCCTGTTTGGGCTCTGTCTGTGCAAACTCCGAACCTCGCCTGAAGACCCTGACGTGCACCTGTTTTCTTCCAGTGGCCCCGCACGTGCCCCCAAGTCTCTCTCCTGATGGACTTGTGCCCAGGAGCTTCAACCCCAAGAAACACTCCTGTAGCCAAGGGCTCAAGCTTTACTTCTCGTGGTCAGTGAATGCAGCTGTGTGTCATTCACGAGTTTCCTCGTGTGTGTCCTGCTTCTAGAAACAACTTCACGAGCAGTCATGTGTTGGGTTTTACTTGTTAGGGGTCCCTAGCTGAACGTGGGCCAGGCAGGGGTTGCCTTCATTCACTTTGGTTCCTGCAGTTTCTGGCCCACGTGCGGGCGGCACCACCGTCAGCCGTTTCTTCTCATGTTGGATTGAGACCCTGCCCTCTGGTTCTGTGTCCCCTGGGGCATCGCTCCCTAGGGACCCACCACGGCCAAGCCCAGTGCCGGGGCTTGGAGTGACGCTGAGTTTGGCAGGATCTTGTGAGCTGTAGTCTGCTCTTACCAAAGCAAGCATTGAGTCTCCTCTTCCGAGTTAGCAGACTGCTTTTCACAGCAGTGTCAGGCCCAGGGTACATTGGGTGGGCCTCGGGAGTCCCCACACCCACAGCCCCGCGGGCACTGCTGTCATGCGTCCACATCCGTGTCTGTGCGGACGCTCCGCATCGTGGTTTATCAGAACCGGAACGAAGAAGAGGGTGAGACCCAGTGTGGACCCTGGGCTGCACGGTGTCTGTCTGTGCCCTGGTCCCCAGCTCGCGGCTCCTGAAACCCTGGAGTCTCCAAGGGACGAGTAAGAGCTCTTGTGCGCTGATGCGGCGTATGCTGTCTGGGGCCTGGGATGGCTGCAGGGTGGGGCTGCTCCCCAGAAAGACCAGGCACGGATTGAGGGCTGGGCTCAGCACCCCGCCCTCGCCAGGACCTCCAGGGTGGAGAGGGGCTGCATGTGGGGCCAGGACCAACGGCCAGTGAATTGCTAACAGTCACACCTCTGTGATGGAGCCTCCATAAACCACATAAAGGACTGTGACTCAGAGAGCTCTGGGCTGCGAGTGCGAGCAGGGCTGGGAGCTGGGCGCCCCGAGGGTGCGGAGCTCTGCCCCTCGCACAGCTGGTGTGTCCCCCTGCCCCGGGGGTTCCTGAGTTGTGTCCTTTATGATAAACTGCTAACATCCGTGAGCAGAGTGTTCCTGAGTCCATGGGCCGTGTGGGCGAGTTACCAGCCCTGTGGGGGCAGGGGTGGGGGTCAGAGGGGGTTGTGGGGACCCCGGTTTGTAGCTGGGGCTGGGGCTCGCGTCTGAAGCTGGGCAGCCTCGTGGGACAGAGCCGTGACCTGGGGGCTGCCCTAACTCCAGTGTGAGTGTCAGGCGTGGGCTGCGTCCTAGGACACCTGGCGTGTCGCGTGCTGGGGGTGCCTCGGGCTGCGCTCGCTGCCAGGAACGAAGACTTGCACTTGCTGTGTGCGTTACGTGCAGATCGCCCACGAGTGGACACGATCCTCTCCTGCTGGGTTTGGGAGAGTAGGACAAACACGCGGGAGCTGCTTTCTCTGTGCACGCGGGTCTACACCAACACCCGGGAGGAGGGCAGGGCCCCGGTGAGGTGACCATCCCAGAAGAACCCATCATGGGATTGTTGTGATCAGTTTAGTACTAGATATTGTTGTACTAGATAAACATACTCATGAAACCGTAATGAAGTGTTCTCAGGCTGGGGGCAGTAGGAACTGCGGGTGAGGGGGCCCAGAACAGCATGTTGCGCCCCTTTGGTCTCCAGGCCGGCCTCCGGCTCTAGCGTTTGCGTGAGGGTAATGCTCCTGAAGCACATCCCCCTGAAGCAGATCCTACTGTGGAGACATGCCAGCGGCTGCATTCCCACCGCGTGAGGCTCAGGCCCCGGGCTGGACGGGCACCGCCGCCCCTGGGCAGAAGGTGACGGTAAGTCCTGAGCCTGAGTGAGCATTTGCTCCAGGGCCCAGGCTGGACTGCATCTCAAGGACACATCTGAGCGGACTCTGGGCAGCGGACCCTGATGGTGTCTGAGGGGCCCTGGGTGGTCGTCCCACCATATGGGAAAGGATGAGCTGGAAGGAGGGGCTGCGCTGGGAACTGAGAGCCATGCAGGCCCAGACCCCTTGCAGCAGGGCCCACCGCCCGCCGGGCAAGTGCAGGCAGAGCCGCTGTCCAGTCGGGACAGAGGCTCACGGGCTGCACCTCTCAAAGCGCACTTGACTTTGGAACAGGCTGTGACAGGAACAACTGATTTTGGTTTTCAGGAAAATGGCCTCAAGTTTCCTTCAGAGGCGGTGTAACCCTGCGCCTGCCTGTCTGGGCACAAAGACGAGGAAGGAGGGACAGGGTGAGAAGCCTCCTGGGGAGCGGGGGAACTCAGCGTCTCCCCAGCAGGCGGGGACCACTCTCGGTTTGGCCCGTGTGGCCTGAATTAAAAAGAACGTTTTCCTAAACTTGGAATTTAAAGAGGAAGTGACTGGCATCCTAATCACTGAGAAAAATGGTGTTATGGTCTCAGTCATCTGATTTTCAGTTAACCGGGACATGGTGTGTTTGCCTGGGTGATCTGGGTCTTTGAATTTGATTACTGCCAAACAGCTCTTGTTGGTTGTAATGCCACAGGAAATAAAAACAGAAGTCAATGCTACTTTGGGAGTTTTGTGTTAACTTTTAAATCCCTTCAAAGCTGAACTTCCATCAGAGCAAATTTTCATGACTGCAATTAAGAAAATTTCCCTGGGCCTGTTGCCTTAATTATAATGGATGAAACAAAATTGGCTGGAGTTCCGGTCTCCTGAGCTGCTCCCAGGACCTCATATCAAAGCAACTTTTGTTACACGGGACTCAAAGAGTGGAGGCCTCTGAAGGGGGAGTTCAGGTTCTTGTCCATGTTGCCAGAGGGATGAGTCATCTGCTCTTTATCAGCATCTCTATCAGCGTCCCCAGGGCACTGGGACTGGGGACAGAAAGCTCGGAGGACGTTCACCCGTGCAGGCAGCTGAGTCCGGTGGGACTTTCCCGTGAGCTCTGCTCAGGCCTGCTCGGCTTGTCCCCTGAGGACCGTCGCTTCGGGGCTGTGCGTCTGGTGCCTTGTGCGTGCAGGCGTGCTCCAGAGTTGAATATCATCGTTTTCCCTTAAATGAAATGTATTTTAAACCTTCAGAGTTTGTGGTGATTTTGGACGAGGTGAAGGTTGTTCTCCTTGCCCAGGAACCCTCGGGGGCTGATGGCCCCTTAGGGGTGGCCTCCGAGACCCAGAGCCTGTGGGTGCGCTCCTCGGTCTCGGGGCAGAAACCTCTGCATGCCGGAGCCCCTCCACCCCGCAGACTACAGCGAGGGGCGGCCTTGAGGCAGCACTGCTGCTTATGCTTCTGGAGTAGCAGTCTCTGCTGCCCGTGGCTCCTGCAGCTGGGTCCCTTCCAGTGCTGTCTCCAGTGTGTGCCGCCGGAGGCCCTTACTGGTCCCGGGGGCCCTTACTGGTCCCGGGGGCCTCGGGCTCTCCGAAGCCGTGGACTGCTCGTATATGGAAGGCGTGGTGGTGCAGACCCTAGTGATCTTCCCCCTCCGCCTCCCACGCCGCCCTCGGGGCTGTCAGTGGACACTGGCGTGTCCAGCGAGGGTGGATGAGGAGGGCAGGAGGCGAGGCAGGAGGCTCCTGTAGTCACTGTACAGGACATTTGAGGCTGGTCAGTGCTGGGGAAACAGGGTCCTGAGAGGGAGCCTTCAGAGCGCACTGTCTGCTGTGGTCTCTTTCTTATCTGTAAGAGTGCTGCTGCTGCTGCTGCTTAGTCGCTTCAGTCATGTCTGACTCTGTGTGACCCCATAGACAGCAGCCCACCAGGCTCCCCCGTCCCTGGGATTCTCCAGGCAAGAACACTGGAGTGGGTTGCCATTTCCTTCAAAGTGAAGTCGCTCAGTAGTGTCCGACTCCTAGCGACCCCATGGACTGCAGCCTACCAGGCTTTTCCATCCATGGGATTTTCCAGGCAAGAGTACTGGAGTGGGGTGCCATTGCCTTCTCCCTGTAAGAGCACAGACTTTCTCATTTTAAAACGTTTGTTTCTCCCAGTGTTCAAAGTCCTGGACGAAAAGGCACAGAGCAAAGTAGGGAGCCTCTGCAGACGAGGGCTTCTGGCCAGGACGGTCCCTTCTGTGCGCTCAGACCTGGGTCGCAGTGTTTGTCCTACGTGACAGCCCTGAGGAAGCGCCGCTGCCCACACTCATCAGGGCCTCTGCACGTTCCCGGCAGAGGGGACCCGGGCTGGGTGAGCCCTGCGCCCACCTCGGCCTGCCTGCCTCCCAGGCCCCCGCTGGCCCCTCCCCAGGCCTCTGCACGTTCCCGGCAGAGGGGACCCGGGCTGGGTGAGTCCTGCACCCACCTCGGCCTGCCTGCCTCCCAGCCCCCCACTGGCCCCTCCCCAGGCCTCTGCACGTTCCCGGCAGAGGGGACCCGGGCTGGGTGAGTCCTGCACCCACCTCGGCCTGCCTGCCTCCCAGGCCCCCCGCTGCCCCCTCCCCAGGCTCAGGCTCCCGACTGTCGATTCTGTCTTCCTGGCCACGTAAGCGCCTTCTCTCGCCTTCTGTCTTGATGACTCTGTTTAGAGTGTTGCCTTGACTTTTGAACTTCAAATTGCGTTTCTGACGCTCTGACAGGTTTCAAGTCGCCTCTCGGCTCTCCCACGGGATAGTCTGTGTAATTAGGAAGAACCAGAGCGCACGCTGGGCCAGACTCCCTGTGCCGTCCCGGCAGCTCTGCAGGGCTGGGAGTGGGCTTCGCGAGATGCTCCTATTTGAACTCCAGGTGCTCAGGTCTCTGTTTTGTTGGTAGGAATGTGTTATTTACATGGCTGCTGTGTCACAGCTTTTCTTCCAAGGAGCAAGAGTCTTTTAATTTCACGGCTGCAGTTACCATCCACACTGATTTTGGAGCCCAAGAAAATAAAGTCTGACACTGTTTCCACTGTTGTCCCATCTATTTTCCATGAAGTGATGGGACCGGATGCCATGATCTTAGTTTTTTGAATATTGTTTTAAGCCAGCTTTTTCTCTCTCCTCTTTTACCTTCATCAAGAGGCTCTTTAGTTCCTCTTTACTTTCTGCCAATAAAGTGGTATCATCTGCATATCTGAGGTTGTTGATATTTTTCCTGGCAATCTTGATTCCAGCTTGTGATTCACCCAGCCCAGCGTTTCTCATGATGTACTCTGCATATAAGTTAAATAAACAAGCAGCCTTGACATACTCCTTTCCCAGTTTTGAACCAGACAGTTGTTTAATGTCTGGTTCTAACTGTTGCTTCTTGACCTGCATACAGATTTCTCAGATACAGGTACAGTATTTCCATATCTTGAAGAATTTTCCACAGTTCATTTTGATCCACACAGCCAACGGCTTTTGTGTGTGTTACTCAGTCGTGTCCGACTCTGCAACCCCGTGGACTGTAGCCCACCAGGCTCCTCCGTTCATAGGATTCTCCAGGCAAGAATACTGGAGTGGGTAGCCATTCCCTCCTCCAGGGAATCTTCCCGACCCAGGGATTGAACCCAGTTCTCCTGCATTGCAGGTGGATTCTTTACCATCTGAGCCACCAGGGTGTAGGAATCAGAAGTAGGTGTTTTTCTGGAATTCCCTTGCTTTTTTGTGTGATCCATTGGATGTTGGCAATTTGATCTCTGGTCCCTCTGCCTTTTCTAAATCCAGCTGTACATTTTTTCCCCATGACATTTCCTAAATGGTAATCCCTTGTACATTTTTAATTAAAAAAAATTTCTTCCATGATTACATGTTAACTCAGGAATTTTTCAACTGCTTTCTGAGTCAAATCTGGTATTTGTTTCCCAAGAAAATAACGATTTGCCCAGATTTTCATTTTTTAAGCATAGTTGTATATAGTGTATATTTTTAACTTTTGTCTTACAATGGGCTGCTTTACCAAGACTCTTTAATTTTAATAGTTCAGTTGATTCTTTGTAATTCAAAGAAGTTACATGTGGGACTGTAATGTGGTGTTTGGGAAATGCTTCCATCTTCTTTCTAGAGCTTTGGTCCTGGAAGCTTCCCTGGCCCAGGCCTTGGCTCTGCTTCCTTCGCTCCTCCGTCTCCCCTCCGCTTCCTTCTCTGCATGTCTGTCCTGATGCCGGCTCTCAGTCTTGTCTGAGTGTCATCTCCTCCACCACAGCTCCCAGCCCTGTGGTTTGCATGTTAACCAAGCTTTTCGTGTTTCCAGGTCTGGCTTCCCTGTGGCCGCCTGGGTTCTCCGTGGGGATGGCTCTGTCCTATGAGTCTGTGGTCCAGACTCCATCATCACTTCTTCCCTCTTTTTCTAATCAAACCTCCTATTTTCTTTGAGTCTTTCCCTCAGCTCTCTTTACATCTGGCCTATTGTCCTGTTATCTCCTTTTCTGTAGTTGCCATTTCCCTAAAGTTTACTGAGAACAAAAATCAGATGCTTTTTAGAATGTATGGGTTTCTGATAGCAATTGTTAAAAGCACGTTTCTCGCACCGCCCACGCGGGTTTGCCTTTCATGTCACAGAGTCATTTTTTCACCCTCACGCTCTTGTTTTGGTGTCTGACGTCGACTGTAGCTGTTCTTTATCCTCACGACGAGGAAGCATGTATTCAGGCTGATCCTGCCCAGAGCAGGACACGTGGGTGTCTTGGATCTCGGGGGAGAGTGGTGTCCTCGTGGTTGGGCAGCACCACCCCTCACAAATGCCCACCCTGGCCTGTTTCTTTCATGGCCTTGCCGGGCAGGGGCACCCTGCTCCTGCCCGTTGGCTGCTGGCTGGGTGTTGAGGGCTTGGTCCTTGGACGCTGGGCTGTAAAGTAGCACTCACAACCCACCTCCTCTTTCTTCACCTTTGTCCCATGCGTTTTTGTCCTAAAATCATCATTGTCACATGGGCCCTGGGGCAGAGAAACCAGACCTGAGGTTCCCCGCGGCCTCTGCACGGGCTCATCCCCGCCTTCTGGATGAACTTGCCTTTCCGAGCTGAGCCAGTTCCCCAACCCTTGTGTGAACCTGTTCAAGTCCGAGGGGAAGAGGACAGGTCTTTGCAGCTTTAGTGGGTTTGCACCGCTGCAGCAGGAGCACCCACCAGAAGCTGGGAGAGGGATGACTTCACCCTCCTCTCCTTGCACGTCCTTTGTTATCTTCAAGGATTTTTTCCACCCACAAACCCTGGAGGCAGAAATTAGTTATGCGGCAGCTAGTTCGGCTATCTGGCGACCAGAGGTAAAGGGAAAAACCTCGGAGCCGGCGGCCAGCCCAGCTGGGAGTGATGATTCTTTTAGCAGGAGCATTCCTTGAGCCAGGCCCCCAAACATGGCGAGAGACCTGCTTGTGACCGTGTGGCCTCCCGTCCTTCAAATGGCGTTGAGTGCCAGTTGCCAAGCCGCTGCTCTGGCTCTGGTGCTGAGGGGGACGCTGGAGGGGCTGCGCCTGTTCAGGTTGCCATGGCGACCTCTCATTGCCGCCGACCCGCCCAGAGAGCGTGCACGCGAATGGTTCACGTGTGTCCTGCTGCTTCCTGTCGTGCTTGTGTTCGTGTGCATCCATGGTGCACACCGGAGCACACGCCAGGGCCCCGGATGGGCACAGGCTTCTGGCGGCGCCCGCCCCGCACACTTCAGTCTGCACCCCTGCCCTGGAGAATAAGCACCACACCGCCTGTGGTCAGAGGAAGGAAGACAGTCCATGGCTTTTTCATGCACAAAAAACTGTGTAGACCCAAGCTATGGAAATTTATTCCTCTCATTTCTGTGAACCTTTTTAAAAATATAAACACTTTCTGTAGAAAATTAGGGCAGGCATGCAAAAACAACATCTCACATTTTACAAATGGCTATTATTTTTCTATAGAATTAAAAGGACTTTTTCTTGACTAACTGAATATTCTCTATCCACTGAGCCCCTAAATATCTCATACAGTCATAATATGATAATTTAAATGTAATAGCTTGTTCTTGGAGACTTCAGGAGTTTACAAGAATTGATCAGAAGTACCAGTCCTTACCCTGTTGCTTTGGCCACGACCTGGTGACAAGCAGGGGAGAAGCTGGGCTTGTGTCGCTGACCCACCCGCGGGTTAACTGTGGAGCCTGGTTACGGCTGCGCTGCCCTGGAGTGAGCAGGGCCCCCGAGACAGCAGGCGCCTGCGGCTCTTTGTCAAGGTCAGCTCTCTGCGGACGCCAGGCACCTTACAGAGTGCTGCCAACAGTTTATAACTTTTTGACAAAATTGTAATTCAAAAAGGGTGTGGCCCAGTTGCACGCTTCCAAGATTATTTAGTTTTGAAATGGACAAACCTATCACACTCACCACATGCCAGCAGCCAGACTGTCAGCCCTCAGAGCCGTCGCCAGCCCTTCGGGCAAAGCCTCGCTCTGCTGGTGTTTGTGCCTCCTTCATTACAGGTCAAGAAAAAAGTTTGTGTGTGTGTGTATATGTGTGTGCATGTGTATGTGTGAGTGTATCTTTGTAACTGTGAGTGTATGTGTGTATGTAGATGTGTGAGTGTATATGTGTGTGTGTGAGTTTGTATGAGGGTATATGTGTGTGTGTGTGGAGGGTAATGTGTGAGTGTGTATGTGTGTGAGTGTACGTGTGTGTACGTGTGTGAATGTATATGTGTGTAAATGTGTATGATATGCGTGTATGCATCTGTAGAGTGTGTATAAGTGTGTGTGTATGTGTGTGTGTATGTGTGTTAATGTAAGTTTGTGTGTGTTTCTGTGTGTATATATAAATGTGTGAGTGTGTGTCTATGTGTGAGTGTATATCTGTGTGTGTGTGACTCTATGTGTGAGTGCATGTGTATATGTGTGTGTATATGTGTGTATGTATGTGTGAGTGTCTGTGTGAGGGAGTGTGTGTGTATATATATGCATGTGTGTGTATATGTGTGAGTATATGTGTATATGTGTGAGTGTGTATGTCTCTGTGTATATATGTGTGTGTATGTGTGAGTGTATGTGTGTGTATGTGTTTATGAATGTGTGTGTGCATGTGTGAGTCTACATGTGAGTGTGTGTGTATGCATGTGTGTATGTATATGTGAGTGTGAGTGAGTCTGTGTGAGTGTATATGTGTGTGGGTGTATATGTGTGTATGTATGTGTCAGTGTGTGTATATATGTGTATATGTGTGAGTGTATATGTGTGTGTATGAATGTGTGTGCATGTGTGTATGTATATGTGTGTGAGTGTATGTATGTGTGTGTGTGTATATGTGTGAGTGTGTATATGTATATGTGAGTTGCATATGTGTGTGTATATGTGTGTGTGTCTATGTGTGCATGTCTATGTGTGAGTGTATGTGTGTGTGCATGTGTATGTGTGTGTATTTGTGTATATGTGTATGTGTGTATGTATGTATGAGTCTGTGTGTGAGTGTATATGTGTGTGGATTTGGGTGTATATGTGAGTTTGTGCGTGTGAGTCTGTGTGTGTGTATGCATGTGTGTATGTATATGTGAGTGTGAGTCTGTGAGTGTATATGTGTATGTATGTGTGGGTGTATATGTGCGTATGTATGTGTCAGGGTGTGTATGTGTGAGTGTATATGTGTGTGTGTTTATGAATGTGTGTGTATGTATATGTGAGTGTGTGCGTGTATGTGTGTATATATGTGTGTGTATATGTGTGAGTGTGTATATGTATATGTGAGTTGCATGTATGTGAGTGTGTGTCTATGTGTGTGTCTATGTGTGAGTGTCTGTGTGCAAATGTGTGTATGTATATGTGTGTGTATTTGTGTGTATGTGTGTATGTATGTATGAGTCTGTGTGTGAGTGTATATGTGTGTGGATTTGGGTGTATATGTGAGTTTGTGCATGTGAGTCTGTGTGTGAGTCTACATGTGAGTGTGTGTATGCATATGTGAGTGTGAGTCTGTGTGAGTGTATATGTGTGTGTATGTGTGTGTGGGTGTATATGTGTGTATGTATGTGTCGGTGTGTGTGTGTGTGAGTGTATATGTTTGTGTGTGTGTATGTATGTGTGTGTGCATGTGTGTGTATTTGTGTATATGTGTGTGTATGTGTGTATGTATGTATGAGTCTGTGTGTGAGTGTATATGTGTGTGGATTTGGGTGTATATGTGAGTTTGTGCATGTGAGTCTGTGTGTGAGTCTACATGTGAGTGTGTGTGTATGCATGTGTGTATGTCTATGTGAGTGTGTGTATGTGTGTGTGGGTGTGTGTGTATGTGTCTGTGTGAGTGTATATGTTTGTGTGTGTGCATGTGTGTGTGCATGTGTGTGTATTTGTGTATATGTGTGTGTATGTGTGTATGTATGTATGAGTCTCTGTGTGAGTGTATATGTGTGTGGATTTGGGTGTATATGTGAGTTTGTGCATGTGAGTCTGTGTGTGAGTCTACATGTGAGTGTGTGTGTATGCATGTGTGTATGTATATGTGAGTGTGAGTCTGTGTGAGTGTATATGTGTATGTGTGTGTGTGTGGGTGTATATGTGTGTGTGTATGTGTGTGTGTGTGAGTGTATATGTTTGTGTGTGTGTATGTATGTGTGTGTGCATGTGTGTGTATTTGTGTATATGTGTGTGTATGTGTGTATGTATGTATGAGTCTGTGTGTGAGTGTATAGGTGTGTGGATTTGGGTGTATATGTGAGTTTGTGCATGTGAGTCTGTGTGTGAGTCTACATGTGAGTGTGTGTGTATGCATGTGTGTATGTATATGTGAGTGAGTCTGTGTGAGTATATATGTGTGTGTGTGTGTGGGTGTAGATGTGTGTGTGTATGTGTCGGTGTGTGAGTGTATATGTTTGTGTGTGTGTATGTGTGTGTGTGCATGTGTGTGTGCGTGTGTGCTCTCTGTGCCAACCCCCCTCTGGCCATCTGGCTCCGATGCCTGGCCGCACGGTGTTTGGTGTTTGGTGGTGTTTTGGTGGTGACGGCGAGTGGAGGCGTCCTCAGCTCTCCACTCTGGGGCTGGGTCTTGGTTGCATCAGAGGAAAGGTCAGGATCAGACGGTGCACAGGAAGGGTGATGACACCAGAGAGCGAGGAGAGAGACCAGATATGGGCGAGGGGAACAGGGATTGAGGCCGGCATTCAGAGAGAAGTGAGGCTGACCGCAGGGGAACGGTCCGCAGGCCGCGCAGACCAGCCGGGAGCGCTCTGCATCTCCGCCCCCAGCACACCATGCACCGCTGTCAAGACACCCTGGAGGCCTGAGCCCACCCAGAGCCCCGGGTGACTGACCGTGGGCAGGGAAGGCCTGGGCGCTGCCTTTCCAAGGCCCGCATGGGCTCATCCGTGGGGCCGCTGAGGTCACGGGTTCTTCACGTCCACACCCACTGTGGGCCCCACCAGGAAGGTCGTCTGCTCGATTCCCCCAGCCGGCTCCGGCTCCGGCTGCAGAGCCTGTGCTCAGATCCCATGGCTCCATGTTGCAGCATCTCAAGAACCTGCTGTGTGTCCCCCATGGTCTCTGAGGCTAAAAATTAAGCCCAGACTTGGTGAAGACTCAGTCAGCAGTGCGCAGGGCGTGCTGGGTGCGGTGGGCACTGGGGCCCAGGCCCCCATCTGGGGGACTCTGTTAGTGAGGCCCCGCTTCTGCATGTGCCCCAGCTCTGAGTTCCGAGAGGACACCCGTCTGTGAGTGCAGGGCCTTGGTATTAAAGCTGTCAGGGAGGACAGTGGCTTCCTGCAGCCCTGAGCTCATGCGGCTGGCTGCACACCCCTCTCCTCAGGCACCTGGGCTCTTGCAGGGACTGCCATTCTTAATCATATTTTAATTTTCAGATAAATTACTTTCATCATCCTTCCATTTCCCGTACCGTGTGTGCAGCCTATAATGTCTGTCAGCTCCCTGTGGGCTCGGCTTTCAGTGGCCGTGGCGGCAGTGCAGTCATGAAGGACCATGCGTGCTGGTTTACAGGGATTATTCTTTTTACTCTTTGAGAAAACATCGTAGAGAGTTGCTGAAACTGGTCCTTGTGCTGGAAACCGTGACGGCCGTGTGAGGACAGTGACTGTTCGTGATTGTCGGGATGAGGCCCCTGCATCTGGCTGGCTCTCCATCAGGTCCATCCAGGGGCTGGCTGGGGCCAGACCGGCGGTCAGCCTCGCTGCACATCTCTTTGCCAACAGGAAACCAAATGACGATTTAAACACGCATCCTCCCTGCCCCCCAGGAGCCGCTTTGGTCCAAACTGAATCCACGGCAGCTCCGAGCTGTGTCCTGGGCTGCTGCGCTGTTTTCTTGTCTCTATGAGGTCTTGGGTTTAGTTGACAAGTTCTGGCCCACACATGGATAGCTCTGGGCCGTGGGTTCTGGCTCCTTGGTCAGCGAGGCTGCTTCCTCATTTCCAGGCAGCTCTCCAGCCGTCGCTTCTTGCCATCTGGAATTCAAGGCTTGGTAAATCTACAGGCCCGTCCGCATCACCCATCTGCACGTGGGGAGCTTCTCTGTCCACTGTCCCTCACTCTTTGGTCAAGTATTTATCACTCTGTAAGAATCACCATGAAATAGGCACGGCATGAAGTTTGCCAGGATCCCCTCTTGGTAAGACTGCCTTCCCAGTGGTTCCAGCATGGGGGGCACGTGCTCAGTTCTCTGGTTGGGGAACTAAGATCCCACATGCCGTGCAGCGCGGCCAAAAGATTAAAAAAGAGAGCAGAATGTTTAGTGACAAAAATGAGATGCACAGCACAATACCATCAACATAGCAAAACTCCACGCGTGTAAATAGCACACGCACTTGAAGCACATTTATTTTAACCTGGGCGCACGGTTCTGGGGCTCTCAGCACGTTTGCACTGTCGTGCAGCCGTCACACTGTCGCCTCCAGGACACTTCACCTTCCCAAACAGAGCCTTTCTCTCCATCACACGAGCCCCACCCCGGCCGCTGGGACCCACATCTACATTCCGCTGGTGTGAGCTTGATCGCTGTGAGTGCGTCTCAGATGGCACAGTGGTAAAGAATCCGCCTGCCAACGCAGGAGGTGCAGGAGACGGGGGGACGTGAGTCTGCGCAAACTCCGGGGAGTAGTGGAGGGCAGAGGAGCCTGGCGTGCTGCAGGCCGTGGGGTCACAGAGAGCCAGACGTGACCCAGTGGCTGAGCCGCAGCTAGGTGCTGGTGGAAGAGGAGCCACACGGTGCTCGTCCCTCTGCTCATGTCAGTCAGCCTGACGACCTCGGGGTTCTTTCCTTTCTCAGGCTGGATCGTGGGTGGACATTTTGTTCACATGTTCAGCCATCAGTCGACCCTTGAGTGGCCTCCTGGCTGCTGTGCCCATGGAGGTACAAATACCTCCTTAAGGCCCAGCGTTAGACTTTGGTGCGTTATTCTTAAGTAACTTCCACGGGCCAAGCATTCTGGTGAGCCGGACACACCTTCCGTACTGCAGGGGGACAGACGGGTAAGGATGGCTCTGGACTCATTGGGCACCGGGGGCTGCAGGAGAGGGGCCCTAGGAGAGAGATGGGGGCCCAGACTGAGCTTGGGCTGGGGAGGCCCTGGACTACTGGGCGGACACGAGTGAGTAGGGGGTGGGGCCTCCCACACGGCTGAGCATGCGGAGCGCGAGGGGCCGGAGCAGAGGGCGGTGGAGCGGTCATCGGCAGCTGCACGGCCGTTGCTCGGGCTCAGCTGGTCCTCCTGGGCTCGAAGGCACAGCTGTGGGTGACTCAACGGGTGGGACCCTCCATTCTGAGGGAGCTGCACTCACCCTGTGAGACTGGAGGGGCCGGGAGGGGGAGAAGAGGGAGGAGAGAAGGGAGGGGGCCTGGGGCCTGACGCCAAGGCTGGTGTGGACGAGTCCCCGCCCCTTCCTCTCCCTCTCCCCTCCCCTCCCCTCGCCCTGGGAGGTGGAACAGGAGTGGGTGCAGGGCAGGTGATGGACGGCTGTTTCTGAGTGACTGTCAGCGTCCCGATAAGACGAGGCCGACAGCTGCTGCTCCCGGTATCCCACATGACGCGCCGATCTCCTTCAGCGCTGCTGACGGCCCGCAGCGCCAGGCCTTTCTATTCTCCTCGGAATAGTCAACCAAACGGTCCAGGCTGATAAGAGGAGCGGCCCGGTTACCTGGCAACGGGCTGGAGCGGAGGGCTGCTGATGGGAAGATCAGCTGCGGCGATAAACCGCCTTCCTTCCCCGCTGCTTCTCTGTGGACCACGGCAGACAGCCGCGGCAGCCCCAGAAGCCCCAGAGACTTGGGCGGAGTCTGAGCTCGTGCCCTTGAGCCAGCCTTGGGCAGATGCCCCCGCCAGGAGGAGCCTGGCCTCCTCGGACCTGTAGGGGAGGTGTTTAAGGAAGCAGGGGAAAGAAAGAAAATGAAGTCACTCAGTCGTGTCTGACTCTTAGCAATCCCATGGACTGTAGCCAACCAGGTTCCTCCATCCATGGAATTTTCTAGGCAAGAGTACTAGAGTGGATTGCCATTTCCTTCTCCAAGGAAGCAGGGGAAGCACCATTGAAATCCCACAGCCTGGTTGGCATGTCAGCCAGGCCAGGCAGAGACAGCAGCAGGGCGGGCTGGCCCGGGGCAGAGTCAGCCCCACTGGGACCCTGAGAGCCGGCAGCGAGGCTGACGATCGGGTGCTGTCGGTGGTTTGGTTCCCACTTCTTCATGGTCTTTTTTCCAGTAAACACCTTTTGTGTGGATGAGACCTGCCGGCCACCACATCAGGAAGCTGCCTCCCTGCTCGCAGGCCTGTGTCCACTCCACGCTCCTCCGCCCTTGAATCTTGCCTTTTGTCTGCTGGTCATTCATACAAGATCGTGGAATTTTAGAACTGGGAGAGGTTCAGATCATTTGGTTCTCTTCCGTTATTTTCAGAAACAAACAAAAGCCAAACCCCAGACCCCTGAGGACCAGAGAGGTGGCAGTCGCACAGGCTCTGGGCTCCTCCAGGCCATGCCCTCAGCCGGCACCGCAAGGCTGAATGACCACCACACGTTTCCGCTGGTCCACAGGAACGTTCTGTCCTGGTCGTTCCGTCGGATTTCACGTAGAAAAGGCAAAGGCAATTTGGCCGCTAGAAACTATAGCGTTTTTACTCTGATACTCGGCTGCTCAGAGACGAGGTGGGCTCCATCTCCATCACTGCGCTTCCTTCTGTGCACGGCTGGTGCAGGGCCAGAGTCTGGCTTCTGACTCCGCTTCCTCTGAGGCCTGCCTGCAGGAACTGGAACTCGGTCACCTTTCAGACGGGAGTTCACTGTGACGGTGTTTGATCACGTTGTGCTTTCCTCTGACGATGGCAGTAGAAGGAGAAGCACAGAGCGGTGGGAGCCTGGTGCGTCCGAGCTGAATCGTGACGTCCTCGCTGAGGAGTGGAGGGAGGCAGGCGGCCTGCCGGCGGCTGGAGGGCAGCCCCCACGGGCCCCGCTGTGGCGCGTTCAGCTCCCTGTGGTGCGAAAGGCCCAGTGCAGGATGAGGGGGTGCTGGCGGGGTGAGCTGCTGCTCAGAAGGGGTGAAGCGGGGCAGGTCCTGCTCTCAGAACAGCTGGAGGCTCACACGTGCCCAGGGGTTTGCACTTGAGCCCAGAGCCCTCCAGCTGAAGAGACCTTAGGAAAGGTCTGATCTGGCAGTTGTGTTTCAGGAACTGGCGTGCAGAGAAGGGAGGCCTTGCACCCAGGCTGCACAGCAGGCTGGCGGAAACGCTGGGACGAGGGCCTGGCTCCTGCCGCTGTCTCCTCGCCCTTTAGTGGGCTCAGGACACGGCGTGGGTGGGGCAGGCACGGTCGTGCCACCGGGGAGGGGGCCAGAGCTCTAGTCAAAAATCCAGCAAAAATTATCGATATTTTCCCTTTCCAGGGGAAGAGATCAGCTTCCCATTCTACACCCATGCTAGACCGACTACCCATGAGCCCTGGCCCCTCGGAACCGCCGGCAGCGTGCCTGGTCGCTTAGGAGGCAGCCATCTCGTCCCTGGGGCCTCAGCATTCCTCCTGGTCCTGTCTTTGGACCCACTCGCTCTCCATCCCAGTCTTCTGCTCTGCAGATAAAGGGGGCTGTGGGCGCGGCCTCAGAACTCCGCTGAGCTCATCAAGCTTTGGGTCTTCAGTCCTTGCCCTCACCTGTGGCTGCTGCGGTCACTCTGCAGGGAGGCCTGGGGGACTTCCAGACCGCCCTCCCCTGGAGGCCCGTGGGCAGTGCCCGAGTTCTGTGCTCTGTGAAGCCTCCTCCCAGAACACACCCTGGACCCCAGAGCCTCTCTGGGCTGCACGCCCCCCACCCTGTAGATGTGTGCTCACCTCTGAAGAGGTGGTGGGTCTGTCTAGCTCTTCCGTCTGCACTGCCCCACCCTCACTGAGGCCCCCACCTGCTGCGGGCAGCTCCCTTCAGCCCCGCAGCTCCTGACATGAAATGGCCCCAACTCAGCACCTCCTGAGCTCCTAGAGGACAGCCAACTCCCCACTCAGACTCCACACTCGCCCTCGCGTCCGCTGGACCCGCCGCTCTCGCTGGCCTTGGAGCTCTGCCCTCTTGGCCCCCGTGACCGTCCATCCCGCTGCCCAGCCTGCATGACTCCGGCAGCCCCGTGCAGCCGTCCCCCGGGTCCTCCGTCTCCTGTGGGTGGAGGAGCTGATGCCCCTCTGCTGTCCTCGAGGCCTGTCTCCTGTCGCCCACATCAGTTAGAGGTGGATGCTGCTCGTGGGAGTGGTGCCCCGAAGTCCAGAAGCCCCGAGAGCAGAGCCTGTGTCGTCCGTTTGCCCCGAGTGCCTGTCCCATTGCTCTTCTGCTTGCTTGTCCAGTGGGGCATTAGGGCAGGGCCGTGTCCCGGGGTCGGGGCAGTGCAGGGCAGCGTGAATGGAGACAAGTCCACTGTGAGAGCAGGAGGGGTCTCACAGACTCGCCGTGGACACGGGCCGGACGTGCCTGGGTGTGCTGAGCAGAGTGCAGCCTGCCCACCCGCGGAGGTGGATGTGAGAGCCCTGAAGCTCTTTGATGAGGAACGGGGGGCGGCCGGGGGGCGTGGAGGGGCGGGGTGTCAGGTTTCTGGGATGAGTGTGGAGGTTGGAAAAGCAGCTTCCTTGTTCTATTGCTGAGTTTGGCAGATAAAAAAATGTAGGAGGCTGAGTGTGTGTGTATATAACACACACATACATTCATGTGGACTCACACGCACACACATTATATTGCTGTTCAGTCACCAGGTCAAGTCTGACTCTGTGACCCCCTGGACTGCAGCACGCCAGGCTTCCCAGTCCCTCAGCATCTCCCAGAGTTTGTCCAAGTTAGTGTCCATTGACTTGATGATGCCAACCAATCTCATGCTCTGCTGCCCCCTTCTCCTTCTGCCCTCAGTCTTTCTCAGCACCAGGGTCTTTTCCAATGAGTCAACTCTTCACATCAAGTGGCCAAAGTATTGGAGCTTCAGCTACATCATCAGTGCTTCCAATGAATATTCAGCGTTGATCTCCTTTAGGATGGACTGGTTTGACCTCCTTGCAGTCCAAGGGACTCTCAGGAGTCCTCTCCAGCACCACAGTCCAAAGGCACCAATTCTTCAGTGCTCTGCCTTCTTTATGGTCCAGCTCTCACATCCGTACATGACTACCGGAAAAAAGCATAGCCCTAACTAGACAGACCTTTGTCAGAAAAGTGACGCCTTTGCTTTTTAATACACTGTCTGCGTTTGTCATCGCTTTCCTTCCAGAAGCTATCATCTCTAATTTTATGGCTGCAGTCACCACTCGTAGTGACTTCAGAGCCAAGAAGAGGAAATCTGTCACTGTTTCTACTGTTTCCCCATCTATTTGCCATGAAGTGATGGGACCGGATGCCAGGATCTCAGTTTTTTAATATTGACTTTTAAGCTGGCTTTCTCACTGTCTTCTTTGACACTTATCAAGAGGCTCCTTGGTTCCTCTTCACTTTCTGCCATTAAAGTGTTGTCATCTGTGTATCTGAGGTTGTTGACATTTCTCCTGGCAATCTTGATTCCACCCTATAACTCATCCAGCCCAGCATTTTGCATGATGTGCTCTACATATAAGTTAAATAAACAGGCTGACAATTAATAAACATGCAGGGCCACCCAAGATGAACAGGTCACAGTGAAGAGTTCTGAAAAACATGACCCACTGGAGGAGGGAGGGGCAGCTGCTCTAGAACTCTTGCCACGAGAACCCATGAGCTCTTTAAAAGACACGCACTATCAGTTCAGTTCAGTTGCTCAGTCGTGTCCGACTCTTCGCGACCCCATGAACCGCAGCACGCAAGGCCTCCCTGTCCATCACCAGCTCCCGGAGGTCACCCAGACTCATGTGCATCGAGTCGGTGATGCCATCCAGCCATCTCATCCTCTGTTGTCCCCTTCTCCTCCTGCCCTCAGTCTTTCTCAGCATCAGGGTCTTTTCCAATGAGTCAACTCTTCGCATGAGGTGGCCAAAGTACTGGAGTTTCAGCTTCAGCATCAGTCCTTCCAATGAACACCCAAGACTGATCTCCTTCACAATGGACTGGTTGGATCTCCTTGCAGTCCAAGGGACTCTCAGGAGTCTTCTCCAACACCACAGTTCAAAAGCATCAATTCTTCGGTGCTCAGCTTTCTTCACCGTCCAACTCTCACATCCGTACATGACCACTGGAAAAACCATAGCCTTGACTAGATGGACCTTTGTTGGCAAAATAATGTCTCTGCTTTTTAATACACTGTCTAGGTTGGTCATAGCTTTTCTTCCAAGGAGTAAGGGTCTTTTAACTTCATGGCTGCAATCACCATCTGCAGTGATTTTTGGAGCCCCCAAAATAAAGTCTGTCAGTGTTTCCATTGTTTCCCCAAGTATTTTGTCATGAAGTGATGGGACTGGATGTCATGATCTTAGTTTTTTGAATGTTGAGTTTTAAGTCAGCTTTTTCACTCTCCTCTTTCACTTTCATCAAGAGGCTCTTTAGTTCTTCTTCATTTTCTGCCATAAGGGTGGTGTCATCTGCTCATCTGAGGTTATTGATATTAGTATTGATGACACATTATACACATACTCGTAAACTATACTCGCACAGTTGACATGTACATACACATACATATATGTAGGTAGACATATGCAAACACAACACATGCACCCATATACACACATTCAGATACACACAGCCCCACACACGTGTATACACACGTAAACACACATGGAGACGTACAATATACGTACACACGTGCACGTACACACATACCTTTAAATAAGGGAATCAAGATGATTACATCATGAAAAGTGCACTAGCAGCACAGCCCGGAGCCAGACCCTGAGAACAGTGGGTGCGGTGAGGATGTGGAGCCCCGGGAACGCGCGTGGTTGCTGGCGGAGCTGCAAAATGGCACAGCCACTTTGGGCGAAGGTTTGGGGACTGATCACAGAAGCAAACGCGCTCGCAGCATGTGGTCAGCAGCTGTGCGCCTTGGCATTTACCCAGAGGGACTGACTGCGCGTGCACACAAAATCCTGCACACGGACGCTTCGGGCAGCTTTATCCATAACCACCCGAACCTGGAAACAAGCACGGGGTCCTTCAGTGGGTGAGTGAGGGGAGAAGCGGTGGCCCACCCAGATGATGGAATATCATTCAGTGTTGATGAGAAATGAGCTGTCAGCCCTTGAAAAGACGTGGACGGAATCCACATGAATATTAGTGAGAGACGCCAACCAGAAAAGACCCAGCACTGTGTAATTCCAACCCTATGACGCTCTGGAAAAGGCAGACTTAGGAGACGGTGGAACATCACCGGCTGCCGGGCTGAGGGAGGTGCAGGGGTGTGTAGCAGGGCACAGCAGAGGTACAGGGCAGCAGGGCTGCCCTGTGCGGAGCTGTGTGGCCACACGCCACTCCACCTGTGTTCAAGCCAGAGGCCTGGGCAGTACCGAGACCGAGCCCTCACGTGCCCCTGGCTCTGCCCACAGTGCCGAGTCGTGGGAGGTCATCAGTCGTAGCAAAGATCCCGTTTGACGGGAGGCTGATAGTGGGGAGGCTGTGCCTGCATGGGAGCAGGAGGCTGATGGGAAAGCTGCATGCCCACCTCCTAATTCTGCTGTGAACCCAGCACTGCTCTGAAAAATAGAGTTTATTAATTAAAATGATCCGCTGGGGGACAGTGTCTCTGCCTCATCAGCATGGCTATAATCTAAGGGCAAAGAGAATCCACAGTTAGCTTTCAAGCAATTCAGTTTTTAGCTAAAACTAATTCCAAAAGCACAAACAGTGTTATGTGTTATGTTGTGTCAGTGCAGTTCAGTTCAGTCGCTCAGTTGTGTCTGACGCTTTGCGACCCCATGAATCGCAGCACGCAAGGCCTCCCTGTCCATCACCAACTCCCGGAGCTCACTGAGACTCACATCCATCAAGTCAGTGATGCCATCCAGCCATCTCATCCTCTGTCATCCCCTTCCCCTCTTGCCCTCAATCCCTCCCAGCATCAGAGTCTTCTCCAGTGAGTCAACTCTTCACATGAGGTGGCCAAAGTACTGGAGTTTCAGCTTGAGCATCATTCCCTCCAAAGAAATCCCAGGGCTGATCTCCTTCAGAGTGGACTGGTTGGATCTTCTTGCAGTCCAAGGGACTCTCAAGAGTCTTCTCCAACACCACAGTTCAAAAGCACCAATTCTTCGGCGCTCAGCTTTCTTCACAGTCCAGCTCTCACATCCACACATGACCACAGGAAAAACCATAGCCTTGACTAGGCGAACCTTTGTTGGCAAAGTAATGTCTCTGCTTTTCAATATGTTAACTAGGTTAGTCATAACTTTTCTTCCAAGGAGTGTCTTTTAATTTCATGGCTGCAGTCATCATCTGCAGTGATTTTGGAGCCCAAAAAATAAAGTCTGACACTGTTTCCACTGTTTCCCCATCTATTTCCCATGAAGTGATGGGACCAGATGCCATGATCTTCATTTTCTGAATGTTGAGCTTTAAGCCAACTTTTTCACTCTCCACTTTCACTTTCATCAAGAGGCTTTTTAAAAGTTCCTCTTCACTTTCTGCCATAAGGGTGGTGTCATCTGCATATCTGAGGTTATTGATATTTCTCCCTGCAATCTTGATTCCAGCTTGTGCTTCTTCCAGCCCAGCGTTTCTCATGATGTACTCTGCATAGAAGTTAAATAAGCAGGGTGACAATATACAGCCTTGACTAACTCCTTTTCCTATTTGGAACCAGTCTGTTGTTCCATGTCCAGTTCTAACTGTTGCTTCCTGATCTGCATACAGCTTTCTCAAGAGGCAGGTCAGGTGGTCTAGTATCATCTCTTTCAGAATTTTCCACATGGCACCCCACCCCAGTACTTTTGCCTGGAAAATCCCATGGACGGAGGATCCTGGTAGGCTCCAGTCCATGGGGTCGCTGGGAGTCGGACACGACTGAGCGACTTCGCTTTCACTTTTCACTTTCATGCATTGGGGAAGGAAATGGCAGCCCATTCCAGTGTTCTTGCCTGGAGAATCCCAGGGACGGGGGAGCCTGGTGGGCTTCCGTCCATGGGGTCGCACAGAGTCGGACACAACTGAAGCGACTTAGCAGCAGCAGCAGCATTGTGATCCACACAGTCAAAGGCTTTGGCATAGTCAAGAAAGCAGAAAGACATGTTTTTCTGAAACTCTCTCACTTTTTCAATGATCCAGCAGATGTTGGCAATTTGATCTCTGGCTCCTCTGCCTTTTCTAAAACCAGCTTGAACATCAGGAAGTTCACGGTTCACATATTGCTGAAGCCTAGCTTGGAGAATTTTGAGCATTACTTTACTAGCGTGTGAGATGAGTGCAATTGTGTGGTAGTTTGAGCATTCTTTGGCATTGCCTTTCTTTGGGATTGGAATGAAAACTGACCTTTTCCAGTCCCGTGGCCACTGCTGAGTTTTCCAAATTTGCTGGCATATTGAGTGCAACACTTTCACAGCATCATCTTTCAACTGGCATTCCATCACCTCCAGTAGCTTTGTTCGTAGTGATGCTTTCTAAGGCCCACTTGACTTCACATTCCAGGATGTCTGGCTCTAGGTGACTGATCACACCATCATGATTATCTGGGTCGTGAAGACCTTTTTTGTATAGTTCTTCTGTATATTCTTGCCACCTCTTCTTAATATCTTCTGCTTCTGTTAGGTCCATACCATTTCTGTCTTTTATTGAGCCCATCTTGATCTGATCTTGCATGAAATGTTCCCTTGCTATCTCTAATTTTCTTGAAGAGATCTCTAGTCTTTCCCATTCTGTTGTTTTCCTCTATTTCTTTGCATTGATCTCTGAGGAAGGGTTTCTTATCTCTCCTTGTTATTCTTTGGAACTCTGCATTCAGATGCTTGTATCTTTCCTTTTCTCCTTTGCTTTTCACTTCTCTTCTTTTCACAGCTATTTGTAAGGCCTCCCCAGACAGCCATTTTGCTTTTTTTGCATTTCTTTTCCATGGGAATGGTCTTGATCCCTGTCTCCTGTACAATGTCACGAACCTCATTCCATAGTTCCATCAGGCACTCTATCAGATCTAGTCCCTTAAGTCTATTTCTCACTTCCACTGTATAATCATAAGGGATTTGATTTAGGTCATACCTGAATGGTCTAGTGGTTTTCCCTACTTTCTTCAATTTAAGTCTGAATTTGGCAATAAGGAGTTCATGATCTGAGCCACACTCAGCTCCCAGTCTTGTTTTTGCTGACTGTATAGAGCTTCTCCATCTTTGGCTGCAAAGAATATAATCAATCTGATTTCGGTGTTGACCATCTGGTGATGTCCATGTGTAGAGTCTTCTCTTGTGTTGTTGGAAGAGGGTGTTTGTTATGACCAGTGCATTTTCTTGGCAAAACTCTATTAGCCTTTGCCCTGCTTCATTCCATATTCCAAGGCCAAATTTGCCTATTACTCCAGGTGTTTCTTGACTTCCTACTTTTGCATTCCAGTCCCCTATATTGAAAAGGACATCTTTTGGGGATGTTAGTTCTAAAGAGTCTTGTAGGTCTTCATAGAACCGTTCAGCTTCAGCTTCTTCAGCGTTACTGGTTGGGGCATAGACTTGGATTACTGTGATATTGAATGGTTTGCCTTGGAAACAAACAGAGATCATTCTGTCATTTTTGAGATTGCATCCAAGTACTGCATTTTGGACTCTTTTGTTGACCATGATGGCTACCTCCATTTCTTCTGAGGATTCCTGCCCGCTGTAGTAGATATAATGGTCATCTGAGTTAAATTCACCCATTCCAGTCCATTTTAGTTCTCCCCTCCTGGCCTTGAACGTGGACTAGATCCTCTAGGCTCTCCTGTGCCCACTCAGCCATGGCTCCTCGGGCATGGGGTTTGTCCTCCTGGCCACTGCTCCTGACCTCGGACATGGGGTAGCTCCTCTCAGCTGCTCCTGCGCTCTTGCAGCCTGGCACTCAGCCACCGCCCCTGGCCTAGGGCGTGGGGTAGCTCCTCTTGGCCGCCGCCCCTCCGGCATGGGGTCCTCCTGGCTTCTGCCCCTGACCTTGGACGCGGGGTAGTTCCTTTCAGCCGCACTATGTGCACCGTCACAGCTGCCCGTGCTCTGTGTATATGTATATCTAAATATAAATTTAAAGAAAGGTTTCAAGAAAACCTAATTTATGTTTCTCTTAGAATATATTTACAACGCTGTCTGCTACAAAGCAAATTTAAAGATTGATTCCATTATACTGCAGACTGGAAGTGACTTACAAGGGGTGTTCCAAAACACATAGGAAATGTCTGTGGGTTTCCCTCCATGCCAGCCTGAGTGTGGGGTGTTTCCTGTGGGTCTCAGGTGGGTCCTGGAGGCCTGGGGCCCTGGGGGGCTCAGCTGCTGGCAGCTGACCTGCTGACCCCTGCCTGCACTCAGCTTTCTAGTCTGTAGGGTGTGGGGCCGATGCATCCTGACACTGCTTCAGGTCCCTGCTTTCAGGGTATTTGGGGTCGGAGCGTGACGTGGAAGCTCCGTGTGCTCTGAAGAACCTGCTCTCACGTTTCTCCTCTCCGCCGCCGCCCACAGCACTGACTGGGGTTCAGAAGCAGAGGACACGGACACACACTGTCTGAGTCCCCGCCACGCAGACTGTCCACCCTGCCGGCGACGGTGGGGGTGAGGCCCTCCCTCAGGGACAGCAGGGCCCCGGCCACTGGTGGCAGACAGGTGGGTTTTAGCAGCGAGAGGAGGGGGTGTGGCCTGGTCCAAGAGGGAGGCAGAAGGTTGAGCTCCACGGCCAGTCGGGCCGTTGGGCAGGTTGCCGCCTGGATCCTCCAGGCTTCGCAGAGGCCCCAGAAATCCAGGAGATGCTTGCGATACTTCAGATGACTTTCTGTCGCTCCTGTGGGGCATCTCGGTGTAAAAGCACATGTGGCGCCCGACCAGCAATTGCCCGCCAGCCTGGCCCGGCAACATGCTCCTGATAATTAAACGGGCCGCGTGTGAAAGGCTCTCCTCTGCTGCGTCCCTGCAGTGAGACTGTGTGAACAACGGAGGCGCCTTCGCCTGCAGCGGGCACAGATGCACTGTGTGAGGCCCTGGGCCCTGAATTAGCCTTTTGTACCCAAGGCAGTGATTTGAATGCTTGAATCCCCACAGGAAGCTTGTCTCAAAGGCAACGATTCCCAAATAAGGGCTAATTAGGGCCTAAGTTAATTAGAAGGTTCGGTTTGAAAAGAGGTTGAGGAGCAGAGTCTGTCATTTCAGACAAATGGGACAAAGCGGGATAAATGGGGCCCCACTAATATCTCACTCCTCCCGGAGCCCCCCTTCCCCGCTGCGTTCTCAGAAGGCCCCCCCGGAAGCAGCCCCACTGGCCTGGTGGCCCCACCGCCAGCACGTCCGGCAAACCAGCGCATCTGCCCCTGGAGGTCCCGTCTCTCCCCTGGAAACCAGCCCTGAGTGCTGTCCACCGCATGGTCACTGCACAGTCAGAAGCAAAGCTTCACCTCACGAGTGTGATGGTCTCAGGCTGAAAAGGACAGAAAGGCAGGGGGTGGGGGTGGGAGGGCGAGCTGGAAGGCAGCCTGGAAGCCACGCTGCCCTGGACTCACCTTTGCGTCTGTGGTTTCCATGATGAGCTGCTTTTTGTTTAAAACCATTCCTTTCCATTAGGCTTCCCTGGTGGCTCAGATGGTAAAGAATCTGCCTGCAATGCAGGATGCCCGGGTTTGATCCCTGAGTCGGGAAGATCCCTGGAGAAGGGAATGGCCACCCACTGCAGTCTTCTTGCCTGGAAATTCCCATGGACAGAGGAGCGTAGCAGGCAACGCCCCATGGGGTCACAAACAGACACGACTGAGCGGCTAACACACCACACACTCGCTCCTTCCCGAGGGTTTCTGATCCTGGCAGCTGCTCGGAGCTGTGCCTCGGGCTCGGCCAGGGCTGTCCTCCTGTCTGTCTATCACCCCCCTCACGGTCTCTCCTCTCTGCCTCCCTTCTCACAGATGGAGTGTTTGGACGGTGTCAGGAGTTTCCGGCCACGGACGCGCTCCGCTATGAAGTGTCGCCGGGGGTCCTGCAGCACCTGATGGCCACCCTGCAGAAGCTCTCCCGCACAGGTGGGCGGGCCCGGCCCATCCGCGTCCTCCTGGTGCCGAGGCCTTAGACAAAGAGCGGGTCAGCCAGCCAGTGGCGGGCAGGGAGAGGCGCCCCTGGGTCCCTCCTGGCAACTGTGGCCGATGCTGTGGGTCAGTGGCAGTGGAGGGCTGGCCACGTGCCCCAGAAGATGACCGCACTGCTGAAGCCTCAGTCCCAGTGTCTCAGCCCCGCCGCCTGGCTCCTTGGGGCCAGTGGTCAGGTGTGCGTGGCCTTGCTGAGGCCCAGGATCGGGTGAGAGCAGCTCCTACAGAGGAGGGGAGTCTTCTCCAAAAGGTGTCATGCATTCACGTCCAGACCCCAGGGGTCTGCACTGTAGGTTCAGCTGCCGCGGCCGCCCAGACTCCACAGCGTCCTGTCTGCTGCCGACCCTCGGCACGGGCTCCTTACCTGTGGATGTGGCCCAGGCTATGGACCGTGCATGTGGGCCCATGGCGGCCTCCAGCCCCGTGTCCTCGGTGGCCCCGTGTCCCCTGAATGAGTCTCGAGGGAACAAAGGTGATGAGACCCCGACCCCCAGAGGATGCCGGGGGCTGGAGTGCTGGCAGGAGGCGGTCACTGGGCCGGCAAGTGGAGAGCGGGTCGTCTCTGGTCACCTCCACTCTCAGCAGCAGCAGCCGGGCCCAAGGTGGATCCCGTTCTGGATCTGCAGCCGCTGACCCCAGGGCCCACTGTCTGCAGACAGTGTGTGTGTTGGGGGGCCATCAGCCCTCCATGATGGCAGCCCCAGCCCCTGCCAGCCCCCTTTGGATTGGCTGCTGCCTTTGGTCTGCGAGCTTGTCAGTGGAAGTCGTGGTGGGTGGTGTTGAGTGGAGCAGTTTGGGTGCCCTTCCACCTCGACGACCCTCACCCCACAGGTCAGGGAATGGGGGCGTCCTAGAAGCTACCGACTTCATGCGTTCCAGACCAGGGAGCAAGCCCAGGATGGCTTTGATCGCTGGTCTGTAAGCCCCAGGGTGTCTGGTGGACGCTGTGAAATTCAGGGTCTTCTGGTGTTAGTATCAGCTGAGGGCCGGTCCAGTGAGCACTGGGGAGTCTGCTGATGTCTTTTCTTGGTCAGAGGCCTCCCTTCAAGGGGGCCTGGGGGCAGACGGAAGGATGAGCGTTGGCTTGCGTATCAGGGCCTTTCCTCCGGGGGCCCCACCCCCGCCCCGCCATTCTAGGGCCCCTGCCCCTGTCCCCACCCCGCCATGCCCGGGCTCTGATCTGTGAGGTGAAATTCCTCCGTCTGGCAAGTACAGGAGGGGCCGTGACTGTCCTGCTGTCTTGGTGGATGCAGGGCTCTCCTGCCAGGCAGGCCCTGGGTGCTGGTGGAAGGCCGTCCAGTCCACTCTGGGGAGACTGCGGTGGCTACGCAGCCCCATGTCTCTGCGGTCCCTCTCTCCTGGTCAGCGTTCCGGGCTGGCCACATGCCTTCCCCTCAGTGTTGAGTGCCCCCGCCCGGGCCATACCTCCCCCAAGCGGTGCCCCCAGGGGTCTCGGATGGAGGCCCACAGTGCCCAGTGCATTCCTCACGTGCAGGGCCTCTCCTGAGCTCTCAGATGAGGCCGGGCCCATGGACTTACTCCTCGTGGCCCCGGGCCTTCTGGAGCATTGGAATACTGTGAGCCTGTCATGGGACGAGGCGGCTGCGGTGTGTCCAGCTCACTTCACAGAGGCCCCGTGTCCCTGTGTGTGTGGGCCAGCGGTGGAAAGCCATGCTCTGGGCCCGGGTCGGCAGGCCCACCTGGCCCAGTTCCACCCGTCCCCCTTGTCTCACGCCCCAACTCCATGCCCAGGCTCCATGCCCAGGTTCCATGCCCAGGCTCCATGCCCACAGGTGTTCCTGCTGCTGCAGAGCAGCCCGCACACAGCTCTTCCGCGTGCTCTGCTCTCACAGCCAGGCCTCACCGTCTAGGCCCGCCGCAAACATCCAGATGCGGGCGAGACCCTGTGTCCTGGGAGGGTCTGCAGGCCGTAGGACCACCACCTGGGGGTCAAGGTTCCTCACGAGAGGACGGGTGCCCTTCCCCTGCAGAGCAGGCTGCGGGGCTCCGTGTCTCAGCTGGGTCGGGATGTGTCCACACCCGCATCCAGCACCCCTCCCATCGCAGTCTGATTGCGGACTCAGACTCTGGGCTCCTTCCAGAGGGAATGTGAGAGACATGGAGGGTGCTTCACAAAGGAGGCAAAACAGACAGGGAAGTACACTTTTAAATGCGTAGATGTCCTTGTTGAGAGCAGTTTTAGATTTACAGAAAGGTTGAGCAAAACGAGTAGAGCTTGCATACCTGCCCCTGAAAGGCTCTCTGACCCTGGGGTGGCACCTGGATTGGCACTGGGCATCGGTATTGCTGCGTTATGATCAGTGGATGCCCACGGCTCACTCTAGTCCTGCACGTTCTTCGGCTTTGACAGGCGTGTGATGTCACGCAGCGCTGTTCCGGGTCTGGGTGGGGAAAGCGCGCTGCCCTGAGGGCCCCGCGTGTGCCTGGTCATCCCCTCCTTCCCACATCCTGACAGCCACTCCCCTTCCCACGGCTGTTTCCAGAACGTCAGTTAGCTGGGATCAAGAGTGCGTCACCTTTTCAGACTGGCTTGTTTCACCCAGGCCTGTGCTTTGAAGTTCGTTCCATGACTTTCGATGGCTTAAATAGCTCACTTATCTTTAGCGCTGAATGACAGTCAGCTGTCTGAATGGACCAGTTTTTCAGTTGACCCACTGAAAGACGTCTTGATTGCTCCCAACCACCGGCAATGGTGAATAGAGCTGCTACAAACATCTGTGTGCAGGGTTTTGTGCGGACAGGACTTTTCAACTCCTTTGGGTAAATACCAGATCTTACAGTAAGAGCACATTTCGTTTTGTAATTGACTGTCTCCAAGCAGCAGTGTGGCGGGTGAGGGGGCGGAGTCGGTGGGGACTTACCAAAGCTCTTAGAGGTGCAGTTCCTTTGTCGAGTGAATGTGGACGTCAAACAGGGCCATCGTGAAGGTCAAGCGATGACATCAAGTAAAGTACTTTAAACCTGTTATAAAAGTATTTCCAAATGTTGGCTATTATTCATCTGATGCTCTGTCCCGATTTATGGACCTTTTACCCAGTTCACCGGAGAAGGCAATGGCAACCCACTCCAGTACTCTTGCCTGGAAAATCCCATGGATGGAGGAATCTGGTAGGCTGCAGTCCATGGGGTTGCTAAGAGTCAGACACGACTGAGCAACTTCACTTTCACTTTAACCTTTCATGCATTGGAGAAGGAAATGGCAACCCACTCCAGTGTTCTTGCCTGGAGAATTCCAGGGATGGGGGAGCCTGGTGGGCTGCTGTCTATGGGGTCGCACAGAGTCGGACACGACTGAGTGACTTAGCAGCCCCAACTTAGCAGTACCCGGTTCACAGGCCTCCCAGGTGGCGCTAGTGGTAAAGAGTGAGTGAGTGGCAGTTGCCCAGCTGTGTCTGACTGTCCCTATGAACTAACGTGCCAGGCTCCTCTGACCATTGAATTCTCCAGGCAAGAACCCTGGAGTGGGTCTGCTCCTTTCTCCAAGGGATCTTCCCAACCTAGAGATCAAACCCAGGTCTCCGCATTGCAGGCAGATTCTTTACCGTCACCAGGGAAGCCCAAGAATCCTGGAGTGGGTAGCCTCTCCTTTCTCCAGGGGATCCCCACCTGCCAATGTAGGAGACGCAGGTTCGATCCCTGGGTCAGGAAGATCCCCTGGAGGAGGGCATGCCAACCCACTCCAGTGTTCTTGCCTGGAAAGTTCCATGGACAGTGGAGCCTGCTGGGCTACAGTCCATGGGGTCGCAAAGAGTTGAACACGGCTGAAGTGATTTAGCGTGCATGAATCAACCAGTTCATACCCACCTATTTTTTTTCTAGTGGGAATTATTGCAAAGTTTCTGCTGAGGTGGTTAGCTCTGTGCATCAACTCTAATGCCAGAAGAGCAGCCATTTCTCACAGGACACAGGTATGCTCCAGTTCTTTCCTTACGTCAGTGGTGGTGACGATGATGATGCACGTCGACTCACTGACAGATGAGGATGGCCGTGCCTCAGGGGAGCCTGTCTAGACCACCAGCGACAGGACAGGCAGGATGCACCCTCAGGGCCTGGAACAGAATCCACATCTTCCCTGAGCCCGACTCAGCCCTCCTTGGACACCCATTCCTTCTGTGAACTCCCCCCTCCCCCAGAACACACCTGTTTTTTTAAGCTTTCTATTTTCTTGGGCTCCAAAATCACTGCAGATGGGGACCGCAGCCATGAAATTAAAAGATGCTTGCTCCTTGGAAGAAAAGCTATGAACAACATAGATAGCATATTAAAAAGTAGAGACATCACTTTGCTGACAAAGGTCCGTCTGGTCAAAGCTATGGTTTTTCCAGTGGTCATGTATGGATGTGAGAGTTGGACTATAAAGAAAGCTGAGCACCAAAGAATTGATGCTTTTGAACTGTGGTGTTGGAGAAGACTCTTGAGAGTCCCTTGGACTGCAGGGACATCAAACCAGTCAGTCCTAAATGAAATCAATCCTGAATAGTCTTTGGAGGGACTGATGTTGAAGCTGAAGCTCCAATACTTTGGCCATCTGATGCGAAGAGCTGACTCATTGGAAAACACCCTGGGAAAGATTGCAGGCGGGAGAAGAAGTGGATGACAGAGGATAAGATGGTTGGATGGTATCACCAGCTCAGTGGACATGAGTCTGAGCAAACTCTGGGAGATAATGAAGGACAGGGAAGCCTGGTGTGCTGCAGTCAGTGGGGTCACAAAGAGTCAGGCCCGACTGAGCAACTGAACAACAACAATTTTGTGCTGAGGTGTAGCCGATTACCAATGTCATAACAATTCCAGGTAAACGGCGAAGGGACTCAGCCAGACATATACATGATCCGTTCTCCGTGAAACCCTCCTTCCATCCAGACTGATAACGCTGAGCAGAGTTCCCTGTGCTTCATAGTAGGTCCTTGTTGGTTATGCATTTTAAATAAAGCAGAGAGCACCCTGTTACTAAGTTAGCTTCCACCGGCCAGTCCCAAGCAGGTTACACTCAGTGTCCTGGCAGCCACATGGGCACCTCCCACAGAAGCTGGAGCAGTTCTGCTGGGCTTGGCGTCCTGGCGGGGACAGCATTTTGGCTTCTGCTGCTGGGCCACCAGAGGGCGTGTTGGAGTGCCTGGATGGGCCCAGCTGCTACCTGGTGGCAAATGGCATTTCCTTGTGTCTCCAAGGCACTGGAGGACTTCCCCGGTGAGCCAGGAGGTGTAGACGTGAAATAAAGTTTCATAGGCTTGGTTGAAAAGCAACATCGTGGGGACACTTGTGGTCTCCTAAACTGCATATCCTAGCACTTTCTGGAAACGATCTTGTGTTTCTCTCTGGACCCATCTGCCCGCTAACACTGTAGCTCTCTGCCCTCCATGCCTCTCCCCACCTGGGCCAGCCCGCTGGAGGTGGCGGCCCCAGGCCTTAGGGGTAGACTCCTGTCCAGACTCCCATCGCCCTTGGGTGTGAGGCTCAGCTTCTGCAGGTCAGACCTGCAGTTCTTGTACGTCGTGATGCTGGTTCCTGGGGAAACTCATCCTCCTTGTCGGGGGTTGGTGGTATCCTGTTTTCACCCTCTCGCGTGGAAGACCTCAGGATGCAAACTGCCTGCCATTCCATGGGCTCGGCCGTGTCGGGCAGAGTGGGCGGTGCGTCTCCCCTGCCCCGCTTCTTCACAGCCACACCCAGAAACACAGGCCCGGTCCCAGCAAAGGCGGCGGCTGGCAGGGCTGGCAGGAGCCTTCCTTCTGAAGAAGGGAAGTGGGGCTTAATTGTGTAACATAAATACACACATGAGAGAACAGAAGATGTTCACGTTTCTTCACTGCTCTTGTCTCCTGCTGGCGACATTGTTTCGTGAGTGGATACATTGTTCTCTCATGTATTAAATTTTTTAAAAACGCATTTCACTTCTGACACTTCATTAAAATTCAGCATGTAAATGTCATTCGTTGGCACGTAATTTGCTGTCATAAAAACAACTTTGGATTTACTTCCTGGCAAGAATCTCCTTATGAGCTGTATGTCAAAAGCAAGAAACAAAAACGCAAAAAGTAAGAATCTAACACAATGTCACATTTCCTTGAAAGAGAAGGAGAAGAAATCTGCTAATGAAACGGAGCAGAACGCAGGAGGCCAGCACGGGCGGCGGAGGCGGCCCGACGTGAGTGCGGCCGCAGTGCCCGGCCTGCTCGGGGGACTCCCCGGGTCAGTGGGCTGAGCTTTGACCCCTGCTGGGCAGCTCCCCTGCTGCTGGTGCGGAGGGCAGTCCCCCTCGCCTTTGCCTCACCCTCTGCACTTGCGCACTTAGCATCCCACCTGGGTGCCGGGTCTCTCGGTGAGTCTGAGCTGCAGTCTCCCCGGGACCCGCGTTGACTCCCGAGCCCACAGGAGCCAAGTCGCTGCCCTCCGTTGCTCCGTGTGGCCTGCTTTCCCGTTGCTGGCAGTGACGCTACCGTTCCTTCTTTTTCTTGCTTCCTGGCAACTTGTTATGGGCTTTGATGCCTGTAGTCTTTTTTTTTTTTTTTTTTTTGCCCTTTTAAAAAGTGTGAACTTAGTTTCCCTGAACATTTAGAAAGAGGCTGGGCTCCTAAAGCTTTTCTAACTCTGTGGAGCTCACCCTTCTGTGGTTGTGTGTGTGTGTGTGCAGTGTCAAAAAACATGTGGCAGGTTACTTTTTTTTATTATCGTGATAGAAATTCATTATCGTGATAGAATTGACAGGCCACGCATGAACCCTTTGGAGGTGTATAGCTTAGCAGTTTTTAGTGTGTTCAGATGTTCATCACCACTGTCCAATGTCAGAAACTAAACCTCAGCGACGACTCAGTCCTCGATCCATCTCCCCGCCCCGGTGCTCCTGGCTACCCTGATCTAGTTTCTCTCTTAGTGGATTTGACTGTTCTGGAGATTTCATACAGATGAGTTCATGCAAACATGGCCATTTTGCGTCTGGCTTCTTCCCCTTGGCATCACGTTTTCAAGCTGTGTTCATTCTGTGGCATGTATCAGTTCTGTGCTCACTTTTAAGGCTGAATAATGTTCTGTTGCCTGGATATACTGTATTTTTGTCTATCCATTCGTCAGCTGTGGAAGTGCTGCACTCAATATGCCAACAAATTTGGAAAACCCAGTAGTGGCCACAGGACTGGAAAAGGTCAGTTTTCATTCCCATCCCAAAGAAACGCAATGCCAACAAAGGTTCAAACTACCACACAATTGCACTCATCTCACACGCTAGCAAAGTAATGCTCAAAACTCTCCAAATGAGGCTTCAACAGTACGTGAACTGAGAACTTCCAGATGTACAAGTTGGATTTAGAAAAGGCAGAGGAACCAAAGATCAATTTGCCAACATCCTTTGGATCATAGAAAAAGCAAGAGAATTCCAGAAAAACATCTGCTTCTGCTTTATTGACTACACCAAAGCCTTTGACTGTATGGATCACAGCAAATCACGGAAAATTCTTAAAGAGACGGGAATATTAGACCACCTTACCTGCCTCCTCAGAAATCTGTATGCTAGTCAAGAAGCAACAGTTAGAACCAGAGATGGAACAATGGACTGGTTCCAAACTGAGAAAGGAGTACATCAAGGCTGTATATTGTCACCTTGCTTATTTAACTTATATGCAGAGTAGATCATGTGAAATGCTGGGCTGGATGAAGCACAGGCTGGAATCAGATTGCTGGGAGAAATAACAGTAATCTCAGATATGCAGATAACACCATCCTTATGGCAGAAACAAGGAAGAACTAAAGAGCCTCTTGATGAAAGTAAAAGATGAGAGTGAAAGGTTGGCTTAAAACTCAACATTCAGAAAACTAAGATCACGGCACCCAGTCCCATCACTTCATGGTAAATAGATGGGGAAACAATGGAAACAGTGACAGACTTTATTTTCTTGGGCTCCAAAATCCACTTGGGCTCCACTAACTGAAGTTAGTGTCTGCAGCCATGAAATTAAAAGACCCCTGCTCCTTGGAAGAAAAGCTATGACCAACCTAGACAGCATATTAAAAAGCAGAGACATCACTTTGCCAACAAAGGTTTGTCTAGACAAAGCTATGGTTTTTCGAGTAGTCATGTATGGATGTGAGAGTTGGACTATAAAGAAAGCTGAGTGCTGAAGAATTGATGCTTTTGAAATGTGGTGTTGGAGAAGACTTTTGAGAGTCCCTTGGACTGCAAAGAGATTCAGCCAGTCCATCCTAAAGGAAATCAGTCCTGAATATTCATTATTGGAAACACTGATGCTGAAGCTGAAACCCCAATACTTTGGCCACTTGATGTGAAGAACTGACTCATTGGAAAAGACCCTGAAGATGGGAAAGATTGAAGGCAGGAGGAGAAGGGGGTGACGGAGGATGAGATGGTTGGATGGCATCACTGACTCAATGGACATGAGTTTGAGCAAGATTTGGGAGCTGATGATGGACAGGGAAGCCTGGAATGCTGCAGTCCATGCCTTTGCAAAGAGTCAGACACAACTGAGCAACTGAACTGCACAGAACTGACTTATCATTTGGCAGACTTTTGATTGTTCCACTTTTGGCCATGATGAATAATGTTGTTGTGAGTCCTCAGTACACGTCTTTGTGACAACATGTGTTTTCAATTCTTTTGGGTCCACCTGGAGTGGGATTTCTGGGTCATATATAGTAGCTTTATACTTGTTTTATGGCCTAAAAGTTAGTCTGTGAGAGTCTTCCTGGGCATTTGTAAAGAAAGTGTAATCTGCTCTGTGGTGTGGCATGTTCTGTGATGTCTCTTAGGTCTAGTTGGGTGGCACATTGTCCAGGTCCTCTGTTTCCTTTCATCTTTTCTTTATTTATCCATTATGGAAAGTACAGTATTGAAATCTCCAACTATCATTGTCTATTCTTCCCTTCAAAGTCCTTCTTTTTGTATATAGGAGCTTCATTTTTAGGTGCATATATATTTGTAACATGAGAAACCCTGGGCTGGAAGAAGCACAGGCTGGAATCAAGATTGCCGGGAGAAATATCAATAACCTCAGATATGCAGATGACACCACCCTTATGGCAGAAAGTGAAGAGGAACTAAAAAGCCTCTTGATGAAAGTGAAAGTGGAGAGTGAAAAAGTTGGCTTAAAGCTCAACATTCAGAAAACGAAGATCATGGCATCTGGTCCCATCACTTCATGGGAAATAGATGGGGAAACAGTGGAAACAGTGTCAGACTTTATTTTTTGGGCTCCAAAATCACTGCAGGTGGTGACTGCAGCCATGAATTTAAAAGATGCTTACTCCTTGGAAGGAAAGTTATGACCAACCTAGATAGCATATTCAAAAGCAGAGACATTACTTTGCCAACAAAGGTCCGTCTAGTCAAGGCTATGGTTTTTCCAGTGGTCATGTATGGATGTGAGAGTTAGACTGTGAAGAAAGCTGAGCACCGAAGAATTGGTGCTTTTGAACTGTGGTGTTGGAGAAGACTCTTGAGAGTCCCTTGGACTGCAAGGAGATCCAACCAGTCCATTCTGAAGGAGATCAGTCCTGGGTGTTCATTGGAAGGAATGATGCTCAAGCTGAAACTCCAGTACTTTGGCCACCTCATGTGAAGAGTTGACTCACTGGAGAAGACTCTGATGCTGGGAGGGATTGGGGGCAAGAGGAGAAGGGGACGACAGAGGATGAGATGGCTGGATGGCATCACTGACTCGATGGATGTGAGTCTGAGTGAACTCCGGGAGTTGGTGATGGACAGGGAGGCCTTGCGTGCTGTGATTCATGGGGTCGCAAATAGTCAGACACAACTGAGCGACTGAACTGAACTAAACTGTTATTTTTAACTGTTGCACATTCTTGGTAGATTCCCCACTTGTCTCTAGTAACAGCTGTTATCTTAAAGGTGATTGCATCTAATGTTAGTTACACATTCCTCTTCTTCTTCTTCTTTTTTTGATTACTATTTAATGAGATTTCTTTATATAATCCTTTTAATTTCAGCTGTTTTTGTCTTTAGAGATAAAATATGTTTCCCATGGCATATTTTTGAATCATGCTTTTAAAATCTATTCTAAGAAGCTCTAACTTCTACTTGGAATATTTAGCCCATTTACTATTAATGCAGTTACTGATTAGATAGAATATATGTCTTCTGTCTCCAGTTCCAAAGAAGGGCAATGTCAAAGAATCTTCAAAATATCACACAGCTGCACTCATTTCACATGCTAGCAAAGTAATGCTCAAAGTTCCTCAGGCTAGGCTTCAAAAGTATGTGAACCAAGAACTCACAGATGTTCAAGCTGAATTTAAAAAGGCAGAGGAACTAGAGATCAAATTGCCAACATCCCATTGGATCATAGAAAAAGCAAGAGAATTCCAGAAAAACATCTACTTCTGCTTCATTGACTACGCTAAAGCCTTTGACTATGTGGATCACAACAAACCATGGAAAATTCTTAAAGAGATGGGAATACTAGACCACCTTACCTGCCTCCTAAGAAATCTGTGTGCTAGTCAAGAAGCAACAGTTAGAACTGGACATGGAACAATAGACTGGTTCCAAACTAGGAAAGGAGTACTTCAAGTCTCTATATTGTCAGCCTGCTTATCTAACTTATATGCACAGTACATCATGTGAAATGCCAAGCTAGATGAAGCAGAAGCTGAAATTGAGATTGCCAGGAGAAATATCAATAGCTTCAGATATACAGATGATACCACCCTTGTGGCAGAAAGTGAAGAGGAACTAAAGAGCCTGTTGATGAAAGTGAAAGATGAAAGTGAAAAAGCGGGCTTAAAGCTCAACATTCAATGAACTAAGATCATGGCATCCAGTCCCATCACTTCATGGTAAATAAATGAGGAAACAATGGAAACAGTGATGGGATTTATCTTCTTGGGCTCCAAAACCACTGCAGATGGTGACTGCAGCCATGAAATTAAAAGACTCCTGCTGCTTGAAGAAAAGCTATGACTAACCTAGACAGCCTATTAAAAAGCAGGAACATTACTTTGCCAACAAAGGTCCTTCTAGCCAAAGCTTTGGTTTTTCCAGCAGTCATGTATGGATATGAGAGTTGGACCATAAAGAAGGCTGAGCACCAAAGAATTGATGCTTTTGAACTCTGGTGTTTGAGAAGACTCTTAAAAGTCCCTTGGACTGCAAGGAGATCAAACCAGTCAATCCTAAAGGAAGTCAATCCTAAATATTCTTTGGAAGGACTGATTGTCACACAAATTATACAATATCTATCTTTCAAAACAGGTTCATAAATATTGCCTTGTGTAGTTGCTTTTAATTTGGGAGCAAAAAAGTTAGATACACAAAATACACATATTCTGTCACCTACATTGCTCACAGTTGCCTTTCACTGTGCTCGTGATTTCTTTATCGTGATGACTTATGGTCTAGTTTCCTTTCGTTTTTGTCTGACGCACTTCCTTTAATATTTATTTTAGGGAACATCTATGAGCAGTGGATTCTGTGTTTTTGTCTTAATTCTGAAAGATAGCTTTGCTGGGTATAGAGTTCTTGACGGACAGTCTGTCTTTCAGGATTTTGAATATGTCATCTCACTGCCTGTGGTCTGCACGGTTTCTGATGAAAATTGGTGGTTGACATTATTGAGGATCCATTGTATGGGATGATCTGATCTGATCTGTATGGGATGAATCGCTTCTCTCTTGTGCTTCCAGGATTCTCACTTTGGCTTTTGTCAGTTTGATGCTGACGAGGCTGTCTTTGAGTTTGTCCTACTTGGAATTTCTCAAGCTTATGGATGTCTGGATTTACAGTTTTTATCAAATTTGGGGAGTTTGGGTCATTATTTGTTTAAATATTCTTTCTGCCCGCCTCTCTTTCTCTTCCACCTGAGACACTGGCTCTGTTCATTTTTCATCATTTTCTTTTTCTTTCTGCTCCTCCAGCTGGATAATCTCAACTGACTATTCGCAGTTCAGTTCAGTTAAGTCTCTCAGTCGTGTCCGACTCTTTGCGACCCCATGAACTGCAGCCTGCCAGGCCTCCCTGTTCATCACCAGCTCCTGGGGTTTATCCCAACTCATGTCCATTGAGTCGGTGATGCCATCCAACCATCTCATCCTCTGTCATCCCCTTCTCCTCCTGCCTTCAATCTTTCCTAGCATCAGGGTCTTTTCCAGTGAGTCAGTTCTTCGCATCAGGTGGCCAAACTATTGGAGCTTCAGCTGCAACATCAGTCCTTCCAATAACTATACTCAGGATTACTGATTCTTATTCTGCCTGCTCTGATCCACTGTTGAGCTATTCTGGAGAACTTTTAATTTTTTATAAATTTTAACTGAAGAATTTCTATTGTTTGTTAATATTATTTTTATCTCTTTATTGATATTTTCTATTTGATGACTCATCTTTTCATGAATTCTTTAGACATGGCACCTTTTGGGTTTTTGAACATCTTTAAAATAACTCCTTTAAGCTCTCTCTCTAGTAAGGTCAGCATCCCGTTCCATAGGGACAGTTTTTATTATTCTTTTTCCTGTCTACGTGTGAAGTGTACTTATTTCTTTGCATGTCCCCAAGATTTTCATTAAAAACTGGATATTTTAAACGATACAGCCTGGCAACCCTTGAGATGAGATTCCCCCCCGCTCAAGATTTGTCCTTGTTCCCATTTGTTCAATGACTCTGTGTTGCGTGTGGCCACTGAAGTCTCCGCCCAGCCAGCTTAGTGGTCAGAAATGATGGGACCAGGTCCCTTGAACACCTGAAACCAAGTCTCTAGGCCTTGCAGTTCTGTGTGTGCTGGGCAGGCCCTCATTGTTCAGCCAGGCAGTGGGGAGCTCTGCCTTGGCCTTGCTTCCTGCCGGCTCAGAGCCTGAAGGTCACGCAGAGGTGAGCTTCTCGTGGCTTTCCTGAGCACGGGCCCCGTCCTGCACGTGCCTGTGGCCATGCTGAGCCCCGGGACCATGGAGAGCTCTACAAGGCCCTGTGGGTGTCTTGTTGCTGTGTTTCTCCTTTACAGCTTCTGCTTCGTCTGCGGTTTGCCCCAACCGTTACTCCTGCCCTCAGCTGCTGAGCAGCTTGGTACACCTCTAAGTGTTTTCAACAGCTGTCCTGGGGATGAGGCTTTCACACACGGTGAGCTGTGAGTTAGACTTAATAAAGACACATGGGCTCTTCTAGGGAACCACAGGCAGGTCAAGTAGTGACAGTCCCCTGGTAGCGAGGCTGAGAAGGAGCTCCAGCCCACCCTGCCCTGTCCCACGGCCGCCAGCCTTCCATTTCTGCAGTGGCTGTGGCTGTTCAGTTCCAGGCTATGGCAGAGCTGGAGAGGCTGATGGGAACAGGGCAGGTTACAAAGCCGGTCAGTTGACGACTTGCACTGAGAATCGGCCATATTTCCTGAGTAAATGCTGCCCCCCACCGATTCCTGCCAGCCTGTGATTGCCAGAGTTTTGACAAGGCTGATTCTGACCTTCTCTGATGGTCTCCTCATCACTTTATTTTATGAAGGACTGCCATTTTTACTGTGCCCAGATCTGGCTTCTTGAGGTTTCTCATCTCCAGTCCTTTTTCTGGACATCGTCTTGGGGTTACCTGTCCTTGGAGATGACCTCACTTAGGTTTGACTTCAGTATGCTCCTGGATTTTGCTCACTGCCTAGCCCCTGTCTCTACTTCTGTGTGGCAGTTGGGGGTTGTCTGAACATCGCTGCCATCGCCACATCCATCGTCCCAGGATCACCTGATCCCTGATTTCTGTCCCCCCACCACGTATATGGGAGGATGTGTGTCCTCCCTCAGTTGCCCAACATGGGCACGAATGCCTGCTTAATCCATGGCCCTTTCCTTGGTGGGAGTGCCCGCTGCACCACTCTGCAGGCAGGACGTGAGCCATTCTGTCTCCAGAGCATGTCTCAGCCTTGACCTCACACAGCATAACTCAGGAGGCCTCAGAAAAGAGGATGTCTGGGCCTTACCCCAAAGAGCCTAACCTAAATACTTTCATAACAGGCCTGCCTTCAGCAGCTCTTAAAAATTCCCCTGGTGGTTCTGATGTCTTAATATCTTTTTTCTTTTTCATATAAAATGGGACTAACAGTCTCTGAAATACCTAGAACTTATTTAAATACAATCATACAAATCACTTTTTCCCTATTCATGTCTTACGTTTTTTATCTGCATGTTGTAAGATTTTCAAGTTGCACGTTTAATGGCATTTTACTCCTATAAGGTACATTAATATGGTATATTTTGTTATAATTTTCATAGAATAATGGAGACTAGCAATACTTGGTATAGTACAGTATAATTTTTAGATAGTTACAACTTCAGTATTCAGAACAAGCTTTCTTTTTGCTGTAAGAAGAATATACCTTTTTATTTTGAAGATTAAAAAAAAAAAAAAAGGCACCAAGTGATTGGAGGATGTTCCCAGTGCCGTGTAGTTGGAACATTGTTGGTGCTAGAACTCCCAACAGCAGAGTGCAGAACAAGAATTCTCAGAATTCTGACCTCAGGACACCTACACACTATTAAAAATTACTGAAGACCCTAAAGAGCTTCTGTTTTTTGTGGGTTAGTGCTATCCGCATTTACTGTCTTAGAAATTTAAAAATTGAGAAAAATTAAAAAGCTACATTTTAATCCATTTTAAAATTAAAATAGTCATAATAAACTCGGTACATGATAACCACAGTAGCTCTGTCTTCCAAAGTAAACTGCTGTGATGCTTTGTTATGCATTTGCATATTTCCTTATGGTTTGTCTTCAGAGGAAACAGCTGGGTCCTCCTGTCTGTTTCTGCACTCATGCCAGGCAGTCTCCGCCCACACAGCCCTGGAAAACTCCAGTGTAACTGAAAATACAATGAGGAGGAAAGTAGAGCCTTAGTATTTTATGAAAATAATTTTGACCTGTTTCCCACTTAGAGCCCCAGGGACCCATGGAGGCCCTCGGGTCGTACTTTGAGAACAGCTGTAGAGAAAAGAGTGTGGGTCCGGAGTCAGGAGCTAGCTCTGCTCCAGCTGTGCCCCCAGTGGGCCCTGTCGGCTCAGTGTACACGTCCTGACGGCACGCGGGCTCTCCCAGTTTCTCCGCCTGTGAAACAGGGGCAGCCCTGCTCAGGGCATCACACCTCTGCAGGTGGCAGGAGTCAGACTGCGCAGAGGGGAAAGAGAAGGGCGAGCCCTGCAAGAGCTCCAGGTCTGGAGGCGACCCCGTGAGGGCATGGGGCTGGGCCTCTGTGCCCCAGGGGGCATCTGGACTGGACACGCTCTGCCCAGGAGGAGGTGTGGGGTGAGGCCTTGGGGAGGGGCGGTTCCCCGAGGCCCAGGAGGAGGTGTGGGGCGAGGCCTTGGGGAGGGGCAGTTCCCCGAGGCCCAGGAGGAGGTGTGGGGCGAGGCCTTGGGGAGGGGCAGTTCCCCGAGGCCCAGGAGGAGGTGTGGGGTGAGGCCTTGGGGAGGGGCAGTTCCCTGAGGCCCAGGCTGAGAGCTGCGGACCACCAGTGTCAGAGCTGGGTTTTGGTGGGGAGGAGCGGGGGGGCGTGTTGCTGTGCAGCACGAGCCCCGTTGCCACACAAGGTGATCCCTGCTTTCTCAGATGCACTTTGTGTTCACACGTTAACACCCCTGAAATCAGCAAGCATCTTATATCAATAGTACATCGTTTAACTTGCAGCATTTTGGCTTTTTCTTGAGTGAAGTCGCTTAGTCGTGTCCGACTCTTTGCAACCCCATGGACTGTAGCCTACCAGGCTCCTCTGTCCATGGGATTTTCCAGGCAATAGTACTGGAGTGGATTGCCATTTGGCTTAAATCGATGATTTCTTATCTTGGATGAAATGTAGTAATAGCATCTCATGGGGTTGCTCCTTAGATGAAATCAGTTGGTGCTATTCTCTAAACACTCGGGAAGCGCCCTTCCACGAGGGCGTGAGCGGGGCGGCCTGGGTAACACTGACCGTCCTCAGCTTAAGACTGCTGGCTGGAGTGACCATTTCGTGGGCCAGTTAATGACTCTAGAGCGTTTTGCTAAGTGTCTCAGGAGCTAAAACGAAAAACCAGAATTGGGAATTCTGGTTAGCTGCTTGTGACTCTGAATGAATACATTTGTTCAGCTTTTTACAACTGGGCGCAAACTAGCACAAGCAGATCGTTAAAGGAAGGCAAGGGCACGGGGCGTCTCCACGCAGAGAATCTCCGCGCAGAGGATCTCAACACCCAGCCCAGAAACAGCGCTGGGCAGGGCTAACGTCTGCGCATGCTCGGCCTGCGCCTCCCAAGGCCCCGCGTGGGGGAAGGGCAGGGGAGTCTGCGCATGCTCTGTAGGCTCCATCTCCTAAGGCCCCGCGCCCAGGAAGGGCAGGGGAGTCTGCGCATGTTCGGCCTGCGCTTCAGAAGGCCCGACGCCAGGGAAGGCCGGGGAGGGACCCTGCAGAACGGAGTTAAGTGTCCCCTCCACCTGCTCTGGTGTTAATACTTGCTGTTCAGCGTCATTCTGAGTCAAGAAAAATTATTAGCATAGACTTTTATCATTCATCTTCATACTGTGCAATTCTGGTTTTAAATGCAAGTGGGCGGCACACTGGTTAGAATCTGCCTGCGGTGCGGGAGACACAGGTTTGACCCCTGAGTCCGAAGACCCCCTGGAGGAGGGCATGGCAGCCCACTCCAGCGTTCTTGCCTGGAGAGTCCCATGGGCAGAGGAGCCTGGCGGGCTACAGTCCATGGGGATATAAAGAGTCGGACAGGATTGAGCGAATGAGTTCAAACATAAGAGCATATCATTCACACCCCCAAAATCACCAGTTATCCAACTCCAATTTACGGCTCGGACATGCGTGCAGCTGGGAAATGTTAGATGGTGGAGACGCTCTGCATCACGTCCTGATCTGCCTACATCCTCACCCTGGGCTCCCGATGGGCGCAAGGGTGTGGGGACTGTGGGCCCCACCGGCCCCTCCTTACAGGTCCTCACCCAGCATCAAGGGCGGGAATCGGGGAAGTAGCAGGAATCAGAGATGGAGCCCTGGGTGGTTTGTGTTTCTCAGAACACCGCTGCTTGCTTTATGCGTGGGAAGTGGTTATAGGGCGCTACAGAGCTGGTCTCTGGGAGCCCCCTGGGTTCTGAGTTGGGGGTGTCTCCGAGTCCACAGTGTGAACGGACCAAGAAGGGCAGTGGGCACACAAGTGGAGCCACCCCCCCCCCCCCAAAACAGTCACTGAGCGTGCGTCTCTAGGAATGCTTGCTTCTGTCTGGGCCCACCTCCTAATTTCAGAGGCAGCATCTGTGGCTCAGAGGGATATCAGTTGCTTGCTGTGAAAGCAGCCCAGGTTTCACTTAGAACATAGATCCCTTGACTTTCTGACTCTGGGAGGATGTACTTCCCAGAGGAATGGGGGCTTGTGCCATCCACCTGACCCCATGAGCCCCTGGAGGCTGACTCTAGGAAAGGTGTCTGCAGGTCTCGTGGCGGTTCTAACTGGAGGAGGGGGCGTGAGACAGGGGAGGTCGTGAGGGTGGGAGAGGATGCGCATCCCTTGGTGGGCTCACCAGGAGCTCCATCTGGGCGAGGTGGGGGTGGGGGTGCACTGCTGGGGCTGAGCGTGGGCAGCGTGGGGGACAGGTGGGGTGTGTGGGACAACGCAGGGCTGAGGGTGTGTGGTGGGGCCATGGGTGGGCGTGGCCATGGGGCCAGAAGGGCCTTCTTATCAGGGCTTTGCCCCTCGCCTATAAGAGCACCCTGGTCTGAAGCAGGTCAAGTATGTGGGGAGGAGACGAAGTTCCCTGCTGAGGCTACTGCCAGAGGATGGGAGTGGGCACAGGCCCACTCCTCTGAGCTGGAAAGAGGTCCCAGCCTTGTGAGTTTTTACACATGTGGCCAGCAGGAGTGGGCAGCCATTGGAGAAGGCCCCCACGTGTAGGTGATGGGGGCCCTGCCAGACGGGTTGGTGGTCGACCTGCCCCTGACACATTTGTTCCTGACCCTGACGCTCTCCAGCGTGGCTGAGAGCTTGGCCCAGAGCCACTGTGTATGGCTTGAGATCACACGCAGTACAGGGAAGCATTTCAGAAATTAGCCAGTGGTCTCTCAGGTGTCCTTAGATTTCATGGTTCACTCTAGATTACGTGAGTTCTCGTGAAAAGCTAATTTTGTATTCAATGAGTCAAGACAGAGCAGAACAGTCCATGTTTTGATCTGGCTTCTTCTGGAGATGGTGGTGAACACTAGTTTCCTCTATTAATGAGCCTTCCCTCTTTGGTTTCAAAACCAGTGATGCCCTTGGACTGATCCAGGCGTTGAACGCTGGAGAGTGGTCGACTCCAGGGCTGTTCCTGAGAGGCTAGTACTAGTGAAGTCGCTCAGTCGTGTCCAACTCTTTGCGACCCTGTGGACTGCAGCCTACCAGGCTCCTCTGTCCATGGGATTTTCCAGGCAAGAGTACTGGAGTGGGTTGCCATGCACTTCTCCAGGGGATCTTCCCAACACGAGGATCGAACCTGGGTCTCCTGCGTTGTAAGCAGACACCTTTACCATCCGGGTCCCCAGGGAAGTCCTCCCGAGAGGCTGTTGATGCCTATTCCCAGCTGAGCTGCCTCTGCTAATGGCACTGCGGAGGCTGCGCTTGAAAATGAGACCAGAGATCAATCTGCCTATTTAAATATTCATTGAAGGAGAGCAGTTTATGTGTGGAAAAATATATGGTGATTTTAAGACATCTCAATGTGCCTTGGAGTTGAGTAAAACAATCAGGAAGCCTTTCAGTGAGAAACGACATTATACAGTAAAGAATATGCACTGTTTACAGATGATTAGAAGGCAGCTCCTGAAGAAAGCCTCTGGAGTCACTCTGAAGGCTGGCATTTTTGCACACGTGTTTGTGTGCTCCTTCTCAAAGGACTGTGTTTACTGGATAGTTTTCCAACTGCTGAGGTCTCAGGGGCATGGGGAGGCCACGCCTTCCTGGCTTTGGATCTGGGGTGAGCTGGAAATCCTGATTTAAATGATCAAAGAGTAAAGATCACAGGAAGAAATAACCCAACAGAATGAGCCAGAAGAAGCAGCAGATAAAAGAATCAGATAGAATGGAGTAGAGTGAAAGAGACTGCTTACTCAGTGTTTGAAATAATTAAGGAAAAGGCAAGCAATAATAAAAAAAAAAAATGCAGCAGAATGAAAATGGAATGAGAGGTTAAAACAAAATTACCAGAACTTATGGAAACAGAAAATGTGGGCCTGGAAGCTAGAAACTCTGTGGATGGATCAGACGGCTGGTCAGATGCCCATAAACTGGGGTTATCGAGGTGCAGCGTGGGTCTGGAGAGATGATCCCAAGTGTGGCATCCAGAGCAACAGGGGCGGAAACGTGCGGGGCTGGGGAAGGATGGATGGTCCAGGTGGCGTGATGTGTGAGTTCCTGAAGGGGTGGAGATAGGAATGGCAGCAGAGACCCCAGGAGGGCAAGGAGGTGTCAGGCTGTGTGTTGCTGGAAGTCATGAGTTCCCAGCAGGATGTTCCAAACCGGACAGTCAAGGTGGGATACATCGTAGTGGGCCAGCAGGAGGCCAAGGTCCAAGAGATGAGACAAACTGCGTGGGGAAGGGTGACGTTCAGGCCGCGCCTAAACATCAGCGGCCGGGGTGGCGGGGACAGCGGGGAGTCCTTCCAGGCTCTGGGAGCTGACTGTCACCAGGAACTGTGTGTCCTCTGAAGCTGTGGTGAAGAGCAAAGGGAGAAATGACTGTTGGAAACCGAACTCCCCACTAACAAACTAGAGGCACGTCTAAAGTGTTTATCTCAGGAGCGGCACAGGCCCCAGAAGAGATGCTGAGGTACAAACCGAGGAGGAGCGGGTCGAGAAGGGAAGGGAGCGTCGACACAGCGTTTGCGGGGTGCCGCAGGAGGGGAGCGTGGAGAAGGGTGTGGGCGGATGGGGACCCCGTGACGTGCGCCCAGCCCTGAGGAACGCACGCCGGCCAGAGGGGAACGGAGGCTGCTCAGGCTCACCAGAGATCCCAGAAGGTGAGGCTGAAATCACAAGATACTACTTCATTAACTGTTCAGACCGGCAAAGGGAAAGACTGACAGCCTCAAGTGTGGGCCAGAATCCGGGGCACATGGGGAATTCTTAGATGCCGCTGATAAAACCGTTCCAATGCTGTTTTGGCAATGACAAAATCCAGTGATTGTGTGCGAGTCCTCCCTGAAGCTCTCCGTGCACAGGTGTGCCCAGCTGTGTTCTGGGCTCTAGGACAAGCCTGTCCCTAATGGTCAGTGCCACGTCCGTCCTGACAGCAGTCAAACGGGAGTGCCCTCAACTGCCCTCAGCCAGAGAGGAGTTCAGCACCGCAGCCGCCGAGAGGCACTGGTGCCCGCGTGTCTCGTCGCGGGGCTAGGGAGACGCTGAAGCACAGAGCGGGAGTGTACGAGGTCAAGAGCAGCCGCTCAGCGTGCTGTTTAGGAGAGCTCGCGCACGCGGGCACGGTCCCGGGGCGTGGGGGGGCGTGGAGTCTGGGAGCCGGGCAGCGACAGCTCCGGGGGAGGAGAAGAGAGGGGCACCCTCGGCAACGGCTCACTTCTTCCCCAGGTCAGTGACGTCCTCAGCCCCCTCTGTGGGTTACTTTAGTCCTCGCTTACTTTAGTCCCCTGAAACATCTCATAATAAAGAGTGAAAAGGCCAAACGAGCAAGCAAACGATGTTAGAAAGAGGGACGTGAAGAGAAGAGCAGAAAATGAGAAATAGATGGAAAGGTGAGCATCAAGGAAACAGACAAACAGAAAGCCTGGTTCTTTGAAGAAACACCTAAAACAGACCTCTGACCAGCAATAGTAATTAAAGGGCACACACACGGCATTATCGGGGGAGAGGGGGCATCACTCTCGGTGATCTCAAGAGGAACCTATGAAGACTTGTTCTGAGAAATGTGAAAAAGCGACTTAAAAAACTGCAAACCAATAAAAGTGACTCCAAAAGGTCACTTTTGAATAAGCTTATAATTCTTAAAAAATCAGTAACCTAAATTTTCAGAAAGTTGATTTTGAGGATTCCATGAGCACAGTCTGCACGCGCAGTGGTGATTTTGAGGATTCCATGAGTGCAGTCTGCACACGCAGTGGTGATTTTGAGGGTTCCATGGGCGCAGTCTGCACGCGCAGTGGGAAACGCACGCGATCCCCAAAGTGTGCTGCTGTAGCGGCTCCCCAAGCCCGGGACTGGCTCCCAGAGGCGAGGGCGCGGCCGCTGCAGGCAGTTCCAGCCCAGCCACGGGCCACGTGGAACCCTGGACTCTGCAGGAGTCCTCGTGAAACTGAGCAGTGGCAGTCATCGCCTGTTTGGCAAGAAAGCCCTGAACCTTATATTCTTCTAGGTCCGTATTCACTTGTCACATTTCCTTATTGGCTCTAAAGAACCCCTCCTTATTGGTGGGTTTTGCAACAAGAGCCTTAATTCAGTGAAGACCCTTCCAAGACAAATGCCTCTGTCTCTAAAGCAGTAGAAAGAATGGTCGAAGGAGCTCGCTGTGTCCTGGGCCGAGGGTTGCTGAACTGAAAGGAAGGACAGTGTCCCAGCCGAACGATTGGCTACCTCATCGAAGTTGCAGAGGGGTGTCTCAACGCATTCTCTGCAGGTTCCCTCTGAGCTACGCGCCCTTGGAACATTTCAGATCCTGACCCCAGGGCAGACATGTGAACACCAGAGAGCTCACAGCTAAATGTTACCGGCCTGAAAAGAAGAGAGAGCTGCCCTGTGGTTACAACAGAAAACTCGATGGGTTTCTAAAGCTCCCTGCCCGCCCTTAGAGCCTGATTCCAGAAGCGGTGCACGTCGCGCCCCAGAGGCGCGGTTCTGAGAGACGGTTTGCTTTGCACGTTGCGTTCCCAGCGTGTCCCCTGGAGGAGCAGAGTAACCAGGAAGCCCTGTGTCTGTGGGGTGACATTTGAGGACTCCCAGTGTGTTGCCGTCTGCATGGCCCTCGCCAGGCCCCCAGCCTGGCCTCTGGGGGACCCAGCAGCACGTCTGTCGGGGTGGGGGCCCCAGGCAGGGTCACAGGGGCCACAGACCACAGGTTCTGCCCCATCAGATGCTGCAGAAAGATGGACAGTGACCGTGAGGGGAGGGACTGAGGGGGCTGGGGGTCATCAGCACAGACTCACCCTCCGACCACCTTTGTCCTGTGTCTGAGAGTCGATGGTGTGACTTGTAGGTGGCACCAGCTGTCTGCGAACAAGCTGGTTACCATGGAAACACAGGAAGGCGCTGACAAGGCCAGTCGTGGACACTCTGCCTCGGGTCTCAGCCAGAGGGCGCCCCGCGGACGTGTGTCCTGGGGTCCCCCGCAGGATCTTCATCACCCGTCCTCACCAGGCTCTCTGCTCTGGCTCACTCCCGTCCTGTCCTGCCACGGGCCCGGGTGGTCCCTGCAACCATCGGGGATGACGCAGATGCATTTCTGAGGCCGCAGTGTGTCTCTCTGGGGTGGATGGCTGGGATCGCATTACGTACCATCATGGTGAAAGGGCGCCTGTCACCCGAGGTGACCCCTGGGTGAAGCTTGAGGTCACACGACAGACCCGGAAATGCAGACAAATTCTCCCAGAAGTGTCACTGCTCTGGGGGCAAACCAAAGTCATTCTTACTTATTAATATATGTATTTGAGAGGCAAGTTTTTATCTCTTAGGAGATGCCTAGGTATCCCAATAGGTTCAAGAAATATTGACAAACTGTATACTGTTCTTATAATTAAAGCTAGATTTCTTAACTTTGAACACTTTAAAAGCTTGCATTTTCTTCTGAGGCAAGTTAGAGATATTTGCTTTTAATTTTGTCATATGAGGTCAGGTAGATTTCATCTGCACTAAAATTTAACAAGCTGAGTGAAAGCTTGGTTCAGGGTGTGGCTGAGCATTAATGGAAGTGACGAACAGGGAGGCAGGCAGGTGGTCACCCACCTTTGAACACCCTGGAGTGGGGTCTTTCTGTCCAACCCGACAGAGTCTTCATCCTCAAGAGAACTGGATGTCACAGCGGAGGCGGAAGCAGAGACCCCCAGAAACCTGGACGCTTCCCAGATGGTGCTGAAAACCCCACATTTCTGAAAGCGGTGACCCATTTATAGGCTGTATGGAATGTAATCTTGTCTTGCTGCTACTGCTGCTGCTAAGTCGCTTCAGTCGTGTCCGACACTGTGCGACCCCATAGACGGCAGCCCACCAGGCTCTCCCGCCCCTGGGATTCTCCAGGCAAGAACACTGGAGTGGGTTGCCATTTCCTTCTCCAATGCATGAAAGTGAAAAGTGAAAGTGAAGTTGCTCAGTTGTGTCTGACTCTTCGCGACCCCATGGACTGCAGCCCATCAGGCCCCTCCATCCATGGAATTTTCCAGGCAAGAGCACTGGAGTGGGGTGCCATTGCCTTCTTGTTGTAAGCCTCACTAAAAGCAATATGGGTCATGGAGACAACCAGGCTTTTACTCTTTGAAATAATTTACATCACAGGCTTGCCTGTTACTTGCCTTATCAAGTGAAAGCCTTCAGACTTTCGTGGGCAGAGAATTGCAAGTGATGTCTGGGCCTCTCACTTGTCCCCCTCCCCTTCTTCCTCTCCCTCTCATATCCCTCTCCTCTCCAGTTAAACTCTGTGGTCGCCGTAGGGTTCTGGAGCTGTTAGCCGGCCATATGAGTGGATGGCAAGCTATATGAAGTCACTCTTATTTGAACGCGAGAACTGAATTACAGAGCGCAGGAACATGGGTGCAGGCAGAGACTTATTTCTAACAGCCTCTGAAGGATCCTTACAGGCCGGAAGCAGTAAGCCCAGCCCCAAAGGTGCTGGCAGCACCCGTCACGGTGGTTCCAGGCTGCGTTCTTGACACAGGACTTTTTCTTACTCACCCCATCAAATCTCAAGTTTCAATACAAAAAGAGGTGGACAAATACCTTTTGTAAAACACTAGAAACCAACCAAAATCTAGTTTATTCTCCAAAGCAAAGTGGGATCAGTCCTGGGTGTTCATTGGAAGGACTGATGCTGAAGCTGAAACTCCAGTACTTTGGCCACCTGATGCAAAGAGCTGACTCATTTGAAAAGACCCTGATGCTGGGAAAGATTGAAGGCGAGAGGAGAAGGGGACGACAGAGGATGAGATGGTTGGATGGCATCACCGACTCAATGGACATGAGTTTGAGTTAACTCCGGGAGTTGGTGATGGACAGGGAGGCCTGGCATGCTGCAGTCCACTGGGTCACAGAGTCAGACATGACTGAGCGGCTGGACTGAGCTGAAAGTGGGAGAGTTGGAGGGTCCTAGACCTCAGACTAAAAAGCAAAATGAAACGAAACAAAAGTAAGTACTCACCTGAATGAAAACTCCATTGTCTCCCAGACCCACAAATGTGTCCAGTTCTGTCCCACGACTGTCTAGAACCCTCAGAAGCGTTCGGACAGTCAGACATGGTCAACAGTGCAGAGTAACATGGCCGGACCCGCAGCAGAGAGTCGTGAGGACCCACGGGTGGGAGTCGGTGCATGCCCTGGGAGCAGCACGGGGCAGGGGTGGCCCTGTGGGGGCAGTGGAGACCCCTCCCCCGGCCGGGCTCTGCCACCCCTGTGCTGGGTGATTGCTGCGTCCTGCTCACCCTGAAGAGGCACACTCTGTTCCCGGGCCATCTGCCTCACCTCAGGCTTCAGAAGCAAAGTGCGCTTTCCCCTCTGCTTGTGATCAGTCATTTCCCCAGGCAGCAGGAAAAGTCAGGTGACTCAGGAGTCGTTTCTAGGATTATCTGCGGCTTGCGCTGGTAGGAGTCTGTGCAGAAATAGCAGAAAGGTATCCGAAGCTTTCCCGGGCAGGCGCCTACTGCTGTCTGATTCGCTGCTGCAAGAAGGAGCTGTGCCTGGCAGCCGGATTGTGAACCACAGGCTCTCTGTCAACAGGAGCGACGTGACCACACGAAAACCCTTCAGGGCAGGCTCTGGGGCCCTCACAAGGCTGAGGCCGGGGCCCGCTCGCAGAAGGCAGCATCCGCTCACCCTGGACGGCTGAGCATTTCCACCAGGCCACGTAGCCTGGGAGGCGGTGTCCAGGAGGCAGTGGCCAGGCCTTGCGTTCCATTAGCCGAGAAGTGCTGTGTGGGGTTGGGCACCTGAGACCCTCGAACTTCAGGAGAACGATCAGGATTTCTCCTGGTTTATCTGTTACTGACTCACCAGCCTGCATGGAGGGCTGTCTTTGCCAGGAGCGCGGATGGGGGGGCAGCGGCCCCGAAGGGCTTGGCTTCCCGGGCAGGTTCCCGTGACCTTCAGGGGGTGGATGGGGAGGGGAGCCGGTCCTCTGGGGCCAGCACGCGGCTCCAGTTCGGGTGCCCTCATGCCACCCACGTGTGTCTGATCAGGGGCTCGGGCTCCCGTCTCGGTTGGCAGGATGGTGCTTTGTGGTGACAACCCCTGCCAGCCTCGGGGTCGGCTGGTGACCCCGTTCTCCAGGAGAGGACGGTGAGCTGGAGCACGTGCCCTCAGGTGGGAGCCGCGTGCCCTCCAGCGCCGGGATCCCCCGTGGCCAGTGGCTCTGGGCTCCTCCCGCCGCTGCCCCCACGTCATGCCCCTCCTCTCAGGCTTGGCTTTTCATTTCTTAAACTCTCTCTGCAGAAAACACTCCCACTGTTCCGCGTTTGGGAAAATTTGTAAATGGATAATACGACCCTTGAAGGAAAGAGGTCTGCACTGTCCTCTGGTTGAGTTAATGAAGCGGCTCTGGGATCGGGGCTGGAGAGCCGGGGGCTGCGTCTGGCCCGCACTGCGTCCTCACGGGCCTGCTTCTGTTGTCCGTTCCTCCTTTCATCTTCTGCTTCTCATTTTATCTGCTCTTTCCTCTCGCGATAAACCCCTGCTCCTTCGAGCTTTATCTCAGCACCACAATGAAAGGTCTTCAAAGAGATAGTTTCAAAAACATCCCCCAGAGAGAGCCAATTAAATACATGAAAACGCTTTGTGGTGGAGGCTGGAGTCTTTGGGGTCATAAGAGTGTCTGGAATTTGCAGGTGAAGCATGGAAGCTGGAGGCATCCCCCCACTCCCCTGCCTCACCCAGCAGAGGACTAGAGCCCTGCAGGCCTGGGGGACCTGTCCTGTCCTGCACAGGGCCTCCCCAGGTGGGCAGGGCATCTTCAGCTGCCAGTTGGCACATTGAGGAGAAAGCACGGCTTCTCTGAGCTTCACCTTCTGCTCAGGCCGCTGGCTGGGAAGGCTGTGAACCAGGGCCCATGGGTTCAGGGCCTGTGGGTTCAGGGCATGTGGGTTCAGGGGCTGTGGACCCAGGACCCATGGACCCAGGACTGTGAACCCAGGGCCCGTGTATCCAGGGCCTGTGGATTCAGGGCCCATGGACCCAGGGCATGTGGATCCAGGGCTTGTGGACCCAGGGCGGGTCGGGCCCTGGACCCAGCGCCTGTGGATTCAGGGCATGTGGATCCAGGGCTGTGGACCCAGGACCCATGGACCCAGGACTGTGAACCCAGGGCCCGTGTACCAGGGCACAGCCCGACCCAGGGCATGTGGATCCAGGCTTGTGGACCCAGGGCCCGTGGATTCAGGGCCCATGGACCCAGCGCCTGTGGATTCAGGGCATGTGGATCCAGGGCTGTGGACCCAGGACCCATGGACCCAGGACTGTGAACCCAGGGCCCGTGTATCCAGGGCCTGTGGATTCAGGGCCCATGGACCCAGGGCATGTGGATCCAGGGCTTGTGGATCCAGGGCTGTGGACCCAGGACCCATGGACCCAGGACTGTGAACCCAGGGCCCGTGTATCCAGGGCCCGTGTATCCAGGGCCCGTGGACCCAGGGCCTGTGGATTCAGGGCACGTGGACCCAGGGCATGTGGATCCAGGGTTGTGGACCCAGGCCCGTGGACCCAGGACTATGGATCAGGAGTGGAAGAACCCAGAGGCCACGTCTGCACAGACACATCAGAGCCCCCTGTTCCCTGGGCTGGAATTGCACTAGCCCCTCCCAGCTTCGTGTGCTCAGGGTGGCCCTGCTGGCTTGGGTTTAGTCAGATCGGGAGGTGGTGGTCTCCTTAATCACAGCAACTGATTCAGTGGTGACCCTTGACCTTGAACTCCTTTCTTCTTGGGGGAGGCAACCTGTGGGAGGCAGCCGGTTCCTGCTGCTTCACCCATGAGCAGTTGCATCTGGGAAAGAGTGCTGTCCTGCTGGAAGCATCCATGGTGAGGCTGGAGGAGCAGGCTGGCTGCCCCAGGAGCTCTGAGTCCCACACATTTCTCTGGACAGACAGCAGCCTCACCAGGGGGAGGCAGTGGCCACCTGGCCCTGCCGGCTGCCTTCTCTCCTGGGAGACCTGGCCCAGGGGCACCGCCCATGGAGGTGCCTCGAGGGAGGCCCAGCCTGGCCAGGCAGCAGAACACAGCACCTTGCCTCTCACCGAAGAACAAAAATTACTCCCAATTACATGCAATTAGCTATTTTAAATTATTAATGGTGGTGAAAGAATGTGTCTATTCAACAAGTAATTTGTGATAATTTTTAGTAATTGAAAGTGATTTCTAGCAATTAAGTCCTAATTTAGTGCATTTTCGGGTGATGCTTTTTTCCAGGGGTGCCTCTGAGTTGCATTGCTGGGCCTTTTCTCTAGGCACTTTGTTTGGTAAATTTGCCAGCTTGGGTATTTGGGGGAGCCCAGTAACCACGATCTGGGAGAGGAAGTAGGAACAAAGGGTTGACCCTGGCTAACACAGGACAACAGAGGTCCATCTAGTCAAGGCTGTGGTTTCCCAGTGGTCATGTGAGAGTTGGACTACAAAGAAAGCTGAACACTGAAGAATTGATGCTTTTGAACTGTGGTGTTGGAGAAGACTCATGAGAGTCCCTTGGGCTGCAAGGAGATCCAAGCAGTCCATCCTAATGGAAATCAATCTTGAATACTCATTGGAAGGACTGATGTTGAAGCTGAAACTCCAATACTTTGGCCACCTGATACGAAGAGCTGACTCATTTGAAAAGACCCTGATGCTGGGAAAGGTTAAAGGTGGGAGGAGAAGGAGAAGACAGAGAATGTGATGGTTGGATGGCATCACCGACTCGATGGACATGAGTTTGGGTAAACTCCGGGAGTTGGTGATGGACAGGGAGGCGTGGTGTGCTGCAGTCCATGGGTCTCAGAGTCAGACACAACTGAGCGACTGAACTGAACACAGGATCCCCCATGGAGCCCCTCCTCTTGGTTTATGCAGAGTCACTTATGGAGCTTGGTCTACTGAGAAACCCCAGAGCCAAGCTGGCCCTTGGAGCACCTGCTCGCCGGGTCCCAGGGTGTAGGCCAGGGCGGCCGCTGGCCCTCTGGATGGCAGACTGGAGCCAGGTAGCCCAAGGGGCCGGGTCTTCTTGCCGTCTTCTGCCTTCACTTCTGGAACCAAAACCCCTGCTCAGTGGTGTGAAGATAGCTGGACCAGTGAGGGCAGGAGGCTCCTGTCTCACTAAGTCAGCCTCCTTGAGGTGGTCTGCACATGGACGGCAGGCAGGAGACCCTCTGTCGACCAAGAGGGGACCCTGTCCCCAGGGAACTCTGCCCTCCTCTGTCTGTGGCAGGTAAACATTCTGAGTAAAGTCTTCAGAAATGAAATGACTTGGGTTGCCCTGGAAACCTTGCAAAGTGATCATTTTAACCGAGACGACGCCTGCGTCCTGGGTGGAGGTTAAAACGTGAGTGTGGTTCCTGCCCGCCCAGGTTTATTTTCTGTTAAGATAGGTGGGAACAGCCTCCAGAGATCAGAGATGAAGGGCACCCATGGTTACACACATTTCTTTCTCCAAAGAAAACCCAGGGCCAGGGTGATCCCTCCTCTCCTGGATGGCCACCCTGTTCACAGGACCAGCGGTGCCCTGGGCTTGGGGCCGCTGCCCACCCTGCCACAGATGCCGGTGTCCCTGCCATCCCAGTGTGTCCAGGCTTCCCACCCCATCTTTCTCTGGTTGTTTAGCTTCCTTTGCCAAACCCACAAACCCCCTTCCCTGGAGCCCCTCAAGTCCAAGTCCACAGCCACTGCAGGAAGTCACAGTGGGTCTTATGTGGCTCAAATGGTGGGGTTCAAGCTTCACCCAGATCCCGGCCCTCTTTATAACAAGTATTTTGTAAGCCCCCTTTACCACCCTCAAATAATAATAGCACCGCATCACACAAGAAGTTACAACAGTGAAACACCGTGATACAGAGGACAGGCGGGGGAAACCAGTGACGGTGAAGCGTCACGGGGCTGGATCTGCGCACACCTGTGCCCGGTGGGGCCGGGGTGGGAGAGGGCGCCAGTGCAGGTCTCTGGGCCAGCGTGCTCCTCTGGGGGCTGGGGGTGCAGCCCCGAGTCTGAGTTGTGACAGGGCCCCAAAGCGATGAGCAGAGATCGACGCTGTGTCCTGCCCGAATCTACAGAGGGTGACCGGGACCCCACGGAGCAGGCAGGGTGGGTCCTCTCAGGTCCTCCTTCCTGGCAGCTCAGGGACACCTGAGAGCTGAGGCGGGGCTGTCCTGGGAGGGCCTTGAGGAGGCTGAGCTCCCCGTGCGATGGAGGCCGGACACCAGGTCTTCTCCCACTGGCCGTCTGCCCTCGGCCTGACACTGGAGATGCAGAGCCCGGCAGCATGGGCTGCTCCCCGAAGGCTGGCAGGGGCCAGGTTCACCAGCGAGGGTGCTGTGGTCACACCAGCACGAGGGCCTCCAGGACGCGGAGAGGCCCGGCGGCCGCCTGTTCCCTGGGTGGCTGGGTGGGGAGCTGGGCCTGCCCTTTTCCGCTCGCGTCAGCCGGTCTTTCCCAGGGGACACCTGCCGGCATCGCCTCAGGCAGAGTGGCTGGCGTGAAGGAAGCAAGGGCAGTGGGATCCCTGCAGACGCCACTAGAGGGAGGGGAGGGCTGCAGCTCACGGGGTGACCTCGGGGGTGACCAGCGGGGTGGCCAGTGGAGTGACCACGGCGATGCCTCGGGTCCTCTGTCGGTCGTCCTGACTCTGCTCCACCCCTTTCCTGTTAGCCCTCGCCATCACGCCCACAGGCGCCCAGGACAGCCTCCCTGGGCACTTGTGAGCATCACGTTGCAACTCACGAAGGCAGGTCTCATTGCAAAGGGCTCCCTGGCCCGCAGCAGCTTCTTCAGATTCCCAGCTCCCGGCACTCAGAGCTTGGGTTTCACCCCTGGTTTTGATGTGCAAGCCTCGTGCACCGGGTGTCCTGTCCCCTGGATTGTACCATGGAGGTGGGACCATGTGCCGGAGTCAAAGGGCAGGGTGAGGGTGGGGAAGGACGGCCTGACCTGGGGAGCGGGGCTCTGTCTTCCAGCAAACCTGTTGAGTGTCTTGGTGACCAGGCCCGTGCGCACGATCTGTGACTCAGAGTCCCTCCCTGCTTCTGCCGATTGACACTTCCAGAGTCAGTCAAATGGGATGCACTCGGTGTCCTGCCCCTACATGTTTAAGCGTCTGGATAGTGGAGTCTTTTGTACCAGCTTTCCTGTGACTTTGCAGCAGAGGAGGCGGCAGGACCAGGGACCAGCGTCCTGCCCCGTAGATGTTTTAAGGATCTGGCTGGTGGAGTCCCTTCTTCCAGCTTTCCTGTGACTTTTTGGCAGAGGAGGCGGCGGTCAGGAGCAGGAAGTAGCTCTGGCAGCAGGGGCCCCTCCAGCGGCGTGAATCAGAGCCCAGGGCTTGCTGCAGAAAAGGCGGGCGCCTCGCCGGGCTTCCCTTACTGCCCCGGGTCGTGTGCAGTGCTGAGCACTGAGACATGCGTGTGATGAAGTCGTTCAAGCAGTGAGTGACGTGAGTGCAACCTTAACTTTTGGAAAGAGGAGACGTGCAAGGGAAGGGGGAAAGGACCATGGGACCGGGTGTCTGCGTCCAGGGAGGGCAGTTAGGGCCGCGCTCTGCCCGGAGCTGCCGCTAGTGCGCCATCGTCCGCTCTCCGAGACAGGCCGCCTTTGGGGTTCCGGCCTAGCGCATTTAGCCTGAACGTCCCGACGGACCCCCACCTCCCCTCAGCGCCTCTGCGTCAGAGGGCCGGGTGCCCCTGACACCTGGAGCTCTGTGGCCGGGAGGCCACGGCCTCTGCACACACTCGCCGGCCTGCCTGAAGACACGGGGAGCGCGACGTCCTGCCTCCGTGCGCCTCTGCTTCCACGGGTCCCGGAGCTCTGCAGTCGGGCCCTGCCAGAGGCCGGCGCCGCCCTCCCGGGTCCCCGTGGCTCCTGCCGGCGCAGCGCCTGGCGAGGTGAGGCGCCGACCTTTCCGAAGCTCGTCAGTGAGGGGGCTTCCCGGGCGAGTGCGGGCGGAGGCTGCGGCGGGCGGGGTGTGTCCCGGGTGAACCGTCGGGAAGGAGGCGTGGGAGCGAGCGAGGCAGCTTCGCTGCGGCGCTTCCACCCTCAGCAGCCGGGGAGACGGGAGGACGCGGGGCGAGGCGGCCCACTCCTGGTTCACAGGGGCTTGCGGCCGCCGCTCCTTGTGACAGTTGGGGCCTGTTTTCCTTCCCTTTGGTGTGGCCGATGAATGAGAACTTCTAAAATCTGACATCTTTGGCTCCACCTTTGAATGTGGCCATGTACGATGACTCTTAGGACCCTTGCACTGTGAGTTCAGCCTTCACAGAGAGCAGAGCTTCACCCCCGCTCTGACGGCGAGTGTGCGGCCGAACCTGAGAGGCCCCCCTCAGAGCCCTTAACAGTGCAGAGTCAGGCGCCGCCCACGGTCCCCCCGCCCCGCGCCCCCATCACTTGGTTCCGTCTTGCCAGACGCCGCTGAGCCAGGAAGGTGCCCGAGACCACCCGCTGTCCATTCCCCTGACCGCCAGAGCTCCTGGCACCTGCCGTGTGGGAGCGCCTGCCCGTGCAGCCCGTCCAGGGCCACGTGTGCCCGTGTGACACCCCCCCATGCCTGGCAGGACTCCAGGCTGCCCGGGGGTTGGGAAGCCTCAGCCAAGGCCGGAAGACAGTGCTCCACGCTGGCCTCGGGGCTGCTCGGGGGTCCCCTGCAGAACAGCCCGTGGGGCCTGGAGCCAGGGCCCTGGGTCACAGCCAAGACCACTGCCTGCCAGCTTCTGAGGAGCCGCCACAGAGCGGCCCCTGCTGCCAGAGGCAGCGCTCCGGGGGCAGAGGGGTGCTCCGCTGGGAGGAGTGGCCTTGGGCCAGGGGGCGTGCCGGGCAGAGAGCCCGAGGTTTGCCAGGGGGGCTGAAGCAGAGGCAGCCTCTCCTCTGCCCGCGGTGAGAGGGTGGGGGATGGGGCTGTCCACACAGGGAGAAGCAGGATGGAAGCAGGCGTGGGGCCCGTCGGCCCCCAGCACTGTGAGGGAAGTGCCCAGAGTGGATGGGGCCCTGGTCAGGCGGAGGTCAGGCTGTACAGAAGGTGCTGGGCACCGTTCAAGGGCTTCCTACTAGGAAGGCGTGTGGCACAGGCCGCCTTCAGGTATTGGCAGTCTGCAGCCGAAGAAGGGTTTGGAGCTCTGGTGCGGGCAGGGGTCCTGGGGAGAGGCCTTTCCCGCCAGTCCCTGTGGGATTTGGAACTGTGTCAAGTCTGCATCCAGAGGTGGCCTCTTGTTCGGACTGTCGCCCCTGAAGTCACCTCCTGCCGCCCTCCCTGCTGGAGCCTGCACAGGACGCGCTGGGCAGCCTTCCTGCCCTGAGCGGGCCCGGGGAGGCCCTGGTGTCCCGGGAATCATGAGCGTCCAGCGCCAGGCGTGGACTCTGCATGCACCGTGTGCAGTAAGAGCCCAACAAGCAGGCACGCCTGGAGTGCGACGCGACTTCATACACGAGTGTTAGCAGCTCGCGCAGTGACTACACATCCTGCTCCTGCACCGTAGGTGTTCATTTCCATCAAAACGCACATAACATGCAGTGTGCGTGTTCACTTCTCTGCTGTGTCGGGTGATTTTATTACCCACATGGGAGCTGGTGCCTCTGAGAAGATAACTGTGCCTGTACGTGGTGACACATCATTGATGGGGGCAGCGATGGCAGGGGGTCAGAAGTTGGGACAGAGTCACCTCTGCAGCGTCCAGCCTCCTTCCGCTTCGCCCTCCCCAGGATGTAAAACGTGGGGGTCGGAGGGCACGTGTGGGGAGGCCAGAGCTGGTCTGACTTCAGGGAGGGGAGCCAGCATCGGTCAGCTTGTCAGTGGGTTGCCAGTCCCCGTTAGCTGAGTGGACAGCTCTAGGATGTGCTGGGAACCTTGGCATCGGGTCAGCTGTCCTCACACGCTGCTGAGCGTTTGTGGAATCAGTTTGACCGCACCTGGTGCAGGAGAGGCTCCCAGCTGGATGGCAGGCTCCCAGCTAGGGAAGGGGAGGCACGTGTGCTGTGCCCGTGTGCACCTGTGTGTTTGGGTGTGCACCTGTGTGTGTAACCCGTGTGTGCACAGGTGTGTGTACGTGCACAGATGTGTGTAACCTGTGTGTGTGCACAGGGGCGTGTCTACATGTGTGCGCACAAGTGTGTACGTGCACAGGTATGTGTACGTGCACAGGTTGTGTAACCTGTGTTTGTGTGGGCACAGGGGTGTATACACACATATGAGTGTGTCTGTAGGTCAGGAGAGCAGGGTCAGGGGGTGAGAGCCCCAAGGCCCTGGGGTGGTCACTTCAGCTGTTGGGTCTGAGGAGACAGCGCCTGCCCCGTCAGCCTGCAGGTCTTGGGCTCTGAGATACTGGGGCCTCAGTGCTGCATGCCTGAGAGCAGGGAGCCCGGGACTCCTGGGAGTCGGGGGTAAACTGCGGTGGGTTTGGGTTTGAGGTGGTGTGTGCGCTGAAAGTCCTGAGTGCTGTGTGTGGAACTGGCTTTCCCTGAAATAGTGGAAAACCCACAGAATATTCAAAAGGCAGAGGACGCAGCCTAGAGGCCAGATCTGATCTGTTTCCTGTGTCCTCGTCCACGGGAGCGCTGGTGCTGGTCTCCCAGGGAGCAGCCTGAGTCCGGCCTGTTCACTGCTCTGTCTGTCCCATCTCGGGCTCTGCCTGGCCAGGCTGCGGGACCCCAGCCTCTCCGCGCTCCACGCCTCGTCCTTGAGCTTGGCCCAGCGCTGCTCAAGTGTGCCTAGACCTCCGCAGGGACTCACTGCAGGGTGGGAGGTGTCTCTCAGTTCTACACACTGCTCCTCTTTGCTGGATGACCTCTCCCTAGTCAAGGGGGCTCCCTTGGGCCCTGCATGGGGACCCCTGCAGCCAGCCTTCGTCCATGGCTTGCTCACCAGCCCTGGTCTCGCCTCCTGTACTCGGGGCTGCTCGGCCCCTTGCGCTGTGTCCTCCAGGAAGGGCCCACCTGTCCCTCTCGGCCACCCCCTCCGCGGCTTACAGAAGCATGAGCTGTCTAGCTTGACCGGTGGCTCCCTGCTCAGATGCCCAGGTTCTCGCTGGAAAGAAGAGGCTCAGTGGACGCACTCCCATTCACCCTGAGGGTGCTGGACCGGTGAGCTGACCTGGAGGAGCTGTGGTCACAGCTCACACGGGCGGAGCTGTGTTCCTGGCTCCCTGTCCGCTGCCTGAGTGTCCTGGCCCGTGGAATTCCCAGACTGCTCCTCCTCTGCGGAGGAGCACAGGCGTGGTCCGTCGGAGGCCTTGCTGTCGACAGGCCCCCTGGCAGCACAGCAGCAGCTGCTTTGTGCCCGCGGGTGAGAGCACTTCTGGGCCACAGGACGCCAGTTGCGATGTGGTGTCCTGGAGCCTGTGGGAGCACACCCTCTGGAGTTCCCGCCCTTCTGGGCCCTGTCCATCCAGACGCTGGTCTCTCTGGTCCTCAGGAGAAGCCACACCCAGCTGGACGCACGGTTTCTCTACCACAGTGTACAAGTGCTCGCATCATCATGCATCACTGACAAAATATTTACAAAGCAAAGTTTTGAGTATAAAATCTTATTTCCCTGTGGAATTATTTAATAAAATCTGAGCGGTGCTGAGGAGGCAGTCTTGCAGGCAGTGATACGGTGGCCAGCGGAAGGCAGCATCCTGGCCCCATTGGTATTTGCTCGACTTTGCTGGGTTTAGAATGTCTGGTGGATGCACATGTGCGCACCTCCAAGCCTCATGGATGGACAGACAGGCTTCTTGTCCATCAGGTATATAGGTGTTCTGTTTCTACCTGCAGACTCTCATCCCCAACACATGCGTGCTCATGCACACACACACACACAAGCACAAATGTGCACACATGCTCACATGTGCATACACACACACACACGAAGGCACACACACATATATGTAGTTGTGTGTGTATTTGTGTGCATGTGTATATATGTGTGTGTGCTCATACAGACACACACAAAAGTGCACACAAATACACAGGCGCACACACTCATACACACATGCACATACACATGCACACAAATACACATGCATAAACACATGTGCAGACACTCCCGCACAGCTGTGTCTGCTCCCTGGCAGAAGTTGCAGGGGTGCATCCCGCTCCCCCCAGCGAGGATCTCCTACCGTCTGCATGTGGAGGAGGGGCTGTGGGCGGGTGGGGGGTGCCATCCCTGGGGAGGGGCTGCTGGGTGGCATTTCTGGAAGTCTGGGCTCCGGTGGGTTTGGGACCAGGCACTAAGGCAGAGAGAGTGGAGAAGACGCTGGATGGGGTGTCTGGCAGAGTCACACAGATCAGATCAGATCAGATCAGTCGCTCAGTCGTGTCCGACTTTTTGCGATCCCTTGAATCGCAGCACACTAGGCCTCCCTGTCTATCACCAACTCCCAGAGTTCACTCAGACTCACATCCATCGAGTCAGTGATGCCATCCAGCCATCTCATCCTCTGTCGTCCCCTTTTCCTCTTGCCCCCAATCCCTCCCAGCATCAGAGTCTTTTCCAATGAGTCAACTCTTCACATGAGGTGGCCAAAATACTGGAGTTTCAGCTTGAGCATCATTCCTTCCAAAGAAATCCCAGGACTGATCTCCTTCAGAATGGACTGGTTGGATGTCCTTGCAGTCCAAGGGACTCTCAAGAGTCTTGTCCAACACCATAGTTCAAAAGCATCAATTCTTCAGTGCTCAGCCTTCTTCACAGTCCAGCTCTCACATCCATACATGACCACAGGAAAAACCATAGCCTTGACTAGACGGACCTTTGTTGGCAAAGGAATGTCTCTGCTTTTGAATATGTGATCTAGGTTGGTCATAAGGAACATCAATTGAGAAAGAATCAGGGCCAGTTCTTGATGGACCTACTTACAGGCGAGTTATATGTGGGGTCTCTCAACAAGTGGGTGGTTTCCTGAAGCGGGGTTAGTGCTCCACTTCCACATAAATGACCTGGATGGGAGGGAATGAGTGGAAAGTAGCCATAATAGAAATGCATGATGCTCAGCACTGCTGGGGTGAGGCCAAGGCACCGCTCAGAGGAAGAGTCGTAGCCCTCACCGCCCACGCTGCTGTGCCGGCAGGAGCGCTTCCAGGCGAGTGGAAGGAAGTCCGGTGGTGGGCTGCAGTGTGGGAAGCTCTGGTCTCCCCTCCCAAGGAGGCTGGGAGTAAACGTCTGTTTACTAGGCCACGATATTGGTTCCGACCCAGACTCCTCATTCAGAACTCCTCCAGGGTCCTCAGCATGCCAGCTCTCCTCTCCCCGCCCTTCTCGCCCTATCCTTGTTACCTAATGGCCCCACGTGCCTCCTGCAGTCCAGCCATGGCATCTTCGATGAAAGAGGAGGAAAGAGACAAAAGGACTTTTCCTTGAGTGGCTCTTGCCTTTCACAGCCAAGGAACTAATTTCCACCCCAGCCCAGCACACCCTCCCTGGGTGGACTCTCATCTTTTCCAGTGGTCAGAACTGGTCCCCTCTGACCCCCAGGTGTGTGGTCAATTCTTCTGGCCTTGATGGGAGTAGTGATGGCCCAGGCCTGCTGTGCACGAGAGTCCTCACGATGCCTTCAGCAGAAAGGCTGGGAAATGAGCGAGGCATTTGTTAAGAAGTTAGAAAAAGGAGACACACTCAGGAAAGATAAGGAGTAAACAGAGATGAAGACGACAAAGCAGAAATTAGTGGGTTAAATACGGAAAGCCAGTAAAAATTGACGAATAATGTTAAGAGCCAGTTCTTTGGGAAAAAAGAAGAACAAGAAAATAAATGCTGGATAATCAGGAAAAAAGAGAGAGAACACAGATATACAGAATGAGATGCAAAAAGACAGATGATTAGAACAAAAAGTGAGTGCTTTGTAGAAGCATACGAGTACATTTAACATCTGAGCAAAATAAAAACGTTATTAAATCTGATCACATAAGATGGGGGCTAGGTCCGCAGGTCCCTGGTGGTGGGAGACCAACCAGTTACACAGAGCCCCACCCCTCCACCAAGTGCCAGACTAGTTGGTTTCACAGGTAAATTACTTCAGATCTTTAAGAAATGGACAGTTTCAGTGCTACGTGAACTATTCCAGAGTAACTGCTTAGAGAAACAGAGGAGAGTCCAGAAATAGACTAAAATATGTATGGAGTTTGAGTCTGATGAAGATAGATTTTTAAAACAACAGTCAGTTGAGTTCAGTCTCTCAGTCGAGTCCGACTCTGTGGCCCCCTGGACTGCAGCACGCCAGGCCTCCCTGTCCATCGCCAACTCCTGCAGTTTACCCAAACTCACGTCCATGGAGTTGGTGACGCCATCCAATCATCTCATCCTCTGTCGTCCCCTTCTCCTCCTGCCCCCAATCTTTGCCAGCATCAGGGTCTTTTCCAGTGAGTCAGTTCTTTGCATCAGGTGGACAAAGTATTGGATAAAGACAGGTTTTAAAATCAACAGGTAGATTGGACAAAGATAGATTTTTAAATCAACAAGAAGACAAATTGTTCAATAAACTGTGTTCACATTTTTGGGGAAAAGTATTTGAATTCTTATTTCTTTCAATAAAAACAAATTTGGAAAGGATCAATAACTTAAAGTGATAAAAAAATGTCATAGAAGAAAGCATGGTGAACTTGATTTGTATCATAAAGCCCCTTTTAAATTGTGATGCAAATTTTAAGAAGCCATAAATGGAAAGAGTAATAAATTTGACTATATACAACTTTAAAAAAATTGGATGGAAAAAATATCATAAGAAAAGTCTCAAGACACATGTGAGTGGCAAGAGCCAAACTTCTGTGTCGGTCACACGTCACACACACGGGTGCGAAGAGCACAGACCAGCTGACCAAGAGCGGCCCGGGCCGTGAGCAGGAGGCTCGCAGACGTGAGCCGCAGCCTCACCACGACGGAGGGGTGGACCACACGACGCCTGGAGCCTCACCACGACGGAGGGGGTGGACAACACGATGCCTGGAGCCTCACCACGACCGAGGGGTGGATGACACGACGCCTGGAGCCTCACCATGACCGAGGGGTGGACGACACGACGCCTGGAGCCCCCACTCAGTGAGGCTCTTGCTGGTGCCGCGTGCTGAGAGGTGGGGAGAGGCGCCCTCACACACAGCCGCTGGGAACGTAAACCACATGCTTTCTGGGAGGAGAGGCTGCCGTCGTTCTTTACAAGCTCACGCACCTTTGGACCGGCGTCCCTGCCACAAGGATCGACCTCTGTGTCCCTGCAGTGGGCCCGTGGGCGTGCGGTTCTGGGTGCGCTTGTGGCTGGAGCTGAGACGAGCCAAAGGTTTGTGGCAGCAGGCGCTCCTGTCGGGGTGCTGTTCAGAGAACCGCTGTGCCCCACAGCAGGCTTCTTGTCCCTCCTGCCCCCAGCTGGCTGGCAGGGCCCACTTTGCCCCCCTGCCCACCCCTCTGCAGGCAGCAGGCAGCCAGTCTGGGCCTGTCTCCCCAGACTCGGCTTCTGACGGCCTAACCCACGCATTTCCTTTGAGCTCATCCAAAGTACTTCTTCTTCTGACCCAGAGTCTGGGCCGGGCCTTGGGGGCAGCTGTGTGCGGGTGTGCTCATGCACTGCTCTCTGCTGGAAGCAGGGCCCACTCCCTCTGTTCCGCCCTGGTCCCCACCACAAACTCTCGGGTTCAGGGCTGGTGAAGCCATGGCAGACAGGGTTCAGATCCCAGATGGGCTGTTCCGGGCATCCCTGGAGGAGGCATGGGGCTGGCGTTTCTCCCAGCAGGTGGCTCTCTGCACACCCCGAGCAGGAGGGCTTGGCAGGGCTTGTTCTGAAGGGTCAACAGTGCCACACCCCACAGTCAGAGGCTCCTGCACCCGGGGATCAGCTTGGCTGTGGGTCCAGTGGGGTAGACTGGTGGCCGTGTCGGGGGGCAGCCTGGTGACCCTGTGTGTGTGGTCAGGGGCAGAGCACGTCTCGGGTGGCCGTGGCCTCTGGGAGGCAGGAAAGCTCTTCAGGACTTGCAGAGCTCAGCGCTCAGGACCGCAAGCTGGCTCATCAGCGTCTGTGAGCAGAAGGTCCCGGAGGCCAGTTGCAGGGCCTGAGGCAGGGGGCTCCAGGGGCGCAGCCCACCCCCTCCTCTGAGGGGCTCCCCAGCAGCGCCTGCCCCGTCACCCTGCCCTCGCCCCACCCCCCCGGAGCGGCTCAGGACCAGGCCCCCCGGGTGAGAGGAGACACCACCGTTGGGCCGCTCAGGACGTCCCTGCCGCGGCTGGTCCAGTGCGTCTGGGTCCAGGAGGTGATGTGAGGCGGTGACTCAGGACTGCCCAAGGAGGGAACCTGAGGCGGGGCTCCTCTCGAGGCTGCCCTGAGCGTGGACCCTCTTTTTCTCCAGGAGCTTGGCCTCCCCGGGCGCAGAGCGCCGTCAATCAGGGCAGGTCCGTGCGTTTGTGTTTCTCCTGTGCTGTGACCTGTGGGACGCTGGTGGGGAGGGTCAAATAGGCCTGGTGTTTCTCCCAAACGTGCTCCCCTGGAACCCCGTTCTTGGTGTTCTTCTGGGAGGGAGATCACAGCCTTGAGCGAGTCCTCTGTGTGTGCATGTATGTGGCACGTGCCGTGTGTTTATGTATGCTGTGTGTGCATGCCGCGCCTGCATGTATGTTGCATGTGTCATGTGCCCACACACATGGTGTATATGCACGTGTACATGCTTTGCACACGTGTGCGCACATGGCGCACACTCATGTATGTTTCGTATGTGTGCGCATACACGTACATGTGTGTGTACATGTGTGTCACGTCAGGCATGCCTGGGCTCCCATGTGAGGTGCTGGGCGCTCTGACACTGGGCGTCAGGAATGGACAGGGCCCCGTGGAAGGAGGAGCTGGAGGGCAGTGAGGAGGGACACGCAGGTAACAGCCTGAGCATTGGGTTTACGTCCTCCACAGGTTTTCCTGGCACGAGTGCACATCTCGGGGGTTTCCCTGTCGCTCAACAATTCCTGTTTCTTGTTTTTGGGTCTTTCTTGCTAGACAAAGTATGTTTGTCTGTGAAATAAATGTTGAGGCTCAATGGAGTTGAAGTACTTGGTTTGCTGGGAGCAAAGGTGACTGAGGCTGCCCCCCTCTGCCCTTTGAGGAGCTAAACCCACACCCTCTCCTTCCCTAACATGGGCTTCAGGGACATCCGTGCCCTCGGGAAGCGGCAAGTCTGCGCTCCTCTGAAGCCCCCTGTGGTGCTTGACGTTGTGGTGAGTCCTCCCTGGGGGGTTGGGGGTGGGGTGTGAACCCCCACAGTGATGTGTCTGGAGCTGGCCCAGCCCTCTTTGAGCCATTTTCTTGGTGTCTGCCTCCTTCCAAAGCATCTTCAGCACTGGCCCGGGGAAGTCCCAGATCCTAGCCTTGGACCTGCCAGCTGCTGTGGGCAGGAGCAGGGTCAGCAGGCAAGCCGTGCTGTGCTGACCGAGTCGGGCGTCGCGTGTGGGGAGCAGCCTGCCCGGGGGCAGTCTCTGGATGTCCTGGTCTGTGCAGGCTTATTTGTAAAAGCAACACATGTGTCTGGAATCATGGGACCCGCCAGGGAGCGGGGCGGGCGCTGTGTGCGGCTCTTCCATCCCTCCTTTCCAAGAGTCCTGTGAAGGGACAGCCTAACAACTGACCAGCTAGCTAGCTCACTGGTGCCCGATGACCAGACCCACTCTGGTTACTGGCTCAGACAGGGCGCCTGTGTATGCCCAGGTTCAGGTGACTGGACGTGACACGGCCTGACCGGAGAGGTCAGTTAATGGGAGCAAAGATCCTGAGTTTTTGTTAAATTCTCCCAGCATTAGTGCTGGGTGTGTATTTGAAGGGCTTGGAATAAGGGGCAGGACACTTTTGCACAGTTCATGCGGTGCGGGGGAGCCGTGCCCTCACCTCCTCTCTGGTTCTTGGGTTGTGAGGGGGAGGTGAGGGACCCCGGGTCATATGGACCCCTCCACAGCAAGCCTCAGTTCTGGAAAGAAAGACAGGCCTCCCTGAGTGGACGGCGTCCATCCAGGCAGTGGGTTTATCTGTCTCCTCTCTGGGCAGCGTGGTGGGCAGAGTCGGGGCCGGCAGAGGCCCACCTTGGGTCTGCACATCACATCACCCATTTTGTTTAGGGAGCTTGTGCTGTTTCCCGGCCAACACTTCTCTGGATCAACTGCCCAGCATCACTCCATTTCCATACTCAGCTGTGACCACACGCTGACCCCTCCTGTACTCTGTAGCCTGCCCAGGGCCCATGGCTGGAGCTGGGCACAGGGCTTGTGGCCCTGGAGATGGTTGGGGAACGCAAGCGTCGTTCGCTGCCTTAACCAGAGCGGAGGTGAGGGTGGGGGGCAGCTCTGCCCTGCGGGGTGCCAGCAACTGCGTGCAAGTAACCGAGGAGCAACAAACGCCAGTCCACCTCACAGAGCTATTTTTTCCCACCGCCTGGTCCACCCAGAGGCATGGGGGCAGGGGTGTCATTGGTGCCAGGGGGCCAGCTCGGCCCCTGCCCCAGCCCCGACTCTGTGGTGGACGTGGCCATGAGGCGAACATGCTGGAGCTGGCGGGCAGTAGGGTCCAGGCTGCAGACCCCACCCTCCACCTGCCCCAGGGGCTACAGTGCTGGGGTTGCCATGGCAACGAAGAGGTGGGCTCAGGCAGGTGACAGGATCTTGGACTCAGGCCTCCTCTCAAGTGGAGCGCGGGTGTCCTGCAAGGTGCCCGGGAGCCCAGACCGCGGAGTTGTGGCCCTGACATGGCTGTGACCCTCAGGGCACGTGCCCGGGACCAGCATCCGCAGCTCACAACATCCTCGGGTGTGTGATCAGGCCCGGGACCCACACGCTCAACTTGCTCACTGAACGTATTCTGCCTCATTCCTCTCTTGAGTGGAGCCCCAGATGGGGCGGAAGGGGCGCACAGTCTGGGGGCCAGAGGTCCAAGGTCCGAGCGCCCCGCTTCCTCGCTGGCGCAGACACGCGTTTTGTTTTGCAGACAGAGCCTTCCCTCCGCCCCGTCCTGATTAGCCGGCAGGGGGCGTGGTCCTCTTCTGCCAGGTGGCCTCCCGCAGGGCCCTAGGCCCCGCCCCCAGGCCCCGCCCCCGGCCCCGCCCCCCGGGGACGCCCCCGGGGCTGGGCTTTAGCACGGGGTTTTGGGGGACACAAGCCCGCAGCCCACCTCCTGTTTCTCTTCATCGCTCACCCCAAGGAAGCTGCCTCCAGGTCACAGGAGCCCCCCCACCACACTGGGCCTCCACACACGGTCATCGGCAGAGCCCAGTCGCACTCTCCTCTCCACACGCTGATGCCTACCCCTTCCCGTAAGTGCGACTTTTAACTTCTGTGGGCATCTGTATTGTGCTCCGTGTACCAGTGCGGGAGCCCTGGGTTCGATCCGTGGGTTGGGAAGTTCCCCTGGAGAAGGGAATGGCTACCCACTCCAGTATTCTCTCCTGGAGAATTCCATGGGTTGTGTGGTCCATGGGGGCGCAAAGAGTTGGACATGACTGAGCGACTTTCGCCCACTCTCACTCAGTGTACCAGAGGCAGGAGGAAGTGTGTCTTGCTGCTGCTGCTGCTAAGTCACTTCAGTCGTGTCTGACTGTGTGCGACCCCAGAGACCGCAGCCCATCAGCCTCCCCGTCCCTGGGATTCTCCAGGCAAGCACACTGGAGTGGGTTGCCATTTCCTTCTCCAATGCAGGAAAGTGAAAAGTGAGAGTGAAGTCAGTCGTGTCCGACTCTTCACGACGCCATGGACTGCAGCCTACCGGGCCCCTCCATCCATGGGATTTTCCAGGCAAGAGTACTGGAGTGGGGTGCCATCGCCTTCTCCGAAAGTGTGTCTTAAACAAGTGTAATAAATAAAGCTGCCCGTCTGCGCCCGAGCCTCACCCACACCTCACCTCACCCTCACCTCACACTGCTTGTGCAGTGTCCTGACCCAGCACTGCCTGTGCACCATGGAGGCAGCATCGTGCAGACTTAGGGCTCGGGGAGGCGGCGTCCCAACCTCTGTGTCCCTGCCTCTGTTGCTGGGCCTCAACGTGGCCGAGATTGTGTTTCCCAGGCGGTCTCTCTGGGGGAGTCGGGTCGGGGCACTGTTCAGGGGGTGTTCATGGTGCCAGGCGGGTGGTAACGGGGACCTTGTCAGGACTGAGTCCTGCGCCCGCCCCTCCTGTGTGACCTTCGGGTCCTGCCCATAGCCGGGTGGGTCCATCCAGGTCTCAGGAGAACCGGCAGTGCTGCTGTGCCCTCAGCGTACCTGCCAAGCAGGTCCAGTCTGGGGCTCCTTCAGGGGGTGCTGTTCCGTGTTGAGGGACCCACTGGATCAGGCTTCTCAGATGAGGCTTCTCTGCTGGGGCTCAGGCTGGGGCTCTGACCCCTCAAGGAAGTCCTCGCCAGCACCCCTTGGGCCACACGCCCAGCCTGTGACTGAGTGCGGCCTGGAACCTCCCGCCTGCTGGGAACTGCCTGTGGGTGCCCGAGATGCAGGGGCTGGGGCCTCGGCTGCTTTGGCGAGGTGACTCCCCCACGTGGGTCCCCTCCACCTGCTATTGCCATGGGTACCTCAGTTACAGGGCGGCCATGTGCCCGTGTGAATGAAACAGGTTTGGTCTGATCTCTCTCTTGTGGCAAACGTGAGACGGTCCTTTAACACCTGAGGGAGCTGGTCACCAGAAAGGTGATGTCCCTGCCTGGAGCCTACAGCCTGAGGCATGGGCCTCCCCCTGCTCCTCCCCCTCCTCCCCCTCCCTGGTCTCACTCCTCCCCCTCCCCTCCTCCCCTCCCTCATCTCCTCCTCCCTGCCCCTCCCCATCCTGGTCTCACTCCTCCCCCTCCCCTCCTCCCTCCTGATCTCACTCCTGCCCACCCCCTCCCCCCTCTTCCTGCTCCTCCCCCTCCCCCTCCTGGTCTCACTCCTCCCCCTCCTCCTCCTCCCCCTCCTCCCCTCCTGGGCTCACTCCTCCTCCCCCTCCTCTTGGTCTCACTCCTCCCTGCCCCACCCTGCTCCTCTTACTCCTCCCCCCTTCCCCCCCCCGCCTCCCCCTTCCCCTCCTCCTGCTCCTCCCCCCTCCCCCTCCCTGGTCTCACTCCTCCTCCTCCTCCCCCTCCCCTCCTCCCCTCCTGGTCTCACTCCTCCCCCTGCACACAGAACCATCCTGCTCAGAATACTGATATGGCTCTGTGCTGCATGCAGAGACTGCCAGCCGTCCTGGTGTGGTGTCCAGGCCTGCTGTGGCCTCACACCGACCCTCCGCCCGCTCCTCTGCCCCGGCTGGACTTACATCCTTGCCAACCACATCCCGCCCTGGCCTCGCTCTTCCGTTTCTGCTCAGCCCCTCTCTGTCCCTTAGAATTCTACGTATCCTTCCAATGTGGCTTGAATCCCGCTTTTCTCTGTGAAGTTTCTCCCAGTTCCGCATCCCAGTGAGTCTCTCCTATTTTCCACAGATGTTTGCTGACAACTTTATTATACAGTCATCAGAGTTCAGCTTGGATCCTAGCTGAGTGTAAGGGGTCAGGGGTCAGGCTCTCTGGCTGGCCTCTGGGGTGCCTGCCTGTGGTGGAGCACAGAGTAGGTTACGTATGTTGTGTAAGTGAAGTCTCGCGGCGTGTAGCTGTATTCGGTTGGCTTATTTCACTCGGCAGAATGTTGTGGCTGTGCCTGTGGTTCCTCCCTTTTGCTCACTGGGTTGTTGTTATTGCTGAGAACTAACTATTCCACAGGATGGACAGACTTGCTTGATTCCCCCTCACTCATTGGGCAGCATCTGGGGTATTTCCAGCTTGTTGTTGCTCAGTCACTCAGTTGTGTCCAACTCTTTGCGACCCCGTGGACTGCAGCACACCAGGCCTCCTTGTCCATCACCAACTCCTGGAGCTTGCTCAAACTCATGTCCATTGAGTCAGTGATGCCATCCAACCACCTCATCCCCTGTTGCCCCCTTCTCCTCCCGCCTTCAATCTTTCCCAGCATCAGGGTCTTTTCCAGTGAGTCGGCTCTTCACATCAGATGACCTAAGTATTGGAGTTTCAGCTTCACCATCAGTCATTATTTCCAATGAATATTCAGGACAGATTTCCTTTAGGATGGACTGGTTGGATCTCCTTGCTGTCCAAGGGACTCTCAAGAGTCTTCTCCAGCACCACAGTGTGAAAGCATCAATTCTGTTAGGAGTTTTTAGTAGATTCATTGGAATTTTCCCTGTGGACAATTATGTTATCTGGAAATAGGCACACTTTTGTCTCTTTTTCATGTGTGTGCCTTGTATTTCCTTGTCTTGCCTCATTGCCCTGCTGAGAACTTTTAGCTCTGCCGTGATCATTGCTGAGAGAGGCCGTCCTCGCCTCGTTCCTGATCCGAATGGGAAGGGGTCTAGTTTCTCACCATTAGGTACAATGGCAGCTGTAGGGCCTGTGTGGATAGATGTTCAGTATCAAGTGGATGAATATTCATTATAAAAAGGTGTTGAAGTAATTGATTTACTTTGTATCCAACCAGTCTTGCACTCCTTTAATAAACTCCATGCTGTGTAATGATTTTCATGTATTGCTGGATCTTGCATGCTAACATTACCTCATGGATCTTTATATCAGTATTCACGAAGGATATTAGTCGGCAGGTTTCTTTTTTTGTGTGGTACAGTGTTTGTCTGCTTTTGGTTCAGGTTAATATTAGCTACTGCTGCTGCTGCTGCTAAGTCACTTCGGTCGTGTCCGACTCTGTGTGACCCCACAGACAGCAGCCCACCAGGCTCCCCCATCCCTGGGATTCTCCAAGCAAGAACACTGGAGTGGGTTGCCATTTCCTTCTCCAATGCATGAAAGGGAAAAGTGAAAGTGAAGTCGCTCGGTCGTGTCTGACTCCTAGCGACCCCATGGACTGCAGCCCACCAGGCTCCTCCATCCATGGGATTCTCCAGGCAAGAGTACTGGAGTGGGGTGCCATCACCTTCTCCTAATATTAGCTACGTAAAGTTACATGGAAACTTTTTCCTCCTTTTCTATTTTCCAGAAGGGATTCTTTAGAATTCATACTGATTCTTCCTTAGATGTTTGGTAGAATTATCCAGGGAAATCATCTGGGTCAGGAGATTTCTTTTGGGGAGGTCTTAAATTAAGAATTCAATTTTCTAACAGTTACAGGGCTATTGAATGATCTGCTTCATACTGGGTGGGTTGTGGTGGTTTGTGTTCTCAAGGGAGGGGTCCGTTTCATCGCAGTTGCTGTGTGTGGGGGCTTGTTTGCTCCCTTGGGGGTCTGCAGGGTCTGCCTCAGTTGCTGTGGGGGGGCTTGTTTGCTCCCTTGGGGGTCTGCAGGGTCTGCTGCCGTCCCTGTTTCACTGCTGATGTTGACGTGACTGCTCTCCCTGTTTCGTTGTCAGTCTTGCTAGAGGTTTGACAATTTCACTCATCTTTTCAGGGAAGCAGCTTTTGTTTTCACTGACTTCTCTATTTTTACATTGCAGTTTTATTGATTCCTTCGCTTTCCTTCTTTTTACATATTTGGGTTTATTTTGCTCTCCTTTTTCTAGCTTCTTCATGTGGGAATTTGTACGATTGATTTGAGACTTTTTAATCTAGGTCAGATCAGATCAGATCAGATCAGTCGCTCAGTCGTGTCCAACTCTTTGCGACCCCATGAATCACAGCACGCCGGGGCTCCCTGTCCATCACCAACTCCCGGAGTTCACTCAGACTCACATCCATCGAGTCCGTGATGCCATCCAGCCATCTCATCCTCTGTCGTCCCCTTCTCCTCCTGCCCCCAATCCCTCCCAGCATCAGAGTCTTCTCCAATGAGTCAACTCTTCGCATGAGGTGGCCAAAATACTGGAGTTTCAGCTTTAGCATCATTGCTTCCAAAGAAATCCCAGGGCCGATCTCCTTCAGAATGGACTGGTTGGATCTTCTTGCAGTCCAAGGGACTCTCAAGAGTCTTCTCCAACACCACAGTTCAAAAGCATCAACTCTTCGGCGCTCAGCCTTCTTCACAGTCCAGCTCTCACATCCATACATGATCACAGGAAAGACCATAGCCTTGACTAGGCGAACCTTTGTTGGCAAAGTAATGTCTCTGCTTTTGAATATGCTATCTAGGTTGGTCATAACTTTCCTTCCAAAGAGTAAGCGTCTTTTAATTTCATGGCTGCAGTCACCATCTGCAGTGATTTTGGAGCCCAGAAAAATAAAGTCTGACACTGTTTCCACTGTTTCCCCATCTATTGCCCATGTAGTGATGGGACCAAATGCCATGATCTTCGTTTTCTGAATGTTGAGCTTTAAGCCAACTTTTTCACTCTCCTCTTTCACTTTCATCAAGAGGCTTTTTAGTTCCTCTTCACTTTCTGCCATAAGGGTGGTGTCATCTGCATATCTGAGGTTATTGATATTTATCCCAGCAATCTTGTTTCCAACTTGTGTTTATTCCAGTCCAGCATTTCTCATGATGCACTCTGCATATAAGTTAAATAAACAGGGTGACAATATACAGCCTTGACGTACTCCTTTTCCTATTTGGAACCAGTCTGTTGTTCCATGTCCAGTTCTAACTGTTGCTTCCTGACCTGCATACAGCTTTCTCAAGAGGCAGATCAGGTGGTCTGGTATTCCCATCTCTTTCAGAATTTTCCACAGTTTATTGTGATCTACACAGTCACAGGCTTTAATCTAGGTATTTCGTGCTAAAACTTTCACTCAGTGCAACCTTAACCATGCAGCTTTAGGCACAGATTTTGGTATATGGTATTCCGTTTTCACTCAGTTCAGTATCTTCCCCTTGGATTCTCTTTGACCTGTGGCTTAGTTAGAAGTGTTGTTTAAGTTGCAAGTGTTTGGATACTTTTCTTGTTATTTATGTTTTTGATTTCTAGTTTGACTCTGTTGTGATTGGAGAACATCCTCTGAATGATTCTGGTTCTTTTCATCTTGCTGAGTTTTATTTGTGTTCCAGGACATGGTCCGCCTTAGTTGGATGAAGACGCACATGTTTAGGAGGGTAATTGAGATGATGAGAATGTGGAAACTTTTGTCAGTTTCTGCTTCTCCTATTTGCAGCTCTGGTGTTCGGTGCGTATACATTTAGAGTTGATGAATCTTCTTGGCACATTTGCCCTTTCATCGTTGTATTACGTCTGGGTCCCTGGTAACTTTGTTTGTTTTGAAGACTAATTCATGTGCTGTTGCAATAACTGCTGCTATTTTTCTTTGATTAATGACACATGTTCTTTTATCCTTTTACTTCCACTCTAATATTGGAGTGAGTTTCTTATAAACAGAATATAGTTGGGTCATGCATTTTTAATCCACTCAGTGTCTATCTTCATTGGTTTACTTAACCTATTTATATTTAATGTAATTATTGATTTATTAAGACTTAAACTTTTCTTGTTTGCCTTCTACTTGTTCTATTTTGTCTGTACTCTTTTCCTGCGTTACTTTAGGCTAACAGTCTTTACAGATCTATTTTACTGTCTCTGTGGATCCGCCTCTTGTTAACCTTTTTAGTGGCTGGTACAGATAGTACATTATATATACAAAAGTCTCACCATTTACTGGCGTCCTAATTTTACTAGTTTGAGTGGGGTATAGAACCCTTACCTCCCTTTATGATTTGTTCCCTTGTTTTTTATAATTATTTTAAATATTTCCTCTGCATATACTTGAGGAGCGCATCATAGTGTTGCTTCAACTGTCCAACATACCTTAGAAAGTGCAGAAGAGGGCCGCTCATCACAGTTACCCGGTCTTTGCTTTTCATGCCTTTCCCCCCTGGATGTCCCAAGGTTCCTTCCGCCATCACCTTATTTAGGGAAGTTCCTTCAGCAGTTCTTCTGGGGCAGGTCTGCTGGTAAAGTCGGCTCTCATTTTCACTTATCTGAGAATGTCTTCTTTGCCCTGTCGTTCCTGACCCACACTTTTGCCAGGCATCTGGATTGGCTGCCTGTCAGGATTCTGGACTGACAGCTTCTCCTTTTAGCTTTTGAAAAATGTCATGTGATTTGACGCGGCCTGCCTGGTTTCTGATGATAAATCCCCTGTCATTTGAATCCTGTTCCCTCAAGATTGCTGAGAGAAATATCAATAACCTCAGATATGCAGATGACACCACCCTTATGGCAGAAAGTGAAGAGGAACTAAAAAGCCTCTTGATGAAAGTGAAAGTGGAGAGTGAAAAGGTTGGCTTAAAACGAAGCCAAAAACGAAGAAAACGAAGATCATGGCATTTGGTCCCATCACTACATGGGAAATAGATGGGGAAACAGTGGAAACAGTGTCAGACTTTATTTTTCTGGGCTCCAAAATCACTGCAGATGGTGACTGCAGCCATGAAATTAAAAGACGCTTACTCCTTGGAAGGAAAGTTATGACCAACCTAGATAGCATATTCAAAAGCAGAGACATCACTTTGCCAACAAAGGTTCGCCTAGTCAAGGCTATGGTCTTTGCTGTGGTCATGTATGGATGTGAGAGCTGGACTGTGAAGAAGGCTGAGCGCCGAAGAGTTGATGCTTTTGAACTGTGGTGTTGGAGAAGACTCTTGAGAGTCCCTTGGACTGCAAGGAGATCCAACCAGTCCATTCTGAAGGAGATCAGCCCTGAGATTTCTTTGGAAGCAATGATGCTAAAGCTGAAACTCCAGTATTTTGGCCACCTCAAGGAAGAGTTGACTCATTGGAGAAGACTCTGATGCTGGGAGGGATTGGAGGCAGGAGGAGAAGGGGACGACAGAGGATGAGATGGCTGGATGGCATCACTGACTCGATGGATGTGAGTCTGAGTGAACTCCGGGAGTTGGTGATGGACAGGGAGGCCTGGCGTGCTGCAGTTTTTCAGCTCTGCCTTCTTTCTCCTCCTCTTATGAGACTCTTATATTACCTTAGGTCTTTTGTTATAGCCCCACGACCAGAGGCTCTGTCCTTTTTTTTTCAGACTGTCTTCTCTCTGTTGGTGGCATTGGGTGATTTTTATTGTCCTCTCTTCCAGGTCCCTGATTCGTCTCTCTGTCCCCTCCATCCTTCTGTGAAGTGCATCCACTGAGCTATATATTTTGGTTATTGTATTCTTAGTTATAACATTTTCACTTGGTCCTTTTTATATTTATTTCTTTACTGAGAATTCCCACTTTTCATTTGTTTTCTAGAGTGTCCGTGATTGTTCCCTGAAGTGTTTGTATCACGGCTCTGTTACATCTTTGTCAGATAAGGCCAGCATCTCAGCGTTGGTGTCTGCAGAGTGTCTTTTTTTCAGTTTGAGGTTTCCTTGGTTTTGGCGAGAGTGGTTTTCTGTGGAAGCCTGTGTGTTTGGGATTATATGATTAGACTTCAGATTTCACTGAAACTTGTGCAGTAGCTGCCTTTTCCTGGCACTGCTCTGCCGAGGTGGGTGGGGGCTCTGTTGCTGCCAGCGGAGGTGGGAGCCCGGGTGCCCCCCGGAGCTCTGTGGACCCCTGAGGGCTGGCTCCGGTCCTTACTGCTGGGCATTGGGGTTGGTGGGAGTCTGAGCCTCTGCTTGGTCTCCACTGGGGCCCGCAGAGGTGTGACCCCCCCAGTGGGGAGGAAAGACCCCTCCCCGTCAGCTGCTCTGCCGACAGTGGCAGGGGCCCTGGCCTCAGGAGGAGGATGCCCAGGCCCCCTGTGGGCCTCTGCAGTGCTTGGTGGGAGTGGAGCTGTTCTGTCTGCAGCTGCTCAGTGGCTCCTCTCCTGACCTTCTCACTGGAGCGAGGCGGCTTCGCTGGAGCCTGGCCGGCACCCAGGCTGCCAAGCCTGAGATCACAAGCCAGGGAGGCCCCAGAGCCCCAGCACCTGCTTCTTGGCCCCTGGCCGTCGGTTTTCTGTGCTCTCAGCTGCCCACGTGTGCTTTCCAGGGACCGGCTGTGCTGCAGGGGCCCGCGTGTCTCATTGTCTTCCAGACGGGGACGGTCTCTCCCGGGGAACTCCAGCCCCCAGAGCTGCGCCTTCCTCTGACTCTCTACCCAAGCGCCCTGTTTCTGCCCACTCCAGGACAGCTGAGCGGTCTGGGCTAGGCGTTCAGCGCCCTTCTCATGGCCCATACAGACCCTAGAGTTGGCATGACTCAGGCTTCTGCGCTCATCAGATAAAAATATTATCAAAGCTCTGTTGTTTAAATTTTAACTTGAACTTTTTTCCACGGAAAGTTCTTTCTGTGCTCTTGACTCTTTCTATTCTTGGTGGACATCAACGCAGAGGCCAGACTTTGGGGAATGAGACCAGGCCTGTTTTCCAGGTCCGAGGTGCTAGATACTACGCTTGTGTTGCAAATGCGCTTTCGCTTGTGGGTCTTCTGGGAATGGGCCTGTGGCAGCCACGCGAGCACATTCCATGTGGGGTGCTTTCTCGCCGTGCCTGTCGCGTGGAGCATGCTTGCTGACAGTAAGCGTATTTAATCCTGAAGCGAGGGCGGTGGTGCCTCTGGGGCTGGCCTCCCTGCAGCGACCCCCCCAAGCTGTCAGGGCAGAAGCTGAGCTGCCCACGGCTGTACTTCCTGCAGCTCCAGCTCAGGATAAGGCCACCGGCTTCTGAGACTTAGAAGTGATCCAGCTGTTTGAATCTTGCTGTTCATAAATTTTAAAAAATGTTAGGTTTGCATTTGAAAATTACTGAAGTGTGTTCATGAAGGCACCTTATGTGCGAGATGTTCTTCTAATTCTGCCTAGAATAAGTGTTCTCAGCGAGCTGTGGACCTGCTTGCTCCCTGCTCACGCACACATGCAAACAAGCACAGCCGTCCTGTTGCGAAGATTTTTGGTAATGTGTTTTTGTACAGGGCATAAAAATATATCTCTGTAATTACATGATATTTAGTGATTAGATAATTATGGATAATTGCATGGGGTAGTTCTAAGTGCTAAAGTGTTACCATAAGATCTAAAATGTACAAATTGCATAATAATTATTCTTGGGAGTTATTTGGTAATTCTGAGCATAATTATCATGTGATCTGCAGTGCATGTAATTAATGCATAGGCACATGGATTTTGCCTTCATAACTACTTCGCCCTTGTTATAAAGCTCTTTGTCATAACATTTGAGTATTAAATATAAGGTAATTGGCTCCCAGATACAGTACATTAAGCCCCATGATAATTGCTTTTGTAGTAACAATAACCCTTATTTCATTTCCAACGTGTGGCTCTTCAGCAGGTCAGGGTTGTGAGGAGCAAACAGCCAGGCCGTGGCGGCTGCAGGTGGAGCGGCGCTGAGCGCCGGCCACTGGCTCGCTGTGGGGTGAGGAGCGCCTCCTGTGGCCAGGCCTCCCCAGGCGGAAGGGTCGTGTCTTCCCTGTGGACAGAGTCTGTCTGCTGACCGCTGCGCGCACCTCCTGTCCAACCCGGCCCCGCCCCGCCTGTGTTGTTCATATAGCAAAGCACCCACCGCGTTTCTGGTCTGGGGCGGAGGGCTGGGGTTTGATAAGAAGAGCTCGTAATAAACTGCAGAGAGGGGCCTTGGCTGATGGGTGAGACTGCGGGAAAGCACCTGCAGCAGTGGCTCGGGGACCGCAGCGGGGCCTCCGGCTTGGCCTCCACGCTAACACGGTGCCCGCCACTCTCTCTCCAGGTCTCACGTGGCAGGATGACTTCACCCAGCGCATGATGGCCCGGGAGCTCGCCAGCCTTCCCCAGACCTCCCTGCGCCACCCCGAGGCGTCCAGCCCCGCCAGGTAAAGCGGACCTGTCCCTGTCTCTTCCCTGGCCCGTGTCCACCAGCCCTCTCCCGGTTTCATGGGGCGAAGAGCCCCGTCTCTCTGGTGTAAATGCTCCAGGAAGTTGGGGTGTGGGGAAGGGGAAGATGGGACTCCCCCCACCACAGGGTCCTGGCCCCCAGGGAGGGTGTGAGGGGGACCCTCCCACGAGGGACTGGTCTCAACAACGGACGTGCCGAAGGGTCTATCTCCCTTCCCAGGATCCTTGGAGAGTCTGTGTCTCCAGAGCCTTGGTTAAAAGCAGGAGGGTCAAGAATTCTCATTTCCCAGTAAGAATTTATGCTCAGTTTAGTACAAAAAGCAAATTAAACCGTGGAAGCCGCGTTCGGGCCCCTAGCGCAGCAGCCTGTGAGAGCCGGATTTGTTCCACCTCGTCGTCTCCACACACGTGCAGAGGGTGTGGACGCTTTGCCCACTTGTGCAGGAGGACACGGGCCTGGGGAGGGGAGGAGTGGCCCATGGGCAGCGTGTGGGAGCTGGCTGCTGTCCCCAAGCTGACGGGCGGCTGCTCCTCAAGGTCAGACAGCATGGAAGGGATCGCCCCTTTGGCTTACCGGGGAAGCCCACCGTCTGCCCACAGCCTCGGGTAGAGTAATCCAAGTGCAGAAGCATTGGCCTCCTCCTTCCTGCTCAGGCCGTCCAGCAGAGGGGCAGCAAGGCCGCCGGGTCCCGCAGAGTCAACGCTCCAGACGTGAGAGCACATTCACTGGGCGGCCCTCCCTGGCCAGGCTGTGTGTGTCTGGAGGGGAGGTGGGAGCTCTGCCTTGTCATCCTCACTGGTCTGTTGAGCTTCATCCACGAGGACCTGCCTCAGGAGTGTGTTCTGCAAAAATAACACTCAAAAAGCAGTCAGGCTGTCCATTTTCATCCAGGCGCGTTCGCACTCTTAGCGCTGGTCTTTGAGCAACGCGTGGGTGCTTCACACAGCCCGTGGCGCCTTCCTGCTGGCGCCGAGGCTCCTGAGCGGGCTGTACTGTCCCAGGCAACCTCGGACGCCACCGAAGAGGCCACGGCGCAGGGGGTCGGGAGCACCAGGAGACAGAACAGGACAGCTCCCCTGGCTGGACAGGTGCTGAGCGTGGGGAAGGCCAGGCCACCATCACAGAAAGAGTGTTTCCAGAGAGAAACGCCCGAGAAATCAGACGAGGGCCACACCCAGGTGGCCACGTTCTTACCACTGGTGATGGTGTCATTTAAAACAATTGCCCGCTTGCTCTGAAAAATAACGTGGCTTTTTAGATTACAAGTGAGATTAAAAGTTTAAAAATACACATGTGAAGAGGTTGGAGTTTTCTATATGAACTTCCTGTGCACGATCTGTGTCCGTACAGAAGTGTTTCTGTATGTTCCTGGGCTGTTTCTCTCCATATGGAGTCTTCTGTGTAAGGCTGGTAGCTCTTCACGTGCCCCGTTCTGGAGAAGCAGATTTGTGGTCTGTTCTGCCCACGAACGAGGTGTGGGTGCCAGTGGAACTGTGCTCATAGCCTCCTGGGCTGGACGGATCATGTCTTTCTGGAGGGTGTTGAGCCTGAATAAACCAACCGTCTGGCTCCAAAGGCAGAGCCTAGTGCCGGGGGTGGCATGCTGGGATGCTCCCCACTAGCCGCCCCACCATACTCCACCCCAGGAGACGGCCTTCCTGGCAGCCAGCAGGCGTTGGCCTCAGGCTCGGCGGGCTGGGATAGACTCACCCCCGGCCGGCAGGCAGGGCCGGCAGCACGGCCACCTTTCTGCCAAGGCCACGGCCACGCGGACCCCCGCTCTGCCTCTTCAAGCCTTCCCTCCCTAGACCCGGCCATCCTCCGCCGTGAGCTTGCGGTTCTCCTGGTCCTGCGGTGTCTTTGCAAGCAGCTCCCTTACTGTAGATGCCACGTGTCCTGTCGTGCGTCTGCTGGTGACTCAGCAGCCAGCATGGGAATCCTGGCCGCCCAAGCTCTTCCTCAGTGTTTGTCAGGAAACAAACATACACGGAATGATGCACATGGATATGCATGGAATAATACTTCTTCTTTTCAAAAACCTCCTGCTAAATTTTCTTCAGTGTTGAATTGTCTGCTGCCCAGTATATATTTTAAATCATCCTGTGTGATTAAACCCCGTACCACTCCCATTGTCCTCTCAGATCATTGGTGAAATGTGCTCACAGGTCTCACTGTGTGCATTTGGAGCATTCACGTTTCTGCAGAGCACGCTCATCCTTTGCACAGGGATTCCCAAGTGTGTTGACTAAGTGTGCTCACAGTACTGTTACCACTTAGAACCTGCTCACTGCATGCGTGGTTGTCACACTTTGCCATCGACGTCTATCTTTACCCTTTAACGCAGTTTATAAAAAGAGTATCTCCCGGATTTTCCTCTTTCTACTATCATTACATTTATTTACTGTTTTTTTTTTTTTTAAATGAAACTCTTGAGCTGAAAGTTTTGTCCTTATTTTTTCATCACTTGAGGCCGTGCGTTCGCCTGTGGGTGTGGTTATCATCCTGTGATGTCGACAGGCCTGTCTGCCTGTGATCTCGATTATCTGCCACTGCAGCTGTGCACCCCGTGGGAGCAGAAAGTGCAGGCTTGCATTTCGTCCTAGTCATGTGTTCTTTAGACTTTAAATTACTGTCTACTTTGACTGCATTTTCATCAGAGAATGTGACATGTTCAGCTTTTTCTTTTTAGAAATTTGGGATTTCTTTGTGGCCTAGTTTATACCACACATTTATTAATTTTCAGTGGATACTTAAAAACCTTGTATCCACTATTTAAGAGTATACGTTTTTATAGATGGTTAAATTAGACATAAAATTTATAACTATGTATAAATATAAATTATTCAGAGTCAAATTCTTTATTTATATTTTGATTTATTGAAATGTTTCAGGCAAAAACTGTGTTTCCATTTTTAATGTATTTTGCGTCACACACATGGGGCTCTGACACCCAGGCCAGCTCCGGCATCCCCTCCTCCCTGTGGACGTCACACCTGCTGCGGTTCACGTGGGGCTCTGACACCCGGCCCAGCTCCGGCATCTCCTCCTCCCTGTGGATATCACGCCCACTGCGGTTCATGTGGGGCTCTGACACCCAGGCCAGCTCCAGCATCTCCTCCTCCCTGTGGACGTCACACCTGCTGCGGTTCACGTGGGGCTCTGACACCCAGGCCAGCTCCGGCATCCCCTCCTCCCTGTGGACATCACACCTGCTGCGGTTCACGTGGGGCTCTGACACCCAGGCCAGCTCCAGCATCCCCCTCCCTCCCTGTGGACATCACACCTGCTGCAGTTCACCCCCCTGTGGATATCCGCCCACTGTGGTTCACGTGGGGCTCTGACACCCGGCCCAGCTCCGGCATCTCCTCCTCCCTGTGGACGTCACACCTGCTGTGGTTCACGTGGGGCTCTGACACCCAGGCCAGCTCCAGCATCCCCTCCTCCCTGTGGATACACGCCCACTGTGTCACGGGGGCTCTGCTCCGGCTCCCCTCCTCCCTGTGGACGTCACACCTGCTGGGGTTCGGGGCTCTGACACCCGGCCCAGCTCCAGCATCTCCTCCCTGTGGATGTCACGCCCGGGCCCACCCCCCTCCGCACCTGCTGGGTTCACGTGGGGCTCTGACACCTGGCCCAGCTCCAGCATCTCCTCCCTGTGGACGTCACACCTGCTGTGGTTTAGATGGAGGCTTTGTCGTCTTTAGTGCTCTCTGTCTTGATCCCTCTTTTCTACGGCTGGTGTTGCCACGTCTGTGTCCTCTGGGTTCTGCTGCCTAATTCATCCTCTGGAAGCCTGCCCTTTGGGCGCTCTGATTGGTGGGTGGCTTTGATAAACAGTGTCACGTGGCATTTTTAGAGCCCCTGGGGCATCTCCGTGAGACCCCTGACTTCTCTGCCCCTTCTTCCCCCGTGACCGTGACTCTGCTCCCATCACCTTTGGCATTTGTAGCCGAGTCTCTCACTTTACACTCAGTCTGCGGCCATCCCCTCTAGGCTCTCTAGGTAGGTTTTGAAGTGACAGGTCTGAGTCACTCAGTGGAGGAATCCCACCTTTGGGTGCCCCACTTCCATCCCAGCGCAGCCCTGGCAGCTGGCATGGACCATGTCCGGGGGGCGTCCAGCCCAGAGCTGTTGACTAAAGAAGGAAGGAGCGGGTGAAAGATCTCGGGGCACTTGGTTACTACAGGGGTCATCACAGTGACCGGAACCCTGCTTGCCCTTCCTTCCACAGAGGACGTGACCGAGCTGTGAGCTCTAACATGGTTACAAATAGCCATTTCCAAAAATAAACGATGGTTAGATGGGTTAGGGCTGTGCACAGAGGGAGCGAGAACCAGGCTGCGGCGTGCTCTTTGCAACGATTCTACTTATAATTCGGAGTTTTTCCTCTAGCAAACTGGGGGACCACGTAAAGCAGCCTGTGTTATTGGAGCCTGAAGGGCAGTGCAGGGAGCGGGAAAGTGACCAGTGGAGACGACGCGCTCGGTCTTCTGAGGCAGAAAACGGACTCTTACAGAGCTTTGATCCGCTTCAGGAGAATGACAGGGCAGAAGTCAGGCTGCAGGCTAACTCCTGCGACGTCTCAGCGTGGTGACGGCTGTGCCCGTCGCTGTTATGTGTTAGAGTGTCGCAAACCGTCCTCCGGCACAGACCCCTGGGAAGATGAATAAGACAATTTAAAGGCACATTTATGAGGCGGTTCTATTTGCATTGATCAGCAATTAGGGAGAAAAATAGACAAAGAACCAGAGACGTAAATTGACTTCAGTTAAATTACGCCGACAACACAGAACGTGAAATTCCATCCATTAAACAGCGGTCAGGGAGGCGGTGGCCATGATTCGAGACGCAGAGAACCGTGTGGCTCCCGATCGTTTACATCCTATTAAGTCTGAGCCAGTGTAACTTGAAAAGGCTTCAGAAATAATAACAGGACAGTTTTGTTAACTGTGATAATTAAGCTCAAATGTGAAGATTTTCTGTAGGTCCTAGTTTGTATGAAATACACACGCGTATCGAGCCCCTCACATCAGTGGCCTGTTCTTGAGAACCAGACTTTCCCTGTGAAAACAGTGGCCAGGAGCCTGTTCTCCGTGACCCAAGTGGGAAGTCACACCCACCTGCACCCCATACACTGCTAGAGTGCCCGTCGCCCAGTCACGTGTGGCTCTCGTGACCCCATGGACTGTAGCCCGCCAGGCGCCTCCATCCATGGGACTTGCAGGGCAAGAAGACTGCAGTGGGTAGCCAGTCCTTTCTGCAGGGGATCCTCCCGACCCAGGTCTCCTGCACTTCAGGCAGATTCTGTATCATCTCAGACACCAGGGAACATTCCTAGAGTGTGTCTAAACCACAGTTAAGACCCACATGTAGGTAACAGACGTTTGTTACCATGTGTAGGTAACAGTCACATTTGGAGTAAAGAACTTAAAACACTGTTCCCTGGTCACTGAAAGCGGATGTGGTTGTTAGTAACACAGCCTTACCCAACACCTGCACAACACACAGACACACACACGTGGCTACATACACACACACACTTAGGAGCACACAGACATGCACACATAGTTACACAGACACACACACTTAGATACACATACACATTAGGAACACAAACACACAGACACACACTTAGATACATACACACACTTAGGAACACACAGACACGCACATACACACAGAGGCACAGACACCTAGACACACACACGAGACGCGCTCATAGAGGCAGCTCGGCTCTGCCTGCGGTTTCCAGGCACAACCTGGATGACGGGTCAGATCCCTCCTCTTCAGGTTGATGTCCGAGAAGACACCAGGCCGGGCGGCAGGGGGCTGGGCCCTCGAGCCCAGCGAGATCCTGCCTGGGCGCCCAGGGAGCTCCCCTCGGTCGGGCCTGAGCTGTGCAGGCTCTGGTCCCGGGGAGCTCGAAGGAGGGGGCGGTGCTGATAACAGGCTCCAGAGCCCTGACCCTCGGGGCCCCAGGGTCTCCCACAGGAGACCCAGGCAGTGGGGAGTTGCCTCTGCACACAGGCTGCGGGCCGCCTTCGGGCTGCAGAGTGAGGCCGGCCCGGCTCTCAGCTCCCGGCGCGCAGTGGCAGCCCGTTCTCTGTCCCTTGCTGTGTCCATGGCCTTCCCGCACGCCCCGCCGCCCTCCCCGCCTGGCTGGGAGCGCCGCAGGCCCATGTCTGCCCGCCCTTTCCCACAGGTATCACGACTTTTACCATACTTGATGCATTTGTAAGTAAACATTAAAATCCAGCTGTTCCTGAAAAGCCACGTCTCTGCAAACACAAACACCAGGGGAAGGACGAGAGAAATGAGGCAGACAGCAGACGCGCACTCAGCCTGGTCCGGGCTTGGGGCGCTGCCTCTGCTGGGGGCTGGGTTGGCCTCCTCCAGTCTCTGGGGCACTTCCGGCAGTTAGTGTGGAACAAGCACAGGTGAAGCCCAGCGCTTACGTGTGAGCGTCAGGAGCGCGCGGCAGCTGCGAGGATGCCAGGGCCTCCGTCCACAGTTTGCGGCTCTCGGCCGCCGCCCGCCTGCCAAGCGCCCGCACAGCGCGCTGTGAGCCGTGTGCAGCCGCCTCGGGAGCCCGCCCACTCCTGTGCCCACAGACGGCGTCTGCAGTTGTCCGAGTCTGACGGGCTGAGTACTATTTTACATGATTTTAAAATGCGTGATCATTAAAGAAAAAGGAAATGGGACATTTTTTTTCCTGAGTAAGTTCATGACCTGCGTCACTGCCAATCACCGCAGGCAGCCATTGGTTGTCCTGAACTCACCCCCAGTGACAGCAGAGTCTGGTTACAGGGCCGCCCTTCCTGGTGCTGGAGAGGTGCCCTCTGCGAGGTCAGCGGTGGGGACACGGGTTCTGCACTAACTCAGCGTCACCTGAGTCTATCATGTGTTTCCAAGCTCATTTGTTCAGCAGACACTGCAGTGCTGACTGTGGCCGAGGCCCCATTCAGATTCTCAGAGAGCAAAGAGCAAGAAAACCCACAAGAACAAGGTCCCTTCCTCCAGGCAGCTTCCCAGGATTGCTGCCTGCCTTTTGTGGTCACACTGGGGCGCCAGAGGGCCCGGGGTCATCTCCCCGTCAGCTGACTAGCAAGCCGATGCCCCGTGGACCCCTGTGTTCCCCTCTTCTGGGAGGTGGGTGAGCACGACCTTCTCACCCCGTGTGCCTGCTCCTTGGCACCCGGCGGGGAGCAGAGGGGAGGCCGCTGACAGAGACAGGCCCAGAGCCCAGGGCTCGCCAGTCTCCCTTCCCTGCCCGGGAAGCCTCTCTGCCGCTGAGGTTCTCCCTGCACTTAGTAAGTCCTGGCCGACTCCCCATCCTGGCTTGTCTCTGCCCCCAGTGGTGGGGCGGCTGTTGAGAAAGTCGGGGTTCGCTCACCAGGTCCCCCTGTGTCCCGGCACCAGGCTTGGGCACAGACAGGGCCCCACCATGGGCGGTGTGAGTGGCGGGTCGGGCCCTCGCCGCCTGGCCTGGTGCCTGCGTGCCTGCACGGCCCTGCTGCCCCGCTGCCTGCCGTGGGCCCTGCGGGCGGAGCCGGCACTGTGCCCGAGGACCGCCTGATGCCTCCCTCTCCTTCGCAGGAGCTCGAAGCAGAGCGTCCCGGATGAGCGGAGCCTCAGCCTGGAGGGCGGCGTGCTGGCCGAGGCCCTGCAGCGCTACTTGCCCTACCTGGAGGCCCTGTCCCAGGCAGCCGCCGCCGACGCCCTCCCGGGGCCAGAGCTGGACAGGCCACCTGCCCAGGTGAGCTTTGCGGCCCTCGGGTCGGGGCGGTGACCCTCGCGGCCCTGTGCTCGGGGTGCTTCGTTGTCCAGGTGCACACGGGACGTTTCCCGTGCCTGCGGTCCCCCTGGGCTCTCCCCCCGTGTCCCCGGCAAGTGGGGGGCACCTCCCCGCCCCCTGGAGGGCCTGTGTGCACCCCTGTCCTCCTGCAGCCCCTGACAGCTGTCCGTGGGCACCCCTCCTTCGGGGCGTCCTGTGTGCCAGCTGTCAGGCCCTCGGGTGGGAGCTCCTTCTGCAGCTAGGCCAGTCTGCTCTGGAGCCCTCCGGGACTCGAAGCCCATGGAAAAGAACAGTTTACAGACGAATCGAGCAGCCTCGTGACCTTCTGGATGGGAAAGGAGGCGTGCTTTCATGACAGCCGGTTAAAGCGGCGCTGCCAGCTCTTGACTTGCCTGGGGGAGCAGGGCCTAGAGGTGGCGTCCGGGACCCTCACGCATGCCGAGGAGGGACTCTGGGGGCAGCACCCAGGTTCGCGTGCTCGGGAGGGCGGGGTGTGGCGTATGACCACCTCGAGGTTTGGTCAGGTCACGCCCCAGCCCCGCCCAGCCCCGCCCCCCCCCCCCCCCCGCCCCCCCCCGCCCCAGGCCGTACGCACCGGGGCGGGTTGGGCTGCTCCATCACGCTGTGTTCCTCTGGCCAGCTGTGCGCTGGGTGTTGGTGGCAAACACGCCCCTTTCCGCAGCCTCACGGTCGTCGACTCTTCCCTGTTGGAAGCTCCGGAGAAGGGGCGCAGACTCAGTTCTCTGGGTTCCGCAGCCCTAGCGGCCCGCGTCAGCCCAGTTCTCAGACCCCTCCTGGGTTTGGGCTCTGGGGCCCGTGCAGGGCGGCCGTGTAGGGCACGGGATGGCTGAGCGCAGGCCCGGGAGGGGAATCGCACAAAGAGGGCGGGTCTGCATCCCCACTCCAGCCCGTGGCCCCCTGCTCCCCTGCCTGAGCGGGACAGTGTGGGGTTTGAAAGCTCTCCTGCGAGCCTTCTGCAAGCTCCTCGGCACAGGCCGTACCCCTGCTGGCCGGCTGCGCTGACACTCTGTAGTGGGGGTGGCAGCCCACTCCAGCAGTCTTGCCCGGAGAATCCCGTGGACAGCGGAGCCTGGAGGGCTGCTGTCCGTAGGGTCGCACAAAGCCGCACACGACTGAAGTGACGCGGCCCGCATGCAGTGCTACTGAAGCGAGCACCACACTGTGCTTCAGCGCTAAACTCGGGTTTTCCACTTTGCACTTTCTGTGAAGCAGACACGGAGCTGGGTGCCGTGGGGCTGCATCGACGCCAGCACCCTGTCCTGGGGGCCGGCGGAAGGCAGCGCCCGAGGTGCCCGAGGTTCCGACGCTGCGGCTCCTCTGTGGGCGCTGTGCCGCCCTGGGAGGCCGCTCCCCTTCTCTGTCCTCCCGGGTTGGGCAGTGATGGTCGGGACATCAGCGGGAGGATGAAGCTCTCAGCCTCAGTTCATTGTAGCTTCTAGAAGTAGTCATCCCTGTTTTAGAGGCAAAACGGAAAGCAGGTCAAGTCTGAAAGCCATCTGCTGGATGCTCAAAGGTGTGCTTGGCTCCACGAGAGACTCACAGGGGCGCGGCCTGCTCACGAAGACAATCTGATCTGTGCCCCCGCCCGCCCAGCACCCAGGGGCGAGGCCGCTGCCCGGCACACCACCGGCGGGACAGACTCTGTCTCCTCTCACAGCAGAAAGCCGGCCTCGCTCCTCGCCCTCTGTGTGCTGAGGATTTGAGAACGAAAAACGGAAATCGTCTGGGGCTCCCTCCAGTGGCCCGGCGAGTCTTTACCAGCCCAGCCTCGGCTCCAGCCATGGGCTTCCCGACTCCGACTCCGTCTTGGGGACCCTAGGGCGGGTGCCTGGGCAGAGGGCGCGAGCAGTCGGTAACGAGCGACCCACGTGGAGTGTGCGCGGCAGGAAGGCGGGGACACGGTGCTCCGTCGGCGACAGGCGCGGGAGAAGTCTGAGCGGAAGGCGTTCCGTGAAGTCTCCCTGCGAAGCAGTTGGACGGGCCTTCCTGCTGAGGTGTTGGTGGCCCCGGATGAAGCCTTGAGCCTGGGTCCGGGCAGGCGCGGCAGCCTGTGGCGGTCAGTCCCGAGCCCGCCGGCCCGTTTCTCATTCAGCTTTGGGCGCTCTGTGGTGTGAGCTCTGTCTGGCACCAGACCTGGAAACACGCGTGGGGCAGCCGTGTCCCCTGGACCCCGGGTGGCTGTTGGCACCCAGGAGACCAGGGTTAGGGGTGATGGCAGCCCGGCGGGGCGTGGGAGGTGGGGCCTTGGTCCTCTGGGAGGGGCCGTGGCGACACCCAGGAGCACGGGCTCAGCTCTGCTCGCCTCTCAGGGCCCAGGCTCTGACCCTGGGATTCCCACAGAGCCTCAGCGCCTGCCCCAGCTCAGAGGGCCCAGCGCCGGGCAGGCTGTCTGGCACCCGCCCCATCGAGGGGGAGCCGCCGCTCTCTGCTGGCACGGGTCGTTCCTCCAGGGGCTGCACCCTGGGCTGCCCGCAAGATGACGCCCGTGCCCCAGGCCTCTCTCTCTCAGGACACACGGCTGCTGACACACCGCGGTCCTGTCCAGCTGCCTTCAGCAGCCGCCACCGGCCAGCAGGTCTGGCTTCTGAGTCTTTGAAACTCCCAGCCAGGAATGACCTGGGGCACCTGGGGTCCTGCCTGGGCCCTGCTGGGTTGTGCTGCTGCTCCTTGCAGTCCAGCGAGCCCTTCCCCTCTCAGAAGCGCCCAGTTTGAATAACAGACTCTGTGCTCGTCTCACCACGCGGCTGTTTGAGCATAATGGTCACAAGGATGGTTCGGAAAAGGAGCACTCGGCGGCTTAGGGCTCAGGTATTTTTATGCTGTGTTGAGATAGTGGCTTCTCAACATTGGCTTTGGGCTCAGGCGTTTTTATTCTGTGTGAGATAGATGCTTCTCAATGTGTTAAAAAAGGTGCAAAAGTATAGAAATTATCTTCTCTGTCCAGGGTTTAACTGAGGAGAAAGCCCTGGTCATCTCTCCGATGAGCTGATGTGGACTCAGGTGTGAGAGGCGTTCGTGCAGACCCGGCCAGGGCTTTGGGCAGTGCTGGCCGATCTCCCCACCCGTCAGCTGACGACAGAGGCGTAAGCTTTCAACACTGGTGATGTGACCAGTTTCCAGTGGATTACTTTATGAATCATCTTTTCCGTGTATGGCATCAAGCATGTAGCTGTCATGATCATCAGAGAAGAGCTCTGAATTTATTGTGCTGAACTGTGTTTAGTACTAATGACTGGCTGAACTTGAGCCGAAAGGGCACGTGGGGTCAGGGGCTTCCCAGAGGATGGGCCTTGGACAAACAACCTGAAGTCAGCAGTTGAAGATGTTTGGATTATCTCAAAGGGCAGAATGTCAAGAGGCCACCCCAGTCCACTCTGACAATAGGAACAAGCCAGGTGAGCTGTTAAACCATAGCCTTAAAGGAAAAAACCCACGGAGCTGAGAATACAAAGAGCCCTGAATGAACTACATTCAGAAAGGGAGAGATCCTTCTAAAGAAGAAGAGACTGCAGAGACTTCCCTGGAGGCAGGGACCGTAGGGGGAAGCAGGGGAGAGTGCAGCTGAGGCTTTTAAGGCGCTGTTTTCAGTGGAGACTAGTGTGAGGGTAGAGCCCAGAGTCAGGCTGCACGGAGCACCGAGTGCCTGAGACGGGAGCTGGGAGACGTCCTTCCAAGGGGCGCCAAGCCCTGCTGAGCACACCTCACGCCTTGAAAGCTTTGGACGAGGCAACGTGGTGGAGAAAGATTGATGTGTAGGGTGCGGAAAGCCCGGAAAAGAAGTGTCTTGCACGTGTCGTGTGGGGCTGTGAATCAGAGAGAGCTCCGGGTTCAGAAGCTGGCGGCTGTCTGCAAAGCACGAGGCAGCCCTGGAGGCCGACTCCAGCCTGGACCTCAGCCGGAGCCTGCCCTCAGCATTGCTGTTGGGGGAGTGACCGAATCTGACCGACTCAGCGCAAAGTCCACACCCATTTCTGTGACAGAGCCCATGGACTCGGACGGAGAGAAGAAGGGTGAAATACGATTACCGAATCTGACCGACTCAGCTCAAAGTCCACACCCATTTCCGTGACAGAGCCCATGGACTCGGACGGCGAGAAGAAGGGTGAAACACGATTTGCTTTGGTCTCCATTGCTCATTCATGCAACAGTCAAATGTACAATCCCAATTATGTATGACTGATCCAACATACAATCAAAAGCCGGGAGATCCGTGAAGAACAACAAAACACCACTCTGGGCGGGAGAGTGAAGAGTTGATAGAAGGAGACCCAGATATGACTCAGGTGTTGGAATTATTAGGAAAGGACTTCTTAATAAGTGAGGTAAAAATGTTAAAGGATTGAGTGGGAAAGGTGAAAAAACATAAATGAACAAATGGAAAAGTACAGCAGAGAGATGAAAACAGTAGAAAAGAACCAGATGGAAATGCCAGAAACTAAAGGGAGGTCAGAGGTGAAGAGCTCACCTGAGGAGCTTAATGGTAGACTAGCCACAGTAGAGAGAAGAATCAGTGAATTTCAAGTCAGGTCAGCAGACATGGTCAAAAGAAAAAGTACAGAAAAAGAGTGAAATGGAGCAAAGCCCCAGACACAGGGCGCGACGCCAAGTACTCTAACCCGTGTGATGGGAATCCTACACGGGAAAGAGAGGAAGAGAAGGAAGCAGAAGAAGTAAAGAAGTACTGGCTGGTGTTTTTCCAAAAATTGATAAAGCTAATCAAAACACGGATGCAGGAAACTTACTGAGCCTCAAGCAGGATAAATACAGAGAAAACAAAACCTAGGCATATCCTAAGCAGTTGGGGGAAAACCAAAGATAAAGAGAAAATCTTAGCGGTATCCTCAGGTAAATAGGTGCCTTACATCCGGGGGCTGTCTATAAGGACGATGTCTCATGTCTCGTTAGCAGACCAGAAAACAGTGGAACCAACAGAAAGGGGACAAACCCTGTCGACTTGGATTCTGCACGTTCACAACTGTAGGGGGAGCGGGAAGACCTGTGTCTGGAACACTCGTGCCTCACACGTGCTGCAAGACATTCCTCAGCTTAAAGAAGGTTGATGCAGAGACGCCAGTATCTGCTAAGGGGAAGAAACGAACCAGCAATAGTAGTAAATTGGTGAGTAGCCAGGAATGAGAAACCCACATAATATTTATAAATTTCTGGACAAAAGCAATTGAATGTTTAAGGCAAAATAATTAACACACACTGTGAGGCTTTTAGCTCACGTGGAGGAGAAGTATGTGACGGCAAAAGCACAAACCTTGGGAGGAACCCGCAATCAGGTGGGCAGCACGGGAACTCGGGCCTGCGGCTGTTGTTCAGCTTTCATGGGTTTATTTTTTAAGCCAAAGCGAGGTCCCCAAGTTGCCTCCTCCATACCCAGCTGAGCGCAGTTCTGCATTTTCCAGCAGGCAGCCTGCCGGTCGGGCCCGCTTCCCTGGGGCTCTGCCGGAAGCCAGGCCTGGGGCCAGATCCCAGCTGGGCCCCTCCTCCCCGGAGAGCTTGTCTTCTAATCCAGGAAACGAGGGTAGTCGTGTCTCTAAGGTCCATCTAGTCAAGGCTATGGCTTTTCCAGTGGTCATGTATGGATGTGAGAGTTGGACCATAAGGAAGGCTGAGCGCCGAAGAATTGATTCTTTTGAGCTGTGGTGTTGGAGCAGACTCTTGAGAGTCCCTTGGACTGCAAGGAGATCCAACCAGTCCATTCTGAAGGAGATCAGCCCTGGGATTTCTTTGGAAGGAATGATGCTGAAGCCGAAACTTCAGTACTTTGGCCACATCATGCAAAGAGTTGATTCACTGGAAAAGATTCTGATGCTGGGAGGGATTGGGGGCAGGAGGAGAAGGGGATGACAGAAGATGAGATGGTTAGATGGCATCACTGACTTGATGGACATGAGTTTGAGTGAACTCTGGGAGTTGGTGATGGACAGGGAGGCCTGGTGTGCTGCGATTCATGGGGTCGCAAAGAGTCGGACACGACTGAGCAACTGAACTGAACTGTGTCTCTACGTGAGGGTGGCTGAGAAGGTCAGAAAGAAGGGAAACACATCAAGTCAAAGCCCGCCTGGCCCCAGAGCTCAGAAAATGCCACCCACGCTGTGACCATCGTCCCGAGTCCTCCAGGCGGACCCTGCAGGCAGCACGCCTGCCACCTGCCTCGTGCTGACCCAGGCGCACAGGAGGCGGCGGCTGCCTGCTTCGGAGCATCCCCTGGGCCTTCTGACCACAGGCGTGAGGCCATGGGTGCAGCTGCGGAGGACGGAGCTGGAGGAAGGTGCACTGGAGCAGAGGGGAGGGAAGGCTGGGGCGGGGGGTGGGACATCACACACACTTAATGTCGTCCGCGGTCTTCGAGACCAGTTCCAAGCTACTTAATGTGACATCATGGGCAGATGTTTGGAACTGAACACCCAGGCTTCACATCGCTGTAAGCCTCCTGCGGAAATGGTTGCCCCTGGAGTTTGGAACTTAACACCCCTTCAACCTCAGATTTCATGAGCTCTGGAAGCTGATGGCAGAGACAGCACAGTCACCATGGTCAGAGAGGGGCCAGCGTGAGGCTCTGGACGGAGGGACGCCTGCCCTGGTCACAGCACTGCCGTGGTCAGAGAGGGGCCAGCGTGAGGCTCTGGACGGAGGGACGCCTGCCCTGGTCACAGCACTGCCGTGGTCAGAGAGGGGCCAGCGTGAGGCTCTGGACGCAGGGACACCTGCCCTGGTCACAGCACTGCCGTGGTCAGAGAGGGGCCAGCGTGAGGCTCTGGACGGAGGGACGCCTGCCCTGGTCACAGCACTGCCGTGGTCAGAGAGGGGCCAGCGTGAGGCTCTGGACGCAGGGACGCCTGCCCTGGTCACAGCGCTGCCGTGGTCAGAGAGGGGCCAGCGTGAGGCTCTGGATGGAGGGACGCCTGCCCTGGTCACAGCGCTGCCGTGGTCAGAGAGGGGCCAGCGTGAGGCTCTGGATGGAGGGACGCCTGCCCTGGTCACAGCACTGCCGTGGTCAGAGAGGGGCCAGCGTGAGGCTCTGGACGCAGGGACGCCTGCCCTGGTCACACACTCGTGGTCAAGAGGGGCCAGCGTGGTGACAGCGCTGTCGTGGTCAGAGAGGGGCCAGCGTGAGGCTCTGGACGGAGGGACGCCTGCCCTGGTCACAGCGCTGCCGTGGTCAGAGAGGGGCCAGCGTGAGGCTCTGGATGGAGGGACGCCTGCCCTGGTCACAGCGCTGCCGTGGTCAGAGAGGGGCCAGCGTGAGGCTCTGGATGGAGGGACGCCTGCCCTGGTCACAGCGCTGCCGTGGTCAGAGAGGGGCCAGCGTGAGGCTCTGGATGGAGGGACGCCTGCCCTGGTCACAGCGCTGCCGTGGTCAGAGAGGGGCCAGCGGCTGGGGGGCCTTAAGGCCAGGGGCGGGGGGGCCGGAAGAGGGACGCCTGCCCTGGTCACAGCGCTGCCGTGGTCAGAGAGGGGCCAGCGTGAGGCTCTGGACGGAGGGACGCCTGCCCTGGTGACAGCGCTGTCATGGTCAGAGAGGGGCCAGCGTGAGGCTCTGGATGGAGGGACGCCTGCCCTGGTCACAGCGCTGTCGTGGTCAGAGAGGGGCCAGCGTCTGACCCTGGTCCAACGCTGTCGTGGTCAGAGAGGGGCCCGTGAGGCTCTGGATGGAGGGACGCTGCCGGTCACGCGCTGCCGTGGTCAGAGAGGGGCCAGCGCGGCCGCGCCTCCTGATACTGTCGTGGTCAGAGAGGGGCCAGCGTGAGGCTCTGGACGGAGGGACACCTGCCCTGGTCACAGCACTGTCGTGGTCAGAGAGGGGCCAGCGTGAGGCTCTGGATGGAGGGACGCCTGCCCTGGTCACAGCGCTGCCGTGGTCAGGAGGGGGGACGTGAGGCTCTGGATGGAGGGACGCCTGCCCTGGTCACAGCACTGCCGTGGTCAGAGGGGGCCAGCGTGAGGCTCTGGATGGAGGGACGCCTGCCCTGGTCACAGCACTGCCGTGGTCAGAGAGGGGCCAGCGTGAGGCTCTGGATGGAGGGAGCGCCTGCCCTGGTCACAGCACTGCCGTGGTCAGAGAGGGGCCAGCGTGAGGCTCTGGATGGAGGGACGCCTGCCCTGGTCCCCTGCGGGTCAGAGAGGGGCCAGCGTGAGGCTCTGGATGGAGGGACGCCTGCCCTGGTCACGCGCTGCCGTGGTCAGAGAGGGGCCAGCGTGAGGCTCTGGACGGAGGACGCCTGCCCTGGTGACAGCGTTCCAGTAGGAATGACACCTACAGGCCACCAGCGCGGGAAGTGGGCAGGGCACTTAGAGCCTGAAGTGTGAAGCGTTGACAGCCCCTCCACTGTGTTGAGAGAGACCAGGAGCAACTGGCCAGCATCGCCCTCTATGGCCCGAGCGCAAGAAGGCAGTGCAGGCACCCCATTAGTGCTCTGGAAGTGGGGGTTCTGAGGCCCCCCTCCAGCCCCCGGACCTCGCCGCCGCCGGTGGCACTGTGGGGCCGCCTCGTTAGGCAGCCTGTGGACAGCCCCACCGCTCCGTGCTCCGTCACGCCCGCAGCAAGTGTGTCTTGATCAGCGTGCTTGTCAGTGCTGCCTTCAGGCTGTGAGACAAACTGGAGGAAATGTTTGTTATGTGGTCAAACGATGGCCCAATTTGGGCTTCCTGATTTGTTTTGGACACTTGGCACAAGAGAACATCTGACGAGCATGAGTGACCAGTGTATACACAAACATCTCCTTCACTCAGCGTCTGCTGGCACATGGCACCCGAGAGCCTGCAGGCTCTGGCAGGCTGAACTCGTAATTGAGCGATCTGGGACTGGGGCCGGCGGACTTCCATGGGAGGAAGTAGCCCGATGTTCGGCGCCAGGACCCCGGCCCCAGCATGGCTCGGGGCAAGGGGAGACGTCCAGGCAGGGAAGCGATGGGGACTGTGGCTCCAGGAAGTGGCCATGGTTTCCCCAGCTCAGGATGACTACTGCCTTCCAAACTGCCTGTCACCAAACCTCTTTGATACTCTTTCCACTCCCAAGTCTGTGACTTGACTCCATTTCACTCAGCAAGCTGTTTGAAGACAGGCCCATGTTTCAGGCGTTCTCCCCCGCTCCACCCAGAATGTAGAACGTGGTCCAGAGCTCAGCACACAGCAGGGGTGGTGGCTGTGATGCTGGTGGTGATGGTGATGCTGGTGGTGATGGTGATGCTGGTGATGGTGCTAATGCTGCTGATGCTGATGCTGGTGATGCTGGTGGTGCTGATGGTGATGCTGGTGCTGGTGATGGTGGTGATGCTGATGCTGCTGATGCTGGTGGTGCTGCTGATGCTGCTGATGCTGCTGATGTGGCTGGAGCCTGGCCAGTTCCCCTGCTTTTCAGTTGCTAATCTCCTAATTTGGGCAACTACTGTCTTAACGATCACTCAGTGTTATCTTAGGAAACCTGAGGTCATACATCTGTTGAATTGAAGTTTAAAACACCTTCAAAACAGGGCTTTGAGAACTTTCCCGGAATCCTATTGACTCAGAGGTGCGAGTGGACAGAGTCCACCAGATCGCTGCCCCAGGGCTTATATCCGGGTCCCTGAGTCTTACCGGAGGCGCAGGTGTGAGATGGTAAAGAGAGCGACATCACTGGTGTGAGCGGGCGGGGGCGAGCGCGAGGAAGCGGGAGGCTCTCCACGTCTGTGCTGGGTGCCACGGCACCCCCACTGCACTTGGAGTTAGATGGCCCATTAGGGCAAAGGTCACTGAGAGCAGAAGAGGGGTCCGAGCCAGGGGCCAGTGCCCTCTGCTCACTCACTCAGCCAGGATGTGAAGCCGCAGACAGGGGGTGACCGTGAGGACTCTCCCTGCCCCTGGCCCGTGCTGGCCTGGGCACCTGGCGGTGGGGTGCACGGGCCCCGACTCCAGGGCCCCCGCCGTCCCTCACAGGACCCAGCGTGACTTGGGAGAGCCGGCGTTTCCATTATTTCACTCTGCCCGCTAAAACCCTCTCTTCCTCTTCACCCTAACTTGGCTCAGAGCACACAGGGCCCCACAGGCCGTTCCTCATGATCGGTCCCAGAGCTCACTGTCCTGACGGTCATTCACCCAGAGGGCCCGAGAGGCCTCTACCCGCCTCTCCATCGACCGGAACAGAAGGCCCTTCGAGCAGAAGTGCCTCCGCACATAGGGAGCCGGTGCTTCCGGCAGGTTGATGAGCCTCTCAGAGGCTGTCCAGCCCCGTGCTGGGACCCCAGGCGTTCCGAGGCAGCCTTGCTCAGTGGGAGTCCAGCTGAACTTGAGATTGAGCCTTGCACCCAGTTTGCGCAGAAGTGCTGGAGGGCTGTTTGCTGTGGAGGCGTCTTGTCTCCTCCTCTCCTTCGCTCCCTTGTGAATCTTTTCTTCCTCTAAAGGAAAAGCAGTTGATTTCAGCCAGCACTTGGATGGAATTAGACATTTTGATGACAACTATAGTTACATCCCTGGTGGCTCAGCTGGTAAAGAATCCGCCTGCAACGCAGGAGACCTGGGCTTGATCCCTGAGTCGGGAAGAGCCCCTGGAGGAGGGCAGCCCACTGCAGTATTCTTGCCTGGTGAATCCCCAAGGACAGAGGAGCCTGGTGGGCTGCAGTCCATGGACTCGCAGAGTCAGACACGACTGAGTGAGTAAGCACAGCACAGTTACATCATTTTAGAAATAAACTCAATGTGACAGATAGTGGTCAATCTCCTGTAACAGAGGAAAACCAACTGTCAAAACGTCAAGTGACTGGCCGAGCTCCCTACGTGAGAAAGGAGAGCAGCGCACGGAGCCCCCAGGGTTCCGGATCCAGGCTCACTGCCCCCAGATCGGCGCTGTGCGCTGAGCCCCAGTGTCATTGACAGAAACAGACAGCAGCCTTGGGAGTCTGAACCACCGTCGCAGGTTCAGTGGTGGCTGTGCGTCTTAGCTGGGTCCCCAGGCATGTACCCCTGGCCCGATACTGTGCCCCGAAGGTGAGGCATGTGAAGAACGGGAAGCCCGAGATTCTGAGAGCTTGCAGCTCCCACACCCCACCCAGAGCGCATGGTGAAAGCCACGCTGAGTCAGACCCTAGTGGGAAGTTACTGTTTGTCCATGAAATTTTGATGGCGTGTCAGAGGCAGGACACTGAGACTTCTAACATTTGTACAGCCGCCCTCGAGGTGAGGAAACTGGGCCTTGTTCTGTGGGCAAATCAAAATGTGACAAGACCACACGCTCCTGGGAGAGTGGCCTGAGTGAGGAGCGAAGCCAGGGGAGGCTAGGGAAAGGCCTGGACCCACACTGTGTGTGAAATCAGGTGCCCCAGCAGCATTGCTGGCTGGACAGCACTGTCAAAAGGATCAGATTCAAAAGGGGTTTCAGTGACCAGCGAAGAAGGGAGCTGCAGGGAAGCTGACGTCAGACACGGGGTGCAGCCCTGGGGAGCCCCTCTGCGGAGCCACAGCAAACCCCAGGGCAGGGAGAGGCCTAGACAGACCCTCCCCGCCGAACACACAGCGCGCGGGAGAAGGGTCGGCGTCGCTCCGCGGCGGGAAACGCAGACCTGACAGGCAGGAACCTCCTCACCGCGCAGGGCGGCCAAGGCCGACAGCGCTCACTGCGGTAGAAGACGGTGAGCGCGGACACCAAGCCCGCTGGCGGGGACACGGTCCGCGGCTGCTGCACGGTTAGCGCAGGGCCACCCAGCGGTCAGCCAGGAGGAAAAACCCGCGTCCACACACAGGCTTGTACACGGCTGTTCACAACAGAGTTCCTCACATCAGCCCCAAAGCGGAAAGAACCCGAAGGTTCCCCTGCTGATGAATGAAAACGCAAGCGCATCCTCTGTCCTTAGAGCAGACTTCAGGGGTACCAGGGAGCGCGGTACCTATCGCTGCCCGCTGGCGCGCCTGGGGTGGGCATGCTCGGGGCGAGAAGGGGAGGCAAGGTAACAGTCGCTCAGTCGTATGGGACTCTTTGCGACCTCACGGACCACACAGCTCATGGAATTCTCTAGGCCAGAATACTGGAGTGGGTAGCCTTTGCCTTCTCCAGGGGATCTTCCCAATCCAGGGATGGAACCCAGGTTTCCCACGTTGCAGGCGGATTCTTTACCAGCTGAGCCACAAGAGAAGCCCGCACCTTGCAAGAAGCAGACACCAAAGGCTGCGCGGGGCTGCCCTACAGGAAGCTTCAGAACGGCACACGCGCGGGAGAAGGACGCGGATGAGCTGCTGCCTGCGGGAGGGGAGCCGGGAAGGGGTGCAGGTGTCCGGGCGGCAGACAGGTGGTGTCCGCGCCGCTCAGCGGACGCGCTGAACACACGGATGGGTCGAGGCTCGCGGCGCGCGCGGGCTGCGCTTCAGTAAAGTGCTGTGAAAAGACTCCGGGAGGACCGCGGATGCGCCCGCCCATCGGTGGAGGCAAACCTGGGCGCGCTTGGGGTGCTGGGACGCGCCTGCGGCCCAGACCCGGGGCCACTTCGGGGCGTGGCTGGCGATGGGCGCTCACCCGCTGTTTGTCCCCCGCCCCTGCAGGGTGAGGACCCCTTGACCGACAGCGTGCTGACCTTCGTGGCCCAGACGTCCGCTCTGACCTACGCTCCCGCGGCGCGCGCCGATCTCGCAGGGGGCCGCCCCCTGCGCACGCTTCGCCGGCTCCAGCCTGACGAGCTCAGCCCCAAAGTGGCCGGCGGGGTGGACAGGCAGCGTCTGGTGGCTGCGCTGGGCGCCTATGCGGCCCGGAAGGCCCCTGCGCCCGCCAGGGACGGCGACCCCGCTCCCCGCGGCCTTGTGCGCGCGCCTTGGAGAGCGCCCCGGGTCCTGTCGGGGCCAGCGGCCCCCCAGAGATGGCCTTTGCCTGCAGACCCCCGGGACGCCCCGGTCACAGACGATGGTAAGCACCTTGCGCCTTTTCGGGGGCTCCTGCCTAGGCTGGACCGTCGAGGGTCTCTTCCCCTTCCCGAGGGGCGGGGTGTGGGGAGGTGGCCCGGCTGGCCACGTGGGGGAGTGCTGTCAGACTCAGGGGCTCAGCGTTTAGGTCTCCTGCCCCAGCAGCCTCACTGTTCCCTGGCCTTGTTGATGAAGATGCTGGGGGAGGTCATGGGCCCATGGGGCCCAAGTGGTGTCTGCAGGGTTGACTATGAAGGGGCGTCACTGTTTCTCACTCCTCCCCACTCCCATGGGCAAGCTCACGCTCAGCTGCTTGGTCTGTGGGTATCGTGGGTCCCCAGGAGACCCCAGCCTAAAATGAGTGCTGTCCCAGTTGCTGGAGGGAACTTGGGCCTGTGAAGTGACCGTCCCCCAAGCCACACCCCAGCACCCTGGTGTGAGTCAGCCCCGCAGCGGTCATCACTGTGGGACAGATGACCGCTGGCCCGGCCTGGTCTCTATGACGCACGGGGCCCTCATCTCTTCTAGCAGCCTTTCCCTGAGACCGTAAAGTGTAAAATGAGATTGCAATCAAGTCTGACTTCTCTTTTGAAAATATGCAAATCATAACATCAAACAGGTAGCAGGTTAAAAAAAATATGGACTGCGAACCAGTTCCGGTTAGTGCCCCCCCATGAGCCGAGGGGCCACTGAAGCCACTGTGAGTCCCCTGTTGCCCACGTTGTGCCCTTCAGCTGGTGGCTCTCTCCCCAGCCCCCCTTTGTCCAGACGGCCACTGTGGTGCTGCAGCTGGAGGGGGTGCAGGGCTGTGACTGTGGGCAAGGGTAGGTGGTCATCACCACTCCCGTCTCGGGGAAGATGGCACACTGGGCTCAGGTGGCCCCGGTGGGCGGCCTGCGGGAACGGCTGCTTTGCCCCCCCCGTTCCCCTCCCTGGGGCTGTGCCTGCTCTAAACCGCAGGCTCCCCCGAAGCCCCTCTGCTGGCCTTGCTGCCTCCCGCTGCCCGTCGTTCCCCAGCGCTGTGCTTCCTGATCTGGCCCCGCTCAGCACCCATCACCACTGTCCACACGCGGCCGACAGCCAGCCCGGCCGGCGATGGGCAGGCAGAGGCCTGCGTGTGGACCCCTGCCCCTCTCCATGGTGCTGATGTCACCGCCCTTGCCGCATGTGCCCACCCGGCCGAGGCGTATAACGTCTGAGCGCCCCTTCTCTGGCTCCTTCCTCTTCGCCCCCAGCTTAACACAAGCCCTGTTTGTCGACTCCTCTGCCCCGGATGTTGGAACCGGGAAGAGAGAAATACCATCTGAGGCGGCAGGTGACCAGCTCTGTGTATCTGTTGTGCCCCCCGCCCCGGGGTCAGCTCCATCCCCCATCACTGGCCCCTCCTCACTCCGCACACTCCGAGGTGCAGGGCTTCCGGAACACCCGCCAGAGATGCTGCTCCTCTCTCCCGTGACCCTTACGACCGGCATCTTTGGGTTGTGGTTTTTCCTGTGCTAAGCTGCAGTGTCGGTTATCTTTTTATATATGTTGTCTTCCTGGCCGCACCGTGTGCTTTAAAGGGAGTCATGTAAGATGTCAGTCAGGGAACAAGCAGAGAGCCTTGTAGGACAGACGCTCACACACGCCTGGCTGGGCTCCGACAAGCAGCTCCGGGCTCCTCTCGCTGCTTCTGTGACCCCCCTCCCCTGCATGCCCCCATCAGATTTCATCTGTCACGCACGGCACTGCATTGCTCAAAGATGAGGCTCTCGAATAGACCTCACCGAGTAGCTATATCACGTGCTAGAGTTGATGCTGATGTCTTCATATCACCAAACAGCTAATCCGTGCTTAAATTTTTCAGTTGAAAATTTTCTTTACAGTTGGTTCTTTGAAGTCAGATCTGAAGAAGGCTCATTGAATAGGTGGATGTACCTGTTAAGCCCCTTTTAAATTACAGAAGCTTCCTCCTCCCTCCTTTTCCCCCTTCCATCATTTTTTTTAATATCTGAAAGTTTCAAGTGCACAACATTTTAGTAGAAAACCTGTGTGCACTGCAGAGTGATTGCCACCCCCCTGCCATGCAGCTCACCTCTGCACTCATCTCGGGCCCCCACCCCTTCTTCTCTGGTAGGCGCTGATCTGTTCTTTGTATCTATGAGTTTCTGTTTGATTTTGTTTGTTTTTGATTCCACATGTGAGTGAAATCCTATGGTTTTTGTCTCTTTCCGCCCCACTACTTTAATACCCTCTGGGTCCATCCATGTTGTGGCAAATGGCAGAATCCCATTCTTTTTCGTGACTGTGTAATATTCCATCATACAGATAATGGATAAAGATGTGGTGTGGCACACACACCCCACCTTATCTTTCTCCATTCATCTGTTGATAGACACTTCGGTTGCTTCCATATCTTGGCTGTTGTAAGCAATGCTGAACATGGGCTGCATGTTACAGATATTTTTTGAATTAGTGTTTTTGCTTGCTTTGGGATGAATACCCAGGCGTGGGATTGCTGGATTATATGGTGGTCTTTTCCTTAGTTTCTTGAGGCGCCTCCAGCTCTTCACTAGAGCGGCGGCACTGGCGGCATTCCTGCCGGTGGCCCACAAGCGTTTCCTGTTCTCCACATTCTGTGCAGTCTTTGTGTCTCTTTCTTTTCAGCAGCAGCTGCTCTGACAGGCATGAGGTGATAGCACAGCATGCTTTTGATTTCCATTTCTCCGATGATTAGTGATGCCGAGTGTCTCTGTACATCTTCCGTGGAAAAAATGACTGTTCAGATCCTCAACCTGTTTTTAAAATTCAGGTTGTTTGGCGTTTCTTGTTGTCAGTGTTGAGTTGTATGAGTTCTCTTTATATTTGGGGATTAACCCCTTATTGTTATATACTTTTAAGATCTCTTTTCCCTTTCAGGAGGATGCGGTCACATTTTCATAATGGTATTCTTTGTTGTGTAGAAGCTTTTTTTTTTTTTTCTAGAAATCAATGAACTAAAATGGACTGAAACGGGTAAATTAACTCAAATGACCATTATATCTACTACTGCCAGCAGGAATCCCTTAGAAGAAATGGAGTAGCCATCATGGTCAACAAGAGAGTCCAAAATGTAGTACTTGGATGCAGTCTCAAAAATGACAGAATGATCTCTGTTCGTTTCCAAGGCAAACCACTCAATATCACAGTATCCAAGTCTGTGCCCCAACCAGTAACGCTGAACAAGCTAAAGTTGAATGGTTCTATGAAGACCTATAAGACCTTTTAGAATGAACACCCAAAAAAGATGCCCTTTTCATTATAGGGGACTGGAATGCAAAAGTAGGAAGTCAAGAAACACCTGGAGTAACAGGCAAATTTGGCCTTGAAATACGGAATGAAGCAAGGCAAAGGCTAATAGAGTTTTACCAAGAGAACACACTGGTCATAGCAAGCACCCACTTTCAACAACACAAGAGAAGACTCTACACATGGACATCACCAGATGGTCAACACTGAAATCAGGTTGATTATATTCTTTGCAGCCAAAGATGGAGAAGCTCTATACAGCCAGCAAAAACAAGACCAGGAGCTGACTGTGGCGCAGACCATGAACTCCTTATTGCCAAATTCAGACTGAAATAGAAGAAAGTAGGGAAAACCACTAGACCATTCAGGTATGACCTAAATCATATCCCTTATTATTATACAGTGGAAGTGAGAAATAGATTTACATTATACAGGAGACAGGAATCAAGACCATCCCCATGGAAAAGAAATGCAAAAAAGCAAAATGGCTGTCTGGGGAGGCCTTAAAAATAGCTGTGAAAAGAAGAGAAGCCAAAAGAAAAGAGAAAACGAAAGATATAACCATCTGAATGCAGAGTTCCAAAGAATAGCAAGAAGAGATAAGAAAGCCTTCCTCAGTAATCAATGCAAAGAAATAGAGGAAAACAACAGAATGGGAAAGGCTAGAGATCTCTTCAAGAAAATTAGAGATAACAAGGGAACATTTCATGCAAAGATGGGCTTGATCAAGGACAGAAATGATATGGACCCAACAGAAGCAGAAGATATTAAGAAGAGGTGGCAAGAATACACAGAAGAACTGTACAAAAAAGATCTTCACGACCCAGATAATCACGATAGTGTGATCACTGACCTAGAGCCAGACATCCTGGAATGTGAAGTCAAGTGGGCCTTAGAAAGCATCACTATGAACAAAGCTAGTGGAGATGATGGAATTCTTGTTGAGCTATTCCAAATCCTGAAAGATGATGCTGTGAAAGTGCTGGACTCAATATGCCAGCAAATTTGGAAAACTCAGCAGTGGCCACAGGACTGGAAAAGGGTCAGTTTTCATTCCAACCACAAAGAAAGGCAATGCCAAAGAATGCTCAAACTATCGCACAATTGCACTCATCTCACATGCTAGTAAAGTCATACTCAAAATTCTCCAAGCCAGACTTCAGCAATATGTGAACCGTGAACTTCCTGATGTTCAAGCTGGATTTAGAAAAGGCAGAGGAACCAGAGATCAAATTGCCAACATCCACTGGATCATGGAAAAAGCAAGAGAGTTCCAGAAAAACATCTATCTCTGCTTTATTGACTATGCCAAAGCCTTTGACTGTGTGGATCACAATAAACTGTGGAAAATTCTGAAAGAGATGGGAATACCAGACCACCTGATCTGCCTCTTGAGAAATTTGTATGCAGATCAGGAAGCAACAGTTAAAACTGGACATGAAACAACAGACTGGTTCCAAATAGGAAAAGGACTACGTCAAGGCTGTATATTGTCACCCTGCTTATTTAATTTCTATGTAGAGTACATCATGAGAAACACTGGGCTGGAAGAAGCACAAGCTGGAATCAAGATTGCCAGGAGAAATATCAATAACCTCAGATATGCAGATGACACCACCCTTATGGCAGAAAGTGAAGAGGAACGAAGAAGCCTCTTGATGAAAGTAAAAGTGGAGAATGAAAAAGTTGGCTTAAAGCTCAACATTCAGAAAACGAAAATCATGGCATCCGGTCCCATCACTTCATGGGAAATAGATGGGGAAACAGTGAAAACACTCATACTTTATTTTTCTGGGCCCCAAAATCACTGCAGATGGTGACGGCAGCCATGAAATTAAAAGACGCTTACTCCTTGGAAGAAAATCTATGACCAACCTAGACAGCATATTAAAAAGCAGAGACGTTACTTTGCCAACAAAGGTCTGTCTAGTCAAGGCTATGGTTTTTCCAGTGGTCATGTATGGATGTGAGAGTTGGACTGTGAAGAAAGCTGAGCCCCGAAGAATTGATGCTTTTGAATTGTGGTGTTGGAGAAGACTCTTGAGAATCCCCTGGACTGCAAGGAGATCCAACCAGTCCATCCTAAAGGAGATAAGTCCTGGGTATTCTTTGGAAGGAATGATGCCAAAGCTGAAACTCCAGTACTTTGGCCACCTCATGCAAAGAATTGACTCATTGGAGAAGACTCTGATGCTGGGAGGGATTGGGGGCAGGAGGAGAAGGGGACAACAGAGTATGAAATGGCTGTATGGCATCACCGACTGGATGGATGTGAGTCTGAGTGAACTCCGGGAGTTGGTGATGGACAGGGAGGCCTGGTGTGCTGCGATTCATGGGGTTGCAAAGAGTCAGACACGACTGAGCGACTGAACTGACTGATTTTTCGTTGTGTAGAAGCTTTTTAGTTTGACATTGTTTCATTTATTTAGTTTTTTGCATTTGTTTCCCTTTCCTTTGGTGTCAGAGCCACGAAAATATCTCTAGGATGTCATGAAGTTACTGTGTATGTTTTCTTCTCAGACTTTCAGGATTTCGGGTCTTACATTCAAGCCTTTAATACATTTGAAGTTAATTTCTGTGTGTGGTGTAAGATTGTAGTATAGTTTCACTCTTTTACATGTGGCTGTTCTGTTTTCCTGACACCTTTTACTGAAGAGGCTGTCTTTTCTCCTTTATATATTTTTATCTCCTTTATCGTAGATTCATTGACCGTACAAGGTCTCAGTTTTGTTCCATTAATCTGTGTGTCTGTTTTTATGCCAATACTACACTGTTTTATAACTGTGCCTGCATGAGTGGTCAGTCATGTCCGATTCTTTGCAACCCTGTGGACTGGGGCCCAAGGGTCCTCTGTCCATGGAATTCTCTAGGCAAGAATCCTGGAGTCGGTTGCCATTTCCTCCTCCAGGGAATCTTCCCGTCCCAGGGATTGAATTGACATCTCCTGAGCCTCCTACATTGGCAGGCAGCTTCTTTAACCACTGAGCCACCTTGGAAACCCCTTGGGGTAGTGTGAACAGTTTAACAATGTTAATTCTTCTGACCCATGCAGAAGGAATGATAACCCCGCCTGCTAGAGAATTCTTGGTTGGAAGTGGTTTCCTTTCAGCACTTTGAACATGTCATGCCACTCCATTTTGGCCTGCAAAGTTTCTGCTAAAAAACCTGCTGACAGCCTCATGGGGGTTCCTTTGCGTATAACAAGTCGCTTTTCTCTTGCTGCTTTTAGGATTCTCTCATTATCCTCAACTTTTACTGTTTTAGTTATAATATGTGTTGGTGTTAGTGGAGGTGATGAAACAACAGGCTGGTTCCAAATTGGGAAAGGAGTACGTCAAGGCTGTATATTGTCACCCTGATTATTTAACTTCTATGCAGAGTACATCTTGAGAAATGCCCGGCTGGATGAAGCACAAGCTGAAATCAAGATTGCCGGGAGAAATTTCAGTAACCTCAGGTATGCAGATGACATCACCCTTATGTCAGAAAGTGAGGAAGAACTAAAGAGCCTCTTGATGAAAGTGAAAGAGGAGAGTAAAAAAGTTGGCTTAAAGTTCAAGATTCAAAAAACTAAGATTGTGGCATCTGGTCCCATCACTTCATGGCAAATAGATGGGGAAACAGTGAGAGACTTTATTTTCTTGGGCTCCAAAATCACTGCAGATGGTGACTGCAGCCATGAAATTAAAAAGACACTTGCTCCTTGGAAGAAAAGCTATGACCAACCTAGACAGCATATTAAAAAGCAGAGACATTATCTTGCCAACAAAGATCCATCTAGTCAAGGCTACGATTTTTCCAGTGGTCATGTATGGATGTGAGAGTTGGACTGTGAAGAAAGCTGAGTGCCGAAGAATTGATGCTTTTGAACTGTGGTGTTGGAGAAGACTCTTGAGAGTCCCTTGGACTGCAAGGAGATCCAACCAGTCCATCCTAAAGGAAATCAGTCCTGAATATTTGTTGGAAAGACTGATGCTGAAGCTGAAGCTCCAACACTTTGGCCACTTGATGTGAAGAACTGACTTCTTGGAAAAGACTCTGATGCTGGGAAACATTGAAGGCGGGAAGAGAAGGGATCAACAGAGCATGAGATGGTTGGATTACATCACCGACTCAACGGACATGAGTTTGAGTAAGCTCTGGGAGTTGGTGATGGATAGGGAAGCCTGGTGTGCTATAGTCCGTGGGTCTCAAAGAGTCACACACAACTTAGCAACTGAACTGATGTGTTGGTGTGTCTCTTTGGGTTCATCTTCTCCAGAATTCTGTGCACTTCCAGGACCTGCACATCATGTCCAATTCTTTGCGATCCTGTGGACCGGGGCCCTCCAGGCTCCTCTGTCCATGGAACTCTCCAGGCAAGAATCCTGGAGTGGGTTTCCATTTCCTCCTCCAGGGCATCTTCCCAACCAAGGGATTGAACTGACATCTCCTGAGCCTCCTGCATTGGCAGGCAGCCTGGGTATCCATTTCCCTCCCCAGATTGGGGAAGTCTTTATCACTATTGCTTCTAATAATTTTCTGGCCCTTTCTCTCAGTCTCGTATCCTCTGGAGTCCCCGTAGAGCAGACACTGTTTCACTGGATGTTGTCCCAAAGGCCCTGTGGGCTGCCTGCACGTGTTGGGTCCTCTTTCGTTTAGCTGCTCTGTGCGGGCGAGCTCCGCTGCTTGTCTTCCAGTGGCTGACTCCCGCTCTGCCCCACCCAGTCTGCGCTGCCTTCCAGAGTCTTTCTGTCAGTTATGGCTTCTATCTGGCACTTTCGGCTCTGCCCCCCACCCAGTCTGCGGCTGAGCCCTCCAGCAGGTCTTTCTGTTCAGTTGTGGCTTCTGTCTGGCACTTGCTCCCCCCTCCCCCCTCTCGGCTGACCCTCCAGCGGTCTTTCTGTTCAGTTGTGGCTGGGGGGCCGTCGGCGGCCCCCGCTCGCCCCACCCAGTCTGCGGCTGAGTCTTCCAGCAGGTCTTTCTGTTCAGTTGTGGCTTCTGTCTGGCACTTTCTCAGTTTCTCTTCCTTTGTCAATCCCTGGTTGCGTTCCCCCGCTCACCCCCTGGGTTCAGTGAGCATCTTCATTATTTCACACCCTTCCAGGTGAATTGCTTCTCTCTGTTTCCTTGAGTTCTTTTTCAGAGGTTTTGTCTTGTTCTTTTTACTGGAACATATTCCTCCATCTCTTCATTTTTTCGCCTGTTTCTGTGTTATTAGTTGTATCAACCACTTCCCCAGTCTTGAAGGAGCGGCTGTTTGTCGGAGGCATCTTGGGGGCTCAGACATACAGCCCTACTGGCCGCCAGAGCCAGGGCTCAAGGGGTGTTGCGTTGGGGTCAGGGCTATGATGGGACACTGGTGGGCAGCATTACGCCCGACTGGCTGAGACCCCGGAGGTGCTAGGGTGACCCTGCTCTCGGCACGGCGCTAAGGGTTTAGGTGGCAGATTTCCACACTGGCGCCCACAGTGTCTCAGTCCCTGGGGAACAGCCCAAGTGGTCTTGTCCCTCCAGCAGGTGCTTCAAGGTCAGTGAGTGGGTGCCCTTCCTCTGTGGCTGTGCTGGGCACCCAGAGGGCTGAAGCACAGATGAGGGATGTGGGTGACTCAGAGCGGACCCCTCCTGCAGGACGGCTCCTGCAGGACGGTCAAGTCCAATTCATGGCCGTCATGGCTCAGGGAGAACCCATCCCTGCTCCCAAATACGTCAGTCTGACCACAGACTTCACGTGTGTGGGGAATGTGCATTTGGTAAAAACTTAGACAAGAGACCCTCTTCCTTTGTTTATTCACTATTTATACCTTGTCTCTGTGAAAAAGCTTGAATTCACATAACATTAAAGGCCCGCATGGAGTAGGACCCCGGGGACGGGCGCGTGCCAGGGCACGGGGCGGGGTGCAGCCACCAGGCCCGCGTCTGCTGTCAGGATGGAGCCCTGGTCGGCAGCCGGAAACACAGCTCACTGAGCGCTGCTCTCGGGTCCTGTCCTCGGCTCTCCACGGGAACCAGAGCCTGTGAAGGCTGTTTGCTGTGCTTTTAACCAGTTGCAAAAGTAGTGAATGGTTACGGGGAGACCCAGAGTTCTCCATGTGCAGAGAGCAGGTTGCCTCTGAGCACACTGCCCTGGCGCAGCGCCGTGCGTGCTGCTGTGCCCTCCGATGCCCGGGCGTGTTTGCGAGGCTTCACCCCACCCCTAGCCCACCCAGGGCGAAGCCTGCTGCTCCCCCTCCACTTCCCCAGTCCCTCCAGCTCATCTGCCGGGGCTTGCTCTTCCTCCAGCTCTAGGTGAAAATTCATGTGAGGCTCATGAACCCCGGGCACCCTTAGGTGATGAAAACTGCCCCGTCCACTTTTTGTCTGTAAAAGCTGAGGTGTGTGCACACTGGCTCTGGTCCAGATGCAGCTCTCAGCTGCAGAATTGCAGTGTGGAGCTGCATGCCTGGACGCCTGCCATCCAGCCTTCGCTCGGAGAGGGTTCACAGCTCTCACACCCAGAGTGGATCCTGTGAGTGGGATCTAGGCGCCTTGTGGGCTCAGCCCACTGAGCTGACAAACAGGTTTCCGGACTGGTCCTGGGCAGCCCTTCCCATGGCGTTTTCTGCTCCAGGCTGCGTTTGCCCCCCAGCACGTGTCTAGGATGCTCCCCTGAGGGTTCAGCCTCGCGTGGATCTAAACGAAGCATCCCTTAGCAACACTTAGACTTCCAGCCTCACTACCAAGTGAATTACGTAAGGCTGAAGCTGATTTTTTGTGCTGTGACTCAATGTTACGTGTAATAGAGAGAGACCGGTGCCTGCAGCCTGCGAGTATGCGCACCGTGGCCTGTGTGGGTGCTGGGCGCTTTATCCCAGCTGCGGGCTGGGGTTTTCATTCAGGCTGAGTGACGCATGCCACCTGGCTGGGACACCGACAGGCCCCAGGTTGGGAGGAAAACATGATTTCCTTGTGCTGCTTTCAGTGAGAATAGATAGGAAGCCAACATGTGACAAGGATGCCCAAATCTCCTGGGTGGAGGCCCAGGTGAGGTCAGGAGAAAATAATCTCTCACGAAATTTGTCTAAACCCTTTGCAAAATACCGGAGATGGACTCTAGCAATTAAATGAATTGTATACTTTCTAAAGAAAAGGAACCCAGGAAATTCCTCCTGATGGTGGTGGTGGTAGTGATGAGATTATGAAGGTGATGGTCTCTATGGTGATAATGGTGGTGGTGATGTGGATGGTGGTGCTGGTGGTGCTGGTGATGAAGGTGATGGTCATGGTGATGGTGCTGGTGGTGACGGGGATGGGGATGCAGGTGATGGTCATGGTGATTGGTGATTGGTGGTGATGATGGGGATGGGGATGCAGGTGATGGTGGGTGCTGACTGGTGATGAAGGTGATGGTGGTGGTCATGGTGATGGTGGTGCTGGTGGTGGTGATGGTGATGAAGGTCATGGTGGTGGTCATGGTGGTGTTAATAATGATGGCGATGATGGTGGTGATGGGGATGGTGGTGATGGTGGTGGTGATGACGTGTGTGTGTGGACCTGCCTCGACGGTGTACTCTCGTGAACACGTGCTGACAGAGGCACTTAGGAGTAGGTCTGGCTGCCTGAGTCGCACCCTCTGTGGCAGTGGCTTTGTGGTGAGGCCGGCTGCCCGCCGCCGCGTCTCCTCTGGAGCTGCGGCGTGTGTCGGGGGCCCTGTTCAGACATGTGCTTCCCGTGGGCTGGGCCCGTGGCAGCTGTCCGGGGAGCTGGTCTCCTGCTCCAGGCCCCCCATATTTGATTCCTGACATTTCATGTAATTGCTCTGCTCGAGCCCACTTGGCACATTGAAAGCTACTTAAAATGTCATGATAAGCCGGCCGGATCTTGGAATTACACGGTGCGGCTGACAGAACAGAGCGTTCCGCTGTGGTGCACGTGGCCTTTGACTGCGCTGCGGCTCCTCCTTAGGCCGCGGGGCCAGCTGGACTCTAAAGAGGGTCTCCTCGCCCCGCTCGTCTTCAGAGGCCGACAGTGCTCTGTGCTGACTCGGCGTGGGCGGCGGCCCTCCCCTGGGGGTGCTCCCCGGGGGTGCTCCCTTGGGGGGTGCTCCCTAACTCCCGTTGATCACGCTCCTAAATGGCCAGCCGCTCAGCTCTTGCACTGCACACCGAAGGGTTTCCTGGTTACTTTTCACCTGTGATCTGAAAAGTCTCCCTTTTGCATGAGAAAAGACAGTGTTAGTGATTTATTTTATTATTCCACTTTGAAGGTGGGTGTTTCTTACTGTAGACACAGAGGCCCGTAGAAAGTCCCTCCCGTTCGCTAGTCTTTAACTTAATGAACACGAGCTTTTTCACGCTGCGCTTCCCTCCAGATACGGAGACGAGAGCAGGGGTACATCAAAGGGAAGAAGTGTGGTGACCTTAGGGAGGCTTTCCCGAGCTATTACACATCAGGACAGGCCGTTGGAGGAGGGCACAGCTTCCGCCTCGCTCTGCTTGTTGGATATGGTCGACAGTCTGCACGTGTGATTTCATTTTCTCTGTAACCCCTTCCAGTGGGAATCCCTGCCTTGTCTACACAGGCAGGCCAGAGTCTGGAGGGACTCTCCGCAGGGACTCTGTGTATCCTCACGTGATCGCAGCCCTCTTCTGTGGTGGGTCTTCTACAGTTTGTGGCCTCACTTGCCCTGCGTGGATTGCATAAAACATCTGCCACCTAGTAGGATGCTCTGAGGGGCTGTCAAGGGCCCCAGGTTCCCGGACATTGGGAGCTGACCTCACAAGCTCCAGCCTCGCCGTTGGTCACTGTCTGCTGGGCTCGGTGCCGACCCCTGCGCCCACGTCCGACACACCCAGCCCTGCCTTAGAACCCTGCACGGACCCCCAGCAGCTCCACCTGCCCCACGCCATCCTGCTGGGTTCCTGCGGGAGCCCCGTGCGGCCGCCCTGCTCTGCCCTGTCTCAAGCCTGTGGGTCTCGTACGTTGTAAATCAGTTGACGGCTCACTGCTCAAACCCAGCAGGGGCTTCTGGTCCCGCTCAGCAGAATCCTGGGGGCTTGTTGCAGTCTGAGAGCCTGTGAGCCCCCCGCGCCACCACTCCACTGCTCCAGGTCACCCTCTGGCCATCCTCCGTCCTTCCAGCCCCACTGCTCAGGGCTTTGTGCTCGTCTCCTCTGCCACAGAGCATGCCCTCTGGGTGGTCCCTGGGCTCAGAACCCCCTCTCTGGGTCTCTGTGAGCTTTTCTCTGACCGTCCTGTCAGAGCATCTGCCCTTCCCACTGCCCCAGCCTCCACCTCGGGGTCATCATTTCCACAGCCCCATCAGCACCAGGACCTTCCCTGGTGGCTCAGACGGTAAAGAAATCCACCTGCAGTGCGGAGACCTGGGTTGGATCCCTGGGTTGGGAAGATCCCCTGGAGGAGGGGCATGGTGACCCACTCTGGTATTCTTGCCTGGAAAATCCCATGGGTGGAGGAGCCTGGTGGGCTGCAGTCCACGGGGCCGCGGAGCCGGGCACGGCCGAGCTACTGGGCGCGCGCGCAGCGTCGCGGCCAGGTGTGTGTGCTGCGTCTGCTTCGTCTCTCCCACAATCGCTGAATGCTCTGTGGAAGCAGGGGCTTTGCTGCTGCTTTGCTCCCACTTCCTGACAGGCCGCTGGGCAGAGAAAATGCTCAGAGGCATTTGAGGAGGGAAGGAGAAGAGGGGAGGGTGGGGGCGCCCTGCTCTTGAGCACCGCGGTTCAGGTTGAGCCCCTGGGAGGCCTGGGTCTCTGGGAGCACCACGGTTTAGCTTGAGCCCCTGGGAGGCCTGGGTCTCATGGTCACAAGCCTCCCTTGTGACCTGGCCTCTGGCAGCCTGAGAGTCCGGTGAAGGGACACGTGTGGGCAGAAAGGATGGAGGGTCTGCTGCACGGGAGCTGGCAGACCCCGGCCACCTCCATGGGGGCGGGCACCAGGGAGGCAGGGGACGTGGACACTGCCACCCGCCAGCCAGACGTGCCCGCGAGACTGCAATGCCTCAGCTACAGTTTTGTCCATGGCCAGTTCGCTGCAGCCCAGGGTCTGAGCTGTTACCCTGACCCTCGTGTGCTCCGTTCTCATTACGATTCTAGCACAGGCACCCCCACCGGCCAGGCTCTAGGTCTGGAGGTGGGGCTGTGGACAGGTGCTTGCCCACAGTCCGTCAGGAGCCCGGCGGCGCACAGCAGGAGGGGAGCAGCGGGCCCCAGGCCCAGCTCCATCTGCGGCTCCCCCTCGCTCCCCGTCACTCACAGCACCGCCTGAGCCATGCCCCCACCCCATCCATGGAAAAACGGTCTGCATGGAACTGGTGCCAAACAGGTTGGGGACTGCTGAGGGTGGGAGGGGCTGGACAGGAAGATCTGAGAAGGAATTTTCTAGACGCCTTGAGGCCGGCCATCAGCACAGCTCCAGGGTCATGAGACATCCTCGCGGGGCGCAGTTGGGGCGGAGTCCGCCTTTCGTACCCTCACTAGGATGGACACCACACTGTGCCTCGGGTGGCCCCTGGAGACCCGGAGCAGATCCCCTTGAACCCCGGGCTCAGCAGTAGAGCATCATCCTGGGCCGCCTCTCCTGATTAAGTTTGCATCCAGCAGAAACACACGTTGGATCCAATACTTGTCAAGACCTCTCATTCGTGGACTGATCCATTTCCCGCCTGGGTCAGTGTCCAGGACGCCGTGGTGGGTCCGGCGTGCTCTGGCCCCTGGGGGGATGGCGCCTGAAGGGCCTGTCCTGTCCTCTGACCCCAGGCCGTGTGTCTCCTCCCCTCTTCACCCTGGCTGTGACCAGACAGTGAAAGGTGACGTGTTTGTGAGGTAGGAGGCTTAAGAAACCGATGAGCGTTGTTCTCGCTTTTCACCATGCCTTAGCTTTTCTCTTGTCTGTAAAACAGCATGGGCCCTCCGTCAGCCCAGAAGAGTGGGACTCCTGGCCCTGCTGTGCATGGTGGGCGGGGTAGTGCCCACCTGGAGCCTCCCACACTGCTCTGTGCCAGGCACACTTTTGTGTGTTTTACAGTGTTTGTGAGGAAATGGGAAGTGTTGTTATTTCTGAGCAAGCGTTTGGTCCCTGAACGCTCGGGGGGCGTCTGTGGGGCTGCAGGTAGGGCTGCGGGGGAGGGTGTGCGGGGGCAGGGCGTCGGGGGGAGGGCGTGGCCCCTGGGGCAGCAGCCCCAGGAAGGCGTCCAGCTCACTTGCCTCCAGGGGAGCTGTCTCGAAGCGCAGGTTTTATTACCATCCCCGCCTGGTGAGACCAGCAGGTCAGGAGAGGGTTCTGATGGAAAGATGGCTTCCCTAGAGGCAGGAGCTGGCGGAGTGGAGGCAGGGAGCCGCGGTGGGGCCTTGCGGTGGTTTTGCAGGAAGTGGGTGAGGCGGACAGGGTTTGGGGGCGCAGGTCCGGCAGGTGAGAGTGAGGCCGGGGCTCTGGGGCAGAGGGCGGCCCCAGCTGCTGGGACCTGGGCTGGGGCGATCAGAAGGGCCACCAGCCCGGGAGGGTGGGGCCTAAGTCTCTTTTTCAATAATGTGAAAATGAATGTCTTTCTTCCACTCTGACGTTTGAAGAATATTTTCGCTGGGTAACTAGACTTCTGAATTTAGACTCCTTCCCTTTCAGTGGTTCAAATGCATCCCTCGTGTATAAATGGCCCAGTGTGTAATTGTGCATCATGTCACGTGTGTCAGTTAACACATGTGTAAGTGTGCGTTTCCTGTCACATGTCACAGTTACGCATGTGTAATTGTGCATCTTGTCACATGTGTCACAGTTACGTGTGTGTAAGTGTGCATCCGGTCACGTGTGTCACAGTTATGCGCGTGTGTCCCATCACACATGTCACAGTTACATGTGTGTAAGTGTGCATCATGTCATGTGTCACAGTTACGCGTGTGTAAGTGTGCATCCCATCACGTGTGTCAGTTACATGTGTGATTGTGTCCCATTACAGTTATGTGTGTGTAAGTGTGCATCATGTCACATTTACACATGTGTGAGTGTGCATCCCACCGCATGTGTCACAGTTACACGTGTGTAACTGTGCATACTGTCACGTGTCACAGTTACGTGTGTGTAAGTGGGCATCCTATCACGTGTGTCCTGCTTCCAGGGCAGGGACGTGTCCTGGGCCCTGGGCGGTGTAATGTCTCGTCCACCTGGTTTTCTGGGGGGAGCCTGGCCGGGTGCTGCTCTTTGTTCCTCTTCCTGGAGCTGACTGAGGGCCTTGTGCCTCAGACTTGATGCTGGTCGCTGGTCCTGGGGGTGTGTGGGGTTGGTGCTGGTCTCTGGTCCTGGGGGGTGTGTGGGGTTGGTGCTGGTCGCTGGTCCTGGGGGTGTGTGGGGTTGGTGCTGGTCTCTGGTCCTGGGGGTGTGTGGGGTTTCCCTTCCTCTGCCCCTCCCTCTCAGGTCCTGTCTCACCTCTGCTACCCGATGCCATGCCCAGGCGCCAGGATTCTGTCTGTCCTGCCCATCCCAGTCCTTCCCACGGTCTGCCCACAGACTCACTGGCCCTTGTTCCCCATCAGTCTGTGGGCGGCCTGTCCAGGGAGCTCTAGGCTTCAGAAGCCCTGCTCTGCCCCCACAGAACTTCCGCTTGGGGGTCCCTGCTCCCACTCCATGGCTGTGCATGTCGTCCACCCGCCTGCTCCTTGTCCTAATGCTGCCCTTGCCTCCATGTGTCTCCCTTTTGCGTGTCTGTGTAGAAGCTCGTGTTCAGACGCTGCTGAAGGACCTGCGGAAGCGCCCGGCCGGCGTGGAGAGTCTGAGTGCCCTGCACATGGACGAGGTGGCCCGCGCCCTTGCAATTGCGGTGCCGAGTGGGGGCGCAGCCGGGAGGGGCAGCGGACGCGGAGTGGAAGCGAATGGCGCGGGGGCTGCACTGCACAGAGACCGCGTGCCAGGTGAGCTCACACATGCGTGTACCCAGGCACGCAGCTGCAGGCTCGCCACACGGTGCTGCCTGCTTGCTGCTGGGAGATGGGTCTGCAGTGACGACTTCGGTCCGTGTGACTCTGCCTCTGGGTGCTCGCCTAATGGCCTGAGCTTGCAGGGCAGGTGGGTGGGTGCAGCTTGGAGGGTGGGCTGCGCTCTGGTGAGGGAGGGGAGGCTCCTCCGTGCAGGGGCAGGGCTGATGGAAGCGTTTTGTGTGGGGTTTGTGAGTGAAAGTTAGAGTCAGATACTCCAATGGTCAAGTGAAAGGGTCTGTGTGAGGCTCACACCCACCTCCGAGGAGCTCCAGTAAGAATGCAGAGACCCTCACACCGCAGCACACACATATCCTTCTCACACACTCACACAACCCATATCACACACACAAACTCATTCACATACAGTCTCACACACTTATAGATACTCCCCACCATATACACAGTCACACAACCCACATCACCCTCACGCACAAACACACTCACCCACCATACACACATGCACACAACCCACATCACACACACATATACAGGTACACTCAAACACATATAGACACATACACACATAGATGCACACACTCACACAGTCTCACACTCACGTACACGCACACACAGAGACACTCCCTCACTCACCCCCAGCACACACACAGACACATACACAGACACCCGGCAGCTCACGCACATGCACACACAGACTCCTGCACTCACACTCACTCACACACACTCACAGACAGCGGTCCGGCCCTTGGGGGTGGAGGGGTGACCCGGGCAGGCTCGTCTCCTTGTCTGGTCTGTTCCCAGGGTCAGGCAGTGACCCTGACCCCGGGGCGGTGCCCTGCACACAGTGGGCCCCAGGAGGAGCTGGGGAGGGCGCAGGCCCCCCTCTCATGGGGGGACGGGCTCAGCTGGTGCAGGAGAGGGTGCCGGTCGCTGTCTGGAGGAGGCGGTCTCGGGCGACGGTCCCTGTGCTGGGCTGGGGGTCTCGGGGGCGGCGGCCTGGAGGAGCCATGCACCAGCTGCTGCTGTGTCTTTGGAGAAACGGCCACCGCAGAGAGGTAACGCAGCTGAAGGTGCCTCGAGCTGACGCGGCTGGGCCCGTGCTCCGCGTCCCTCCGTGACTGCTCTCTGGCCCAGCCGGCGGCTCTCCCTACTCCAAGCAGATGTGAAGGAGCACCATGGCTCCCTGGCCCTGATGTCCGGCCCCTCAGCAGCCACCCCTGTGCCCTGGCGCTTACGGAGGGGACGCCGTCCCTGGTGTGTCGGGGGCGTCGGGCGGTGGTCCTCACACCGCAGCAGGACTCTGGCATCCATCCCAGTGTGCGGTGACCTTCTGCTGTGTCTTCCACAGAAAGCAGACTGCAAGACGCCGACGGGGGACTCTACCAGGAGGTGAGGCCCGCCCGGGAGCTCAGACCCCATGCAGTGCGAGCTGCATCGCCTGCCTTCTTGTCCGTGGTTCAGGAGCATGGGGGAAGTATGAAAACTCTTTTAGGAAAAAGATAGAAAAACCCTCATAATCTCAGAATTGAGAGAAATCATGATGAGTACACACAAAATTGCATGTGTTTTAATATATACTGTTGTCTGCTTTCAGATTAGATGCTAATATATGTCCATCGTAGGAGTATGGAAAATGGTCGGTACAGGCAGCATGTTAATATCCCTTAGAACTTCCCCACCCAGGGAAACGGGGGGTGACGTCACACTACAGCACCGCACGCCCGCCTTGTGCCATCAAGGCTGCCCTGCATGTGCTGGTCACCGGGGTCCCTTTAATGGACATCAGCAACGTCTGGATCCTTCAGATCTGTGCTGTTCATGTGGCAGCCGCCAGGCACACGGGGCTGCCTGGACTCGAATCCACTAAAATTAAGTAAATAAAAACTCAGTTCCCCAACAGGGCAGCTCCTGGTAGATGGGAGGTTGGGGCGGGGGCTTCCATCGTGTCCAGGTTTCCACGACAGTGCTGGTCAGGAGGGTCTGGAAAAGGCTGGATGTGGACGACACCTATGCACCAAGGGGCCTGTCCTCCTGCTGAAGAGCCTTGCTGGCCTGTCATTGTCTTACAGATGCAGGAAATCTGTTCATAGGCAAGGGCAGTGCTGTGACTCTAGATGCTCTGTTCTGTGGGTGGAAAAGAAGACCATCTGGGTAGCACTTCTTTGCAGGTCCTGTTAGCGGATCCTAGCTCGGTGCCTGAGCACAAGTGGGGAAGAAAAGACGCACGATTGTTCTAAATGTCCATCAAGAACACACCGTGGAGGGAGGTGTGGGGTCTGGGGACACAGTTCTTAATTCCAGTCACAGGGGACTAGGCCAGCGGAGCTTGGGGTCTCCAGACGAGATGCACAGGACGGACCCTAATTCTGCCCCCTGTGGCCCCCAGGCCCACATACATCAGCACCCCATCCCCTGACCATCCAAGAGGGACGGTCTCTGTGCCACTCAGGGCACGTTCCCATGCTGATTTCCTTTCCGCCAGGTGAACCGTCTGGGCGTCCAACTGGGGGACCTCCTGCAGGGCCCTGGGTCTCCATTCCTGCCTGCAGCCCCCCGTCTCACCGAGCCCTTCAAGACGGAGAGCAAGAAGGGGGATGACACCGAGGCCTCACTGTCTTCAGAGGAGGAACACGCGGGCGTGGAGAACGTGCGGAGCCAGACCTACTCCAAGGAGCTGCTGCAGAGGCCGCCGCAGGCGAGGCCCGGGCCAGGCACGGCCCCACAGGAGGCCCTGCACCTCGGGGTCGGCGCACCGGGACCCCCCGGCCCAGGCCTGCGGCTGCAAGTCCAGCCCCCGAGGAGGAGTATGGCTACATCGTGATGGAAAATGAGTGAGTGGGCGGTTCCATCTCTCGTGGGTGGGATCTGGCGCTGCAGGCCAGGGACATGCCCTCGCTGCTCCACTGCAGGACAACAGTCAGCAGTCAGCCACCCCCCGGGGCCCGTGTTCCGGGCAGGGACCCTGAGCTTGAGGTCAGTTCTCCACTAACCAGCCCGGACAAAGCCCTGCGGCTCCCTGGCCCTGACCCCCAGCCCCGCCATAGCTCAGAGCGTGGGACGCCTGCAGGGCCAGAAGCTCAGCAGGGTAGATGGGCCTGGGGTGCCCAGGGCAGCGGGCAGGGTGGGGGCTGTGCTGAACGCTGGCTCCACACCCAGGAAGCTCCAAAAGCTTTACACCGACTGCATCCCAGGGTATGTGGTGCCCTTCAGGGGGAAAGACATGCCTCACAGCATTGATGTCCCGTCCTCGCCTTAGTTCTGATGGGAGCCTGACGCGAGGCAGGACGCAGCATCACGTGTGCAGGGAGCAGCGGGGTCAGCCCATCCCCAGCACCATCGCTGATGAGTCTCACGTGGACACCGTGCTGTGTAACCGTGTGCTTTCTTCAAGGGACAGGGGCAGTGTGTCCAAGGGGGAAGCATGTCTGTCTGTTTGCGTGCACAGGCGTGTGTACAGGTGTGTGTTGAGGGGTGTTCAGGTGTGTGTGCACATGCTGGTGTGTGCAGGCGTGTGTACAGGTGCGTGTTGAGAGGTGTGCAGGTGCGGTGTGTGCAGGCATGTGTACAGGTGCGTGTTGAGGGGTGTATAGGTGTGTGCACATGCTGGTGTGTGCAGGTGTGTGTACAGGTGCGTGTTGAGGGGTGTGCAGGTGTGTGTGCATGTGTGGTGTGTGCAGGTGTGTGTACAGGTGAGTGTTGAAGGGTGTGCAGGTGTGTGTGCACGTGCAGTGTGTGCAGGCGTGTGTACAGGTGCATGTTGAGGGGTGTGCAGGTGTGTGTGCGCATGCAGTGTGTGCAGACGTGTGTACAGGTGCATGTTGAGGGGTGTGCAGGTGTGTGTGCATGTGCAGTGTGTGCAGACGTGTGTATAGGTGCGTGTTGAGGGGTGTGCAGGTGTGTATGTGCACGTGCTGGTGTGTGCAGGCGTGTGTATAGGTGCGTGTTGAGGGGTGTGCAGGTGTGTGTGCACGTGCTGGTGTGTGCAAGTGTGTGTACAGGTGTGCATGCAGGTGTGCACACAGCCCCGCCTCATTGGGTCAGGGGTCTAGTGTCCTTCCACGCTGACCCCCGTGGAGGGGGCTGTGTTGGAGCCAGGACCCTCTCTGCTGACCCCGCCGTGGCCTCTGCGCTCTTGCCTCCACGCGTGTTTGCTCTCGCTGCACCACACGCAGCAAACCCAGCCCATGTCAGAGCCAAACGGAGCTGAAGGTGCCATTCTCGCCTGGGTTTGGAGGCGTCCTCAGGCTGGCATCTCTCCAGGCCTTTTCTGAAGACCCGCCTGCCCATTCCGGCCTCGTCACCTTCAGACGGAGACCGTGCTCTCTCCGCCTCCACTTTCTTTGCTCAGAACTGTTAGCTCCTGCTGTGTGTGTCAGAATCATGTGTGACACAGACACATGGGGCCTGGATGGTGGCCCTGCCAAGGGCGCAGCTCCAGCTGTTGAGTCAGACCCTTCCTGCTGCCCGGCCGGACCTGTGCTGGGGGTTTTCCGTTTCGTGGCAATCACTGCTGCCGTGTGCATGTGTGTGCTGTGTGTGTCCCTGTGTCTGTATGTCGTGTGCATGTTTCCATGTCTGTATTTCGTATGTGTTTACACGTGAGTGGATACATACGTGTGTGCTGTGTGTCCCCGTGTGTGTCATGTGCATGTTTCTGTGTCTGTGTGTGAGTACATGTATGTGCACATGGGTACAGGTGTGTGTCCCTGTGTTTGTGTGTCACGTGCGTTTCCATGTCTGTATTTGTGTGTGAGTACATGTGTGTGTGTGAGTACACGTGTCTGTGTGCGTGGGTACCTGTGTGTGTGTGTACTTGGGTGCGTGTGTGTAGTGTGTGTGGTCCCTGTGTCTCCGTGTGTCGTGCGTGTTCACGGCCGCTGGTGGGACCACCGCTCCACTGCTCTGCGTGCTTTCCCCCCAGCATGTCCTGATGTTGGAGGACTGGTCCCAGCACAGGTGCAGGGTTGCTCCTGTCTGGGGCACGAGTGTGAGTCGTGAAAGTGCTGGAGAGGCTCCCGACCTCGGGAAGACTCCGAGTCCCCATGAGCCATGGAGGACAGAGGACGGTGGGCTTCAGGGCGGGACCCTCCAGGCCGAGAGTCCTCTGCATCACAGGACATCCAGCGTGAGCGGCCGGCACCTGGACACAGGGGGACCCTCGCATCGGGCTTGCCGCTTGCCCTCACTGACTTTCGTGTACGAGGGAGCCGCTGTCAGAGGGTCTCTTCTCTGCATCCCGAGTCCATTTCCTTGGCTGCACCTCTGGGCCTGAGCACTTACCTGCTCTGAACAGCCAAAGTAAAAGACCATTGTTTTATCTTGGCTTCTTCCGCCAGGTGGAAGGTCTGTGGTGCAGACGAGAGCTCTGTGTCCGTAACTCGGTCTGCCCCGAGTGGGATGCTCACAGACACACGGAGTCTCCCCTCTGTTGTCAGATTAGTGGGGATTTGAGGTTCTCTGGGGCGGAATTTCACCAGGTCTCAGCTTAAGCCTTAATGGATCAGCTATTAACTGACAAGAATCCGACACCATTCTTTTTTTTTTTTAAATAGAAAATGACTTTGTATGTTTGGTTTTCACAAAAGGAGAAGGAGCGTGGCGGGCAGCTTGGCATTGTCTCCGAGGCTCACGGGGACCACGCAGCTGACCTCACTCCCTGCCTTGCCCTCACTCGTACCTTTCCGGATGGGCGGGCAGGAGTCTGATCCTCCCTGTTTACGTTTTCACATTTGTCACAAACTGGGTGGATTCAAGACGTGTGAGGGACAGAGTAGCCATCCCTGGTCCTCCCACGGTGATTTGAGAGTTATTTCACATCAGGCTGGCGGCAGAAGACCACGGCGGACGGTGTGTGTAAGACAGAGAAGAGCCCCGTGCACAGCAGCTGCGCAGGCGCTGGGGCCCCCAATCCTGCACGGCGGCTATGTAGGCGCTGGGGCCCCCAATCCTGCACGGCGGCTGTGCAGGCGCTGGGGCCCCCAATCCTGCACGGTGGCTGTGCAGGCGCTGGGGCGCCCGATCCTGCACGGCGGCTATGCAGGCGCTGGAGCACCCAATCCTGCACAGGGGCTGTCCCAGCTGGGGGTGCGGGCCAGCGCAAGTCCTGCGGGGACCCCCGATCCTTCACAGGGGTCATCCCTGCTGGGGCTGCTGGCCAGCTCGAGTCCTGCAGGGACCCCCAATCCTGCACAGGGGTCATCCCAGCTGCGGAGCCTGAGTTTGGGGAAGTGAACCCGCAGCTGGGAGCATGTGCAGAGGTCCTGCCCACCTCGAGTGGTTTGTGGACAAGGACACCGAGGCATGGACCCTGCAAACCCAGCAGCCCGCCCGAGGCTGCACTCCAGGGGCCTGGGAGGCGTCCCCACAGCCTGGGCTCAAGGACTCGGGAGCCCCGGTAACGGGATGGAGTCATGGGTCCCTGTCCGACCAGCTGCATGGGGGAGCAGCTTTGTGTTCCTCTTCCTCATGCAGAGTTGAAACGCACACGAGCAGGACACTGACCCAGGCCCAGAGGCCTGGCCAGTCCCCTCACCCACTCCCCGCTCTCCTGCTGCTCTGACACAAACCCCAGCTACGGTGTCTTAGAGGCGTGCCGTGAGGTACCTCTAAAGTAGCAGGATTCTCTCCTTCTAGCATACTGTGATGCCCATCACACCTGGAAAGGAGCCCAGATCCCTTATTGTTATCACACGTGTAGCCAGTTCCCATGTCTGTGTGCAGAACTTGCGTGTCTGCCGGGTGACCTGGGAGGCAGAGGAGGTGCCCCTTGCTGGTGGCTCTTTGCTCTGTGGTGGCCCAGGAGCCGTGGGCTCATGTTCAGAAGGTTCTAGAGCTGGGCTGGGCCTTGCAGGCTGCTGTCGGCTGGAATTCTAGAAAGAACTGAAGGATATTTCACGTTGTCTGGTCTCTAACCATGGTGGTCGGGAAAGTGAGAAGATGCCATTAAAGTGAGCTATGACAGTGTCCGTTGGACCCCAAACCTTCCAGGTCAGCGTGGCCACATCTGGCTGCCAGAAGGTGCCAGGATGAACGGTGGTGTCAGGGGCTCTTATGGTCTCCGACCGTGAGCCCCCTGCCCCCACTGGATCCTTCTACTGCAGCAAAGATCTGTCATTGGGGTGGGGCGGGCAGGGGACGGAAGCGCAGCCCAGCCCACCAACCAGGCCCGAGCCTGGCCTCACCCTCTCTCTCTGCGTGGTCCCCAGGCTGACTCCTGCCGGCGGCTCTGCAGCTCACCCTGGGAACGTGAGATGGAGCAGGCTCTTAGAGGGTTCTGGCAAAGTGGAAACCCCGTTCTCCTTTCGCTGAGCTGACATGGTGGCAGAAAGGAGGTCGCAGTAGACACGGGCGCCTGTGTCTGTGTGTCACTGGTGCACCTGCACTGGCTCCTGTGTCTGTTCACCCGCATCTGTCGTCTGCTCATCTGGATCACCTGTACCTGTGTGTCTACAGCACTGATCTGTCTGTGCTGACACGCCTGCGTCTGCATCTGCACCCCCACTCATACCTGTACCTGCATCTACACCCACACCTGTATGTCCACACGCACACCTGTATGTTTATACGCATCCTTATGTCTACACACACACGTATGTCTGCACGCACACCTGTATGTCTGCACACACATCTGTATCATCTCTATCTGTATATACACCTGCACCTCAGTCTGTCTACACGCACACCTGTATGTTTATACACATCTTTATGTCTACACACACACCTGTATGTCTGCACACACATCTGTATGTCTGCACACAGATCTGTATCATCTCTATCTATATATACACCTGCACCTCAGTCTGTCCACACACACACCTGTATGTTTATACACATCCTTATGTCTGCACGCACACCTGTATGTCTGCACGCACACCTGTATGTCTGCACACACATCTGTATCATCTCTATCTGTATATACACCTGCACCCGCTGTCTACACCACACCTATATAATTTCACACACACCTGTATGTCTGCACGCACATCTTATGTCTGCACACAGATCTTATCATCTCTATCTGTATATACACCTGCACCTCAGTCTGTCTACACACACACCTGTATGTCTGCATGCACACCTGTATCATCTCTATCTGCACCCACACCTGCGTGCACACACACCTACCTCTGTGTCACCTACACCCACATCCACATCTGTGTCTGCCCAGCCATCTGCTTTGCAGTTGGATTTCTATAATCATCGGGGAAGTTTAGCTTTTCATCTTCAGTGGTGCCCTGAGAGTCCACGGTAATCCCCATGGGCCCTCACCCCCTCACCCCTGCAATTGACTTTTTGCAAAGTGTGGTCTGTGTTATAAATCTGTCAAAATTAAGAAGTTTAAATTCCACTTCTACATTCAAAGGAGCAGGAAAGAGGGAGAAAATATGAAAAAATGATATTTTCTTTGCTGTCAAAATATAGTAAGTCTGCAAATGAGTAATGAAGCCAGAGGGAAAAGGAAAAATGGCAAACACTGTGTCCCGAGACGGCAAGTGTCCCACTGGACGTGCTGGCCCACGATCACATCAGGGTCGCTTTCGAGCTTCCAATGCTGGGCGGGCCCCCTTGGGGTCAGGAGGCACAGGTGGGTGCAGAAGTGTACACAGGCCCAGAGTGACCCTCTCTGGTCAGGAGAAGGCTGGGGAGGGGCGATGTTCCCCGACGCACACTCCACTGTCTGGGACACACGGTGTGTCTGGATCACATTGTGTCGTGGAAGCAGGTGAGAGTGACCCTGTCAAGAAGAAAAAGTTCAATTTCCTTTAGTGGTACAAACTCCTAACAAAGCAGGTGTAGAGGGAACATCCTCAGCACAGTAAGGGCTGCATACCACAAACCCACAGGTAGCACCACGCTCAATGGGGAAAGGCTGAAAGCTTTCTAAGATTGCGCTACTGTTGACTGTGGCTCTGTGGTTACCATGAGGCTTACATAAAGCATCTTATAGTTACAGGTCTGTTTAGGTTGATAGCAACTTAACTCTGAATGCATACAAAAGCTTTACATTTTTACATTACTCCCTTTTATGTTTTTGATTTCCATGCACTTTTTATAAAGATGACTCAAAGACATTTTGTACTTAGATTTGTATTAAGCATTTGGCAGATTTTTTTCCCCTGGAGAGTTAAATTGTTATGGAGACTATATTTGTGGAGAATATGTTTATTCAAATGTCCTATGGAGAACATATTTACTAAAATTTTGAATATGTTGAGAAGCACAGTCTCATTTTGATGTTAAAAAAATGATGTTGGAAAACAGAAGTTTTCTTCTTACAATTTTTTTTACCTCTGAAGAGTTGATGGTTGTTAGCAGTCTTTTAGGAGAAGGCAATGGCACCCCACTCCAGTACTCTTGCCGGGGAAATCCCATGGATAGAGGAGCCTGGTGGGCTACAGTCCATGGGGTCGCGAAGAATCGGACACGACTGAGCAACTTCACTTTCACTTTTCACTTTCATGCACTGGAGAAGGAAATGGCAACCCACTCCATATTCTTGCCTGGAGAATCCCAGGAATGGGAGCCCGGTGGGCTGCCATCTACGGGGTCGCACAGAGTTGGACACGACTGAAGTGACTTAGCAGCAGCAGCAGTCTTTTAAGGCTAATATACTGAGTCGTTCAGGACTGTTAGAGACTCAGGTGAGTCTGCCTGTGTTCGGCCCTCATGGGAGTTCAGTTTGGCCCACAGGTTATCGTGGGCTCACTCACCCCTGCTCTGAGAAGTGGGGTCTTTGTTAGACTTCTGCAGGGAAGGAAGGTGGTGCACCCTGGAGCTGGAATTCTGAATTATCACTGTGGCCTCCACCTACATCCCTGTCCTCGTCAGAAGGATCACTCATCTGCACTAGAGAGAATTCCTGCGGGTTAACAATAATGTTAGCTACCTTGGAAGATGATTTCAAAAGATAAACATCATAATTCTTATAGAACAATTGGTAAATCCCATGAAAGTCTCATTTTATTGACTGATTTCAAGTATCTCAGCGAAAACGTTGGTATCGAGGTCGACTCGTTTTCTGTGATCCATCACTCAGTTAGTTCCCGACCTTTGGAGAATTTTTGAATAAACCGTAACATGTTTACAGTTGGGAAGTGAAGCAGCCGAAGCCCCGCCAGCTCTGGGATGCAGCACCCCCGAGGTGGACGTCTGTGGGTGGGAGTGACAGACCGTTTGCAGGTGGATCTCATCTGTCTCAGAAGAGGCGGTGACACTAGGGAAAAAAAGACCTGAGGGACTGCGGGAGCAGACGCCGTTCCGTCTGCTTGGGGTGCAGCGGTCGGGCTCGGGGAGCCTTAAGGTGGGGGGCGTGACCGGGTGAGGGCGTGGTCAGAGTGGCGTGGTCAGGGTGAGGCGTGGTCAGAGTGAGGGCGTGGTCGGGTGAGGCGTGGTCAGGGTGAGGGCGTGGTCGGGTGAGGCACGGTCAGAGTGAGGGCGTGGTCAGGGTGAGGCGTGGTCGGGTGAGGGCGTGTGGTCAGGATGCGTGCTTGCCCCACAGTCGCGAAGCTGACACACCAGGGTGCACCTCACCCTTTCAGTTTGTGTCTTTGAGGATTTACTGGTAGTGTGATCTTCGGCCCTGAATTTAATTTCTGGAGTCTCGGTTTCCACCTCTTTCAAGGGAGGTTAATACAGGCCCTTCCTTCCAGGTATGTTGTGAGCAATGAATGAGATAATTTCCATAGAATCACTTGTAGTTGAGGGCGGAGAGTTGCTTTTAAGTTCTCACTGGTCTTAATGTTTCTGAAAAGACCCTGATGCTGGGAAAGACTGAAGGCAGGAGGAGAAGGGGACGGCAGAGGATGAGATGGTTGGATGGCATCACCGACTCGATGGGCATGAGTTTGAGTAAACTCTGGGAGTTGGTGATGGACAGGGAGGCCTGGCGTGCTGCAGTCCATGGGGTCGCAGATTCGGACGCTATCGGGCGATTGAACTGAATGTTTCTGACCCTCAAGTCATGGTCCCTAGTCTTTGTTTTGAGAATGGCCTCAACACTCCCCTGACAGACTTGGATTTTCTCATTTTGACCCAGTGGTGATCTAGGCTGTGCGGGGGTGGGGCGGCTGCCAGGAGAATGGGGTGTGGCAGCCTCTCGGCATGCTTCCTGTCCGGGATTACGGGGCCCTTTCCCGGTTTTGCTGATTTACAGGCTCCCCAGCACACGCCTCGCCTAACGAGCAGTATGTCTCAGGAAGGAAGAGGGGCCTTAGAGGGGAGGCCCCGCCAGCTCTTGATGATGACCCTTCCTACCCTGACGGCGCGGCAGGTGGAGCACCCACCGCCACTCCCGCTTCGACCTCTGACCTCCGGCTGCTAGAAGCCCGCCGTCTCTGTTCCAGGCGGCGGGCATCCAGGAGACCCAGCGGCAAGTGTCACAGTCGGGCCCTGGAAATTACAAGTGTCCGTCCAGTGATTTTTGAGATTAACTACAACTACCTTCTAAGGAAGTTCAGACCATGAAGTGACAGATGATGGCCACGTAGTTTAAAAACAAAAGAGAAATAATTGCGTGCTGGGTTTGAGTACAGTTGACAGCCTCTCATTTTTCTGACTTGAACAAGAATGGGGCACCGTTGTCACGAGCCATTTGGCCTGCCTGCCCTGACAGTGCAGCAGGAGGGGCCGAGGTGTCCCCTGCAGCTCCTGGGAAGTGTCTACAGGCGGGTGTGTGCACACCTGGGGAGTGGCCATGTCCGCAGGAGTATGTGTGCACACCTCGGGAGTGACTGCAGGGGTGTGTCTGTGTGTGCACACCTGGGGAATGTCCTTGTCTACAAAGGTGTGTATGTGTGCACACCTTGGGAGTGTCTTTCTGCAAGGGGGTGTGTGCACTCCTGGAGAGTGTCTGTGTCCGCAGGGTCGTGTGTGCACACCCAGGGAGTGTCTGTGTCCGCAGGGTCGTGTGTGCACACCCGGGGAGTGTCTGTGTCCGCAGGGGCGTGTGTGCACACCCGGGGAGTGTCTGTGTCCGCAGGGGTGTGTGTGCACACCCGGGGAATGTGTATGTCTATAGGGGTGTGTGTGCACACCCGGGGAGTGTCTGTGTCTGCACAGGTATGTGTGCACAGCCGGGGAGTGTCTGTGTCCCGCAGGGGTGTGTGTGCACACCCGGGGAGTGTCTGTGTCCACAGGGGTGTGTGTGCACACCCGAGGAGTGTCTGTGTCCGCAGGGGTGTGTGTGCACACCCGGGGAGTGTCTGTGTCCGCAGGGTCGTGTGTGCACACCCGGGGAGTGTCTGTGTGCGGGGGGGTGTGTGTGCACACCCGGGGAGTGTCTGTGTCCGCAGGGGCGTGTGTGCACACCCGGGGAGTGTCTGTGTCCGCAGGGGTGTGTGTGCACACCCGGGGAGTGTCTGTGTCCGCAGGGGTGTGTGTGCACACCCGGGGAGTGTCTGTGTCCGCAGGGGCGTGTGTGCACACCCGGGGAGTGTCTGTGTCCGCAGGGGTGTGTGTGCACACCCGGGGAGTGTCTGTATCTGCAGGGGTGTGTGTGCACACCCGGGGAGTGTCTGTGTCTGCAGGGGTGTGTGTGCACACCCGGGGAGTGTCTGTGTCTGCAGGGGTGTGTGTGCACACCCGGGGGAGTGTCTGTATCCGCAGGGGCGTGTGTGCACACCCGGGGAGTGTCTGTGTCTGCAGGGGTGTGTGTGCACACCCGGGGAGTGTCTGTGTCTGCAGGGGTGTGTGTGCACACCCGGGGAATGTGTCTGTAGGGGTGTGTGTGCACACCCGGGGAGTGTCTGTGTCCGCACTGGTGTGTGTGCACACACCTGGTGCGTCTGTGGCTCTCCTCAGTTGCTGCCTTCTGGGCTCAGCCCCACCACAGGGCTAGGGCTGCAGCTGTGGTTCTGTTCAGGGCAGCTGGTGGGAGGACTCCAGGGTAGCCCCACATACAGATGCACCACTTTTAAAACATTCTTATTTTAAATTCTGGTGACATAAAAGCCTGTGGAGAGTGTGTCTGGGAGGTTTGGAGTCTCATCCATCCTTGATGCGTGGGTTCCCAGCCCTGAGGGCTACTCACTGTCTCAAGAAGCAGGATGGTGGGGGTGGGGGGGCGTCCCCCCATCACAGAGGGACCAACCTGATGCTCCCTGGGCCCATCTCGCTCCCCAACACACCCATTCGCACCGTGTTGCTCCTCTTACTGGTTTAAAGTGCGGTGATTCATCCCGGCTGGAGAAGCACCTGCTCCCAGCTGCCCCCTGCCCCCCACCCAGGCCGAATAATGGAAATACAGGCAGGGCGGCTCTTGGATCAGCGTGGGGTAGGGGCGCAGAGTCCCAGGGGGCACCGGGCCGGGTTCCTCAGAGTGAGGGGGCGGGAGGGGGCGGGGCCCCGTTCCTCGCAGTGAGGCGGTGGGGTCCGGGGTCCCCGTTCCTCACAGTGAGGGGGCGTGGGGGTCGCGGGGCCCTGTTCCTCACAGTGAGAAGCCCACCGGGTAACCCTGCCGTCTCCCCACAGCTTCCTGAGCCTGGACGAGGGCACGCAGGCACTGGAGGGTGTGGCGCGGCTCCTGGAGGTGCCAGCGGGCGTCTTCACGGACGTTGAGTGAGTGTGGGTGGGGCTCGGGTGGCTCCTCCTGAGTGTCCCTCCAGCAGGTTACCAGTGGGGTGTGTTCACTGTGCCACAGAGGCTGGTGCTGGAGGAAGAAGGGGGAGCATCCGGAGGGTCCAGTTAGCTCTGTGAGCGCAGCTGAAACCCGAGTGTCAGCAGGACGGTGATCCCGAGAGGGCCCCGCTGACCCAGAACCCCAGGGGTCTCTGGAAGGTGGGGCGGGCCCACCGCAGGTGTGCCAGGGCCTGGGGAACCCCTGGGGCTCTGGATGGTAGGGGCGGCCCCATGGCAGGTGAGCCAGGGCCTGGGGCTGGCACCTGCAGTGTCCACGCCCCAAGGAGTGAGCCCTGAAGTCCCCGAGTGCCCCAGCCCATCTCGCCCTCAGTGGGCTGGGTTTTAGAAAGAGCTGGTGACACGGAGTCCAGGGCTGGCACGTGACAGGTGCCTGGGTCTGGGGCCCACTCCTGTTTTATGATGGAACCCTGAGGCTGGGAAGAGCGTGAGGGGCTGTCGGAAATGCACCGGGGCCAGGGGCTTCTGGTGGGAGGGGCGGGGTCTGGGGGATCCAGGGGGAGGGGGCGGGGCCCGGGGGCTCTGGTGGGAGGGGAGGAGGCGGGGCCACAAGGGCCCGAGGGGAAGGGGCGGGGTCTGGGGTCTCCAGTGGGAGCGGAGAGGCGGGCCCCAGGACTTCAGGAGATACAGTTTTGACCTGGTGCCTCCTCTCCAGCCCCTCACCTTGCTCTGCTCCTCACTCCTTGGCTCAGTCCCTCCCAGACACACCGCCTCCAAGTCTGGGAGTACTGGGGGCTTTCCCGCCTCCAGAGGTGGGCTGGTTATCAGCTCAGCTCTTTTGTAAATATCACTTGCTGGGGTCTCTTTCTTGCCCGGTGAACGCAGGCCTCCTGCGTCCCCAGGGGGCCACAACGATGCCACTGCCATCTTTCAGCCTCTGTCAGTCTTGGCCACAGCTCATGTGACCGAGTCCTACCCCCGAGGCCTCGCCCTGCCCTGGAGCCCCGAGCCAGCCCGCACGTCTGTGCCTCGGGAGCCTGGGTCCTGCCCAGTTGATGCGGGGCCAGCACCTCTGGGTTTTTAATGCTGCACGTATGTGGGGTGCGTGTGGCATCCTAACGAGTCCTGTATGTCACCCCCAGGACACAGCACGTGCAGGTCCACAGCACCTGCAGGGGTGACCTGGGCGGGGGCCTGGAGGGGATGACGGCACGGCCGCAGGGGGTCTCTGTGTCGCGTTGCTGGCGCGGCAGATCGTGGCTCCTGGAGAGGTGCGGAGGGCGCCGCTTGGAGCGCTCTTCCAGGGCTATGTTTCTGTAGAAGGACTAGTTATGTGCTTAATATGTTTTGTTAATGGCTCTGTAGCTGTCAAGTAAATTCCATTATATCTTACTATATCATTAGAGGCCATTAAGACGGCATCGGCATGCCGCTGTAATTACACTGGCAGATGCCCGGCCACCGCTCTTGTGGTTTTATAATCGAGTCCCGGCTGTCGGTGGTGCCGATGGATGGGCTGCTCTGGGCTCTCGCCGGGCGGGCGGACAGGAGGCTGTCTGCGCGCTGGATCCCCAGCCGGGCCTTCAGCTGAGCCCGAGGCCAGCCCGGGCGGCTGGCGCTGCCTCAGCCTGACCGCTGCCCGAGTTTACAGCAGGCAAGCAGGGTGCAGTCTACTGTCTGTGTGGTGTCCTGCGTGGCGGGAGGGCAGTTCCTGAAGACAGAGCGGGAATTCACCACCGGACACGTGGGGAGGTCTCCCGTGTGCGCCTCGCCTCCACCCCCGCCCCTCCCCTCCATGTGAGGACCCCTGGGGGAGCGAGGGTCCCCGAAGGCGTGTTTCAGTTTCCCGCTGCGGGGTCTGTGCTTATTTGCCCCTGTATTGTGTCCCTAGCAACTTGAACCACCTCCTGTTTTACAGCTGAGCCGCCAGAGCCCTGGAGCTTAAAAGGCTCAGCAGGGTGACAGGTGGTGACCTGGGACACAGACATGCAGAGATCTCTGTGCAGAGACTCCACGTGCCCACCCGAAAGAGCAGGTGCTGGGGAGAGAGCCCTGAGCTCACGCCGAGGCCAGCGGGGAGGTTGGATCTGCCTGGCACAGCCAGTGATCTTTCCTTTGCTGGTGCCAGGGCAGAGCTCGGCCATGTGGGGCTGGGCGGTCAGAGATGCGGAACCTCCCTTCACAGCGTGCGGGGCTTTCCACACTGGGCGGTCCCAGGGTCACTGTGTGTGTGTCCTAAGACCACGTGTGCAGCATCCCAGGGTCACGTGTGTGCATGTCCCAGGGACTTGCACATGGTGTCCTGGAAGGAAGGAGAGCGGGCCGTGGTGCTGCAGGTGAGGACAGGTGAATGAACCGCAGGCTCTGTCTTCTGGGAGCTAGGAGCGTCCACTATATCTTCAGAGAACACTCTCAGCACCCAAGGGAAGGTTAGGTTTGGGGGGCCCTACTTACCCGGGACCCTCCAGATGTAGGTTAGAGTAGAAATGTCACCTCACTGGTGACCAGGAAGAGCAGCTATCCTGCGGGCCCTCCTGGTGGCAAGGGGGCCACTGGCACGGTTCCTGCTCCTGGGACACCAGCTCCTGGGGGGCTGTCCAGGGGGTGATGGGCCAGGAGACGTGGAGCTTGGGGAGTCCTGATGGAAACAGCTTCCCGCCCCTCTCAGACAGATCAGTTGTTTAAAAACGGATGCACTTTTCAAAGTCATGTTCAACAAAGTATTTAAAATGCTTTGAACAGTTTTGATAACTCCTGGCAAGCAGTCCCCTGCCAGTTATTTTTATACTGAGTAGTTCTTAAAGATTTCAGCAAGTTTTCAAGAGAATTTTAAAAATACTTGTCTCTTTCCCGTCTGTTCTTGGCTCCTGTGGCTCCCTGGGGAACTGACTACTAAAACCTGTTTCCATAACAATTTTCTTTTTCCACCAGGAGTGTCTGCTGGTTGCTGCTGGTTTATTGGGGTTGATTTGAATTTTTTTGTAAGAGCCCTGCCATATGTATTTTTAGAGTAGCAGAGCCTGTGGGCAGAGTCCCTGGGACCAAGGAACAGAGCCCCCAGGACCCACGGTGGCCCTGGGGTGTGTGGGTGCACTGAGCAGTCCTGACACCTCCTAAATGGTCTCTTCCAGGGTCGAGGGGCCAGCGGTGACCTTCAGGGTGCGCGCCAACGCCCAGAACGTGACCGCGGCGGCGGCGGCGAAGGCGGCAGGTAAGACTGTTTCTGCAAGTGCTGTGCTGGGCACAGGATGCCCAGATGTAGCACAGAGTGACTGTGTCAGCCAGCCTCAGCCCGTCCTGTACGTCGCTAAGCATATAAACTACTTTAACGGAATTGACACCCTCCCAGGGTGCAGTGCGGCACGGGTGCTGGCTGACTGAGGGACAGTTCCTGGCAGTCGGGGGCTCGTCACATTGTGTCTGTTAACTTAAAGTTTCTTTATCCACTGACAGTAAGAAGACATAAAAACAGTGGTAATGCCCCCTTTAGAGGAACAAAGCCTGGGTCGTCTGGATCTTGGTTGCTGTTGGCTTTTACTTGCAGTGGGTTTTGGTGCCCTTAGTAACGCTTATTTGTTCAGAGTAATGATTTTGGGGCCTCTCAGTTGGTGTTAGTGGCACACATCCCACCTGCCAATGCAGGAGACATAAGAGATGTGGGTTCGATCCCTGGGTTAGGATGCTCCCTGGAGGAGGAAATGGCAGCCCACTCCAGTATTCTTGCTGGAGAATCCCACAGACAGAGGAGCCTTGCAGGCTGCAGCCCATGGAGTTGCAAAGAGTCGGACACAACTGAAGCGACTCAGCACAACAATTTGGGGACGAGAGTCGTCGGTTGAAGAAGAACTCCTTGCACAGTTGTGCCAGTCCCTGTAAATCTGACAGGTCTGCCTGCAGAGCCCAAGTTGCTCCCAGGCTTCACTCCACCGCGGGGTGGAGCATGGGGTGGACCGACCCGGCCGGGCAGTCTCCCCATCCAGCAGAGCGGCCGAGCGGGCCCTGGGGACGGGCAGCAGACTCTGGTCTGAAGTCTCTGCGCCCGAGTGGCCACGGGCCCCCCCCCGCTGCGTGGACTGGCTCATGCCCCTCCTTCCTCAGCACAGGAGGTCACTGAATATGCTTAAGACCCAAACAGGCATCAGTGTTTTACCTGGATACGCACGATCGTTCCAGGAGTGGCGGTTCACCCCAGTCCTGGGAAATAACACTTTCAGAACTGGCTTTGTTGGAACTTAAGGACAATACGAATGGAATGAAGTGAAGTCTTTTTATCTTTGTGACCATGCACTTGTGACAGTGGCCTTTGATTATTTTGCTGCTCTCTGGGGGAAGTGAGGTTGACTGTTCGAAACCTGGCATCTTGGTTTTGTCTCATGTGTCCGTGTCAGGCATGGAGAGGGAACGGCGCCTGCAGCCTGAGCGTCGTCACAGCCTCTAAACTCAGGTTTCTACGTTACACCAGCATGCCCGTGAGCCAGTGTGGGGCGCCGGCCGCCGGTGTCCTGCAGGCGGTGCTTGTGCAGGATGGGCAACAACACCTGCAGTTTTAAAAACGTGGTTCCTTTTATATTTTAAGTACTTTTATGATGTTTTGAATGTACTCGATGCTATAAGGGAAAGGACTCCAGAGAGTTAGTCTGTGACCACAGGATCATGGTGTTTGGTGCTGAAATGCCAAACTGCAGGGGCAGCTCGACCCCCTCCGCCTTGCGGGCATGTCTGTGGTCACCGGCAGAGGAGGCCTCCCACCGGTGCAGAGTCCACATGGGGGTGGACTTGATCCCGTGCTGTCAGGGAGGTTAGAGCCCCACCCGGGAGGTTCCTGTGATGACATGTGGGGCTGCTCCCTCTTCATCCTTACATGATGATGAAATTGCTTCTGTTTTGGAAGACTTGAAGGCGTTTCTGTAATGAGCCTCCTCTCTCATCCTCGGCTCCAGGCAGGTATTGGGGCTCCTTGTTCATGTCTTCACCATTGCTGGAGCCCCCGCAGAGCGGATGGGGGGAAGGGGGCCACGCAGGAGCCCCGCGGAGCGGATGGGAGGGGGACGGGGGGCCTTCAGGGCTGGGGCCTCACTCTCCTCCTGGAGTCCTGGTCAGTGTTGGATGCCGTCAGGGCCCAGGGCTGTCCATGGGCCCCGTTGCTCTGGACCGAATGCTGACACAGGTGACCCTGTGGAGGGGGAGGTGGAGTCAGGGGCGGCAGTGGGGACCAGCTCAGGGCTCCTGGAGGTCAGGCCCGCACAGGTCCTGGGTGCTGCAGCACTGCCGGGGCTGGGCATGCAGATCCCGGCTGGCCCGCCTCGGGCCCAGTCACGTGTGGGTGCGGAACTGGGGCGTGGGGAGGGGCTGGCGTAGCTTCAGGGTGTCCACGCCAAGGATGCTCAGGCTTGCTGTCTCTGAGGGCCCAGGCGTCTCCTGGAGATGCTTCAATCGAGGCCAGTCCCCCGCTTAGGGATCGTTGGTCGGTACCAACGCGGTTCAGCCGCGCCAGGCCCTGTGTGGGCCGGGGTGTGCTGCGGTCTGACCAAACAGAGACTCGGCCCTGGTGAAGGTGCAGCCCCGTGGGGGAGGCGAGGACGGGGTAATATGGCGCATAAAGCGACGAGGTGTGGCTGGTGACGCAGCGTGCACTGTGTGTGATCGGCGAGGTATCAGCTATGCAAGGGAGCCTCACGTGTAACATCACGTGATGTAGTAACACTGTTCCATGACTGCACGGTGTTGCCCGACGCGCTGTATAACATGTGGAAAGCGTGGCGCAGGGTGAGGCGTGGCGCAGTGAGTGGCAGCGTGCTGTGGTGAAGCACAGGACCCTGCACTGTCGTGTGGCGCTCATCGCATCGTGTCAGGAAACGGAGAGGGTTCCAAAAAGGCACCAGGCCACAGTGGGCCTGGACAGATGCCGGCGAGCGGAGGCCGGGGTTGCCAGGCACCAAGGGGCTAGGGCTGCTCGGGGAGACGGCGGGTAGGCCAGGTCAGGAGGCTCGGGGAGACGGCGGGGAGGCCGGGTCGGGAGGCTCGGGGAGACGGCGGGTAGGCCAGGTCAGGAGGCTCGGGGAGACGGCGGGGGAGGCCGGGTCGGGAGGCTCGGGGAGACGGTGGGGAGGCCAGGTCGGGCGGCCGGGGACTCGCCGTGCTGGGCTTGGGCCCCTGGGGATGAGCAGCTGGGAGTCTGCATGGGTGGCTGGGCCTGATCTGGGAGCCGGCAGCGTGGCGCCCAGCCCATCCTGGAGCCATCTGTGGTGTCCAGGTGGGTTTTGTAGTCTTGCCTTTATTGGCCCCTCACCTTCCTTCTCTTTCTGGTTCTGTGCTGAGTGCCACGGGCCACGGAGAACCAGACAGAACCGCCCTTGTCTTCACTGGGCCTGGAAAGAGACGTTTGGGCCCAGACATCCGGAAGAGGCAGGGAGGGCTTCCTGGAGGAGGCAGCCTGAGGAGAGAGCACTGGGGCTTCACGGGCGACGGTGGGGCGGGACCTGCAGTGTTAACTGTGATACCCGAGACTTCGGACAGCTCCCGGCTTCCGCGTGAGGGACATCCGGTGGGTGGGGTGGCCTGGCGGGGAGACGGGAAACACTCTCGAGGCATTTGGCTGACGGGGCCTCACATCACGGTGGGACATGGTGGCATCGTGGACGAGCTCGGTGCCGAGGAGCTGGCCGCGGGCCCTGGAGACACGGCTGGTGTGTGCTGGCATGCGGGAAGCACCCAGGCCGAGGGCGTGTGCTGGCATGCGGGAAGCGCCCTTCTCCGGCTGGGTGTGCTGGAGGGGGAGCTTGCTGGGGAGCCAGGAGGCGCCATGCAGAAGGGCACACGCAGTCTGGCCGTGTTCTCTGGGGCCTCTAGTCTTTGACATGAGACGTGCCCACGTGGCTGGAGAGAGGCGGCCCCTGTGGGCGAGCAGGTGCCCAGCAGGGTCTGCGTTGAGGCTTGCAGCCCACCCCTGCCGGGCTCCAGTGGCACCGGGCGGAGGAGCCTGGGCCCACGTGGAAGCGGGGCTTCCTTCCTGACATGAGGTGACGCTCAGGTCTTTGATTCCCGAATCGTTTCGATGCAGTAACTTTAGAAGCCCTGTGACGCCCAACTAATAACATCTAACGGAGTCTTCCCATGGGCCCGTCGGTGTCAGCAGTCTTCCCCCTTTCTCCTGGGCTTACCCGCAGCCCTCTGCCCACCTGGTCACCTGGCTGGCCCGGGGCAGGGCCCGCAGATGTTGGGACGAGGGACAGGGAGAGGTGCCGCTTGCTGAAGGCCTGCTGGGAGGGGGCCGGGGCCCCGGCCTTGGGGGCCAGCCTGAGTCCGTGGCGCTCTGCAGGAGGCCCTGAGGAGCTGGTGGGGATGGTGGGCACAGGTGGACCTCACTGTCAGGCTGATGCGGCCAAGGTTGCCTCCCAGAGCTGGCTCCCACCAGTCACTCATTTCCTCCTGCATAGTGGCCCTGATGCTCCAATGGCCATTCCTGAAAGTGAACTTCTAATTCACAAGGCACGCCATACCCCAAGTTCACAGGACATGCTGTGAACATAGTCACAAAGTTCACGGGGCACGCTGCACCCCACATCCATGTATCTCACAGGGCATTCTGGTACCCCAGTGCATCTAACTCACAGTGGACACTGACACCCCAAATCCATCTAACTCACAGGGGACGCTGGAACCCCCGTCCATCTGGCCCTGAGACCCAACTCTGTGATAAACTCAGCGTGAGCCTCGGGGCGTGGAGGTGACACCGTGGGTGGCTGTTATAGGACCACACTCTCGGGGTGACGATAAATGTGTGAGATGCAGATCAATCAGCAAGCGAGTCGCCCGTGGTCCGCAGGGTGAGGGCGGCCGCTCCGGAAGAGCTGGGAAGCAGGCCCGCAGGGCCGGAGCCCTGGGGCTGATCCAGGCGCTTGTACGGCTATTCCTTTCTCCTCTAAAGATGGTTTGCTCTCGGTCAACACCTCACGTTATTACAATTGCACGGTCAGAAAAGCCAACTCGAAAAGTCTTCAGCAAAAGCAGCGACAGGGTTCCCTCGTGCGGGATGAAGCAGTATAGGTAGTCTCGCAGCGTCGCAGGCAGCCCCACGTCCTCGGAGAGGCAGCTCGAGCCGCCCCTTGTTGGGGGAGACCCAGCGGTGGTGAGCCAGTGCAGCCGTCCCCGCCCGCGATGGCAGCCTCGTCCTGCGGGGCTCACCAGGTGCGGTGACCTGGGCGTGGGCAGTGGCGCCGTCTGCAAGCCTTCCTGCGGGGTTCCGGCTCCTTCTCTCGGCTGCAAAGCCTGGAGCAGGGCGCTGGTGTGCACCCTCCATGACCTTAGGGCCCTCGGCGGTTGAGCAGGCCGCGGGACTGACACGCACAGCTGGCATTCCCCGGCCTTCTTGTTTCCTTCCCCTAAACGTTCCAGGGTGAAAGGGACGGTCGGGCTGGGCCCAGCACCCCTGCCAGGGTTGGGGGGAGGTGCCTGCTCATGGGCTCTGCCCAGCCGGGCGCCCACTGTCCTGGCCACTGTCCACTGAGACGCCACCAGCCCTCCTCACCCCTGCCAGCTCTTCCCCCAGCCCCTCCAGAGCTACTTGACCATGTCTGTGGCCCATCCTCCCCATGGCAGCCAGACAGAGGGTGGGCAGTGCAGAGCGGGAGAGACGTGGCCCCAGCCGCAGGGGCCCGCAGAGGCGGGTGCCCGAAACAAGGCTGCCGGGGAACCAGAGCTGGACGGGGCCTCCCTCCTCGGGTCGGTTACAAGCGTCCCCCTGACCGCCGGCCACCGTGGGGCCACTGAGCAGACACAGGTGTGGACCTCAGGCCTGGACCGGCACCCGGGACTCGGAGCACAGACGTGGGCAGCTGGTGAGTCCGGGGGGCTGGCAGGCTGGACAGAGGGGCAGAAACGGTGAGGCGAATGGTGTGCAGGCTCCCAGCTTTGTCAGCGGGCACATGCGGGGGGGTGTCAGTCCAGGGTGCCACCTGGCGTGGGGCCCCCGTGGTCTCTGACTGCTGGAGAGCTGGGCTGCCCAACAGGCTTCTCCCACCAGCCATGGGAGGTATTCAGAAACGTCAGTGAGCTCTAGAGTGATTCCACTAGACACAGAGGGCGGGGCGGACGTGAGCCCCGCACAGCCCCATGGAAGGCCCACTTCCCCGGGCCACCCCGGAGCGGGGTACCCACCCCCATCGTCCCTTCTTGGATGGTGGATTTCCTCCTGGTTCTCGGTGTGCAGACTGGCCGCAGTGGCGCCAAGTGGAGCAGGTGGCACTGTGTGGCAGGCGGGCTGCGTGGGGCAAGGGGGCCCCGTGGGGCAGGAGCGCCCTGTGAGGCAGGGGGCCTCGTGGGGCAGGGGTCCACGTGGGGCAGGGGGCGCCCTGTGAGGCAGGGGGCCTCGTGGGGCAGGGGGCCTCGTGGGGCAGGGGTCCACGTGGGGCAGGGGCCCCCCGTGAGGCAGGGGGCCCCGTGGGGCAGGGGGCCGAGTGGGGCAGGGGTCCCATGGGGCAGGGGCTCCTCCACAGGTGCTCCCCATCCAAGGACCCCCATCTGAGCCCCCTTCCAGCTGGCATCCTCCCCACAGGGCCACACGCTCGCACTGGGGGTTCCTCAGACCCTCCGCTGGGCTCACACACCCTTTACATGAAGAAAAGCTTCCTTACGGCAGCCTCCGGAACGCGCCTCTGTTCTGTGTGAATGTTCTTCTTTGCCCACATTAAACAGGTTTAGCCCCTTTGGTGGCAGTTTAGTTGCTAAGTCGTGTTCAAGTCTCGCAATCCCGTGGACTGTAGCCCGCCAGGCTCCTCTGTCCATGGGATTGTCTAGGCAAGAATCCTGGAGTGGGTTGCCTGCCCTCGCCCAGGGGCTGTTCCCGACCCAGGGATCAGGCCCGGCTCCCCTGCACTGCGGCGGGTTCTTGGCCGCTGAGCCCCCAGGGAGGCCCTGCTCCAGTCTGTAACGCAGCTCACGGGGCAGCGTGTCTGCACCTGGGCACGCTGCTCCTCGCTCTCTGGAAAGCCCACTGGGGCAGAAGACGCATCTTTCTCCCTCCCTTTGGAATGCTCTCTTCTCCTCTGTCCCATCGCTAGCAGCCCTCCCCCACAGCCACCCAGCGTCACAGGCCCCTGCTGCCCTCTCCTGTGGGGACACCCAGAGCCACTGCAGTGCTGGCCCCGAGCCCTGAGCCCACGGGCACCGCTCTGTCAGGTCCTGAGTGGGTAGGAACGGAGCAGGGTTAACAGCCGCCCACAACGTCTGTCCCTGTCCCGGAATAGCCGGGACCCTGGACTTAGCGGGAGGACTGGGCCGCCAGCCGGCCGTGCCTCTGCAGCAGGTCCCTGACAGAGATGGGAGCCCCTGGGGGTGAGGACACCCGCTCCCAGGTGGACAGGACCAGCTCTCCCCCAGGTCTGGTGGTGAAGGAATGGCTGAACCATTTCATCAGTTTAAGAATCTCCCCCAAATCACTCGCAGACCCCTCAGTCACTGACTTTGGAGGAATCCAGTGAGGGCTGTCACTTCTTCCTTAAGTTTCAAAGCCCAATCTCCAGACTCCGTTTTTGCTCCCTTCTGAAGAGAAAGTCGGAAACCAGGGGACAAGCGGCCAGGAGGTCAGAGATCACCTACGTTAGAAGATTCTGCCCATGATGAGCGTTAGCACCTGCTCGGCAGGGAAACCTGCTCCTCGGCGTCGTTGCCACGTTCATGCCGCTGTCTGCGAGAACGTCCCTCCTCTGAACCAGCCCCTCGACCTCTCTGCCCGGGACCCTCTGCTCAGAGGTCGAGCGTCCACCCCCAACAGGCCCCTCCAAGGCGGCAGCTTCTGATGCAGGTGGGGACCCTTCAGCCAGAGATGGAGAGAGGCTTGCACGTGTCTTCACGCCTGCCCTTTGCACGAGTGATGCCCACTCCGGGCCCTCGCTCCCTCGCGCCAGGCACTCACAGCAGAAGCAAACTTCAGCCTTTGTGTTTGGAGCCGGCTGTGCCCGCGAGCTCTTTAGGGAGGCCTGGAAGCCGTGTCCAAGTTCAGTGTGTTTTGACATGTAAATTCACACGAGGCATATTTAATCAGTCACAGTGATACACTAATTGGATTCATCTGTGGACTGAACGAGACACACATTTGAAGAAAAACGAAGGGAACGCATCGCCAGCTGAGACACTTTGTAACCAGTGTTGTGCGTCATCCAAGTGTGAGAAGGCCAAGGCGCCAGGTACGTGTGGGGCCTCGGCCGCCGTTCAGGTCTGCCTCACGGTGAGCACGCGGCAGGCCGTGACGCTGTCCACGGTGCTGAGTTTAGGAGCCCTGGGGCGCCTGACACCCTGGAGATCCAGGAGTCCACGATGGAGTCTGTGTGTGAGCACAGCCTGAGACACTGCGTGGAGGATGGGCGTGAACATGCAAACCCAAGTGCAGGCATGTGCGAGTGTGCGAGCACCAGTGTGCAGGCCTGCAGAAGAGGAGAGAAGGGGGTGTTGCCGCCTGTCCCAGCGTCTCCCTGGCTCAGATGGGGCTCCTGCCCTCCACACACATGTAGCGTGTTCAGAGGGGCCTGGGGTCCCCTTCGGGGAGCTGCACAGGGGCCGTGGGTTGTCTGCCTGCATCCAGCTCGGGGGTGACAGTGACCGCCCTTGCCCCTCCCAGCACGCTCTCCTGTTCCACCGTGGGACCCTGCTCGCCATCACGTCTGCCTCGTGTCCTTTCGCACGGGCAGAGGGAGGCTGGAGCTCTCACGAGTGAGGGCCCCTGGGCCCGGGTGCCCCGTGGGGACAGCATCTCCGGGTCCCACCCTCCCGTCCTCACCAGCCCCTCTGCACACGACTGCAGGTGGGGGCTTACCGCACTTTCCCCTGCAGCAGTGGGCAGGGCAAAACTTACCCTGCGAAGCCGTGGTGCACAGGGAGGGTCAGTGTGGCCGGTTGGAGCCGGGTGGGTGGGGCCTCTGCTGTGTTGAGTGTCTTTTTTGCAGGAACAGGGGTGCATGAGCGATGAATAGGCTTTCCCTTTCTGGTGGGCAGGGACTCACCAAACAGACTCACCCAGCCAGGAAAAGGCAAGCAGGGCGGTGGGGGGTCAGGGTGGGGCGGGGTCTGGACCATTCTCCACCCGGGATGCCTCTGAACCCTGTGGAGGAAGGAGCCCAGCCTGGCTGCAGAGACCACGAGGGTGTGCGGGGGGAGGGGGTGGGAAGCAGGAGGCCAGGAAGCAGATAGATGGCCTGTGGGTGGTGGGGATGCCTGGGGAGAGGGCCTTGGGGCCGGTTCTCCATCCCCAGAGGACCCGGAGCGGCAGAAGCTTCCAGAGTGGTCGGCTCCGGGCCCGCAGGGTGAGTCATGCAGGCAGGTCAGGGTTGCTGCCCGATTCCTTTCTCTGGTTGAGCAAGAGGGCACGTGTGGGCATGGTGCCCCGGGTAGTGACCGTGGGGTGTGGAGCAGGGCTCCACTCCATGACTTGTGGTTTTACTTCCATTCAAAGAGGACAGGAATAGAAGCATGGTTGCTGCAAAACACGCATGATTCATGAAAACCTGCGTTCTGGGTGGTTCTACTCTTCAGAATGATTCTGTGCGGTTTTCACCGTGACTTTTAAGTCATGTGACTCAGGCGATTTAAGCCGTGGTTTGCGTGGACAGTCTTCCCAGGGATGCACTTGCTCCAGGTCTGGGCACCCGCTAGGGCGTTCACAGGGGTTCGGTGTCCTCGTGCGCTAACTCCTGGGCCCCAGAGGTGGCGGGGCACCAAGAGTCTGCCCGGAAGCGAGGAGCGGCCCGGCTGTGCGGGGAAGCCTGAGCCGGCCTGCTGGTGCAGCCGTTTGAGGGTCTTCGTGAGCAGGCGCACAGACGGGGCAGCGACCGCCAGGGAGGCCGAGGGCCATGGGAGCTGAGACAGTGGGAGGCGGTGGGGGCGGCCGGCTGAGGGCGAGGAGGTGGGCAGGCGGCAGTCCCGGGAGCGGGCGGGCCCCGGCTGGGCCGGTAGGACTTTGGGGCCTGGGCCGCAGGCAAGAGGGCACTTGCCCTACCTGCTTCACCCACCCCGGCCCCCAGCGCAGCCTCCTTTGTCCCCTGTGGCTCAGGGGCATCTAGGCGGCCCGGTGTCCTGCGGAGTCCCGCCGTCCGTAGCTCCGCCCCTCGTCTCGGCTCCCCTTCCGGCTCCGCCTCTATTCCCGGGCCTTCCTGGTGCTGCTCTCGGTGCGATCACTGTGCTGGGTGCCGGCCGGCGGGATGTTCCAGCCCCTTCCCTGGGGCTGCGGCGACGACGTGTCTGGTCATCGCCTGCGTCCCTGGTCCTCCTCCCAGACGGAAGGCCTCCTGGGAGGGAAGGAAGCCGCCTGTCGGCCGCAGTCCACCGAGCAGGTTCTCGGGTGCGCGGCCCCCGGGATCTTTCCGATACCCCACAGAGAGCTTGGCGGGCAGGCTGCGCATGGAGCGGGCGCAGAGCCCTTGTTCCGTGTTGGTCAGCGATGTGTCTGGGGGTCCTACCCCGGCTGGGTCCCCCACCCTCCCCGGCCTGGCTGTAGGCCGGTGGCCCGCCTCTCTGCTGACTCAGCAGGGTTGAGGTTAACGTAGAACCGCGCCTCCCTGGGTGGAGACCGTTTTCTCCCACGCCCGGGGAGGGCAGGGCGCAGCAGTGCCAGGGTGAGGGTCCTTGTGGGGAAGCCCACTCCCGTTCAGCAGGCACAGGGCCCCCGTCCAGTAGGGGCAGGGCACCCATCCAGCAGGCGCAGGGCCCCCGTCCAGCAGGCGCAGGGATCCCCGTACAGCAGGCGCAGGGCCCCAGTCCAGCAGGCCCAGGGATCCCCGTCCAGCAGGGGCAGGGCCCCCGTCCAGGCCCCCCATAGGCACTGCCCGCTCCCCGCCTCGTCCAGCTGAGCCGTGTCAGCAGGCTTGGTGTCGTTACCACGGGGACAGTGTGGGGAGTGCGCCTCCTGGGAAAGTTCCAGGTGCACTCTGTGACCGGAAGGGCGGTGCCCTGGGAGAGGCAGCGTCAGGACGGTGGGTTAGGTTTTGCCCCGGGTCTGGGCTTAACTGGCTGTGTCAGCATCGCCAACTAGTGCAGTGATTAAGAACTGCTCGCCCCACAGGTCCCTCCAGCCCCGACGGACAGAACTGGAGTTGTCTGCTAGGCAACCTCTGGAACCCTCCTGGTGGGAGGCGCCTCACGTCCCAGGCGTGTCCGTCTGCTCTCGCCTCCCGGGCCCGCGCACCTCGGGCCTCTCTCTCTCTCTTTCTCGTGAGCGTCCCCACGGCTGACCCGGGCCGGCCCCACGGGTGATTCGGGGTGCCTCCCCAGCATTTGTCTGCGTGCCACGGTCTTAACCGCTGGAAGGTGGAAAAGTGGAAATCCAAAGAATGCAAACATCTTTCCAGTTTTCTTTTTTAAAAATAAAAGCAATTATTTCTGCAGCCACTTGGAGCCGCCTGACACGGAGGCTGGCTCAGCTTCCCTTGGTCTCCGCGTCTTCGCCAGAAACAGACGCTGGTGCTGCAGTCCAGGTTTCTGAAAAGCCTCTGCTCTTGAGAAGAGGATCCACACCCCAAGCTGTGTTCGGGTGGTTTCAGCGCGAGCCACTGGTGGATGTTGGGGTCGGTGCTCGGGTGTGGGCCCGGAACAGGGCATTCGACAGGAGGCCCCTTTGGTTCTGAAGGTGGGAGGTGTGCTCAGAAGTCGCCCCACAGGGCTCATCTCCTGTGGTCCTGCTTCTCCTCTGGGCTCCTGCCCGCCCCACTGAGAGGGAAGGGCGGCCCGGTCACCTCCTCAGGGCTTCCTCTACTTAAGCTGAACATCTGGAGGCTTGTGTGCGGCACAGGAAACCTTCCCTGGGCATCCAACACCCAACCTCCAGCGCCCAGGCCAGCCCCCTTGTGGTCGTCTGGGTTGGGGTGAGGATTAGGGTCATCAGCTTCTCCCCCGTGCCTTGTGCTCCACTGATGAGTCTGATTTAATAGGCATCTTTGCAATGATAGCTCAGCTGGTAAATAATCCACCTGCAAGGCAGGAGACCCCAGATTGTTTCCTGGGTTGGGAAGATCCCCTGGAGAAGGGGTAGGCTACCCATTCCAGTATTCTGAGGATTCCCTAGTGGCTCAGCTGGTAAAGAGTCCATCTGCAATGCGGGAGACCTGGGTTCAGTCTTGGGGTGCGATCCCTGGGTTGGGGAGATCCCCTGGAGGAGGGAACAGCTACCCATTCCAGTATTCTGGGCTGGAGAATTCCCTGGACCGTACAGTCCGTGGGGTCGCAGAGTCGGACAGGACCGAGCGACTCTCACTCACTCAGCCCCAAGTCCTCACGCAGGGTCATCCTCGGCAATGGCTGAGCCCTTCTCCCGGCCCCTGATGTCTGTTCTCCCGGCCCCTGATGTCTGTTCTCCCGGCCCCTGATGTCTGTTCTCCCGGCCCCTGATGGCTGCGAGTGATTTAAACCCGGGAGCGGGAGAGACCCAGAGGTGGGGCGCTCTTTGCTTTGCGTTTTCCGGTTCCTGCAGAGGGGCGGTGTCTGCGGGCGGGGCGAGGGCAGACAGGGAAGGGTCCCGGGTGCTCCCAGCCCCGCCCCCTTTCTGTTCTTCACGCTTCATCCTGCGAAGTGCTCCTAGACCCGTCGGCTTCATCACTCCTCTCGTTTCCCGTGCCACTCGATCACTTTTTATTTAACCAAAGACTGCTTTGGACATTTCATGGGCTGTTGGTTTGTAAAACCTTGTAACTCAGATGAAGTGTTTTGAAGATTTTCTGATCTTAAGGATCCTATGGGGGTGCTTTGGGGGTTAACTGTATGGAAAGTGTGTGCGTGGTGGTGCAGGACAGCAGTGTGAGGCGCGGTGCTGGCGGCCGGTCTGTCCGCTCCCCAGAGTCCTCCCCCCCCCCCACCCCTGCCCCCGTCCCTCCCCCTCCGATGCGCAGTGAACCCCTCAGTGAAAGAAGCAAGTTAACCTCATAGGTTCCACGGAGGCTGCGCTGGCCTGCCATGGGTCCTGGTGGGGGCAGATGTTTTCTCAGGTCGTGTGTCCAGCTTCAGGACCTCTTGGCATCTTTAATTGCATCTTCCTTTCAGTTCAGTTTAGTTGCTTAGTTGTGTTCAACTCTTTGCGACCCCATGGACTGCAGCACACCAGGCTTCCCTGTCCATCACCAGCTCCTGGAGCTTGCTCAAACTCATGTCCATCAAGTCGGTGATGCCATCCAGCCATCTCATCCTCTGTCGCCCCCTTCTCCTCCTGCCTCCAATCTTTCCCAGCATCAGGGTCTTTTCCAGTGAGTCAGCTCTTCCCATCAGCTGGCCAGAGTACTGGAGTTCAGCTTTGGCGTCAGTCCTTCCGATGAACACCCAGGACTGACCTCCTTTAGACTCGCTTCTGTTGACTTTACTTTCCAGGAGGCTTCTAACAAGCGCTGTCTATACAGGAAGCCGTGTGATGAGTAAGAGCTTGGCAAGATGGAAGCATTAATAAAGGAGCTGCTGCTGCTGCTGCTAAGTCGCTTCAGTCGTGTCCGACCCTGTGCGACCCCATAGACAGAAGCTCACCAGGCTCCCCCCGTCCCTGGGATTCTCCAGGCAAGAACACTGGAGTGGGTTGCCATTTCCTTCTCCAATGCATGAAAGTGAAAAGTGAAAGTGAAGTCGCTCAGTCGTGTCCGACTCTTAGCGACCCCATGGACTGGAGCCCACCAGGCTCCTCCATCCATGGGATTTTCCAGGCAAGAGTACTGGGGTGAGGTGCCATTTCCTTCTCCAGGGGATCTTCCCAACCCAGGGATCGAAGACCTGTCTCCTGCACTGCGGGCATATTCTTTACTGTCTGAGCTACCTTCTCAAACATGAGCTTAGTCATTGGCAGGAAAGGGTGTCATTGGGAAGTCTCATGACAAAGACTTAGGAAGGGCTGAGAGCTGACCTTACAAGAGCCAAATCCACAGAAACTTGATTCCTTTTTCTGGACCTAAGCACTCTGGTGTCTCTCTGGCCAGAGGTTTTTCCCAGAGAATAAATATTGACTATTTGTAGCTTTCAATTGTTTCTTTATATTAATGGTATTAAGAACTACTTCAGGGGAAAGCAGCCAAGACATTTTAGGGGATAATGTACTTTTAGCCTTGCTTTCCTTGGCCCTTAATAACAAGCAGGTGCATCTCAGCTTCCGGGTCCTCCTTGGACACTCCCGGCAGGGTCCCTCGGGCCCTGCAGGCGCCTCCCTGATACTTGTATTTCTTTACATAGATTCAAGTTTCTCACCTACTTCACAGAGAAATGGGCTTCCCTGGTGGCTCAGATGGTAAAGTGTCTGCCTGCAACGCCGAAGCCCGGAGTTCAATCCCTGGGTCAGGAAGATCCTTTGGAGAAGGAAATGGCAACCCACTGCAGTATCCTCGCCTGGAGAATCCCATGGACGGAGGAGCCTGGTGGGCCACAGTCCGTGGGGTCACACAGAGTCGGACGTGACTGAGCAACTTCACTGTACAAGTTTCTCACCCACGTCGCTTCCCTTCTCTCTGAGGAGCTTCTTTCAAGGCGGCTCAGCTGTTGGCAAGTTCGCTGCTTTCTCACGTCTGAGTCTTTGTTTCTGCTTTACCTCTGAAGGGTGCAGAGCTGCGCGGATGGTGCTGGTGCTTGCTCTCTGGCTCACTGAATGCTCAGCTCTGTGCTCTGCTTGCTCATGTGGGGCAGGTCTCTCCTTGTGCCCCGGAAGCTGCTCTTTTCTGTTTTGGACGTTGTGCAGTTTGAGCTGCCGTGCGACTCTGAGGGCGCGCGCCCTGCTGGGTGCTCCCTGAGCTCCCTGGGTGTGCTCCTTGGCACGCGCACTCGGAACCTCTCCAGCCGTCCTGTCCGCAGTGGTGTCTCTTCCCCTCGGAGGTGTGCCTGTGCAGCCGCCCCCGGGCCCTGGCTTGCCTCTCCTGTCTCTCTCTCTCTCTGCAGAGCAGCTTCGAGGTGTCCCCCTCAGCCCTGTCCCGCCCAGGCATTCGCTGTCTCCACTGCAGTGCTCCAGATTTCAGCATTTCTTTTTGGTTCTTCTTGAGCATCTGCATTTCTCTACTTTGCCCAGCGGTTGTTACATGCTATCCCTTTTTCCATTAGCGACCTTAGCAAATTGATGACAGTGATTTGAAACCTCCGGCCTGGTCGTCCCAGTCTGTTCTGCCTGAGTCTCGTTCTGATCTCACTTTGTCTTTTCAGACTGTGATGCTTGTTTCTGTTTTGCTTTGTTTGCCATGTAATGTGCTTTGTAATTTATTTGTTGTTGTTGTAAGCCAGCTGTGCGTGCGTGCGTGCATGCTCAGGCCTTCAGGCGTGACTGACTCTGTGCGCCCCCGTGGACTGCAGCCTGCCAGGCCCCTCTGGCTTCTCCAGGCAAGAACGCCAGAGTGGGTTGCCACGCCCTCCTCCAGGGGATCTTCCCGACCCAGGGATCAATCCTGTGTCTCTTACATCTCCTGCATTGGCCGCCGGGTTCCTCACCACTGGAGCCGCCTGGGAAACCCTGGAAGCCACAGGACGGGGCAAAATGGCCCAGGGCGCATAAGCCTTCAACATGAGGCCTTTGCCCCTCTGCGTGCGTGTCAGGGGCGGTGCGCTGTCGACGCAGCCGCGGCCACCAGAGCTGATAGTTTTCCAGTGTCTTTCTTTTGTCTCTGTTTTCTTTGGGTTTCCCTCGGGGATCCTCCTTCTCAGGGGAGTCTGAGATGCACACTTGCTTACCTGTAATTCCCTGTAATGTGGGGGGCAGGTAGCCCAGGCCCTCGCCTGAGGGTGAGTCTCAGTCTTCAGTGAGCCTGGGCTGTGCACCCCACTCAGCTGCTCAGTGTTCAGTCCCTGAAGTGAGGCACGAAGGCTGGAGGGGCTGGAGTTGGGAGCACGTGGGCACACTTGCTGTGTTATCCGTGGTGCACATAGGATTTGCAGCGTCCTGTGTATTACATACGTGTGTGTTATGAATGCGATACACGTTTTACATAAACACATGAGCTCACCCTGGAACCGCATGGGAGTCATGGAGCCAGTGCTCCCACAGGCACAGCTCTGCAGGTGACCGTATAGTTGCTCCGTCGTGTCTGCAGATCCACTGCTGTGGCTGAGCCAGCCACCATCCTCTGGTATTCACTACCGAAAACCCTGCAGCTGAAGCCTGTGCTCTTCAAGGGTCAGCTGTATTTTATTAAAATATGTAAATATAATGACTTACATACAAATGTCATATACTTTTACATATACTGTATATTGTATATAGTGTAATACTCTGTTATATAATCATAACAAATATCATATATGTCTACTAATCCTTTTCGGTTCATTATAAATGTTACAAAGATAAAGATATAGCTTAATTTTTATCTATTTATGTGGTATCTTCATACTGGACAGAATTTAAAAAGTAATCTCATCAAGTCTATCAGTATTTTTCTCTATGATGTTTCATTTTATGTATATGCATGGATTACTATTCAGCCATAAAAATAAGGAAGCCCTGCTAGTGCCTGGAGAATCCCAGGGACGGGGGAGCCTGGTGGGCTGCCGTCTATGGGGTCGCAGAGTCGGACACGACTGAAGTGACTTAGCAGCAGCAGCAGCAGCCAGTGGCCACAGTATAATGAAGTTTGAAGGTATTATGGGAAGTGAAATAGTCGGGCAGAAAAACATAAAAATACAACGACTCTATGATCGATCGCTCCTCCTCGTCGTTTCCGGAAAACAAACCTGTAGAAACTGAGAGCAGGCTGCCGTTTACCAGGGTGGTGGGGGGACAGGGAGATAGTCAGGGGCTGAAGTTTTCAGCTGGAAGATGAGTAAGTGCTGGAGACCTCGAGTCAGCCTGGTGAGCACGGCTGCAGTGTGTGTTATAGACGAGTGTGCCGACAGCAGGCCTCATGTGCTCCACCACACACGCACACACAGGAACAGTGTGAGGTGGTGGCGTGCTCACTAATCTCATTGTGGTCACCATTTCAGTGTGATTGTGCATCACATCACCACCTTGTACACCTCAGACTGAGACAGTGTTGCCAATTAAATCTTAATAAAGCTGGGAAAACAGTAAACATTCAGTTCTGTTCAGTCGCTCAGTCGTGTCCAACTCTTTATGACCCCATGAATCACAGCACACCAGGCCTCGTGTCCATCACCAACTCCCGGAGTTCACTGAGGCTCACGTCCATCGAGTCGGTGATGCCATCTGGCCACCTCATCCTCTGCCGTCCCCTTCTCCTCCTGCCCCCAATCTTTCCCGGCATCATACACGTTAGTTCAGCTGAGAGCAGGATGCAGTTATTCTTCTTTGGTTGTTGCCAGTGTGCAGGCGCGTGGTTTTGTATTTTGACTTTGTGTCTTCATCCTTGAAAAAGGCCTCTTAGTAGTTATACTTGTTTGATTAGATTCTCTTAGTGTTTTCCAGACAAACGTATCATCTACAGCTAAGCATACTGCTTTCCTTCCTTTCTGACCCTACATATCTTATTGTTCAGTCGCTCAGTTGTGTCTGCCTGCTTGTTGACCCCGTGCACTGCAGCACGCCAGGCCTCCCTGTCCATCACCAACTCCCAGAGTGTCCTCAAACTCATGTCCATTGAGTTGGTGATGCCATCCAACCATCTCATTCTCTGTCATTCCCTTCTCCTCCCGCCTTCAATCTTTCCCAGCATCAGGGTCTTTTCCAATGAGTCGGCTCTTCGCACCAGGTGGCCAAAATCTGGAGCTTCAACTCAGCATCAGTCCTACCAATGAGTATTCAAGATGGATTTCCTTTAGGATCGACTGGTTTGACCTTTTAATTTTTCTTACTTTAAGTCTTGTTGGCTCCTCTGTTAAATAAAAGGACTGTTCTCACCCATCACTTTTTCAGTGTTTGTTTTCCAAAGGAATGAGGGTTGCTGAACGATTTTTAGCTGAAAAACCTTTATTGAATTAACACCTACTTTCTTAAAATTTTTAAAATTCTGAATGGGTGAAACACTTATTCTTGACCTCTGGAATGTTACTGGATCTTTCCCCTCTTTCTCTCTTGGTAAAGCAAATGACATCACCAGGCTTCCTGCTGTAGGGTCACTTTTGCAGTTCTGGGTTAGACGCTTTGGTTATGGACTTTTGTTGGATTCAGTTGCTGGTATTTTTTAAGGAGTGAGATTCACTTATTTTTCTTTCTCATGTTTCTGTTGTCCAGTTTTATTATCCAGGTGTCTCCCGACTGTGGGAAAACCCGAGTAAGACAGGGAACAGATGGTGCTGGGGTGCCGGCCCCCCGGGAGCCGTTCGGTGTTGTGACAGCAGTCAGGTTCTAGTCTCCTCAGTTCAGCTTTGGAACTTTGCATTTTTTCCTGAAAATGATTCATCTCCTTTATGTTTTCCAATTGTGTTTATTTTGAATTATTTACAATGTCCTCTCGTGATTTTGAATCTCTGCTGTGTCTGCTGCCACGTCCTTTCTTTGTTCCTGATGGTGCTTATTTCTGCTTTCTCTTCTCTCCTGATAGTCCTGATTGGATGTCTTCTGAGTTTACTATGCAGTTGACCAGCTCTGGGTTTCTGTCAGCGTTCTCTATTGTTCACCTTTTCATTAATTTCTACTGTCTGAGTCTCTTTCAGATGATGACACTGTCTCAGTTTCATGGTGTTAATTGTCCTGTTTGCCTCTTCTTTTGCATCTTGCTGACATCTCCTCTTCATGGTTCATGTTCTGCGTGGCTGATCATTTTCACTGTAAACTTACCTTCCATATTTCCCTTCTTCTTGGGAGAATTGTCTGGGAGACCCCAAACCCTTCACTGTTGGAAACGTTCCTCCAAGTGGTTTTAAGGAGAGTGATTCCAGCTGGAGTGTTAAGTACACGAGAGTCCTACTGTGTGAGGACGTGATCGCCTGTGTGGTGCACACACTGGGGCTCTTTCCCACCAGAGAGATTCCTGCTTCCATCCAGAGCCTGAAGACAAGGGGCCCCCAGCCCAGCAAAGGCGGGCCTTTCTGACCCACTTGTGGGCGGAGGCGGTGGTTCTGCCCTTGCCTGGCACCCCAGAGGTCATCGCCCACCTTCGTGTAGGTGTCAGGAGCCACGTCTGCACCCCCCGCCTGTCAGAGCCCCGCCATCAGGCCCCTGGAGCCCCTTATGCTGATTAAGTTGCTCCAGTGTTTGGCTGCATTTCTGGCGCTTCCAGGGAGCAGGGCCACAAGTTTGGCACCGTCGTGAAGGGCAGGACAGGCCCTGCTTATCCGAGACCCTTGTGTCTTGCTGTGTGATTATTCTGGTAAATATTTAAACCACAGACACTCGAGGACTTGTTTAGAAAACACACTTTGGGGTGATTGACTCGTAGAGCTGTATTTTGTGTGCATTAAGTGGAGGGTAACCTCAAGCATCTGCCTGGCACTGTGTCCTCCTGGGGCTGAGCTAGCTGCCTGTTCCGTGGCCTCGTCATTTAATTGTAGGTAAGCTGGGACCTTGTGCCTGGGTTTGGGGCATGTCTAGTGCAGCTGGCGAAGAGCAGGGTGGTGGCCACACACGTGTCCTGGGCTTCCTCCGGGTCCCTCTCAGCCCAGGAGGACGTGTCCTCTCGGACATCACTTCACACTCCTGCCAGGACGCTCTCAGGGGCCGTAGACCTGTATCAGAGCCCCCCACCACTGGCCTCTGCCCTCCCAAACCAAGAGCATCTCATGCCCCAGGAGAGGCAGTGATTACAGAAAACTGAGACACCTGCCGGCTCAGATGCTCCAGAACGCGAAGTGGAGGAAACCGAGGAACCTGAAGGGTGTCTGTGGGCGGCGTCCCCAGCCCTCAGGGCCCTCCTCGTCTGTGGTTTCACCCAGACAGTGTCTAACAGGGTCGGCATCCTGCTGTGTGAAGACAGCCCACCCACACGTGCCAGGCCCTTCTCTGCACAGTTTGTGTAGTTCCTGTCGTGTTATCTAGTGACTCCTGACCTTGCTTCCTTTCCCTTTTTAAAAAAATGTCAATAGTAACAAGCATTACTCGGAGAAGGCAATGGCACCCCACTCTAGTACTCTTGCCTGGAAAATCCCATGGACGGAGGAGCCTGGTGGCTGCAGTCCATGCTAAGGGTTGGACACGACTGAGCAACTTCACTTTCACTTTCATGCATTGGAGAAGGAAATGGCAACCCACTCCAGTGTTCTTGCCTGGAGAATCTCAGGGATGGGGGAGCCTGGTGGGCTGCCGTCTATGGGGTCGCACAGAGTCGGACACGACTGAAGCGACTTATCAGCAACAAGCATTACTATGTGATTCAACCATTACTATGAGGACTCAAGCACCTTCTAAAGGTGTGAGAACACTATTCCTACAAATAGCTTCTGCCTCCCCTTCAGTTATTTTATCTGAAGTCAGAAAAAACATTAATTTACCAATTCCTGAATGTGCATTGCTAGTCTAACTTTTCATTTAAAAAATAAATATAAAGCAACTTTTTCACACTCTCATTTGTGGACATTTTATCTCAGAGCAATGGTATTTCATGCAAACACACTGCTTATAGGTGAATATCTTATTATAGTTAAGGACATTTCTGTGGCTTTACTGCCTGCTGTTGTACCCTTGGAAAGACCCATCCTTCCTTGAAAACAAAGTATTAATAGACCTCAGATGTCAGCCATGGGAACCTCTGAGTGCAGAAATCAAGAAAGCCCAGAAAGGTGCGATAGAAGATTTATTGTGCTGGCGTTGGGGTTTGTGTCATTGCCGGATCAAGGCTCCTGTCAGATCACAGTCTTCCAAAACAGATGTTTGGCTTTGCTTCTGAATTTTAGCAAAGCCAGGCAGACAAGGGAAATATTAAAGAAAGCAGCGGTTCAGTAAGCAAGCCGTGTTGTTTTCCTTTCTCCACCCACGGCTGGCTGATTAAATGCATTACCTCGGATCTTGGGCATATATTGCGAAATACTCAATGGCATTATTTAATGTAATTCTGCTTCCAGCTTGGAATTTTCCAGGCAAGAACACTGGAGTGGGTTACCATTTCCTTCTCCAGAGGATCTTCCTGAGTCTACCCAGGGATTGAAACTGGGTCTCCTGCATTTCAGGTGGTCTTCTGCATTGCAGGCCGATTCTTTACCAGCTGAGCCACGGGGAAATCCCTGACCACCACAGGGTGGAAAGTAAAGCGTGACCCTGGAAGGGAGCAGCTGTGGGGCCAGGAGGAGGCCCCGGGTGTGGGTGGGGAGGCCGGGGGCCGCATTGGTCCTTCCGCCTCTGTGTCTTTGGTTGTATTTGAAATTGGTTCCTGAAGGGTGAATTCTGCGCATCACGTCTGACTGCTGATCTAGAGGTTGTGCCCGGCGGGCAGAGGCACCCAGCGCTCCCCGCACGTGTGGTCAGAGCTCACGGCCAGCGGGGCTGTGCTGGAGGTGGGTGTCGGTGCCTCACACAGGCCGTGTGCTTGGTCCCCTTCTCTTCTCGGGCCGACTGAGCTTCGCCCCCATTATATTCCCTGTTCTAAAGGACACAACTCAGGGAAATGCAGATGGAGGAGTGGGGTTGGGCAGGGACGGGGCTCCAGCCCCCATCCCCACCGCCCACCAGCTCAGCCAGCCCTGCATTTGGGGGTGTCGTGGACTCCTGTGCAGGGTCTGTGATTGACAGGCTGCGTGACGACCGGACCCCTGCTGTTGGTGCTGAGCTCAGTGTCCACCCTCTCCCCCCACCCCCAGACATGGAGGCTGAAGCTGAGAGTTCAGGCTTCTGATTGAGGTTTACTCTCTCTCTAGTGACCAGCCTGTCCTGAAGCCCCAGGGGCCCTGAGAGCCACGGTGTTAGAGCAGAGGTGCTGTCATCCTTGTCCCCCTTAAGCCCCCAGGGGCCCTGAGAGCTGCGGTGTTAGAGCAGAGGTGCTGTCATCCTTGTCCCTCAGGAAGTGTTGGGGGTATTAGGAGCTGGTGTCTGGAAATGGGGACATGGACCAATATCCTCCCCTCAGGCAGCTTCAGGCTTCAGGAGGGCTGCTGCTGAGATGCATGCAAGCTGCTTCCCCTGGGGTCGGGGGCGGGGCTGGGGGAGGAAGGTCACAGGACCGCCTCTCTGTTGAGGGAGGCACTGAGCAGACAGGACAGAGGGCCAGGGACTTGCCCTCCTAGAGGCAGAGGGAGGGCTGTGGGCAGTCTGGAGCAGTCTGGAGCAGTCTGGCCTTTCCACCCAGTTGCTGGGGCACTTTGCTCCCAGTGGATGACTGGTCTGAGCCACAGCGGGATGTTCCGATCGGATGTTAAGACAGGTGGTCTCACGGGGTTGATGGATCTTCGACCAGGTGGGCCTTGTGTGGTCCTCACCTGCTTCAGGGTCCTTTCTCCTGCTCTGGAAGGGGGTCTGGCTCCCTCCATGCTGCTGTGTGCTGCTCCCCTTCCGCGGATCGTGATTCCTTCCTGAGGGTGCTGGTTTAGTCCCTGATCCCTGCTGCCCACCCGTCCCTCGAAGGTGGTGACCCTAGGGCAGGACGCTCAGGTCTGAGGGGAGAACAGCCCATGGGTCAGTGTTTCAAAAAAAAATGCAGGGCCTTCTTCCTAAGCTTGCAGTTCAAAACTGTTTTTTTCTTCCAAAACTTTACTTGAAGCCGACCCCAATTCCTTTTAAAGTTCACATGAAAATTTAGCCACCACCCTGGGAAAAGGATGTGAAACTTATAATCACTGCCTGGGACTGGTGTTTGAACACAGAAGCTGAAGCAGCTCACCAGAGTTAGAAGTCTGTCCCCTGAGACATGCAGTGTTGAGCATCTTGGTTTAAAACCTCCAAAGACCCAACACTGTACCACTGGGGGCAGGATCTGTGTTTCCTGTTCAGTTACCGATCTTTATCTTCCTGTGTGTTTTCCATAAAGACTTCCTATATTCTCTTTCGTAACATGTAGTTGTTTTGGGCCACATCACTGATTTTCTTGCCATCTTGTCCTGAATTAGGAAAGGTGTTGTCTGTTTGTCATTATTGTGATTTCTTTTTCTCTCCCTTTTCCTTGGTTTCACTCAAGGCTTTTGAACTTGGTTTCCTATGATTACTGTGGCTTGAATCTCATCCAACTTCTTTCTAATACCTGCTGTGTCCTAACAAGTAAATACAAGCATTTAAAACCTGAGAAGCCAGGAAGGATATCAGCGAATTGGAGGAAATTCAAAGCAAAGCACAGAAATGATTAAGAGGTTGGAAGGTCGACTTGTGAGGAAGCTGTAGAGGAGTTGAGTGTGTCTGCCTTGGCAAAGCCGCAGCCACGGCAGCAGAAATGCCCGGGGAGTGTTGAGTGTGATGACGCAGAGAGAGACGGCTGTTGGGGCTGCAGAGGGCGTTTTGTGACGGAGAGACGAGAGATGTGTGGAGGGAGGTCTTCTGCAAAGGCGGGCCCGGCGGAGGGGAGGGGGCGTGGGCTGAGCCCGGACGCGGCGGGAAATGAGGGCCCACCCGCCCCGGCTCCTCGGGGCAGAGGAGCCCTCTGCCTTCACCTCCTGCGGAGCACACTCCTCGGGGGCACCCCGGGCTTGGCTTCTTCCTGCTCTGCCCTCGTTCCGTGTCAGGATCATTTTTGCCGTGGTCTTAGGAGCACTGGCGAGGCGGGTCTGGTGCCCTCGGCACGCCACGCTGACGTCGGGCACGCCACGCTGACGTCGGGCACGCCACGCTGACGTCGGCACGCCACGCTGACATCCCCTCAGGAGGACCCTGTGCCAGCCTCTCAGCTCCCGACCTATTTCCACGTGCAAAGACATACCACCCCCCCAGTCTTGGCCGGCTCTCCGCGGATCAGAGCCCACCGGGGGCCGCTGGACGCAGATGGAGCCCCAGGGTCCCCGCCGCTTCCCGCGTCCCTTCCCAGGCTCCCAGCAGACTCACGTGCTAGGTCGCTCCTCCAGGCTTCGATCCTGGGGGTCTCCTGCCTGGAATCCGCCCTCTACCCCACCCTCCCCGAGGGAGCCCCTGCTGGTGTCGGGAGCTCAGTGTGGGCAGGGCAGGAAGGCCCCCCAGGACGCGGGGCACGTCAGAGGTGGCTGCCGTGGGCCCCTCGCTCTGCGGCGTTGCCCCCAAGGAGGAGTCAGGATGTGGGGACGGAGTCGCGCAGGCCCGTAGTAGTAACAGCATGATGTCACGGGCAGGAGAGGGTGGCTCTGGACTCTCAGGGACACCACTCGGTCCACACAGCACCGAGCAAGCGTGGAGCCCAGCCCCGGCCCTCTGGGAGGAGAACTGTGACACACAAGTGCCCGGTCAGCACAGCGCTGGAATTCCCAGCGACCCTGGGCCATGGCCTGGACATGAGGGTCAGGGTCCGGCCTGCACGGCATGGTCTGGGGAGGCCAAAGGGACGGTGGGAGCAGCGGAGGTCCTGCACCGGACCGGCCTGACTCCCGGAGGCTCCTCGTCCGCGGTCCGCCTCCGCCGACCCGGCCGGCGAAGGTGCTTAATGGGACTGTGGGCGGAGCTGATGAGACCCCCTTCCGTCAAACGTGTGTCACCCACTCCCCAGGTGGTCCGCGGAATACTAGTCTTCTGCATGCACGGCTCTCAGGAAACTCTAGTTTCTCTGCTAATGTTATGTAAGCTCCCCATCTCATCCTTGGAATTCTTTAGAGAAAAGAGACCGAGGAAGAAAAGAAGCCTCATAAACACGATCACTCTGCCGGTGGGTCCCGCAGGCTCCCTGCTCTGCGGCATCCTGCCCTTCAGCCGGGCCCATCCACCTGGACCCTCCCATCCCCAGAGTATCTTCACCCATCTTCCGGTGCCCACTCCCAGAGGAGCGTGGCTTTAAACACTCACCGTCTCCCCGCTCCCCTTACGTATGTACAGTCTCTTTGCTGTTTATTTACAATGCTCATTAATTTATAAATATTATTGCCTGGAGAATCCCAGGGACGGGGGAGCCTGGTGGGCTGCCATCTCTGGGGTCGCACAGAGTCGGACATGACTGAAGCGACTTACCAGCAGCAGCAGCAGCAGTACATGGAAAACACGGACACAAAATAAGCATTGTTACAACCACAGACACAGTCCTGGAATCAAGAAGGCGTCCCTTGCGTCTGGAATGCATGTCGCCTCTTGTGTGCAGGTCAGGGTGACCTTTGCCCTTGAGGTCTTTTCTGGGAACCACTCGGTGGGTGGATACTGGCCCGAGGCCCTCTCTGTGTTTCTCCCTGCAGCTCAGAAGGATCCAGACCACTTCCATCACCCTGTTACAGGTGATCACACTCAGGTTGTAACATGTTGTGCTTCCTAATTTTAGTGAAGTAATTTAACCGGATTTATGCATTTCTTATATTCTTTGAAACATTAAAAAAAATTTTATATAACTTTATGAATTGAGGTGTAGTTGATGTACAGTGTTTCAGATACAACATAGTGTTCACAACTTTTAAAGTTACACTCCATGTCTGCTGCTGCTGCTAGGTCACTGCAGTCATGTCCGACTCTGTGCGACCCCAGAGATGGCAGCCCACCAGGCTGCCCCGTCCCTGGGATTCTCCAGGCAAGAATCAGATCAGATCAGATCAGTCGCTCAGTCGTGTCCGACTCTCTGCGACCCCATGAACCGCAGCACGCCAGGCCTCCCTGTCCATCACCAACTCCCAGAGGTCACTCAGACTCATATCCATCGAGTCAGTGATGCCATCCAGCCATCTCATCCTCTGTCGTCCCCTTCTCCTCCTGCCCCCAATCCCTCCCAGCATCAGAGTCTTCTCCAATGAGTCAAGAATAGTTATTATCAAATAGAGGCTGTATTCCCTGTCCTATATGACACATCCTCATAGTTTATTTATACGTAGCAGTCTGGGCCTCCCGTTTCCTACTCCTGCCTGCCCACCACCCCACCCCCCCCCCCCCCCACCCCCCACCACCACTGCTACCCACTGGCTTGTTCTCTGTGTCTGTGAGTCTGCTGCTGCCTCGTTATAGGCTGTCAGCTAAGTTCAGTCGCTCAGTCATGTCTGACTCTTTGTGACCCATGGACTGCAGCAGGCCAGGCCTCCCTGTCCATCACCAGCTCCCAGAGCTTGCTCAAACTCATGTCCATTGAGTCGGTGATGCCATCAAAGCATCTCATCCTCTGTCGTCCCCTTCTCCTCCCACCTTCAATCTTTCCCAACATCAGGAGCTTTTCCAAGGAGTCAGTTCTTCACACCAGGTGGCCAAAGTATTAGAGTTTCAGCTTCAACATCAGTCCTTCCAATGAACACTCAGGACTGATTTCCTTTCAGATGGACTGGTTGGATCTCCTTGCGTCCAAATGACTCTCAAGAGTCTTCTCCGACACCACAGTTCAAAAGCATCAATTCTTTGGTGCTCAACTTTGTTTACAGTCCAACTCTTACATCCATACAGAACTATTGGAAAAACCGTAGCATTGACTAGACGGACATTGGTGGGTAAAGTAATGTCTCTGCTTTTTAATATGCTGTCTAGGTTGCTCATAGCTTTTCTTCCAAGGAGCAAGTGTCTTTTAATTTCATGGCTGCAGTCACCATCTGCAGTGATTTTGGAGCCCAAGAAAAGAAAGATTCTCACTGTTTCCACTGTTTTCCCATCTGTTTCCCATGAAATGCTGGGACTGGATGCCATGATCTTAGTTTTTGAATGTTGAGTTTTAAGCCAACTTTTTCACTCTCCTCTTTCATTTTCATCAAGAGGCTCTGTAGTTCTTCTTCACTTTCTGTCATTATGGTGGTGTCATCTGCATATCTGAGGTTATTGATATTTCTCCCGGCAATCTTGATTCCAGCTTGTGTATCCTTCAGCCTGGCATTTCTCATGATATACTCTGCATATAAGTTAAATAAGCAGGGTGACAATATACAGCCTTGACGTACTCCCCTTTCACAATTTGGAACCAGTCCGTTGTTCCATGTCGGGTTCTAACTGTTGCTTCTTGACTTGCACACAGATTTCTGAGGAGGCAAGTAAGGTGGTCTGGTATTCTCATATCTTTCAGAATTTTCCACACTTTGTTGTGATCCACACAGTCAAAGGCTTTGGCATATCAATAAAGCATAAATAGCTGCTTTTCTTGAACTCTCTTGCTTTGTCTATGATCCAGTGAATGTTGGCAATTTGATCTCTGGTTCTTCTGCCTTTTCTAAATCCAGCTTGAACATCTGGAAATTCATAGTGCACTCAATGTTGAAGCCTGGCTTAGAGAATTTTGAGCATTACTTTGCTAGCATGTGTGGTAGTTTGAGCATTCTTTGGCATTGCCTTTCTTTGGGATTAGAATGAAAACTGACCTTTTCCAGTCCTGTGGCCCCCTGCTGGGGTTTCCAAATTTGTTGGCATATTGAGTGCAGCACTTAAACAGCATCATCTTGTAGGACCTGAAATAACTCAGCTGGAATTCCATCACCTCCACTACCTTTGTTCATAGTGATGCTTCCTAAGGCTCACTTGACTTAGGACTCCAGGAAATCTGGCTCTAGGTGAGTGATCACAGCACTGTGGTTATCCAGGTCATTAAGATCTTTTTTATAGAGTTATTTTGTATATTCCATTATATCTACTACTGCGGGCAGGAATCCCTCAGAAGAAATGGAGTGGCCATCATGGTGAACAAAAGAGTCTGAAATGCAGTACTTGGATGCAATATCAAAAATGACAGAATGATCTCTGTTTGTTTCCAAGGCAAACCATTCAATATCACAGTAATCCAAGTTTATGCCCCAACCAGTAATGCTGAACAAGCTAAAGTTGAACGGTTCTATGAAGACCTACAAGACCTTTTAGAACTAACACCCAAAAAAGATGTCCTTTTCATTATAGGGGACTGGAATGCAAAAGTAGGAAGTCAAGAAACACCTGGAGTAACAGGCAAATTTGGCCTTGGGATATGGAATGAAGCAGGGCAAAGGCTAATAAAGTTTTGCCAAGAGAACACACTGGTCATAGCAAACACCCACTTTCAACAACACAAGAGAAGACTCTACACATGGACATCACCAGATGGTCAACACTGAAATCAGATTGATTATATTCTTTGCAGCCAAAGATGGAGAAGCTCTATACAGCCAGCAAAAACAAGACCAGCTGACTGTAGCTCAGACCATGAACGCCTTATTGCCAAATTCAGACGTAAATTGAAGAAAGTAGGGAAAACCACTAGACCATTCAGGTATGACCTAAATCATATCCCTTATTATTATACAGTGGAAATGAGAAATAGATTTAAGGGACTAGATCTGATAGATAGAGTGCCGGATGAACTATGGAATGAGGTTCGTGACATTATACAAGTGACAGGGATCAAGACCATCCCCATGGAAAAGAAATGCAAAAAAGCAAAATGGCTGTCTGGGGAGGCCTTACAAATAGCTGTGAAAAGAAGAGAAGCCAAAAGAAAGGAGAAAATGAAAGATATAACCATCTGAATGCAGAGTTCCAAAGAATAGCAAGAAGAGATAAGAAAGCCTTCCTCAGCAATCAATGCAAAGAAATAGAGGAAAACAACAGAATGGGAAAGGCTGGGGATCTCTTCAAGAAAATCAGAGATACCAAAGGAACATTTCATGCAAAGATGGGCTCGATAAAGGACAGAAATGGTATGGACCTAAGAGAAGCAGAAGATATTAAGAAGAGGTGGCAAGAATACACAGAAGAACTATACAAAAAAGAGCTTCACGACCCAAATAATCACGATGGTGTGATCACTGACCTAGAGCCAGACATCCTGGAATGTGAAGTCAAGTGGGCCTTAGAAAGCATCACTATGAACAAAGCTAGTGGAGGTGATGGAATTCTTGTTGAGCTATTCCAAATCCTGAAAGATGATGCTGTGAAAGTGCTGCACTCAATATGCCAGCAAATTTGGAAAACTCAGCAGTGGCCACAGGACTGGAAAAGGTCAGTTTTCATTCCAATCCCAAAGAAAGGCAATGCCAAAGAATGCTCAAACTACCGCACAACTGCACTCATCTCACACTCTAGTAAAGTCATGCTCAAAATTCTCCAAGTCAGGCTTCAGCAATATGTGAACCATAAACTTTCTGATGTTCAAGCTGGTTTTAGAAAAGGCAGAGGAACCAGAGATCAAATTGCCAACATCCACTGGATCATGGAAAAAGCAAGAGAGTTCTAGAAAAGCATCTATTTCTGCTTTATTGACTATGCTAAAGCCTTTGACTGTGTGGATCACAATAAACTGTGGAAAATTCTGAAACAGATGGGAATACCAGACCACCTGATCTGCCTCTTGAGAAATCTGTATGCAGGTCAGGAAGCAACAGTTAAAACTGAACATGGAACAACAGACTGGTTCCAAATAAGAAAAGGAGTTCATCAAGGCTGTATATTGTCACCCTGTTTATTTAACTTATATGCAGAGTACATCATGAGAAACGCTGGACTGGAAGAAACACAAGCTGGAATCAAGATTGCCGGGAGAAATATCAATAACCTCAGATATGCAAATGACATCACCCTTATGGCAGAAAGTGAAGAGGAACTCAAAAACCTCTTGATGAAAGTGAAAGTGGAGAGTGAAAAGGTTGGCTTAAAGCTCGACATTCAGAAAACGAAGATCATGGCATCTGGTCCCATCACTACATGGGAAATAAATGGGGAAACAGTGGAAACAGTGTCAGACTTTATTTTGGGGGGCTCCAAAATCACTGCAGATGGTGACTGCAGCCATGAAATTAAAAGATGCTTACTCCTTGGAAGGAAAGTTATGACCAACCTAGATAGCATATTCAAAAGCAGAGACATTACTTTGCCTACAAAGATTCGTCTAGTCAAGGCTATGGTTTTTCCTGTGGTCATGTATGGATGTGAGAGCTGGACTGTGAAGAAGGCTGAGTGCCGAAGAATTGATGCTTTTGAACTGTGGTGTTGGAGAAGACTCTTGAGAGTCCCTTGGACTGCAAGGAGATCCAACCAGTCCATTCTGAAGGAGATCAATCCTGGGATTTCTTTGGAAGGAATGATGCGAAAGCTGAAACTCCAGTACTTTGGCCACCTCATGCGATGAATTGACTCATTGGAAAAGACTCTGATGCTGGGAGGGATTGGGGGCAGGAGGAGAAGGGGATGACAGAGGATGAGATGGCTGGATGGCATCACTGACTCGATAGACGTGAGTATGAGTGAACTCCTGGAGTTGGTGATGGACAGGGAAGCCTGGCGTGCTGTGATTCATGGGGTTTCAAAGAGTCGGACACGACTGAGCAACTGATCTGATCTGATCTGTATATTCTTGCCACCTCTTCTTAATATCTTCTGCTTCTGTTGGTTCCATACCATTTCTGTCCTTTATTGTGCCCATATTTGCATGAAATATTCCCCTTGATATCTCTAATTTCCTTGAAGAGATCTCTAGTCTTTCCCATTCTGTTATTTTCCTGTATTTCTTTGCAGTGATCACTGAGGAAGGCTTTCTTATCTCTCCTTGCTGTTCTTTGGAACTCTGCATTCAGATAGGTATTTCTTTCCTTTTCTCCTTTGCCTTTCACTTCTCTTCTTTTCTCAGCTATTTGTAAGGCCTCCTGAGACAACCATTTGCCTTTTCGCATTTCTTTTTCTTGGGGATGTTCTTGACCACTGCCTCCTGTACAGTGTCACGAACCTTTGTCCATACTTCTTCAGGCACTCTGTCTATCAGATCTAATCCCTTGCATCTATTTGTTACTTCCACAGTATAATTGTAAGGGATTTGATTTAGGTCATACTTGAATGGTCTAGTGGTTTTCCCCAGTTTCTTCAATTTAAGTCTGAAGTTTGCAATAAGGAGTTCATGATCTGAGCTATAGTCAGCTCCCAGTCTTGTTTTTGTTGACTGTATAGAGCTTCTCCATCTTTGACTGCAAAGAATATAATCAGTCTGATTTTAGTATTGACAATCTGGTGATGTCCATGTATAGAATCTTCTCTTGTGTTATTGGAAGAGGGTGTTTCCTATGACCAGTGTGTTCTCTTGGCAAAACTCTGTTAGCCTTTGCCCTGCTTCATTTTGTACTCCAAGGCCAAACTTTACTCCAGGTATCTCTTGAATTTCTAATTTTGCATTCCAATACCCTGTGACGAAAAGGAAATCTTCTTTTGGTGTTAGTTCTAGAAGGTCTTATAGATCATCATAGAACCATTCAACTTCAGCTTCTTTGACATTAGTGATTGGGGCATAGACTTAGATTATTGTGATATTAAATGGTTTGCCTTGGAAACGAACAGAAATCATTCTGTCATTTTTGAGGTTGCCCCCAAGTACTGCATTTCTGACTCTTTTGTTGACTGTGAGAGCTACTGCATTTTTTATAAGGGATTCCTGCCTACAGTAGTAGATATAATGGTCAAGTGAATTAAATTTGCCCATTTCAGTCCATTTTAATTCCCTGACTCCTAGGTGTCAGTGTTCACTCTTTTCTTCTCCTGTTTGACCACTTCCAATTCGCCGTGTTTCATGGCCCCAACACCCCAGGCTCCTGTACAACATTGTTCTTTACAGCGTCGGGCTTCACTCCCATCATCATTCACATCCTGGCTCCATCTCCCACAAGTTTGCTTTACTTTTTTGATTTCATATGTAAGGGATGCCATATAGGGGTTGTCTTCTCTGATTTATTTCACTAAGGATTATGTTCTCCAAGTCCATCCATGTTGTTATAAATGGCAGAATGTTATCCTTTTAATATCTGGGTAATATTCCATTCTCTATATTGTCCACACCCCACATCTGTATCCATTTATCTGTCTGTGACGCTTCAGATGCTCCCGTGTCTTGGCAGTTGTAAATGATGCAGTGGATGCTGGGGGGCATGTGTCTTTTCTAAGTAGTGTTTTCATTTTCTTCAGGCAGATACCCAGAATTAGCATTGCTGAGTCATATATTCACTCTATTTTCATTTGTTTGAGGAAGCTCTATACTGTTTTCCACAGTGGCTGAACCAACTTCCATCCCCACCAGCAGGGTAGGGGGCTCCTTCTCCACACTCTCTCCCACATTTGGTATTTGTTGGCTTTTTTTTTTTTTTCCAGACTGCCATTCTGACAAGGATGAGGTTTTATCTCGTTGTGGTTTTGAATTGTTTTCCTCTGAATATGTTGAACATCTTTTCATGTGCTTGTTGTTAATCTGTGTGGCTTCTTTGGAAAAATGGCTATTCAGATCGTCTGCTCATTATTTAATTGAGTTGCTTGCTGTTTTGATACTAAGTTATATGATCTGTTTATATATTTGGCATATTAACTGTTATTGGTTATCTTGTTTGCAAACGTTTTCTGCCACTGAGTAGGTTGTCTTTTTGTTTTGTTAATGATTTACTTTGCTGTACAAAAGCTTATAAATTTAATTAGATCCCATTTGTTTATTTTTGCTTTTATTTCCTTTGCCTCAGGGGACAGATCCAAAAAACACTGCCGTGATTTATGTCAGAGTGTTGTGCCTGTTTTCTTTTATGGTTTCATGATTTCTGGTCTCACACCTAAGTATTTAATCCATTTTGAGTTTCTTCTTCATGCGGTATTAGAAAATGTTCTAATTTCATTCTTTCACATGAAGCTGTCCAGTGTTCCCAGGACCACTTGCTGAAGACACTGTCGTTTCTCCATGGTGTATTCTTGCCTCCTTTGTCATAGATTAATTGACATAAGTGTCTGAGTGTATTTCTGGGCTTTCTACCCTGTTCCACTGATCTGTGTGTCTGGGTTGTGCCAGTACCATGCTGCTTTGATTACTGTAGCTTTGTAGTATAGTCCGAAGTTAGGGAGCATGATGCTACCAACTCTGTTCTTCCTTATCAAGGTTGCTTTCGCTATTCATGGTCTTTTGTGTTTCTATATGCATTTTAGAATTTTTTGTTCTAGTTTTGTGAAAAATACTATTGGTATTTTGCTAGAGATTGCATTGAATCTGTAGATTATCTTGGGTATTATGGTCATTTTAACAGTATTAATTCTTCCAATTCATGAACGCAGCATATCTTTCCATCTGCCTCTATTGTCTTCAGCTTCTTTCATAAGTGTCTTAAAAGTTTTCTGAGTAAGATCTTTTATATCCTTAGGTAAGTTTTTCCCCAGGAATTTATTTTTCAGATGTGGTTGTAAATGGGATGTTTCCTTGATTTCTCTTTCTGATAGTTTATTGTTTGTGTATGGAAATGGAGCCGATTTCTGTATGTTAATTTTGTATCCTGCAGCCTTACTGAATTCATTGATGAGCCCTAGAATTTTTATTTTTTTGGTGGCATCTTTAGAATTATCTGTGTACAGTATCATGTTATCTGCAAACACTGACAGCTTTACACCTTCCTTGCCAATTTGGACTTTTTGATTTGTCAGTGTTGTCTGACTGCTATGGCTGGGACTTCCAAAACTGTGTTGGACGAATGTGGCGAGAGTGGGCATCCTTGTCTTGTTCCTGATCTTAGAGGAAGTGCTTGGTTTTTCATCTTTGAGTGTGAAGTTAGTGATTATCTTGAATGGCCTTGATTATGTGAGATATATTCCCTTTATGCTCACATTTGGGCAAGTTTTTTTTTTAATCATAAATAGATGTAAATATTGAATTTTGTCAGAAGCTTTTTCTACATCTATTGAGATTATTGTATGATTTTTATTCTTCCGTTTGTTAACGTGGATTGATTTGAAGATACTGACAAATCCTTATATTTCTAGTATAAATCCCACTTGACCGTGGTGTATGATTCTTTAAATGTATTGTTGGATTTGGTTTGCTAAGATTTTGTTGGTGATATTTGCCTCTGAATTCATCATTGATATGGGTCTGTGATTTTCTTTTTTGTATATCTTTGTCTGGTTTTGATATCAGGGTGATGCTCGTCCCAGAATGAGTTTGGAAACATTCTTCCCTCTGCAATTTTTTAATTCCCCTTGTAATTTTGTAATAGTTCAAGGAGAGGCATTAACTCATCTATTGGGGAGAATTCACCTATGAAACTATCTGGTCTTGCATTTTTGTTTGTTGGGAGCTTTTTAAAATAACCGATTCAGTTTCATTACTGGTAATTTGGTCTGTTCATACTTTCTGTTCTTCCTGGTTCAGTTTTGGAAGACTGTGTGTTTCTCGGGATTTTTCTGTTTCCTCTAGGCTGCTCCTTTTGCTGGCATGTCGTGCTTGTAGTGCCCCTTATGGTCCTCTGTGCATCCATGGCATAGACTGTGACTTCTGCTTTTCTATTTCTGATTTTATTATTCATACTTCTTTTTCTAGTTCCTTTAGGTATAATGCTGTGTTGTTTATTTGAGATTTTTCTTGTATCCTGAGACCAGCTTTATCACTCTAAACTCCCCTTTTAGAATTGCTTTTACTATATCTCATAGATTTTGGATCATGATGTTTTTGTTTTCATTTGTCTCTAGGTATTTTTTATTTTCTCTATGATTTCTTCAGTGATTCATTGGTTGTTCTGTAGCACATTATTTAGTCCCCGTGTGTTTGAGGTTTTTTCTTATAGTAGATTTCTAGTCTCGTAGCATTATGGTCATAAAAGATGTCAGATATGACTTTAATCTTTTTAAGTTTATGGAGACTTGTTTTATGGCCTAGCATGCTATCTATCCTGGAGAATGTTTCATATGCTGTTGAAAAGAATATGGATTTGGCTGCTTTTGGATATAATATTCTTTATATATCAGTTAACCTCATTTGGTCTAACATGTCATGTAAAGCCTGTGTTTCCTTATTGATTTTCTGTCTGGATGGTCTGTCCTTAGATGTAAGTGGATGATGGAGTCCCCTCCTATTATTGTGTTACTGTTAGTTTTGCCTTTGTGTTGGTTAATTTTCCCTTTATGTATTTAGGTGCTCCTATGCTGGTTGAAATTGGAGAAGGAAATGGCAACTCACTCCAGTGTTCTTGCCTGGAGAATCCCAGGGATGGGGAGCCTGGTGGGCTGCCGTCTATGGGGTTGCACAGAGTCGGATACGACTGAAGCAACTTGCAGCAGCAGCAGCATGCTGGTTGCATATATGTTTGCAGTTGTTATATCTTCTTGGCTTGATCATTGATCATTTTGTAGTGTATTTCTCTGTCTCTTGGAGCAGCCTTTGCTTTAAACACCATTTTGTCAGATATAGACATTTTCGACCTGGTTTTCTTTTGATTTCTATTTGCGTGGAATACCTTTCCCATCCCCTCACTTTCGGTCTCTGTGTGTCTTTAAATTTGAAGGGGTCTCTTGTTGACAGCTTATATGCGGGTCTTGCTTTTATAGCCATTCTGCTAGTCTGTGCTTTTGGTTGGAGCATGTAGTCCATTCTCATTTAAAGTAATTGTCAATATGCTTTTATTGCCGTGTTGATAATTGTTTTGGGGTGTGGTAGTTCATTTTTGTTCCTTTATTCTTCAGTTCTCTTGTGGTTTGATGATGATTTTAGTATTATGTTTGGATTCCTTTCTCTTTTTGTATATATGTATCTATTACAGATCTTTGGTTTGCAGTTACCATGAGGTTTATATATAGCCAGCTATTTACATATGTGATTGTTTCAAGTTGCTACTTCTTAATTTCAAATACATTTAACAGTCCTGCATTTGTGCTCCCTTCCCCTCATAATGACTGTCTTTTGTATCGTATTTTTCATCTTTTTATTTTGTCATCCCTTAACTACTTGTTGTGGATATAAATGAATTTACTGCTTTTGTCCTAACCTTCTCACCAGCTTCCTGTGTGCAGGTTTATCACCTTTACTGTGTATTTGTCCTAATCAATGAGCTTTTCCTTTCATAATTATTGTGTTTCTAGTTGTAACCTTTTCTTTTTCATTTATAGAAGTCCCTTTATCATTTATTATAAAGCTGGTTTCCGATCAGATCAATTGCTCAGTCGTGTCCGACTCTTTGAAACCCCATGAATCGCAGCACGCCAGGCCTCCCTGTCCATCACCAACTCCTGGAGTTCACTCAGACTCATGTCCATCGAGTCAGTGATGCCATCCAGCCATCTCATTCTCTGTCGTCCCCTTCTCCTCCTGCCCCTAATCCCTCCCAGCATCAGAATCTTCTCCAATGAGTCAACTCTTCACATGAGGTGGCCAAAGTACTGGAGTTTCAGCTTTAGCATCATTCCTTCCAAAGAAATCCCAGGGCTGATCTCCTTCAGAATGGACTGGTTGGATCTCCTTGCAGTCCAAGGGACTCTCAAGAGTCTTCTCCAACACCACAGTTCAAAAGCATCAATTCTTCGGTGCTCAGCCTTCTTCACAGTCCAACTCTCACATCCGTACATGACCACAGGAAAAACCATAGCCTTGACTAGACGGACCTTTGTTGGCTAAGTAATATCTCTGCTTTTGAATATGCTGTCTAGGTGGGTCATAACTTAGTGATGCTGAATATTTTAGCTTTTTCTTGTCTATAAAACTTTTACTCTCTCCATCAAATCTGAATGAGAACCTTGCCGAGTATTGTTGATTGTAGATTTTTCCTTTTCATCATTTTAAATATATGTGCCACATGCTTCTGGTCTGTAGAGTTTCTGCTTCACAGTCAGCTGATAGTTGACTACAAGGCAGTTCCCTTGTATGTTATTTGTTGCTTTTCTCTTGCTCCTTTTTGTCTTCAGTTTTTGTCATTTAAAATACAGTGTTTCATGGTGTATTCCTGTTTGGTCTAATCCTGTTTGGGACTCTGTCTGCTTCCTGGACTTGGGTGACTGTTTCCTTTCCCAGGTTACGGAAGTTTTCCAGCCATTATGTCTGAAAATATGTTCTCAGCCCTTTTCTCTCAGTCATTTCCTTCTGGGACCTCTATAATGTGAATATTAGTATGCATGATGTTGCCCCAAAGTCTCTTAAGTTGCCCTCATTTCTTTTCATTCTTTTTCTTTTTTCTCTTCAGCAGCAGTGATTTCCAGTGCTCTGTCTTCCAGTCCACTAAGCCCTTCTTCTAAAAACTTAGTCTGCTACTGATCCCTTCCAGCATACTTGTCATTTCGGTTATTGTACTCTTCACCTCTGCTCTTTGTATTTTCTAACTCTTCATTAAGAACTTCTGACCTCTGACTTTGTGCACCCATTCTTCTCCTGAGTTCCTTGATATCTCAGGTAGGAGGCCTATCTCCACTTCACTTAGTCCTTTTTTCTGTGTACACGGCAGGTTGTCTTATGTTTCTGACCTTTTGTCTTCACCGCCTGCTGTGAAAGCCTGCAAAGCATTCTCCATCTTGACCAGATAGTCAGAACTCTGCAGGAACCCTCCAAGGCCTCTGGGGCAGTGAAGACCACACCTCACACGGGCACCAAAGAGCCCATGTTGTAGGATGCTGGGGAGGATGCACCATCACTTGGGCTTAAAACCACTTACCTCTTGTCTTCACAGTGATGTTTCTGAGTGAGAGAAAACAAAGAGAGAAAAGCAGTCTACTGAGAGGCAGTTTGTTGGCACAAATGAGTCACGTTTGTCTCCCATCTCTGTGTCAGGTTGCCTGGCCAACTGGTTGCTTGCATGTCAGTTAGAAAAGATGGTATGTTCATACCTGGGGTGGGCAGGGCGCATATGGGCTTCAGAAACCTTCTGTGTGAGGTCAGACTGCTGACACTTGAGTTGGAGGGGCCATGGGGCTGTGTCCCTCCCACCTCGCTTCCCCCTCCATCTCCATGCCCTGCTTTTTCTTGGCTTTATTAGGAAATCATTGACAGACAACATTAAAGTATGTGATGGTTTGACACATGTATACGTTGTGAGACTGTTCTCCAAGTTATTTAGCACTTCCATCACCTCACATCACTGCCTCCTACACTTCTCTTGGTGAGAATGATTGCAGCCTGCCCTCTTGTTGGCCCATTTCAAGGACATGACTCAGTGTGGTTAACCAGTCTGCGCTGCATCTGCAGAACACCCAGCCACTCACTCTTGGGACGGGGCCCTGGTGACCCCTGGGAGGGCCTTCTGCAAGGACCTGGCGTCCAGATGAGGAGTGAGGGCAACTGCCCGCACCTTGCCCTTTTCTTGGTTCCTGGCTTGTTCCTCAATCACTGCCCATACACAGTAACATGAACCTAGGCAGAAGTGGGGCAGGTAATTTGAGAAATGAGAAAAAGAGCATAAATCCTTCTGAGGCACTTTAAAACCAAACCTAACCCAGATGTGGCCACCCCCCCAGGAAGGCTTCTCCTCAGACCTGGACTCGCCATTCAAAAGCCCTGGAGCAGCGCCAGTGCAGCCAGGAGACCTCTCTGTGTCCTGGGTCTGGGTTCAGAGGTCCACCTGTCCCCAGCCTGGCTGCTGGGTGCTGACTCAGCTGGCTCCCAGGACCTTCCTTCTCCCTGACTCGAGGATGGCCTCTCTCTCTGATGTTCCTCAGTGGGAAAATCAACAGTGGATAATTATCACAACCTTTCTTCTCTAACAAGTTTAAGCCACACTTGTCAGGAGGCGCTGACGTTCATCTGCAAATGCACCTTTCTGTAATTCTGAGGCAGAAAATGCATTTCAAGAGACACCATCCCACCCTTTGCCTTGGTGTTTGTTAACATTATTAATCTGATTTAAGTGAAAATTATCCTTTATATTGCTTCCCATATATGCACATTTTTCCCTTAAAAATTGGGAGGTTATGCCAAATGCTATGTTGTCCTTTCCTGCGAGGATGTACGGGGCTGTTTTAACACAGATTAGTCCAAGTGCAATAGCAAAGCTCTGTAGGTGGTGAAACTCACTTATCATTTGTATGATTAGTTTCACCTTGTAGCTGTGTCTCTGAAAATGCAATTAACAGTTTCATATTCAGCTTAGCCAGCTTTTATTTCTGCTGCGTGCTGTGCAACATTTGCATCATAAAAAAAACTAATTGGTAAACACAGTCTTGCCAGCTTCTCTGCAATCCACCCAATTCTCTTCACGTTAATTGGCTCAGCTTCAACACACACTGGATGGAATTTCAAAGGCTGCTGCAGATGAGAGAGCTCGGCGAGCACTTGTGTTTCACAGAACCGATTCCAAGGAGACTGGGGGAAAGTATTTTAAATTAATGCCGAATACAGGCAACTCTTGTCCAGCCGTTGCCATGGAAACCATTTTGTCTGCTAATCTGATGGGGGTGTGTGTGTTTACTGGGATTGGTCCCCAGTGACCTTCAGAGAGGAAGTGGGTTCCGAGGGCCCCCTGTCCTTGGCCGCTGAGGGAGGACCCTGGACCCCTGTGTGTCTCTCAGAGGCCTCCTCTCTGCCCCAGCTCAGCCCGGGAGTGCACAGCCAATATGCCCGTGCGTGACCCCAGGTCACAGCGCTGCAGTGGAGACGCGTCCATCCGGACAGACTCAGCTCCCTGGACAGCACCGTCGCCTGCTGTCCCCTGCTCTCCATGTCCCTCCTGTGAGCTTTCACGGCACCATTTGGCGCAGTAGAGATACGCTTGTGTTTTATTTCTCGCAGAGAAATGCTGATGGTTGGCCAGAATGGACCAGGTCTTGAAAGCAGTTCTTACTCCTCGAGTGGGGGCTGGCCTGTGGGACGTGTGCTGTGTCTTCCGCGGAGCTTCACAGAGCCTGAGCGGCTGTGGCAAATGTCCACTCAGGGTCATTCCCTGCAGCCCCGAGGCATTCAGCAGTGCCTGGTGACGGGAGAATCCACTGGCCTCAAAGTTAGACTCTTCTCTGCTGTCTCGCCCTCCTTCCGGCCCCATCCCTCCCTGTGGCTCCTCCCCCTCCTGCCTTGTAGACCCTAGACTCTGTGCTGCTCTGTCTTAATTGCCAGGTATTTAACTTACACGCAGAGGACATCACGAGAAACGCTGGGCTGGAAGAAACACAAGTTGGAATCAAGATTGCTGGGAGAAATATCAATAACCTCAGATATGCAGATGACATCACCCTTATGGCAGAAAGTGAAGAGGAACTAAAAGCCTCTTGATGAAAGTGAAAGTGGAGAGTGAAAAGGTTGGCTTAAAGCTCAACATTCAGAAAACGAAGATCATGGCATCCGGTCCCATCACTGCATGGGAAATAGATGGAGAAACAGTGGAAACAGTGTCAGACTTTATTTTTTTGGGCTCCAAAATCACTGCAGATGGTGACTGCAGCCATGAAATTAAAAGACGCTTACTCCTTGGAAGGAAAGTTATGACCAACCTAGATAGCATATTCAAAAGCAGAGACATCACTTTGCCAACAAAGGTCCGCCTAGTCAAGGCTATGGTCTTTCCTGTGGTCATGTATGGATGTGAGAGCTGGACTGTGAAGAAGGCTGAGTGCCGAAGAATTGATGCTTATGAACTGTGATGTGGGAGAAGACTCTTAAGAGTCCCTTGGACTGCAAGGAGATCCAACCAGTCCATTCTGAAGGAGATCAGCCCTGGGATTTCTTTGGAAGGAATGATGCTAAAGCTGAAACTCCAGTATTTTGGCCACCTCATGCGAAGAGTTGACTCATTGGAGAAGACTCTGATGCTGGGAGGGATTGGGGACAGGAAGAGAAGGGGACGACAGAGGATGAGATGGCTGGATGGCATCACTGACTCAATGGATGTGAGTCTGAGTGAACTCCAGGAGTTGGTGATGGATAGGGAGGCCTGGCGTGCTGCAGTTCATGGGGTCGCAAAGAGTCGGACACGACTGAGCGACTGATCTGATCTGAAGGAATAGATGTTTTCTCTGATGGTTTACCATGAGGACCGTCAGACAATTGTAATAGATGTATTTGTTGTCTGCTTTGAATTCATATAAATAGCTTTTTTGCTTCATTGCAGAAAAAAAGGAAGAAAGACCCCATATATTCAGCTTCCTTTGAAAGTGGATTCTGACATGTAGATGGGGAGTGGGGGCGGGTGGGTGCAGGTGAGAGTGGAAGGAAGTGTGAGATGGGATCACAGTGCAAGGATGCAGAACCAGGAATGATCCAGACCGAGCACATGGGGTCTCCGGCATCCGTGCTCCCCATCAGCGGTCCAAGGTCATGCCCCACCCCGTCTCTCCCAGAGACGTGGCTCATGCTCCAGGCCTGTCCTCTCTCTCGTTTGTCACAACTTTTCTAAAATACTGAGTGCTTCTTTATTAATAGACTAGGAATTCACCTATTTTAGTATTTTAGGTTACAAACCAAATAAGCAAATGAGGACAAATGGAGAAAAGGTAACTGAAGCTATTATGGTTTAGAGAAGCTCAAAGATAGACAGGCCAGTCACTGGATCCAACGCAAAGACAGATGGGGCCAGACTGGTACTAGGCCCTCCTTGTACAGACAGTTCAGCTATGTGCCGGGCTCCCTGGGCATTTGGAGCTAGAATATTTTCTTTTGCTCTGTCCAAGCCTCCAATTTCAGCTACCTACTTTTCTCTGTGGAATTTGCAAGATAAAAGGGAAGAAAAAAAGAATAGAAGGGGAAAAATCTGAAAAGTTTTATTATATTAAATATTAGGAAATGAAAGTAAGTTTTTTAATTTAAAAAGAGTTTTCGTGAAAAACAGTAGCCTTAGCTTATTTTTTTCAGAACAAAGGGAAAGATAGATGAGTATCATAGAAGTATACAATGGATGAATGGATGATGGATGGATAGATGGATGATGGGTGGATGGATGGGTGTATAATGGATGGATGGTGGATGGATAGATGGGTGGATGGGTGAGTGGGTGGGTGGATGGATTGATGAATGGATAGATGATGGACGGATGATGAATGGATGGTGGATGGGTGGATGGATGATGGGTAGATGATGGGTGGATGGTTGGATAATGGATGGATGGTGGATGGATAGATGGGTATTTGGGTGAGTGGGTGGATGAATGGATTGATGAATGGATAGATGATGGGTTGATGGGTAGGTTGATGGATAAGTGATGAACTGACAGATGATGGATGGATGGTACATGGGTGGATGGATGGATGGATGAAGGATGTATAGGTGGAAGAATGGATGAGTGAATGGATGGTCAGATCAGATCAGTCGCTCAGTCGTGTCCGACTCTTTGCAACCCCATGAATTGCAGCACGCCAGGCCTCCCTGTCCATCACCAGCTCCCGGAGGTCACTCAGACTCGCATCCATCGAGTCAGTGATGCCATCCAGCCATCTCATCCTCTGTCGTCCCCTTCTCCTCCTGCCCTCAATCCCTCCCAGCATCAGAGTCTTCTCCAATGAGTCAACTCTTCGCATGAGGTGGCCAAAATACTGGAGTTTCAGCTTTAGCATCATTCCTTCTAAAGAAATCCCAGGATTGATCTCCTTCAGAATGGACTGGTTGGATCTTCTTGCAGTCCAAGGGACTCTCAAGAGTCTTCTCCAACACCACAGTTCAAAAGCATCAATTCTTCGGCGCTCAGCCTTCTTCACAGTCCAGCTCTCACATCCATACATGACCACAGGAAAGACCATAGCCTTGACTAGGCGAACCTTTGTTGGTAAAGTAATGTCTCTGCTTTTGAATATGCTATCTAGGTTGGTCATAACTTTCCTTCCAAGGAGTAAGCGTCTTTTAATTTCATGGCTGCAGTCACCATCTGCAGTGATTTTGGAGCCCAGAAAAACAAAGTCTGACACTGTTTCCACTGTTTCCCCATCTATTTCCCATGCAGTGATGGGACCAGATGCCATGATCTTCGTTTTCTGAATGTTGAGCTTTAAGCCAACCTTTTCACTCTCCACTTTCACTTTCATCAAGAGGCTTTTAGCCCCTCTTCACTTTCTGCCATAAGAGTCGTGTCATCTGCATATCTGAGGTTATTGATATTTCTCCCAGCAATCTTGATTCCAACTTGTGTTTCTTCCAGTCCAGCTTTCTCTGTTACTCTGCATATAAGTTAAATAAACATGGTGACAATATGCAGCCTTACGTACTCCTTTTCCTATTTGGAACCAGTCTGTTGTTCCTGACCAGTTCTATTTCTTCCTCTGTATTAGGCAGATCGTGGTCTGCTCTCTTCAAATTTCCATATTTATTGTATCCACAATCACTTTGGCATAGTCAATAAAGCGAAAGATTTTTTCTGAACTCTCTGCTTTTTCCTGATCCAGTGGTGTTGGCAATTTGATCTCTGGTTCTTCTCCTTTTCTAAAACAGATTGAAATCAAGTTCCGTTCATATGCTGAAGCCTGGCTTGGAAATTTTGAGCATTACTTTACTAGCGTGTGAGATGAGTGCAATTGTTCGGTAGTTTGAGCACTCCTTGGCATTGCCTTTCTTTGGGATTGGGATGAAAACTGACCTTTTCCAATCTTGTGGCCACTGCTGAGTTTTCCAAATTTGCTGGCATACTGAGTGTAGCACTTTCACAGCATCATCATTCAGACTTGGAATACTCCACTGAATTCCATCACCTCCACTAGCTTTGTTCGTAGTGATGCTTTCTAAGGCCCATTTGACTTCACATTCCAAGATGTCTGGCTCTAGGTCAGTGATCACATCATCATGATTATCTAGGTCTTGAAGCTCTTTTTTGTACAGTTCTTCTGTGTATTCTTGCCACCTCTTCATGAATGGATGGAAGATGGCTGATGGAAGGAGAGTATTTAACAGGGGCTAATCCCCCTGGAAACTGTGCCTAATGGATTGGTAGCTTGGCAACTTGCCTAATCTGCTCAGGAGCTGCCTGGCTGAGAGAGAGGGCACTGGGCTGTGATTCTGAAGTAGAATTCAGGGAAGACATTTTCTTCTAGAAGCATGCCATTATGGTGATGGGAACCTTAGTGAGCTGGCGCATGAGTGGTAATGTGAATTTTTCTCTTTGGCTACGTTTTTGTCAACCCCATGCATTTCCTCCCGTCCAGCAGAGCAGCTCTCCATCAAGCGAGGACAGATCCAGGTCTCCGTTGTGAGCATCATGGGCTGAACATGCAGGTGGTTGTGAGCAGTGTGCCCTCCAGATGGGCATTTCCTTCAGATCATTGCAGGCGGGCCACTTAAGTCCTGCCCAGTAGGTATCAGCCAGAGTGTTCTGCACACCTTCTCTCTTCCTCTCTCATTTCCTCTATCTCATTCCCGCTTCCAGAGTATAGATGTGATGGCTGGAACTGCTGCCACATCATGGTCCATGAGGTGACTTGGGAGTTGATGCCGCACATCTGAGAGCAAGAGAGGGAAAGGAGGACTCATGAGGTCAAGTCCCGGTCTTAGCCCTGAATTGCCAAGTTCCCAGTTTACATGAGAGACAAATCTGCTGTCTTGCTCTCTGGGTCGTCCCTGTCACACACAGCCAAAGCCAACAGCAGCAGACACTGCTGCACACGGAACCCCACCCACCCCACCCCACTCTGATAGCCTGATCCACCTTTAAAATTCTCCCTTCTGCTCGTTGTGAATTCTGGTTTTCTTCCATGGAGATTTGTTATCCTTCACTTCAGAATTTTTCCACTCTGGTTTACTAAACACCATAGGGTTTCTTCTTTGAAATGTTGCTGCCTAAACTCTGTGGCTTGCTTACGTGTGCTTCACCACGACTCTGTACGTCCTGTGGATATGACAGTCCAGGCCTTTCTCTCCTCTCCCGTCACTCGTCCATTCACACCAGGCAGATATTTTCAGACGTCCTCTCAGTAAACAGTGTGTATCAAGCACTGTGAAAATACACAAACGGATAGGCTGTGGGCCCTGCCCTCTGGGCTCCTACAACCTGTTAGGGAAGATTATAAAGGAAACATGTCTAATAATTATACGATAAACAACTTCTACAAAGCAGAAATGAGAGTGGCTTTCGTAACAACCTTGAAGGCACCCACATGCAGTAAAAGGCTTCTATTCTGGGTCCTAGGTCGAGTTTGAAGTTCTTGCCAAGTTATGAAATGGTCATTTTGATATCCTATTGTTACAGTTTTCTGAAAAGAATTCTGAAAAGAAAGGAGGAAAATGAAAAAGAATTCTACATCATGACTGGACGACGAAAGAGCTGGAAAAGCTGCCTTGTTATAAAATATTAATAATTAACTGTGACCAGCTCAGCCAGCTAGACTTGAAAACAAATATTATGATTCTTTCACTTGGTGTGGTGCCCTCCAAGTCCATCTGCCACAAATGGCAGGATTTTTTTCTTTTTAAAGGCTGAACAATATTCCACTGTATATGCAGATGTAGTTTCTTAACCGTTCATCCACTGACATACAGTTAGGTAGTCTCCACATCTTAGCTATTATGAATAACGCTGTGATGAGCGGGGGTGCAGAAGTCCCCTATAGACGTGATTGTGTTTCCTTAGGACTTTGACCCGGAAGTAAAATTACTGGCACTTCCGTTTTTAATTGTCTGAGGAACCTTCGCACTGTTCTCCACAGGGCTGCTCCGACTTACATTTCTTTCACTGGTGCACAGCAGTTGCTTTCAGTCCACGTCCTTCTCACAATAAAACAAAAAATAAGATTATTCTTGGTCTCTTGTTAAAAAGTAAGACTGGTCTTGCACGCATCGTCTTTCAGCTTGTTCAGCGTGTGGTCTGTGCGGGGCACTGGTCAGCTCGCACCACTAGTCCCTGACCCCCCTTGTGTCACGGTCACTAGTCTGTGCCCCAGTGTCTGCAAACAGCAGAACGGACAGACTACAAGGCTGGCTCCTACTTTGATCTTGTTTTGTATTCTATTTTTATTGAATATAGTTGGCTTACAATGTTGTGTCCGTCTCTGGTGTAAAGTGACTCAGTTGTGCATCGTATATTCTTTACCATCTCCTCCTCCATTGTGGCTGAGTTCAGGGCACTGAATGTCGTCCCCTGTACCCTGGAGTAGGGCCTTGTTCTGTGTAGCCCCAGTTGCTCCCTCCCCACCCCCAGCCCCCTTGGGCCATAAGTTTGTTTTCTGTGTCTGTGAGTCTGTTTCTCTTTTATATAAGTTCACTAATGTCAAAGTTTAGGTTGCACATATAAACATCCTATGATATTTGGCTTTCTCCGTCTGCCTTACTTCACTTAGTAGGATAATTTCTAGATGCAGCTGTCTCTGTCAGTGGCATTTCCATCCTTTTTACAGCTGAGTAGTAGCCCACCGTGTGACTGCATCACATCTTCTCTGTCTGCTCGTCTGCCCATGGCCATGAAGGTTTGTCCAATTCCTGGCTGTTGTGAACAGCGCTGCAATGAACATAAGAGTGCAAGTATCTTTTCAGATTAGGGTTTTCTCTGGATATGTGCCCAGGAATGGGATTGCTGGATCGTATGAGAATTCTATTTTTAGCTTTTTAAGAAACCTCCATATGATTCTTCATATTGATTGCACCAATTTACATTCCCACCAATAGTACAGGAAGGTTCTCCTTTCTGCCCACTCCCTTTGGCATCTGGTATTTAGAGATTTTTTTGATAATGGCCATTCTGACCCATGTGAAGTTGTAGTTTTGATTTACTTTCTCTACTAATTAGCACCTCTTCATGGACCACAGCTTTGTCATGGCAAAAGGACTCGTGTACCTCAATAAAGCTCTGAACCATCCCGTGCAGGGTTACCCAAGATAGATGGGTCACAGTGAAGAGTTCTGACAAAACGCTGTCCACTGGAGGAGGGAATAGCAAACCACTCCAGTATTGCCGTGAGAACCCCAAGAACAGTATGAAAAGGCAAAAAGATATGACACCGGAAGATGAGCCCCCAAGTCAGGAGGTGTCCAGCGTGCTCCTGGGGAAGAGCAGAGAGCAATTATTAATAGCTCCAGGAAGAAAGCAGCAGCTGGGCCAAAGTGGAAGTGATGCTCAGTTGTGGATGTTTCTCATGGTGAAACCAAAGTCTGATGCTGTAAAGAACAACACTGCATAGGAACCTGGAACATTAGGTCCATGGATCAAGGGAAATTGGATGTGGTTAAGCAGGAGATGGAAAGATTGAACAGCAACATCTTAGGAATCAGTGGACTCAGATGGACGGGAATGGGTGAATTTAATTCAGATGGCCATTATATCTACCACTGTGTGCAAGGATCCCTTAGAGGACATGGAGTGGCCATCATGGCCAACAGGAGTCTGAAATGCACTTGCTGTTGGTCAGTCACCAAGTTCGGTCTCCCTCTTTGTGACTCTGTGGACTGCAGCATGCCCGGCTTCCCTGTCCTTCACTATCTCCTGAATTTGCTGAAATTCAGTACTTGGTGCAGGCTCATAAGTGACAATGACCTCACTCCGTTTCCAAGGCAAGCCACTCAACACCACAGTAATCCAAGTCTGTGCCGCAACCACTGACACCAAACAAGCTGAAGTGAGTCAGTTCTATGAAGACCTACAAGACCTTCTAGAACTAACACCCAAAAAAGATGTCTTTTTCATCATAGGGGACTGGAATGCAAAAATAGGAAGTCAAGAGATACCCAGAATAACAGGCAAGTTTGGCCTTGGCGTACAAAAGGAAGCAAGGCAAAGGCTAACAGAGTTTTGTCAAGAGAATGCACTGCTCATGGCAAACACATTTTTCCAGCAACACAAGAGATGACTCTACACATGGACATCACCAGGTGGTCAATACTGAAAGCAGATTGGTTATGTTCTTTGCAGCCAAAGCTGGAGAAGTTCTATACAGTTTGCAAGAACAAGACCTGGAGCTGACTGTGGCTCAGATCATGAGCTCCTTATTGAAAATTCAGGCTTAAATTGAAGGAAGTAGGGAAAACCACTAGGCCATTCAGGTCTGACCTAAATCAAATCCCTTATGATTATACAGTGGAGGTGACAAATAGATTCAAGGAATTAGATCTGATAGAGTGCCTGAAGAACTATGGACAGAAATTCATAACATTGCACATGAGGCACTGACCAAAAGCATCCCAAAGAAAAAGAAATGCAGGGAGGCAAGATGGCTGCCTGAGGAGGCCTTACAAACAGCTGAGAAAAGAAGAGAAGCAAAAGGAGAAAGGGAAAGAAAACCCTGACCATGCAGAGTTCCGAAGCATAGCAAGGAGAGATGGGAAGGCCTTCTTCAGTGAACAATGCAAAGAAGTAGAGGAAAACAATAGAATGGGAAAGACTGGATATCTCAAGAAAGATTGGTGAGATCAAGGGAACATTTCATGCAGGGATGGGCACGATAAAGGATAGAAATGGTAAGGACCTAACAGAAGATCCCCTAAGAAGAGGTGGCAAGACATGGATGGGCCTAGAGCGTGTCAGACTGAGTGAAGTAAGTCAGAGAAGGTAAAATACTGTATGACATCCCTAATATGTGGACTCTACAAAGAAATGATACAATTGAACTTACTTGCAAAACAGAAGGGACTCAACAGACTTAGAAAACAAACATATGGTTGCCAGGGGAAGGGATAGTGAGGGAGATTGGGGAAGTCATGTACAAACTACTGTATTTACACTGGATAACCGACAAGGACCTCGCGTACAGCACATGGAACTCTGCTCAGTGTACTGTGCCGGCCTTGATGGGAGTGGGGTTTGGCGGGGAATGGATCCATGTATGGCTGACTCCCTTCACTGTTCACCAGAAACTACCACAGCATTGTTAGTCGGTTATACTCCAGTACAAAATAAAACGTTTAAAGTTTTTAAAAAAAAGAAGAGGTGACAAGGATACACAGAAGAACTATACAAAAAAGGTCTTAATGACCCAGATAACTGCAGTGCTGTGGTCACTCACCTAGAGACAGACATCCTGGAGTGTGAAGTAAAGTGGGCCTTAATGCAAAAGTAGGAAGTCAGGAAACACCTGGAGTAACAGGCAAATTTGGCCTTAGAATATGGTATGAAGCAGGGCAAAGGCTAATAGACTTTTGCCAAGAGAATGCACTGGTCATAGCAAACACCCTCTTCCAACAACACAAGAGACGACTCTACACATGGACATCACCAGAGGGTCAACACCGAAATCAGATCGATTATATTCTTTGCAGCCAAAGATGGAGAAGCTCTATATAGTCAGCAAAAACAAGACCAGGAGCTGACTGTGGCTCAGATCATGAACTCCTTATTGCCAAATTCAGACTGAAATTGAAGAAAGTAGGGAAAACCACTAGATCATTCAGGTATGACCTAAATCAAATCCCTTAGGATTATACAGTGGAAGTGAGAAATAGATTTAAGGGGCTAGATCTGATAGAGTGCCTAATGAACTACAGAATGTGGTTCATGACATTGTACGGTAGACAGGGATCAAGACCATCCCCATGGAAAAGAAATGCAGAAAAGCAAAATGGCTGTCTGGGGAGGCCTTACAAATAGCTGTGAAAAGAAGAGAAGTGAAAAGCAAAGGAGAAAAGGAAAGATATAACCATCTGAATGCAGAGTTCCAAAGACTAGCAAGAAGAGATAAGAAAGCCTTCCTCAGCGATCAATGCAAAGAAATAGAGGAAAACAACAGAATGGGAAAGACTAGGATCTCTTCAAGAAAATTAGAGATACCAAGGGAACATTTCATGCAAAGATGGGCTCGATAAAGGACAGAAATGGTATGGACCTAACAGAAGCAGAAGATATTAAGAAGAGGTGGCAAGAACACACAGAAGAATTGTATAAAAAAGAATTTCACAACCCAGATAATCACGATGGTGTGATCACTGACCTAGAGCCAGACATCCTGGAATGTGAAGTCAAGTGGGCCTTAGAAAGCATCACTATGAATAAAGCTAGTGGAGGTGACGGAATTCCAGTGGAGCTATTCCAAATCCTGCAAGATGATGCTGTGAAAGTGCTGCACTCAATATGCCAGCACATTTGGAAGACTCAGCAGTGGCCACAGGACTGGAAAAGGTCAGTTTTCATTCCAATCCCAAAGAAAGGCAATGACAAAGAATGTTCAAACTACCGCACAACTGCACTCATCTCATACGCTAGTAAAGTAATGCTCAAAATTCTCCAAGCCAGGCTTCAGCAATACGTGAACCATGAACTTCCTGATGTTCAAGCTGGTTTTATAAAAGGCTGAGGAACCAGAGATCAAATTGCCAACATCCTCTGGATCATGGAAAAAGCAAGAGAGTTCCAGAAAAGCATCTATTTCTGCTTTATTGACTATGCTAAAGCCTTTGACTGTGTGGATCACAAGAAACTGTGGAAAATTCTTAAAGAGATGGGAATACCAGACCACCTGACCTGCCTCTTGAGAAACCTACATGCAGGTCAGGAAGCAGCAGTTAGAACTGGACATGGAACAACAGACTGGTTCCAAATAGGAAAAGGAGTATGTCAAGGCTGTATATTGTCACCCTGCCTATTTAACTTATAGATAGGCAGAGTACATCATGCAAAATGTTGGGCTGAATGAAGCACAAGCTGGAATCAAGATTGCTGGGAGAAATATCAATAACCTCAGATATGCAGATGACACCACCCTTATGGCAGAAAGTGAAGAGGAACTAAAAAGCCTCTTGATGAAAGTGAAAGAGGAGAGTGAAAAAGTTGGCTTAAAGCTCAACATTCAGAAAACGAAGATCATGGCATCTGGTCCCATCACTTCATGGGAAATAGATGGGGAAACAGTGGAAACAAGGTCAGACTATTTTTTGGGGCTCCAAAATCACTGCAGATGGTGACTGCAGCCATGAAATTAAAAGACACTTACTCCTTGGGCTTCCTTGGTGGCTCAGAGGTTAAAGTGTCTGCCTCGAATGCGGGAGACCCAGGTTCGATCCCTGTGTCGGGAAGATCCCCTGGAGAAAGAAATGGTATCCCACTCCAGTATTCTTGCCTGAAGAATCCCATGGACGGAGAAGCCTGGTAGGCTACAGTCCACGGGGTTGCAAAGAGTCGGACACGACTGAGCGACTTCACCTTCACCTTCACCTACTCCTTGGAAGGAAAGTTATGACCAACCTCGATAGCATATACAAAAGCAGAGACATTACTTTGCCAACAACGTCTGTCTAGTCAAGGCTATGGTTTTTCCAGTGGTCATGTGTGGATGTGAGAGTTGGACTGTGAAGAAAGCTGAGCACCGAAGAATTGATGCTTTTGAACTGTGGTGTTGGAGAAGACTCTTGAGAGTCCCTTGGACTGCAAGGAGATCCAGGCAGTCCATTCTTAGGGAGATCAGCCCTGGGTGTTCTTTGGAAGAAATGATGCTCAAGCTGAAACTCCAGTACTTTGGCCACCTCATGTGAACAGTTGACTCATTGGAAAAGACTCTGATGCTGGGAGGGATTAGGGGCAGGAGGAGAAGGGGACAAAAGAGGATGAGATGGCTGTTTGGCATCACCGACTCGATGGACGTGAGTTTGAGTGAACTCCAGGAGTTGGTGATGGACAGGGAGGCTGCAGTCCGTGGGGTCACAGAGAGTCGGACATGACTGAGCAACTGAACTGAACTGAAGTGAACTAGGAAGCTTTAGTACGAACAATGCTAGTGGGGGTGACAGAATTCCAGCTGAGCTATTTCACATCCTAAAAGATGATGCTATTAAAGTGCCGCATTCAGTGTGTCAGCAAATTTGGAAAACTCAGCAGTGACCATAGACTGGAAAAGGTCAGTTTTCATTCCAACCCCAAATAAGGGCAATGCCCAAGAATGTTCAAACTACGATACAACTATGCTCATTTCACATGCTAGCAAGGCAATGCTCAAAATCCTTCAAGGTCAGCTTCAGCAGCATATGAACTGAGAGTTTCCAGAGGAGCCAGAGGTCAGATTGCCAACATTAATTGGATCATGGAGAAAGCAAAGGAGCTCCAGAAAAACATCTGCTTCTGCTTCATTGACTATGCCAAAGCCTTTGACTCTGTGGATTACAACAAACTGGAAAATTCATAAAGAGATGGGAATACCAGACCACCTTACCTGTCTCCTGAGAAACCTGTATGCAGGTCAAGAAGCAACAGAACTGAATATGGAACAACTGACTGCTTTAAAATTGGGAAAGGAGTACAACAAGGCTGTATATTGTCACCTGCTTACTTAACTTCTGTGCAGACCACCCTAATGGCAGAAGGTAAAGAGGAACTAAAGAGCCTCTTGATGAACATGAAAGAGGAGAATGAAAAAGCTGGCTTAAATCTCCACATTCAGAAAACAAAGAGCATGGCATCTGGTCCCATCATTTCATGGCAAGCAGGTGGGGAAATGAAACAGTGACAGACTTTATTTTCTTGGGCTTCAGAATCACTGAGGATGGTGACTGCAGTCATGATAGTGGTTGCGTGTAAATTTTAGGATTATTTGTTCTATTGGTGAAAATGTCATGGGTAATTTGATAGTTGTTGTTTGTTGATATTATTTAGTTGCCAAGTCATATCTCTCTTGTGACCTCATGGACTGTTGCCCCCCAGGCTCCTCTGTCCATGGAATTCTCCAGGCAAAAGGCTGGAGTGGGTTGTCATTTCTTTCTCCAGGGGAATCTTCCCAACTTAGAGATGGAATCCACGTCTGCTGCACTGGCAGGCAGGTCTTAACTCCTGAGCAACCAGAGCAGCCCTGTACGGAGGGAGAGCACTGAATCTGCATACTGCGTTAGTAGTGTGGCCATTTTGACAATGTTAATTCTTCTAATCCAAGAGCATGGGGTATTTTTCCATTCTTTGAAACATCTTCCATTTCCTTCATCAGTGTTTCATATTTCTCAGCATATAAGTCCTTACCTCTTTGGTCAGGTCTATTCCTAAGTATTTTGTGTTATTTTTTTGATGCAGTTTTAGATGCATTGTTCTTCTACTTTCCCTTTGTTCTATATCTGTGTAGTGTAAAGAAATGCAGCCGCCTCTGCATGTTGGTTTTCCGTCCTGCTGCCTCGTGGAATTCATTAGTTCTAGTAGTTTTTGTGTGCAGTCTCTAAGGTTTTCTATATATAGTATCATGTTGTCTACATATAATGACAATTTTATCTCTTCTCTTCAATTTGCATAGTGTTTATTTCTTTTTCTTACCTGATTGCTGTGGCTAGGATTTCCCATAGCATGGTGAATAGAAATGATAAGAGTGGGCATCCTTGTCTTGTTTCAGATTTTAGTGACAAGGCTTTCAGCTTTACACTATTACATATTATATTGGCTGTGGGTTTGTCATAAATAGCTTTTATTATGTTGAGCTCTGTTTCTTGTATACCCACTTTGGTAAGTGTTTTTATCATGACTGGATGTTGAATTTTATCAAATGCTTTCTTCTGTGTTTATTGAAGTGATCATGTGGTTTCAGTCTTTTGTTCATGTGGTGTAACGCGTTGTTTGATTTGCGTACGTTGAATCATCCTTGGGACTGTGGAATGAATCCAACTTGATCATGGCGTATGATCTTTTATTGGATTTGGTTGGCTAATATTTTGTTGAGAACTTTTGCATCTATATTCATCAAAGATATTGGCCCGTAATTTTCTTTATTGGTAGTGTCTTTGTCTGATTTTGGTATCAGCATGATGGTGGCTTTATTGAACGACTTTGGGAGTGATCCTTCCTCTTTAGTCTCTTAGAAGAGTCTGAAAAAGATCTGTATGAATTCTTTGTATGTTTTGTAGAATTAATCTGTGAAGCCGTCTCGTCCTGGACTTCTGCGTTCAGAGAGTTGTTGTTGTTTTCCTTCAGTTACAGGTTGTGTTTCACTTCTAGTGACCAGTCTGTTCAAAGTATCTATTTTTTTCTTGATTCAGTTTTGGTGGGCTATATGTTTCTAGAAACTTTTATATTTCTTCCAGGTTGTCCAGCTTCTTGGCATATAATTGTCCATAGTATTTCCTCTTTTTTTTTTTTTTTTTTTTTGGTATTTCTGAAGCACAAATGTGATTTCTCCTCTTTTAGTTTTTATTTATTTATTTTGCTCATCTCCCTTTGCTTCTTAGGGAGCCTGGCCAGAAGTTTGTCAATTTTATTTATCTTCTCAATGAGCTAGCTCTTGATTTTATTGATTTTTACTTTTGTTTCTTAATCTCTGTTTTATTTATTTCATCTCTGATCTTTACTATTTCCTTTCTTCTACTGACTTTAGGTTTTGTTCTTTTTTTCTGATCATTCTTTTAGGTGCTAGGTTACATTGTTTACTTCAGATTTTTCTTATTTTTTTTTTTGAAGAAGGCCTGTATTCCTATGAACTTGCCTCTAAAAATTGCTGTTGCTAGTCCTGTAGATTCTGTGTGCTTTTGCTTGTTTTGTATTCTTATTTCATTTCTCTTGGCCCACATCTTGTGAGCCCAAGCACGAAATGTGTGCTCAGCCTAGTCTGTAGTTCTGTGTTACCAGATGCTGTTATTCTGGTCGTGACGATGACTGGTTGTTCAGGGCTCCTGTGAGCACGTGCTCCCTCCTCCGGTTGGATGGATGCTTTGAACTGGGGTGGAACCAAGCACACGTGCACCCGCGATTGAGGGTGATGGTACTTTTAAAAACCATTCCAGTAAAGGGTTTAAAAAACGAAGGTAACAGAGAAGAGCTTCTACCAGCTCTTAATGCTAATTGGCAGATAGAGACTATGCTGCTGTGCTCTTTGTAAACCCATCTGTAGCCTCACGAGGAAGCAGAGGCCACTGTGAGGTCATTTTCAGTGTCACAGAAGCCCATTGTGTCTTCTCTAGCAACGGCGTGCAGACAGGACCTTGTGTTGGTGAAGGCACCGTGCAGATCCCATGATGAACATCTTCAGTCATTTTCAAAGACGACTTGACTGTCACATTCCATGAGCCCATCTGTGTTCATAAATTGATGAACTTCTAAAATCTTCTGTGTGTAGAGGTGGGTTTTATTCAAAGCAGAAAAATGCTATTAAAGTGGGAATGGGCCTTCCCTTCCACAGCAACCTCCTGTCCCACAGCATCTCAGGCTTTGGGTGTGACCGAAAGCCCTGTGCCGATATGTGAAATGAAGCTTCTGGTCATCAAGCGTGAATGAGTGTCTATTCATTCTGCCAGGCTCAAGGCATCAGAGAAATAAGCAATCCTTTTACAGAAGACTTTAATTTAAAGCCTCTCAAATGGGCTCTTACGTATATATGTTTAAGTTACCCTGGAAATACATTTTTTTAGAATAACTTTTACCTACTTTATGCTAAATGAATTTATGCTAAATGAATGAGATGCTACTGTACCATCTCTAAAACTGAACTTTTCTCTGAAAGTGAAAGTTGCTCAGTCGTGTCTGACTCTTTGTGGCCCCATGACTGTACAGTCCATGGAACTGTCCAGGCCAGAATACTGGAGTGGGCAGCCTTCCCCTCTTCCAGGGGGTCTTCCCGACCCAGAGAGTGGACCCAGGTCTCCTGCATTGCAGGCGGGTTGTTTACCAGCTGAGCCCCAAGGGAAGCCCAGGAAGACTGGAGTGGGCAGCCTATCCCTTTTCCAGGGGATCTTCCTGACCCAGGAGTCGAACCGGGGTCTCCCACGTCACAGGTGGGTTCTTTACCAGCCGAGCCACCAGCTAGAACTTTCCTCTAGTTGTCAGTATTTGCAAGACTCTTCCATTGCTTGTTAGCTGCATGCATGGAGTCAGTGTGAAATGGAACTGGTTTCATTCCCCACTATAAGCACTGATCTTGGGATTCTTACTTTTTCGAGTCCAGAAGGGGTGTGTGTGTGTGCCTGGCTGGACCTGCAGATGATGCCGCTGAGGCGGCCCTCTCAGCAGCTCCAGGCTTCTGTCAGTGCTGGATCGGTGGGTTCCAGACAATGCTTGGTGACCTTTCTCTCCTCTGCATTTTCTAGAAGAAATCAACAGAGACAACTACAGTAACCTTTCCATGCTCATTAGCATAAGCTGTAGTGACCTTAAGAAGAGGCCTGGCACTCCTGGCGGCCTGGACGCTGGATGCCTCTCCTCACCTCTCGAGCAGGCCATCCTGCAGCTTCCAGGCAGAAGGGAAGTTGATTGTCACACGTCTTGTTTACGAGGCTATTAGCATTTCTGCAGCATGTCTTACGCTCCTAGAGGCTCTAAAATCATCATCGTGGGTATCTCTATTGTTGTGTGAAAAACGGAAATAAGCATTTTACACATAAAATTTGGTGAAGTGGATGTACCACTTCTCAAGCCATTCTTTGAAAATGAACTCAGAGTCAGAGTGAAATTTACATTTATTTGCTTGAAGGACATGGTTTATAAAACCTCCAGGAATAATATATTGTCACAAATTTTTTAAAATGGAAACAAAATGTAGGGAGCGCAGAAAGCAAGGGGATAAACATTCTCACACACGCATGTCGTGTTACACGGTCCTGAAATTAGACTGTCGGCAGATGATACGATTTGTCCGATTCTATTACCTCAGAGAAATATAACGTAAACAAGCAGCAAAACCATAGTAAAGAAACAGGCTCGATTTTTAATCCCTTCCTGTGTGAACGGTGAGGCATCGATGACAGCGGAGGATCGCGTCCGGTCCTTTAGGGGCACCTTGGTTAGCGTGACATTTGCTGGTATGGGGCCCTGTGGTGGAGGCTGAGGCGGGTCGGGGAGGAGTGGGATGGAGGTCTCTTGGCTGCGATCAGAGCTTTACACAAGGGCGTGAGAGTTCTCCTGGGGCGGGATGGGGCGAGTGTATGTGTCCAGGAGATGGCTGAAACCCCGTGTGCTTTTCTCAGGCTGACATCACATTGGTCTCTTTCAGGTGATAATATTCATTCTTTTCCCCAAAATTGGACACTGGAAGCATTAACAGAGCAATTGCGTGCCTTTTCCACGTCTCCGGGGCACAAAGCATTTTACATGAGGAGCTGAAACACAGCTTCTACGTGGACTAGTTTATTTTAGCTCAGTATAAATTTTCCGGAACTCGGGGAAATGAGAAACATCAAATGGGGAACAAGGTGCTGACAAGTTGGCCATAATGCATGACAGGAGGTAGCAAATGAGTTTTGCAGTTTATAAAATTGTAAATGAAGTTTCTGATTAAGTCAGCAGCAGTGATGAAATTAATAGATACACTTGAAGTAATTAGACAAGCAGGCTATTCTTTAAGCAGGAGAGAACCTGGGAAACTTTGTTCCATTTTGTCAGGGACCTCAGACACCGGGGGAGGGAAGGGCTAATGAGCCCAGAGGGGAGGCCGCTGCCTCCTGTGAGGGTTCCGAGCCAATGTCAGCTGCGAAGACTGAGGAGCCTGTCCTGTGCTGGTCAGCTTCCCGACGGAGCCCACAGTCCCAGGCGGGTGGCCCGCTGGTCCCCAGGCACCTTCAGGCTGCTGCCTCCATCCATGACCAGTGAAGGGAGGGTGCCCCAGCCTGGCCCCACACCTGGGTGGAGCAGCGCTGCGGCCCAGCGTCTGTTGGAGGCCTTCCGGGCCCTGACCCAGCCAGCTCTGTCCCTCCCCACCCCTTCCTCTCGCTCCCTGCAGGCCGGACCCCACGGCCCAGAGGTGTTTCTGTGAACACCACCGGGCCTTGAGTGCCTGGCCCTCTGCTCCTCAACAGGCCGTGTGCTCCTGGAGGGGCTGGGCCAGGAGATCCCCTTCCTACATCCTCCTCAGCTGTGCGCTTGGTCTAGCCCTCACATGCTGTGTGGGGGTTTCAGGGGCTCTTTGTCCACCTCCTTCCTTTGGCATCCTTAAGCTTTCTGGGTGCCGCCTGCTGTATGACAGGACCCAGAGTGGTCATCCAGCAAGAGGCTGCAGCGTCCAGCATTCTCCTCCTCACCATCTAACACAGCCTCTTGACCAGGCACATGGGTCCTGGTGCCTCCCCCTCCCCAGGGGCTGAGTCCTGCACCTCTGTCCTCAGCTGAGCTAGCACTGAGGACAGCTGCCCTGAGTGAGTGACTGAATGAGTGAGTGAATGAGTGAATGAATGAGTGAGCAAGTTAGTGAATGAATGAGTGAGCAAGTTAGTGAATGAATGAGTGAGTGAGTGAGTGATGAGTGAGTCAGCAAGTGAGAGTGAGTGAGTAATAACTGAGTGAGTGACTGAGTGAGTGAACGGTGACAGCACCCGCAGGGAGCTTGCAGGAGCTGGCATCCCTGAATGGGGCCTCCCCGTGGTCAGCGCTGGCCAGGACCACTCCTGCTTGGGTGGCCGGCAGCCTGGCCAGTTTGCAGGCTGTTTCTCATAAGGGCACGTGAGAGGGACGAGGCTCCCACCTCAGCCCGAGGTGCTGGGGGGCCGCCACATGTACTCTGTGGCTGCTGATCTTACTCCGAGAGAAATGGCATCGGATGTTTCTTGGTGTCAGTCTCGCAGCCCATGTCTTTAGTTATAACCCCCGTCGTGGCAGTGGAGATAGTCTGTCTCGTTTACGGTGCTCCTCCGTTTTCCGACTCTGAGGGGCCAGGGCGTTTGTGTCCGGACTGTCTCAGAAGCGTCGCCCTAACCCAGTGGTCTCCTTCAGACAGATCTGGTTCTGGGTGAGACGCCGCAGTGAACACGACAATCCAGCTCTCTAGACACGTGAACAGTCTTACCCGTGTTTTAAGCAGCTGTGCACCTTTAGAATCGCTCGAGAATTGCCTCACAGAAGTGGCTGGACTCCCGCTCGTGCGTTCACAGCTCATATTCCACCAGTTACAACATTGCCTATGTGTTCGCAACGTCCAGCTCCCAGTAGGCGTGGGGGTCAGCCCTGCCACCCACTGGCCCTAGGAAAAGCCCTGACTTCACTGCCAGGATTCCAAATTCTGGCTCTGGCTGTAGCGAGAGCTGAGGCAAGTCCTATAGGTGTCTGAGCTTCACACGCATCACTGGCCGAGCACAGACCCCCTTCCAGCCCACCCCTGCCATCGCCCCATGGGTGTGGAGGCCCCAGGCTCCTGCTGGTCCAGAGTCTCCACTGTGGCTCCTCTGCGCTTGGTGGCCTTGGAGTGGTTGAGAAACCCGGGAGCCAGCACTTGACATGGACCCATTTGGGAGACAAGCTGTAAAGATGGCTTGCTGTTTATCTGAAGGAGGACAAAGATGGACAGACAAACTAAACCCCAAAGGCCGGAGCAACGTCGACTCGGGCGGATGGAGCCTGGGAGATCCGACCCTCAGAGCCGGTGCTGCCATTCTAAGACAACTCCGAGGTCCCTTCCCGTCCTAAAGAGGAGCACGAATGGACTGCTGGGCCCAACAGGGACAATGGAGGTGACGGGCGGGAGGAGCCTGGCCCCCACAGCGGACACGTATGCAGTGCTCAGTGTGTGCATCACGCACTCCCTCCCCCCTGCCCCACTTTCCACCCCAGTCATCTAACTGTGCCTGCGTCTCATTGCCCCACCACCTGCACAGCCGAGCTTCCTGCTGACCAGGGGCTGCTGGGCGTCCTGGGCGCTGTCCCGGAGAACTTCTGATGGGTGGCACCCCAGCGGATGCCTCTCGACATAGGTTGTCCGAGGCACGGGCCCTGTGGGTGGTTGAGTCAAGGGACTGAATTTTTACTTTACATTTAAATAGTTGTCGCTCCCGATCGAATAGGACAGGCCCCGCATCTCTGGCCCCATGGGCTCAGTTTGATAGAGTGCAGTGTTTGGAGCCAAGACTGTGAACAGAAAGCGTTAGAGCTTCACCGTCCACCACCCTGCAGCCACGGGCCCGTTGACTTCACTGTCTCCTCTCCCCGTCCTGCGGAAGGGGTGAGGGGAGAAGGGGGCCCCACACCAGGCCCCGTGTGGTGTGGATGTCACAGCAGGCGCTTCATGCACGGCCTACACCCAGGGAGTGAGTGGCCCGCAGAGCCCAGCGTGGACTCACCAGGACCTCCTTGTCTCCATTGTTGTTGTTACTGTTCGGACATTTGATGGTGAAGCCTGCGTGTCTTCCAAGGTCCAAAGGGAAAACCCTCATCTCAGAACTGGAAGCAGATCCCAGCTCCTAAAAGGCCATTTTCCTGGAGGTTTCACCCAAGAAGAAGATGGGTTTTCTGAATGTTGGGATCCATTTTGGCAGATGCATCACCAGGCTGTCCACCAGAAACAAATGATGAATCAACACAGAAGCTGAAGCAGCCACTCCCCAACCCCCGCGAGCCATTCATCACCCCGAGCAGCACAGACTCAAATCGTTTCCATCAGAACCCCTCATCCACTCGTGGGCGTGGAGCCTCAAAGATGCTGGGTCCTCGGGGTTGGGGCACATTGTAGAAGCAGGTCAATGACTTTGAGAGAAAAGATGTAATCATTTTTCTCTCCCAGTGGCCCCTACTTTAATAATGTTGTCCGGTCAGTCCCTGTTGGGCACCCAGGTGACCCCTGCCCTCAGCAGCACTCAGCTTCACCTGAGACCAAGGACGAAGCATCTGGTGGAAACGCCGGCTGCCTCATCTAGGGATGGAAGCTGAGCCCCCTGCCTCCCCACGCACAAGGCAGAGCACCAAGCCACGCGACTGCTCTGTGAGCCAGAGCCTCGGCTCCCTCGGATAAGGAGCCCATGGCGTGCTCTGACCGGCCATACAGACTCTGACGCCTTCGCTCCATCGGAGCATCTGCTCAGGCTGGGAAACCGGTTGGAGTTTGTGACCAGCCCCCAGCGCGCCAGCACCCAGGCTGGCCCGGGATCACAGGGATTTCAGGCTGGGCTATGGGAAGCTGTGACGTGGAGGAGGGAGCCCACAGGCCTGCCAGCCCCTCCTTTGGCAGGGGAGAAAAGGGCCTCTCATGCCCACTCACCACCACCCTCACCCTGCTGACCGGCTGGCCTGCCTTCCAGCCTTCCTTGAGGGGGCCCCCAGCTCCAGACAGCTCCTGGTGGCCCGTCTCCCCTCTAAATAGTAGCTGCCTGGGGCAAGGGGGAAGTCTCTCCCCGCTGGTCACTAATTATTGAGACACGACGGTCAAGAGGGAGAGGCAGACACGTGGACGCTTCCCAGGGCTGCCGGCCGATCCTCGTAGTGAGGACAAAAGCCGTGACTGCTGAGGCCGGCCCCTGGGACACTGGGGCTGAGAAGACCGCAGTCAGGGCCCTCATGCAGAGTGCAGGTCCCTGTGGAGAGGCTGAGGTTCTTGTCTGGGGCAGGACGCTCCACTGACGGCCTTTCCCCTTGAATCTGACGGAAGTGACTGAGGCTGACAGTCAGGCAGAGCTGCTCGCCCAGAAGAGGGGCTGGAAGGCGCGGACGTTTAGAACCACCCCCACCCCGCAAGGTGTGAGACTGTGTTTTGTGAGGAAAGAGCCTGGTCTGGACCACGGAGGTCCCTCCTCAGAGTGGGAGGAGCCGCAGGGGCCTCCACTGGCCCTTGGGCCTGAGCTGCGGGACCATTCAGGGTAGCAGGGCGAGCCCCAGGGAGCAGGCTGAGTTGAGGGGCAGGTCCCTCCCAGGGACACGGGGGCGAGTGTGGCATCGGGGCTGCCACAGGCACTGGGGACCTGGCGTGGAGCCCAAGGGCGTGGCGGGCACTGGAAGGTCAGGCCTCTGCTGTGGTTCTGTCTGGGGTTCAGCGTGGCCAGGGGAGGGGAGGATCCAGGGACAATGAGGTCACACATCTGTGCACACACAACAGTATATGTGTCAGGAATAGGGGACCCTCACCAAAGCCATCTGATGGGGTCGCTACTAATCCTAACCGTAAATGGGATACTCTGGGCCCCCAGGGTTGAGCAGGCAGACCCCTCCCCCTGTCAGGAGTGGAGCCCTGTGCAGGGCAGACCCAAAGCCCGCAGTCAGGGTCAGATCACGCTTCTGGACTCCTGAAACCTTGGAGTCCTTGCCCTATGGCGGTCATGAGTCCGGGCCGTTGGGTGTGTTTAATAAGTGCTAGTCGAGTTGAGATGGGCAATTATCACTTTCTAGATTTGTGCCTTTATCTTCCAGATGCGGCCTGACTAGCCAAATAGTCTCCGAGTGACAGGCAGGCCCTAGGACAGTCAGACGGGAATAAAACGGGACCGAAGTTGCAGAACATGACGAGGTATTTCTAAGTGGGGAGCCTGACCTTTGGGGTTCGTGACCACTGTGTGCAGAGAGGCCGGGCTGGCTCCCGTGCCCCGATCCTGCTCCTGGACTTGGATGCTGCCTTCTGTTGGCTTGTTTATGTTTCGTCAGTTTTAAGGACGGAGATCTTGGAAAACTCCATGATTCTTACTGAAGTAAATGAAAAGGAAAAGCTGGGGAGGCTGTCACTGCCCGCAGTGACGCTGGCTGTGTGTGCCTCCTCAGGCCCCGCCTCCCAGGACTCCCTGGGGTCTCTCAGGCCCCGCCTCCCACGACTGCATGGCGCCTCCTCAGGCCCCGCCTCCTAGGACTCGCTGGGGTCTCTCAGGCCCCCCCCTCCCAGGACACCCTCAGGTCTCTGCAGGCCCCGCCTCCCAGGACTCCCTCAGGTCTCTGCAGGCCCCGCCTCCCAGGACTCCCTGGGGTCTCTCAGGCCCCGCCTCCCAGGACACCCTCAGGTCTCTGCAGGCCCCGCCTCCCACGACTGCATGGGGCCTCCTCAGGCCCCGCCTCCCAGGACGCCCTGGCTTCTCCGCAGGCCCCGCCTCCCAGGACCCCCTCGGGTCTCTGCAGGCCCCGCCTCCCAGGACTCCCAGGGGTCTCTCAGGCCCGGACCCCATGATTCCCCGGGGCCTCCCCCGGCCCCGCCCCCAGGGCTTTCTGGGGTCTCCCTGGCCCCTCTCCCAGGACGCCCTGGCCCCGCCTCCTCGTGTGTGCTGGTTGGGTTGGGAAGGGACGGCTCTTTTTGGCTGGAAGCGGTGGTCCTCCAGGCGGGCAGGTGATTGAAATGGCATCTGCCCTCTTTGTTGAGCGTTTCCGGAGCCTGGAGGTTTCCTGCTGCGCTGTCTCTTTAGCAGTCCCCCGTCCTGGGTGGGTACAACATGGAAATTACTTTTCTGAAAGGAAAAGAAAATTGACACCCGCAGTGAGCATGTCAGCTCTGCCCGAGCGCCGGGCCAGGCTTGTGGGTCTGGTGGCTGCTCAGATGCTAATATTTTTTTAATGTCAAGTCGTACCACCTAGAAAAAAATCTATTTTCCTCTACGTCCTTGGACTTAACCCGGACTGCTGCACTGATATGGGAAACCTGCTCTTCAGAGAAATCTGAATCTATTTAAGTGTGATTGAAAATCTTGCAAGCCGCCTGTAATACATTGTGGGAAAATGAGTGCGCTGGCCGTCGGAAAGTGGTCCCTGTGATACGCGGCCCACTGGAAGTGCATGGCAACGATCAATGATCGGGGTCAGAGCCGAGAGCCGGGGGAGGAGGGGCCGAGAGTCGGCCCGCGGCCCGTGGGAGGGCGCCCTGCCCTCCTGGGCGCTGCGGCTCCTTCACCGGGAGCTGCCGACTCCTTGTCTGTTTATCTCCTTAAAGGAGCCTGTGTGGCAGATACAGATACGGCTTTACAGTGCTTCCTAAATGAAGCCGTCCCGGGGTCGTTGTATTTGGTGTCATTCCTAACATTTAGGTGTTTGCAGTGATCAAGCCTAGACTCTGGAGACACCTGCACGATTGTTTGGAAACCATAGGGCACTGATCAGCAGTGACCCCGGGGTCCCCAGGCTCCTGGTGTGGCTTGGCTTCTGTCTTGCCTCCGGCCTGAGCCCGGCTGGGATGAGAGCTGAGCGTGCCTCCACAGGTATCTTCCAGGGGAAGTCGAGTCTGGCTTTTATTTTAGCTTCTCTGTGTTATTTACTGTGTGTGGAGAACCTCACACTGTGAACCACGACTTCACCAGGACTGAGTGGACACGGGGCTGTGAGATTGTGCTGGTGGACCCGGATCCTGCCTCTGCTGGACAGCTCAGCATCCCACCCAAAATGCCCCTGCAATTCCTGCCTGCACACCCCACATAGGCCAGCATTCAGGATCAGCTCCAGACCCTGCTTACTCCTTAGGACAACCTGCCCTCTTCTTGTTGAAAGAGGGTCCTCCTCCAGTACTTAACTGTTTTTTTTAATGTAACATAACACTGTGTTTTATTTTCATTGTTCTCATCTTTAGAATTGCTTTCCTGCAGCAGTGATGCTGGTTTTCGTTAACAATGGTGGTGTGCACTCTTCCTATAGTACTAACTTATTCAATTGAAAAGAGAAGACATGATGCACACAGAAGCTCAGGGCGGGGGGGTTAGAGGCCTGAGGAGCAGGGGCGACAGATTTATGCTGTTTATTCTAAACACCCACCTGGAGTCTCCCGCGTGCCCGGTCAGTGTGCCACGACCACAGGCACCGCTGTGGGCTTCAGTCTCTGTGTTCATAGAATGAAGGGACGGGATGTGCAGGCCGCTTGAGCCTTTATCTGCTCCAGAGTCCCATGACTTTAAAGACTCTAAAGCTAGCGATGTTCCAGTTCTGCCCAAGGCCTCGGGGTAGAAGCTGCAAGCTGCTCAACAGGTGATAACGGGTCGAGTGGTTCAGCCGCCCAGTGTGTGGCTCCTGGCCGTGGGTGAGGTCGTCTCAGCCGCCCAGCGTGTGGCTCCTGGCCGTGGACAAGGTCATCTCAGCCGCCCCAGCATGTGACTCTTGGCTGTGGATGAGGTCATCTCAGCCGCCCCAGCGTGTGGCTCCTGGCCGTGGATGAGGTCGTCTCATGGCTCCTCATGTGCTCGTCTCCCATGCAGGTACCCTCAGCCCTCCTGTCGGTGCTGGAGTCTGTGGTCACATTTCCGGGAGGGGCCTCGTCTACGGGGTTTCAGGAGTCGCCCTCCTTGAGGGACCCGGTGGGACGGCTGGCTGGCTCTTCTGCTCCCAGTATCTGGGCTCAGGGCCTGTTACTTACACGTCTCCCAGGACTTTGCTCAGGAGGGAAGCTGGCTTGCCACATGTAGAAGACACACTTGCTGTGTCCCACACAGAAGGAATGATTACAAAGAGCAGGAGAAGGATGGAGCCTTCGAGACCACAGCGGTGGGTCTGGGGGTGGTTGAATCTTCAATACATATTCCTCTCTGGCCAAGGCCTTCCATAGCATCACGGTATTTCTTATCTCTAATCACTAGTGCTATATGTCAGTATCTTTTATTTCTTTCCCATTTTGAGTGACACAGTGTGATATGTCTAATGACAACTAGAACAAATTCTGGTAATGAGGTCACCTTGGGCCTGTATGACTGTCTGACTGCTGTTTTCCATAGAAATTATTTGTGAAAGCACCCCACGTGCTCAGAATAACTTCCTCTACATAAGTGTGGGTGTCGACAGGCAGATACGGTAAAACTTGCAAGATACAAATGGCTTGCTTTGGCCTCTCCAGTTTAGAGTGTAAATTGGTCTGTAATGAGACAGCTTCTGCTTTCATCGAAAGGAAAGAGTGATTGGTTGTGATTAAGTTATTTAGTGTCCTTTAGACGCAGGCTTCTTATGCAGGATGTACGGAGTGGTTTAAATGTCAATTGGGCCCAGAACATCTTATTAATTTTCTAAGAGGGAGTTTTTAGTGAGCACATGCCATGCTTCCAGAATTCTGGCAAGGACTGTAGTCACGATGGCGGTCTGGGGGGGACGGAAGGAGGCTGTGGGGACCTGGGGAGGGAGGGGGTTGCGGGGCAGAGGGTGCTGTGGGCCAGGACCGAGCAGGATGCAGGGCTGGGGGATGGGCACCGTGAGGAGCCACAGCAGGTCCCAAGGGCTCGAGCTGGGAAGGTGGAGTGTGCCTGGGGCTGGCTTTGCCGTGCAGACGTGAGTACTGTACTTGCCACATTGTGCAGCAGGTGTGTGGGACACATGACACCACTCGAGGGTGGAGGGATCGGCCTGTAGAGGGGCTGCTCGGAGGCCAGAGTCACAGAGAAGGTGTCAGGAGGACCCGACTGCTCCCTCCCCGACCCGGACGCCGCGTGCAGGGTGACGGGAGCACGGGGGTGCACGGACGCCACTGCTGACGCCGGCTCCACAGCTCCCTTTGCGCTCAGCCACGCAGGTGCCTGTAAACCGGCTCTGAGTTCCAATCCCGAGGGCCAGGCAGCACCTGCTGCGCTCCCAATCTCTCTCACAGCCCGGGACATGTCTCATCCTCACTGTGTAAATAGCCCGTCAGGGGCCAGCGCCACACGGAGGTGATCAGGGCAGCAGTGAACTAGGTCTGTCTGCAGACACTCACAAACATGGGCATCTCGCCCCTGCACACACACATGTGCAGCACGGACACACGTATGCCCACCATGGACACAGGCACAAACACACATGTGCACACACCGGCTGCTGTCCCTGCTGGACGCAGGCCCACCGGGGACTGTGAGGCCGTGGCTGGAGACCCTCTACTCGGCGGAAGGGGCACATCCTTTGAAACCACGTCTCCGTCTCTCCTGTGTCAGGTCCGTGAGAACACCGCTTGCTCTCCTGTCTCCTGAGTGTGACTCGCAGGTCTGGATGAGGCGGCAGTTTGCATTTCCAACTGTTCCCAGGTGGTGCCTATTTGGAGGCTACACTCGGAACACCTCTGCTTTAAGAAAGCTGTGAAGACCTGCCTCACTTGATCAGGGAACAGCAATTCCCTTAACTTGAGGTCTTCATTCCGAAAGCGTGGTCCATTAGTCAGCTTGGTCTCGGGCCACTTGTAATACCCAGGGCAGTTCTGGAGCGAGCCCTGCGGGTGCAACAGATACAGGTGCTGAGAAGCTACGAGCCAGAAGGGCTTTGGAATGCTGGATCGTAAGTCACTTGGTGTACTGATTTTGTTTAATTTTAAAACTGAATTACTAAAAAATAAAGAAATAGAAGGACTTCCTGGTTAAGTCAAAGGGAAAAACTCCTTTTAACACAGAAAATTATTATTTTTAGAAAAAAATTATTGTTTTTTTAAAATCTTCTCCTTTATCCATGATTGGAATCAGATTTCTTTCTGTGTTAAAGTCTGCCCAGCTGAGTTTACTCCAGTGAGTTCCGCCTGTGCTGGAGTAGAGTTCCACCACCCACTTTCCGCAGCACGGGGCAGCCTCGGAGGCGCCCTGCCACACCTCTGTCTGTAGGCCTCCTTGGAATCTCTGTGGGGCTCTTGCAGGATGTGAGGCTCAAACCGTGCCTGGTTCCGGAGGGGATCTGGGGCGGCTGAAGAACCCTCTCTGGCCCCGTAAAGTGTCAGTCCTTGAAAACGTGGACAGTGTGGTCAGCGCTCAGCCTCGAGAGGTTTAGCTGTGGTTTCCGTCTTCCTGGCTTTATGACTTTGAGGGGTTGGTTCAAGTCGCTGAAATTGATACCTTTCTGTTAGTCCCACAAATGCTATCACTGTGGGCCCGGGGGGCGGCTGCCTGGCCGGAAGCCCAGACGTGCTGGTGCGCAGAGCCTTCTCGGGAGCGTGGTCGGCAGTTCCCACGGGCCTGGCTCCTCTTTGCTTGGGGTGGGGGGTGGGGGTGGTGGATTTTGACCTGCATCGTCTGGGGGCAGAGGCTGGGCCCTGAGAAGGAGGCTCGAGCAAACGCGACGGGCATGATGAGTCAGCATCCCTGACACGGACCGCCCCTGCCAGCCCGTCCCAGCCCAGCTGCTTGAGGAGCAGGAGGGAGAGGTGTGGAGCCCTTGGCAGGGGAGCCCCTGGGGCAGCCCGCCGCCCTGTCATCCTCACAGTGCAAGCACTGAGGCCCTACCCGACCATCACCACTTCTGTTTAAAATCTGTCTGGAACTGGGCCTGCGGGTGACCACGCGGGCCTCCCCTTGCCTGGGTCGCCCTGCCGGCCCCCTCCCCACCACAGCTGCGTCAGTGCTTCCATGGGTGGCTGCTTCTGCTGCCCCGTGGCCACCATGCCCCGAGAGACGCCCCACACCTGCCTGCCCCTCCCCTCCAGGGCCCCGAGCCGGGTCACTGATGGCTCAGCCGCAGAGCCCCTCAGCTGGCCAGTCCTGGTTCCTGCGTCTCGAGCACACCTGCTCGTCAGCGCTCTTACTCATCTCAGAACCACGTCACCGTCAGAAATAATCTTGTTCCGTTACTGGTCTGCTCCCTGGGGGCCGGAGACGCCGCTGGTGGGGAGCTCCATGCTACCTGCCGCAGGGTCCATGCTGGGACCCAGCACCCAGAGCGGCTCCACCCTCCTGGGCTGTGCTTAATCGATGCGGCTGTGTTAATTAGTTCACTGATTAATTAGACGCCAGGGCTGCTGCCTCTGGTTCACATCTGGGAGTCCATCTCATTTTCCGTAACCACTGGCAGTTTTGACTGAAACTGTCACTGTTGGTCATCACATATACCTCTGAAATTTGGTGAGATCTGTAACAGTTTATGGCGTGTCAGTGACCTTTGTCAATGACCACTAATGCGGGTCAACTCACTTTTCTTCTCTGAAATCTGGTTCTGGTGATCCTGGGGCTTCAGCAAAGGCACTTATGTTGTCTAGTGCCTTTGCAAAACGCTCCCCACCACCACACAAGGTACCTCTAAAACAAAATATTCAGAGCTATTATGAATTACGTCTGAAACCTGCTGTCTTAGTTATCTGGTGTAAGGGTATTTAGTTCAACTCAACACACATTTATGAGGGGCTTGAGTCACATTTGGGCTTCCCAGGTGGCGCAAGTGTAAAGAACCCGCCTGCCATCACAAGAGCTTCAGGGCTTCTCCCAGATGGTCTGGAAGACGCGGCGAGGAGGAAGCTGTCTGGGGACAGGGCTCTAGGAGGTGACTGAGCATGGCAGAGCCAGGAGAGGGCAGGGTTTGTAGCGTCGCCACGAGGGGGCCCCCAGCACTGGACACAGACTCCTGGCCGGGGCTCTCAGAGACCTGAGAGGAGGAGGAAGCCGCTGGGGAGGGCAGAGTGCGGCCGCCTGAGTGTGGAGGTGCAAGGGCTCAGGGACTGGAGGCCTCCGCCGGGGCGGGGCGGGGGGCAAGGGTGTGCGGGAGAGCGTGGGCACGCGCCGGCCTGCGGCTGTGTCCGTTGGCTGTGGGCTCAGCCTCGAAGAGCTGAGGCATGCTTGGCTTGTCCCCGGCGCATCCGAGCGTACCTGTCGGCACTAGAAAGACAGGCACGTGAACCCGCAGGGAGAGTGGGAGACGGCTGACTTCTTGTGAGGGCGGAGGTGTCCGTTTGCGGGACCCTCCCCTAACCACACCTTTGCACCGGGCCTTGGCCTGTGCGCGCCCCTCCCATCACCCCCACGGCCAGACGCCCATCACAGTGGAGAACGCGCTGTTCCCTTATGCGGCGGCTGCACGTTATCCCCTGGAAATTGAAAACTTAACCTTAAGTGGCAAAGAAGATTTTTTCTGTACCTCGATCTAAGTTTGCGTGTAAATCTCTGCCTTCCCATATGTCATGCACGTATACTGTGCCTCTTTGCGAATCAGACTCTTGTATTTGACTAGAGTATTTAATGCACATTTTAAAACCGCTTCTGTGCCTCGTAGGCAGTTAATAGAGTCCAGGAAGAGATGTTTGGGTCTGCAGCCCCCACTCTCTGGGGTTCGGTCCAGCGGTCAGTGTGGCTGCCGTGGTGAAGGTGGGGGGAGGGCTGTGCCTCTTTGCTCCCCGATTTCCATCTCCACCGGCTCAGGATCTGCGTCTCAGTCAGCGTGAGCAGGCAGCGTGCCTGCTCTGGAGGCGCAGTTACACTGACTACCACTCCGGTTAATTGACGCGGGGTGGCGGGGGACGCGCGGGAGTGCCTGCGAGCTTCCATTTACACCAGGCGCGTCTGCTGTGATTAATGTTATCGTAGGAAATATCAAAGGAATTAATAATGATTAGGCCATTACTTCCAAGTGGTGCTGGAAACTCAGAGATCTTTACTCATTACCACAAGAGCTTTCGGAAGATCCACCAGCTCCGTGTCCTCGCTGAGCACCCTGAGCTCGAGTGGAGCCAGCCCCCAGACCTGCCCGCCAGCGTTCGCTGTTCCTTTTTCTTCCAGAAGTATTCAAATTTGAGGTCGTGATGGGTCAGAAGAAGGACTTGAAGTGTTTTGAGGGGTTAATGCTTCAAAAATTCACTTATTCATTTCCAAACATATTAAGTACCAATACAAGCCTTTACTGTTCACGAGGCCCCGCATTAGGTATTCGGTGGGAGGTAGAATTGAACGTGACGTGGCCCCTTTTCTTGGGGACCAGGGGAGAAACGCTGCACACACAGATAAGGAAGGACTGCGTGGTGCAGACGCGGAGATGGATACACCCAGGGAGGTGGGCCTCAGTCACCCTCGGAAGGGGGCTGGGGTGAGCCCTGGGGAGGAGGACCAGGGTGACCCCCGGGGAGGGGGTCAGGGTGACCCCTGGGGAGGGGGGTCAGGGTGAGCCCCGGGGAGGGGGACCAGGGTGACCCCTGGGGAGGGGGACCAGGGTGAGCCCCGGGGAGGGGGCCAGGGTGACCCCTGGGGAGGGGGACCAGGGTGAGCCCCGGGGAGGGGGGACCAGGGTGATCCCCGGGGAGGGGGACCAGGGTGAGCCCCGTGGAAGGGGCCAGGGTGACCCCAGGGGAGGGGGACCAGGGTGACTCCCGGGGAAGGGGGCTGGGATGAGCCCTGGGGAGGGGGTCAGGATGACTCCCGGGGAAGGGGGCTGGGGTGAGCCCTGGGGAGGGGGTCAGGGTGAGCCCCGCGGAAGGGGGCCGGGGTGAGCCCCAGGGAGGGGGGCCAGGGTGACCCCCGGGGAGGGGGACCAGGGTGAGCCCCGTGGAGGTGGGCCATGGTGACCCCCGGGGCCGTCTCCAGGGCCTCCAGGGCAGAAGGAACTCCTCCGGACCCCAGGTGGCAGGGTCACCAGGCAGAGGAGCCTGCAGTCTGATGCTTTGGGGCAGGAGGACTGGGTGAGGGCTGGGAAGGCCCCGGCACAGCAGAGCAGCCGGGACGGACAGGGGTCCTGCTCTGTGGAGGCGGTGGGGCCGCCACGGGCACCGAGCCGCAGGCCCTGTGAGTCGGGGTGGAAACCGCGGGGTGAGGGCTGGGAGCATCGCGGGGTGCCCCACCGTGCAGCGCCCCCCAGCCAGGCTCCGAGGGGGTGTGCCAGGGCCGCAGGGCCGCTGTCCCGGGCCAGCCTGGGGCACGAGCGGCACCTGAACCCGCTGGGTGGGCTGGGGCAGGGCAGCCCAGCCCCAGCCTGGGTGCCTGGGTGACGGGGTGCTGCCCGGGAACTGGGGGGCCACAGACCAACGTGACTCCACCCGCTTGCTGGCCCAGCCCTCCCGGCGCTTGGCCCTCCTCCTCCTCCTGACATCACAGCCTTGGACAGGACTGGAGACGGGACCCGCCAGCCTGGGTGCCCTTCTCCTCTGGGTGGTTGGGTGGGATGCTGACCCGACGGTCCGGAGCTGGCCTGACACATGTCCCCGTGATGCTGTTCTCGAGTGTTTTCAGCTCTCGGAAGCGGAGGGCAGAGGGGTGAGTGCGCTGGAGCCTTCCCCTTGGAGACTGGATCCCCACTGAGTGGTCCTGCGTTGCCGCCCCGCCTGGGCCCCACCTGCCCTGGCCTCCCACCCACGTCCTCCTCCTTGGCCTCTCCTGTGTCCCTCCCCGGCCTGCTCCCCCCTCCTCCCGGGGCTGCAGTCACTGCCCTCCAGACCGGGGCCTCCAGCCCCTCGCTGCCTTTGAGCTCTGGGCCGTTTGTGACCCATTCCCTTGGGGCCTCCTTGCCGTCTGCTCCACCAGCCTGGACCCAGACCATCTGGGGGCTGCTCCTGAACCCACCCACCCCTCCTGGTGGCGCCCAGGATTCAGCCCACATTCTCAAAGCTTCCTTCCAGGCCTCTCGCCTCTATTCATACTCCTTCGTTTCCATGGTGATCACCAGGTCCCTGGGGTCCCTCTGATGAAGCCGTGGTCCTGTCGGCCCTGCTCAGGCAGGCCTTCCTGCTGAGACTCCACTTTGGCCCCAAACAGGCCCAGGCTGCAGAGTGGGACTTGGCGGGGTTGGGAGGGTGCAGCCCCTACGCACCTCTTCTTGGGGGAGGGGGGAGACTCATCATTTAGCCTGGATTAAAAGATTAAACAAGAGCAGATTTAAAAGGGAAATTACTGTGTGACTTGTGGGAGCGGGCGGCCTCTTGCTCTTCTCTGCAGCTTCCTCAAGCCCAGGAGGGCAGCCGTCTGCACAGGGCAGCCCCGTGGGGTGTGGGGGCGGGGGTGCAGGGGCGCCCCCACCGCTGGCTGCAGCCCTGGGGTGTGACGGGCATGCGCTGGGGCCCTCCTCCCACTTCACATGCTCCTTCTTCACAACAGGCGTGGAAGCAAAACGAGTAAGGTCACATCAGAAATTCCCTTTCACAAACAAAGCAATGCCTGGCTACACCCCGCGGCCCAGGTCCTCTGTACGCAGAGCTGAGAGCCTGCTGCGGGGCCTGGGCCAGCCTCCATCCTCCAGGAAAGGAGAAACGGAGGTCGAGAAAGTGGACCCCGTTTTCTGAGCGTGGGACACCTCCCAGGGCGCTGATTGCCTAACCCCCAAATCACGGTCAGCTTGGACAAGCCCTGGCTCGCGGCCCGGGGCCACCCCCAGAAATGCAACAAGCTGGCCCCTGCCCCAGCCCCCGTGCAGCGGCCCTCCTGCTCGTAGACCCCAGAAGCCCCGGGGAGCCATGCATTTTCTCAGGGCCCTCCTGGCAGCAAGCGCCTGAACTGCTGTGAGTTCCGTGCTGACCACAGCCCCCAGCTGGGTCAGCTCTGCTGCAGGACAGTGGGCACCGGCCTTTGCGGTGTGGCTGGCCCCTGCCACCTGCCGGCCCGATCGTGGGCGGAGCCATGCATCTTGGGACCCTCTGAGTCCCAGACAGTGTCAGGGGCCGTCGGGATGAGGGCTGGGTTTGGAATGCCAGCCTCTCATGGCTAATTTGAGATGAATAGTGAGTGGGGGCTTCCCGGGGCCTTTGATGATAAAGAATCTGCTTGCAGTGCAGGAGACTGAGGTCTGATCCCTGGGTCAGGAAGACCCCCTGGAGAAGGGAAAAGATGCGTGGGGAACCACGGAGGGTCAGGCAGCTGCTGTCCATTTGCCCTCTACGGCACCAAACGGCCTGGCCAGCAGCTCAGGCCCTGGCCCCGGGTGTCTGAGAGCCCCTCTCGGCTCCCGGGCCCCGCCCTCCTCCCCCTCAAGCTCCCTCCGCAGCTCCGAGTCTTCTGGTGCCCTGGTGGCTTCTGTTTGCGGGAACTTGAAGAGGCGAGTCTGAAGGTCAGTGCTTCCGTGGAGAAGGCAGCGTGCACGCTTTCGCATTTATGTTTACCTTTATCTTTCCTGAGGATTCACCCCACGGTGAACTTGTCTTCCCCACAGGAGGCCGCCCAGTCCTGTTCTCCGCTTCTGTCCCCTTCCTTTCTGCTTGCTTCCTCTCTGCACCCAGCAGCTTTGAGGCCATAACTGACGTAATACATGGTGGGTGCCTGCCTGGACTGTCTGCTCAGCTGAGAGCAGCCAGCACCCTGCCCCCCATCCACCTCCGGTGCCTCGGCCCCCCTGCCCAGTGTCCAGTTCCAGCCACTCCTCTGCCCTGTAAGGCTGTACGCGACAGGAGTGACTCAGACACCACTGCGGTTCCCGCTACAGGGATGGAGGTCAGTCCTGAGAAAGTGTTGCCCCTGCCCCCTGTCCTGGGCTGGCTGTCATGCCCCCTGTGGCCCTGAAGATGCACAGCGCATTTGGTGATCATGGGGCAGAGAACGCAGACTCCTGGGGGTCGTCACCCCCATGGGGCCCGGTGAGCCTAATCCCATACCGTCTCACACCTGGTGGAGCCGCCATCCACGCAGCAGCAGCACCACGCACGGAGACAGGCCCCCAGGGGCTGGTGGGCTGGGCCGCTGAAGGGGGTGGGACAGGGGTCCCGAGTAGGAAAGGGCTGTGGGGTCCAGCCAGCCTGGTGACCCGAGTCCAGGCTGGTGGGAACAGAAGCAGGTTCCCATGGGGAGGGCAGTCAGCTCTGGACTTGGAGGATGGGAGATGTCCCCAACGCCTTTGGCAACCATAAGTTTGCTTTCTATATCTGTGAGCCTGTTTTTATTTTGTAAATAAGTTCATTTGTATCTTTTTTTTTCTGATTTCACATGTAAGAGATATCACAGTGATATCTGTCTGTCTGCCTGACTTCCTTCACTTAGTGTGACGATCTCTGGGTCCACCCATGCTCCTGCACGTGGCATTACCTCGTCCTTGTCCACGGCTGAGTAATATTCCACTGTGTATATGCCGAAGCTTTACCCGTTCATCTATGGTAGACGCACATGTTGCTTCCATGTCTTGCTATTGAGAGTAGTGCTACAGTGAAGATGCAGTGCATGTATTCTTCAGATTAGAGCTTTCTCTGGATCCGAGCTGAGGAGTGGGATCTGATGCTAGTTCTGTCTTCGGTACTTTAGGGAACTCCCACGCTGTTCTCCATAGTGGCTGCACCAGTGTGCCTTCCCACTAACGACGCAGGAGGCTCCCTCTTCTCCACACCCTCTCCAGCATTTATTATTTGTTGACTTTTTAAACAACGGTGGCCATTCTCCCTGCTGTGCAGTGACGCCTCCTTGTGTTTTTGGCTGCGTTTCTCTGATCATGAGCGATGCTGAGCGTCTTTTCATGTGTTGATGTTGCTATTTTCCTGTGACCGTCCAATGACCATCTATTGCTTTCTCTGGCGAAGTGTCTCTTTAGGTCTTCTGCCCCCCGCCCTTTCTTTGGATTGGGTTGTTTTGTGTGTGTTGTTGTTGATTTGTTTTTTCGTTGTATGAGCTGTTTGTATATTTTGGCCATTAACCCCTTGTCGGTCACATTTTTTGCAAATATTTTCTCCCCGTCTATAGGTCGTCTTTTCATTGTGTTCATGGTTTCCTTTGATGTGCAAAATCTGATCAGTGATTAGGTCCCATTTGTTTATTTTTTACTTTTATTTCGACCACTTTGGGAGACAAACCTATGAAGACACTGGTACAGTTAATGTCAAAGAACGTTTTGCCCGTGCTCTCCTTGAGTTCTATGGTGTCGTGCCTCATATTTAGGTCTTTAAACCAGTCTGGGTTTGTTCTCCTGTCTGGTGTCAGGGAGTGTTCTAACTTCGTGGACTTACATGTGCTGTCCAGCTGGGGAAGATTGTTTAAATGCTGACGTCCAGACCCCAGACTCGTGAATCAGCTGCAGGCAGTGGGGCCCAACATCTGCACCCCAGATTCCCCCTGAGATCCCCTGTGCACACAGGCCGGAGCCCGGGCTGGTCTGTGTCCTCACAGAACGAGGGTGCAGAGGACACTGGCTCTGAGTCCAGGGTTGGGGGGACCCAGCACAGCACTCGGTGCTCCCCGCCCAGTGCTGGGGGGCAAGGTGAGGGAAGGCCAGGCGAGGGTGGATTGCCCACAAATGACAGGTCCTTAACTGCACTTTACAGACGCAGAGCAAAATCTGTTGAGAACAGTCCTCAAAAAAGTATATATTGTTTGAACTTAACCAGGACCAACAGCATATAAATAGGATTCAGTCATGGAAATCACATGTCATCTATGCAGCCGTCCCTGCTATCAAGTTGGAAAGGTACACAGAATCCCCGCGTGACTAGTATTGGTGCCCGTCTGTCCTCTTCACGGACTTTCTCTGCTGGTGCTGAGTGAGCTCAGCTGTCGAAGGCTTCAGTTGTGAGCGTGAGAACCTGATCAAAGATCAGGCACCGGGACTTGTGCCCCAGGACGGAGCTGTTCGCAGGCGAGGTTGCAAGGAGATTATTTTTATGGAGCACATTCCCAGAGAAAATGTGAAGTAATTAAATCCAAGCTAATGGGCTATTTAGCAACTGAACTGATGTCTTTAACACGCATCCCGTGTAATTCTTTTTAAGAACTGAATCTTAACCACAGCCACAGTGCTTAAAGAGAAATAATAAAGCGGAATCAATTCTTAATTATTTTAGCCCGAGACCAGGAGGATGCTTTCAGTAAGTGAGGTGCACAGGTCGCTCGGAGCCTCGTATCTGAGGGAGGTGCGTTCTGTGTCTGGCGTCCACTTTTCTGGGTGTAGACCTACCTGCTTCTGCTCTTATCTGCTGCCCCCGGCCCCTGGCCGCAGTGGAGACCACGCTCCCAACTGTCACCCTGGGAGGGCACATCACTCTCACTTTACAGACAGAGGCTAGAACCTGCCTGCCCATGCACCTCACACACAGATGGTGTTGGGTTGCCATCACGCGTGGTTCACCAGCCCCATGGTCCACGCAGCAGACGGCCCCCAGGCCAGACAGTAACAACTCTCCTGAAACAGGGAGCCTCAGATGACCTCCATGAGTCCCCAGAGGCCTAGGCTGGGATAGCTGAACTTTCCTCACGGCTCTGTAGCATTCGTTGGAAGGACTGATGCTGAATGTGAAGCTCCAATACTCTGGCCGCCTGAGGTGAAGAGCTGACTCATTGGAAAAGCCCCTGATGCTGGGAAAGACTGAGGGTGGGAAGAGAAGGGAACGACACAGGATGAGATGGTTGGATGGCATCACCGACGCAGTGGGCATGAGTGTGAGCAAGCTCCGGGAGTTGGTGATGGACAGGAAGCCTGGCGTGCTACAGTCCACGGGGTCGCAGAGAGTCGGACACGACTGAGCGACTCAACAGCAGCTGTCGCAGGAGCAGAGGCCAGGAAGCGTGCTCCTCCGGAGGCCGACTCCCACCTCCTCCTGGAGGGGCCTCCTGTCACGGATGTCATGGAGCTCCCACCCTGGGCTGGACTCCAGACAGCACAAAGGACAGAGGGCTTTCGGTTCTTCGGGTGCACACTCAAAAGTGCGAACACTGGGTCTTACAGTGTTTCACTAACAGTGTTCAAGTGGTGATTCAGTCATTTCAACTATTTCAGTACTTTTCTGAGGAACGATTTTACATCATGGCTGCGTGAATTTATGTTCCCATCGGCAAGGGCTTTAATTTTTCCACACCTTTCCCCACTCTGGGCTTCCCAGGTGGTAAAGAATCCACCTGCTCCGTGGGAGACCCTGGTTCGATCCCTGGGTTAGGAAGATCCCCTGGAGAAGGGAATGGCAGCCCAGTCCAGTATTCTTGTCTGGGTAACGCCATGGATGGAGGAACCTGGCGGGCTACAGCTCACGGGGCCACAAAGTCAGGCCCGACTGGGTGACCAACACTTGCACTTTCCCAACTTTTCATTGTTTTCTGGGCTTTTTGGGTCATAGTCATTGTGAGGGGAGTCAGGTGACACCTCCCTGTGGTTTTGACTTGCGTTTTCCTAGTGACTGGTGATTGGGCGTCCCTGGTGGCTCAGAAGGTGAAGAATCTGTCTGCAATGCAGGTTTGACCCCTGGGTTGGGAAGATGCCTAGAGAAAGGAACGGCAACCCACTCCAGTATTCTGGCCTGGAGAACTCCATGGACTACAGTCCACGAGGTCGCAAAGAGCCGGACACACTGAGCGACTTTCACTTTCAGTGGTTGGTGATGCTGAGCTTCTCTTCATGTTTAATGACTTTTTTTTTTTTTTTTTTGGAAACACCATGAGGCATGCGGGATCTAATTTCCCTGACCAAGGCTTGAAACCACTCCCCTTGCAGTGAAAGCGATGACCACTTTTTATATTTTCTTGGTAGAAATATCTATTCAAGTCTTTTTTCCATTTTTAAATTATTTGGTCTACTTTTAATTGGAGGATAATTGGTTTATAAGACTGTGCTGGTTTCTACTGGAGACGATGTGGAGAAAAAGGAAAGTGTTTGCAGTGTTGGTGGGAATGGAAATTGATACAGCCGCTAAGGAGAGCACTCTGAAGATTCCTTTAAAAAAAAAAAAGAAAAAAAACAAGGAATAAAACCACTGTATGACCAAACAGTCCTGCTACTGGGCACACACCCTGAGAAAAGCAAGACTGAGAAGACACACGCACCCCAGTGCTCATCGAAACACTATTTACAGTAGCTAGGACATGGAAGCCACCTACACGTCCATCTACAGATGAATGGATAGAGAAAGTGTGGTACATATGCACAGTGGAATATTACTCAGCTATAAAAAGGAACACATGGGACTCAGTTCTAATAAGGTGCAGGAACATAAAGCCTATTGTACAGAGTGAAATAAGTCAGAAAAAGAAAAGTAAATATCACATATTAGCACATATATATGGAATCTAGGAAGATGGCACTGGCGACTCTATCAGCAGGGCAGCCGTGGAGACGCAGACGATAGAGAAGAGCCTTGTGGACATGGGGAGGAAGGGGAGGGCGGGACAAACTGAGAGAGGTGCTGAAGCACAGACAGTTACCACGTGTCAACTGGACAGCCAGCAGGAACTTGCTGTACAGTTCAGGGAGCTCAAACCTGGTGCTTTGTGACAAGCTAGAGGGCTGGGAAGGGATGGGAGATGGGAGAGGGTTTCTAGAGGGAGGGAACATATGTGTACCTGTGGACGATTCACGTTGGTATATAGAGATTATTTGTGTGTTTTTTTTTAATTATTATGTATTGAGGCTGAGAGTTCTCTGTATATTCCATATGGATTAATCCTTTACAAAATAGGTGATTTGGAAGTATTTCTCCCATTCTGTGGGTTGCCTTTTCACTTTCTGGATGACGTCCTTTGATGCACAAAAATTTTAATTTTGGTGAAGTCCAGTTTACTTTTATTCCTTTGTTGACTATGCTTTTGATGCATATCCAAGAAACCACTGCAAACTCCCGTGTCAAGAAGATCTCCTCCTGTTTCCTTCTAAGCTTTGCGGATTTACCTCTCATAGTTGGGTCTTTGGCCCGTTGTGCTCCCGCTTTGTAGATTAGGCGAGACACAGGTTCCGCTTTCTCCTTCTGCATGGTGGTATCAAGTTGTCCCAGCACCATCTGTTGAAAAGACTGTCCTTTGTCCAGTGAATGGTCTTGGCACACTTGTCAAAGTTGTTTGCTCCCACATGAGAGAGAGTGATTCCGGGCTCCCTACTTTATCCCACTGTTCCATGTTTCTGTCTTTGCTTCAGGGTCACGTTGCTTTGATTACTGGCTTTTGAAGCCAGGAAGTCTGAGTCCTCCAGTTTTGTTATCCTCTTCCAGGTTAGTTTCAGCTATCTGAGAGTTTTGAGAGTCCATATAAACCTTGGGATGGATTTTTCCTAAATGGAGCACGGCAAGACGCGGGGGTGCTGGAGAGACTGGGTTCCGACAGGGCGTGTGTCGACTCCGGCTTTGGGGAGCATTGACATCTTACCACCGTCAAGTATCACAGCCCCAGAACATGGAATGGCTTTCCATTTATTTGTGTCTTTTAAAATTTCTCTCAGCAATGTTTTATAGTTTTCACTGTACAATCTTTCACCTCTTTGATTAAGTTTATTCTTAAGTATTTTATTTTTTGTTGCTGCTGTGTAATCATTGGAATCATTTTTTAAATTAACTTTTCAATATTTTTTTTTAGCATATAGAAACACAACTGACTTTTGTATGTTGATTTTGTATCCTTCAGCTTTGTCAAGTTCGTGTATTAGTTTAAGAACCTTTGTGGCGTTTTAAGGTTTCTCTATATAGAGGATCCTATCACCTGCAAACATAGCTAATCTTACTTAATGCTTGCGGATTTGTATGCCTTTGACTTCTTTTTCTTACCTGATTGCTCTGCCCAGAACATCCAATACTGTATTGAATAGAAATGGTGAAAACAAGTGTTCGTGTCTTTTTCCTGGTCCTGGGGAAAAGCTTTCAGTCTTTTATTGTTGAATATGATGCCTGCCGTGGGTTTTCATGTTTAGCTTTTATTTTGTTGCTGTAGTTTACTTCTACTCCTAGTTTGCTGAGTGTTTGTTAATCACGAAAAGATGTTGAATTTTGTCAAATGCTTTTTTTTTTTTTTTTTTTGCATTAACTGAGATAATCATGTGATTTTTTTCCCCCCTTATCATTTTCTCAGAGTGTATAACACTACTCTATTTTTGTATGTAGAATCATCCTTGCATTCCAGGAATAAATCCCTCTTGGTCATAGTGTATAATTCTTTTAATATCCTGCTGAATTATGTTTGCTAGCATGTTGTTGAGGATTTGTACGTCAATATTTCTAAGGGTCTATATTTTTTTCTTGCAGTGGCTTTATTTGGCTTTGGTATCAGAATAATGTTGCTCTCGTAGAATGAGTTAGAGAGTGTTCCTTCCTTTCTAGTTTTTTGGAAGCGTCTAGAAGACTTTGCCGTTAATTCTTCTTTGGAGGTTTATATCTGATCGAGGGCTTTTTTTGTTGAGAGGTTTCTGATGGCGGTTCCGTATTTTTACTGGCTGTGTATCTGCTCATATTTTCTGTCCCTTCGTGACTTCGTCTTGGTAGGTTGTCTGCCCAGGCATGTGTGCACGTCATTATCCAATCTGTCAGCAAATGCTTGTTTGTAGTCGTCTCTTGTAATACTTTATATTTCAGAGCATGCTTTGAAAGTATCAAATGTTACTGTATGAAAGCATGACTTGACGTTTTCATTTTTTATCCATTTGTATTATAAATATTTTTCTCTAGAGATTGTTTCACCACGCTCTGATTCTTACTTCATTCTGTAAATATACTTCCTTCCTGGTCTCTTACCCTGATGAGTCTTTAGGGTGTGGGGATCCTACATATGGCCTAATGCTCAAGCCCCAAAGTGGGACACAGACATGCCACGTGTGCAAGCTGTAATGCGGTTATGCTGTGTGGAGGGAAAAGGCCCTGGTGTGTGGGCACCACCATGCTGGGAGGGGATGGGAGTGAGTGTGGGCACCGCTGCCCTGGGAGGGGATGGGAGTGAGTGTGGGCACCGCCGCCGTGGGAGGGGAAGGGAGTGAGTGTGGGCACCGCCGCCCTGGGAGGGGATGGGAGTGAGTGTGGGCACCGCCACCCTGGGAGGGGAAGGGAGTGAGTGTGGGCACCGCCACCCTGGGAGGGGAAGGGAGTGAGTGTGGGCACCGCCGCCCTGGGAGGGGATGGAGTGAGTGTGGGCACCTGGGGCTGCTGCGAGCTGGGAGCAGAGAGAGGCAGAAGCCCTGACCGCTCGCCACCTCAGCCAGCCTCCCTGCCTCCCTCCGTCAGGGTCAGATGCGCGTGTTCTGGGGGAGCTGCCCTCCTCTCGCCTTGGGTTGGGTGCCCGCGTCATCGTCCACTCCACTCCTCTCGAGGGGCCTTCGTGAAAACCAGAAGGTGCTCAGGTGCAGGCTTTAATGGCTCTGATCAGGAGTTCTAGCCAGGATGCAAACTGAAGTCCTCCCTTTTCTTTGTAACAATAAACAAACTCTTCTTGTGAATTTCTAGTGAATAAGTCCCTCAGATTAATTCCAACTGCCAGACCTAGCACCCAAAAGACAGCAGGCTCTGTATAAAAAAAAAAAAAAAATACGTATCCTCTGGGAAAGTAAGATTTTTATGAAGAACTGCAGGAGTGAGCGGGACCCTGGGCCGCCTCCGTGGGCCACGTCGGGGGGGGGGGTCCCCGCCCCGTGTGGGCGTTCCTCACCCCGGGCTGGGCTCAGAGCTGCAGGTCTCCTACTTTACTCCTTTGTTTCCTGAAGGCTGGCGCCCAGGACGGCAGGGCCCGAGGGCCCAGTGCTCTCAGGGCCCCGCCTCACAGCTCCCCAGTTCAGCAGTGCCCGAGGAGTGCCCCGTGCGTCTCAAGCCAGGGCCCGCCTGTCCCCGCCTCGCTGGCCGACATGGAGGATGAGCGTGTCCCTGCGGCTCACGCACAGTCTCGCGTGGGCACCGCGCTGACCCCCTGTGAGCCTGTGGTCGGAGCCATAGCTGCTCCCCGCCCGCCGCAGCTCTTCCCGGTCACCTGTGTCCACGGGCGCGGGCCCCGGATCTGCTGCACTGACTCCGCGCTGCCCCAGGCGGCCATCCGTGGCCGCGTGCCAGCTGCCAGCGTGCAGGAGGGATCAGACGTCGTATAAACGGCACCGGCGCTTCGTGGTGTCGGGCGCGCGGCGCGCCCGTGGCTGACCAGGGATGAGCCCGAGGACGCGCTCGGCACCGCTCGCGTGTTTCCTCCGTCTTCCCAGTCCCTGCTGACCGGACTCTCCTTAGAGCTACGCAGAGGCCGCTTTTCGTTGCCGACAGCGGCACTGGTCGGGGGCTTTCTCGGGGCTGATGCTTGGGAGCCTCTGGCCTGTGTCTCGGGAGCCGAGAGCCAGCCACATGCTGCGGGCTGACGCTTGGACGTGCGGGGGCAGGGTGGCGCCTCCCTAGGGCCTTGGTCAGCCCCCTGCACCGCCGGGCCGACCTTACGCTTCCTGTCCCCTCCTCTGAGTTGCACCCTGACCCTTAAAAACGGACGCGGAGTGTCCAAAGCAGCGATGCGAGCCAGGGACCCTGTATCCCTAACTGGGGTGCCCAGACGAAGATGCAGGTGCAGAACCCGGGGGCGGTCAGGGAGAGGGAGCTGCCTTCCTGAGGGACCAGAGACAGCTGTGATGCTTTCCAGGCTTTGCCTTCAGAGAAGTTGATGTGGTTTGAAGATTGCTGGCAGGGCCTCCCTGTCTACTGATTAGATCTAGAAATAGCCCCCTGCAGGGAGGGCGTGAGCCTGTCTTGCTTCTGTGATGGGTTTCCAGCAGCAGGGAATTTCAACTATCACAAACATGACGGTTCTTTTGGCTACAGCACTTAGAATTGCTTTTCTCCCCCAAAGTACTTATGATCTGGCATAAATTCAAGATATTTATTGCCCCAAAAAAGGCTGCCTAATCGGCAGAGAAGGCCTACACTGAGACAGAAAATTCCAGGCTTCACTTGAAACTCACGTATGGGTGTGCTGTTCCAGGGCCCAGGAGTGGCCTCGGAGAATCGATACTCCTGGAATATAGGTCGGAGGGGTGTTCCTCTCACAGAAAAAAAGAGACTTATTTACACCCACCCAGCGGCACTCGGCTCCATCCCTGGGCAGAGTGTGAAAAGAACAAAAGAAGCAGAGCTTTGTCAAGTTCAAGGAGAATGCCAGAAGCACCCGTTTTTATATTTTACATCTATTATTTTGATGTATTATTCTTATTTATTTTGAAAGATGGATTATTGGAAATAGACATAATTACTGTGGAAACATGTGGGATACTTAACGCCATCACCTGACTTGGTACCAGAGATTCAGGAGGAAGTGGCTGGGTCTCCTCGGGGACTCAGAGAGTGACGCCCACCCCCGTGGGATGACCTACCAGCCCCCAGGGACACCAAGAGCCCCCCTGCCCTCCCCAGGGCTCCTCACCTTCTGAGTCTAACACCACTGGCCTCCCCCTGCCCCCCACCATCTAAAGGTCCTTCAGGCAATTAGGATCGAAGTAACAATTTAAGATCAAATGTGTAGCGTTCACTTTTTAGCGCAGAACCTGAAACTGGTTCGCTGTTGCTGGAACCTCTACTAATGTGACATTTTGAAAAACTACGAGCTCTTTGAACTGCCTTTTAAGCTCGTCCTCTGGGCCAAGCTGCTCCCGCGAGCAGGCATCTTCAAAGGGGCACGTGTTTGGCTCAAAGAGAGGAGGAGACAGCGCACGTGCTTTCTCCTTCCCTGACGCTCGTGTTTCCCAGCGTCGCTGCCGGTCACCCCCTCACGGTGTGCCCAGGCCCCTCTCCCTCTGTCCCTCTGCGGGTCTCCTCTCTGGGGCGGCCCTGCGTCTGCGAGCCCCGTTCCCGCCTGGCCCCCGACCACGGCGCGGCGTGCAGCAGCCCTCAGACCTCCTGAGGGCCGGGTGTGGACAGGGGCCGGACCACTCGCTCCTGCGGGCCTGGAACGGGTCAGGGCTGGCGGGGGAGAGCCGGAGCTCGGGCGCAGGTGGGCAAGTGCCGCCCGCGAAAAAGACGTGGCAGCGCCGGGTGGTGTCACGGGCGAGCTGCAGCTTCAGACACTCTGATGCTCCTTTTGCTCGCACCTGCGCCCCGTCGAGGGGGAGGCCCAGGACAGATCCGGGCCCCACAGCAGGGCCCGGGGCACCCAGAACGGTCAGTCGGCGACGGTGATGGCAGACCCCACGAGAGCGGGGCTGCCGCAGGTGCTGCGCCTCCGAGGCCGCCGCCTGAGGGGAGGGGCCTGCCGCACGTCCCGCACGTCCGTGCAGAGCCTCCGCGCATCCTCTCGGACCTCCTCCGCCTCCCCAGCTGCTGTGGAAACAGCCAGCCCAGCACCCTCCTTACGCTGGACTGCTGGCCCCTCTCCTGGTGACCCCATGTTTGTGGGCTCCCCCTACCCCAGGGCCAACGTGGCCCGTGCCTCACGGTCTCAGCCGGGCCTCCCAGACGCCCGACCCAGGGTGGCGCCCCCTCCCCTGACCACTTCCCTCACATCCATCGCGAATTTGTTGTTGATATCGTGTCGGCCTCCCCTGCTAGGACAGCACCTCAGTGAGGTCAGAGCTTTTGCCTGTTTCTCCTGTGCAGCCGGCAGCTGAGGGTGGTGCTGGGGCGTGGACCTCAGGCAGTGGGCTCGGGGAGCGTGGACGTGGGCCCCATCTTGGCATAAACCCGTCGAACGTGCCACCCGCCCCCACGTAGCTGTAGGAAGCAGGCTGGTCATCGTCCTTTGCTCACATACAGGACTCACAGGCTGTCAGGAAACATCTTTAGGAGAGAAACTGATTGTTTTGAATATAACCTTCTTCCCCCGTCTCTATAGCTTCCAAGTATGTTGACTCCTAGTGAAGAAAACCAGTCAAAGGAAGATGATTTGCAGGAACTGGACAAATAGGACTTGGCCTCCAGGTTTCCCAAGCTCCCCCTGGCATGAGGGTGCATTTCTGAGAAGGGCCTGCCTGTCTTTGGGGGCAGCAGAGCCAGTGATCTTTCACCAGCAGCATCGGTCCCGAGGGCGGGAAATCCAGCGACTGCTGCTCGGGGATGGGTGTGTGAACGGGGCTGCCCGGCACCTCTGCCCCTCGGCCCTGCCGCAGGCGTCAGCGGGAGCCTGAGGCCTGGCCCGTCCTGGGGCCGTGCAGGCAGCAGAGCTTGTCCGGGAGCGGGGGCGGGGTGGGGGGGAGGGGGGCCGTGTGTGAGGACGGCCCTTCCAGAACCTCCTCACACAGTGAACCTTCCAGAACCTCCTCACACAGTGAATGGGCTGGTGCAGGGACGGGGAGGAGCAGCTGCTCTCTGAGCTGAAGGGGCCTCTGGAGGGCGTGGCGTAGCCCTGCCTGGGCCGCCAGTGCGGTCACTCTGCATGGCCACTCAGGGGGGTCACTCAGGGGGGTCACTCCTCGTGGTCACTCAGGGAGGTCACTCTGTGAGGTCACTCCTCATGGTCACTCTGAGGTCACTCCTCATGGTCACTCAGTGTGGTCACTCTGTGTGGTCATTCTGTGAGGTCACTCCTTGTGTTCACCCTGAGGTCCCTCTGTGAGGTCACTCCGCATGATCACTCAGTGAGGTCACTCTGAGGTCACTCGGTGCGGTCACCATGCTCGCTAGTGCTGCCAAAAGGCCTGCAGCTGGCAGCACCGTAGACGAGAGCCCAGCGCCGTCCACGCTCTCCACACACCCGGAAGCCACAGCTGTGAATAAATGGGAAGCAAATGAGGACGACACCGGTGCGCTGATGGCACCTTAAAACCTGAGATTCAATTCACACGGCGTAAACCAGCCCCTTCAATGTGGACAGTTGAGTGGTGCCTGCTGGTCCTCTCTCCTCTCTCACAGCCACCCCTCTGGGCACGGCATGTTCGTCCGCCAGGCCCCCCTGCAGCCCTGCCCGCCCCCCTGCCCCCCAGGGCCCCGGGCAGCCCCTCTCTATCTGCCGGCAGCGTGAGGCCCTAAGCCCTGCCTCCCTACAGCGGAACAAGCACGTTTGGTCCAAGTCCAAGGTGGGTCAGGGCTGCTCGGAGGCTATTCTTCCGAGACCTTCAGGGGGTGAGGGTGGACCTGATGGATCCATACGTGCTTCTCTGCCCCGCAGAGATGCTGGGGCACATTCCACGGCCCCCAGACCCTCCCCTTCCAGGCACTCACTCACCTTCACCGCCCTCCTCCCCTCCTGGTCTTACCATCTCCGCTCTTTCCTGGGATCACCTCCCAGACAGTTACACATTCCTACGTCCTTATTCAGGGTCTGTTTTTGTGAAAGCAACAAACTTTCAAGTGTTTAACGCCACGGCCGTGCCCGCAGCTCCTGGTCAGGCTTGGTGTCCGCTCAGCAGCAGGAACCAGCGCTGGTGGGGTGGGGGGCGCTGTGCCCGGGGGGACCGTGTCCACTCCTCACGGGCAAGCCCCCGCTGCTGGCTGTGCATCTGGGTCACACGTTAGTACCTAGAAGCTTTTCATTTGTGTACAGACGTGTCACCGTGGTGACGTGCAGTATCCTGGCCTTGGGACAGGGATAGGCAAATATGAAACTGGAAAAAGTGGTTTACAGTGTTTCTGGCCCCTGTGACCTCACTCAGCGCACAAGCAAGGTGTCCCAGCTGAATTTCCCAGACATGGAAACCTTTGTCTCTAAGAACTAGTGGGATCTTACTTTTTTTTTTGTTTAGTGTCTTCTTAGCAGAAAGATCTATAAAAGCTCTCATGAGGCATTAGCCGGCGGATGAGACTTCAGAAAGCTGGTTTGGTTATTTTACAAGAGCAAAAAGTTGATTTTTTCTCCACTTTTCCTCAAGTGAGGTTGGGAGGAGCTAACCGTTCGGTCTCTGGTTCTGAGAAACGTCTCTCATCTTCCCCTGGCTCCATCCCTGGGCTCGGAAGGCCGTGGCCAGCTCCAGCCAGGAGCGTGTCCTGGTCCTCCTCGCCCTGGGGGCTGCACCCCGCCCTGGGCCCTGTTAGCCTGCGACCTGGGAGCGGGGGACGGCAGGCATGGTCAGGACCGACGTCAGGAGGGGACGCAGCCTGTCTGCAGTCATAGCCCTTTCTGGTTGCTCTTCCTAACTGTGGACGCAGTAACCACAACATGCAGACCACACGGAACGGTGCCTGCTGAGGTGCCAGGTTGACTTGGGCAGAACAGGGGGCTTAACCCACTCAGGGGCCCCGGGGCTCAGCCCCCACCTCGCTCTCTGCTCTGCTGACAGGTGTCCACTTGCCATGGCCTTGGTCACAGCCCTGGGCTTCTGAAGCCTGGTTCTGGCTGGTTCTCCCCCAGCAGCTCGGGGCCGGGCAGCTCACCATCTGACAGAGGCCGGTGGCTTGGCAATGTATCTTCTTGACGGGAGCACCCAAGAGCTCAGAGATCACGGTGGAACCTCCAAGAGTGGGGAAGTCGTTGGGCAGCCCCTGAGAGCTCTGTCCATGCGCAGGGTCCAGGCAGGAGGCCGCGGGCGGTGAGGGCGCCGGCCTCCTCCAGCCAGTCCTCCTCCCTCCCTGCTCGGCAGTCTGGGGCCAAAGGCGAGGTGGGTGGGGCAGGCTGACATCAGGAGCGGCTCAATTTGCAGGAAGCAGGTTAGGAAGCTCACTCTCAATAAAGCAGCCCTCCAGAGTGCTGCGCTCAATATGTCAGCAATTTTGGAAAACTCAGCAGTGGCTACAGGACTGGAAAAGGTCAGTTTTCATTCCAATCCCAAAGAAAGGCCGTGCCAAGGATGTTCAAACTACTGTACAGTTCCACTTCTCTCACACACCAGAAAGGTAATGCTCAGGATCCTTCAACTGAGGCTTCAACAGTACGTGAACGGAAAACTTTCAGATGTATAAGCTGGATTTAGAAAAGGCAGAGAAACCAGAGATCAAATTGCCAACATCTGTTGGATCATAGAGAAAATAAGAGAATTCCAGAAAAACATCTGCTTCATTGACTATGCTAAAGCTTTGACTGTGTGGATCACAAGAAACTGTGGAAAATTCTTAAAGAGATGAGACTACCAGACCACCTTACCTGCCTCCTGAGAAATCTGTATGCAGGTCAGGAAGCAATAGTTAGAACCAGACATGGAACAACAGACTGGTTCCAAATAGGAAAAGGAGTATGTCAAGGCTGTATATTGTCACCCTGCCTATTTAACTTATAGGCAGAGTACATCATGCAAAATGTTGGGCTGAATGAAGCACAAACTAGAATCAAGATTGCTGGGAGAAATATCAATAACCTCAGATATGCAGATGACACCACCCTAATGACAGAAAGTGAAGAGGAACTAAAGAGCCTCTTGATGAAAGTGAAAGAGGAGAGTGAAAAAGCTGGTTTAAAACTCAATATTCAGAAAACTAAAACCATGGCATCCGGTCCCATCACCTCATGGGAAATAGATGGGGAAACAATGAAAACAGTGGCAGACTTTATTTTCTTGCGCTCCAAAGTCACTGCAGATGGTGACTGCGGCCATGAAATTAAAAGATGCATACTCCTTGGAAGGAAAACTATGACCAACCTAGACAGCATATTAAAAAGCAGAGATTTGCTGACAAAGGTCCATCTATTTATAACTGGTTTTTCCAGGAGTCATGTATGCATGTGAGAGTTGGACTGTAAACAAAGCTAAGCAGTGAAGAGTTGATGCTTTTGAACTATAGTGTTGGAGAAGATTCTTGAGAGTCCCTTGGGCTGCAAGGAGATCCAACCGGTCCATCCTAAAGGAAGTCAGTCCTGAATATTCATTGGAAGGACTGATGCTGAAGCTGAAACCCCAATACTTTGGTCGCCTGATGGGAAGAACTGACTCCTTTGATGCTGGGAAAGATTGAAGGCAGAAGAGGCTGACAGAGGATGAGATGGTTGGATGGCACCACGGACTCAATGAACATGAGCTTGAGCACACTCCGGGAGACAGTGAAGGACAGGGAGGGCTGGCGTTCTGCATTCCACGGGGTCGCATAGAGTCGGACACGACTTAGTGACTGAATACCAACAACCAGGCTCACACTGGAACTTACGCACAGAATAGACCTCTGAAACAGGAAGGCAGAACCTTCCAGAACCAATGAGGGAGGCTCTTCTGCATCCTGGGCCCTCGGTCGGCGGCTGTTCAGTCTGCTCTGAGCCTGGTCTGGGGGCCAGTCCCGGTGTCCCTGCAGTTCTGGGCCCTGGGGGCCAGCATGCCGGACACTGCCTCTCACTGAGCTTTCTGGGTCTGGGTCGAGAGAAGCCTCATAGATCACTGATGCTCACGCACTTGCGGGACGTCCTGGGTAAAGGAGATGCACCCCTTCTGGGAGACAGCCCCCTGAAGGGCATGTGCTGGGAGGTCTTCAGCACAGAGGGGCCGCCTCCTCCCTGCCCACTCACCCCACCCTGGGCTGACCCGGCTGCGCAAGCTCCCCAGCCTGCCCTGGTCACAGCCGACCTCGTCTGTGGTCCCCGCTGTGTGAACATGAATGGTGGGTGTGTGCGCATGTGTCAGCCACAGAAAACCCTGCTTGTAAAGAGTCCAGTTCCAGCAGCAGGACTCACCTGCTGTGGCCACCGTGTCAGTGGCTGTCTCCTGACCTCACGGATCTGGGGCCGTATACACGGCAGCCAGTCCACACTTCCCTGAGGTCAGGGGGCTGATGACCCATGGAGCCCCAGGGGTTTGGGGGCCCCCTCAGGCCTTGCTCAGGCCGTCCTGTGGGTTCAGAGGGAGCCAGGCAGCAGGACCCATGAGGCCGTGAGCTCTCCCTTCTGACGACGGGCACAGAGGCCAGGTCGGGGGCTGGTTCTGCTGGCGTGACCACCCCACAAAGAGGCGTCTACCTGTTGGTGAGCTCCGCCCAGACACACGCACTTGCTGGGCGCAGTGGCCGGTCCCCAGGGCAGTCCCAGGGTTCGAGAAGGCGGTGTCGGCGAGGCGGCTGCGCACATGGGGTGCTGCCGGTGTGACTGAGGACTTTAACTCTAGGTCTCATTTGATCCCAGATGATTTAGCGTGCAGCCTGCGGCTCCTGGCTGTGCAGGGGGGTCTCTCGTGGGCCTGTGGACCCGGCTCATTTGCTTTAGTGCCCACGTGATCATCGTGACAGGGATGTTGCTCCTTGTGGGCCAAACCAGTAGACTTTAAAACTCTCTGTCTCACTATTAGACGTCAGGTTGTCCTGCATAAGTGCTGAGGCCCCCGGGGTGCGGTTGTCTTCATGAAACAGTGACCGTGTTCAGTGGATCGGGAAGGTGCTGCATCTTTGGTCTTGAACAGCACTTGGATATTTGACTTTGACAAGACCTAGACCTGTGCCGTACTGGGTGCTGCAGTGGGAGGCCTCACTCCAGCCACGCTGACGTGTGGTGCAAGCCAGATGGGGCCCGGGCCGGGCCTCGCCTCGGTGTATGGCCAGCGGCCTCCTGGGTCCCCTTCCCGGTCCGTCAGGAAGGGGCGGCCCTGGCTCGTGGTGGGCTGAGGGAGGGCAGGATCACAGCGGGGGTGGGCCTGCGAGGCTCGTCCATCAGGATAGCGCTTCTGATGCTCCCGAGGACTCAGGGATTCTCAGAAGGGAGCAGGAGGCTCGTCCATCAGGAAAGCGCTTCTGATGCTCCCCGAGGACTCGGGGATTCTCAAAAGGGAGCGGGAGGCCCTTGGTGAGCCCTGCGCAGGGTCTGGTGTGATCAGACTTGCGACTTAGAGCTCCCACTCTGGCTTCAGAGCAGAAGAGGCGCCAGGAGTGAGAACTGCTGGTGTTGAGAGCAGTAAGGAGTCTGTGTGGCGATCCAGGAAGGCAGGGTCACCTTCCTGGTGACCAGAAGGTGGGAGGAGAAGGGGGGCCAGCAGAGAGCGATTAGCAGAAACCCAGCGGGATCTGGCAGAGTGAGCGGGTGTGCAGGGCAGGGCCAGGGGCCCACTCCAGAGCTGCAGCTGGGTCAGCACGTGCAGGCGGCTGTGGTCACGGAGCCTAGGATCTCAGTGTGATCTCCCCAGCAGCACAAGAGAGCTCAGCCCAGTGAATCGCAGGCTCTCTTTTTTAAAAAATAACTTGGGGTAAAACACCTTTTCAGACTTCCACATAACAGTGTCACGGTAGAAGTAAAATTCAGTGCTAGTATTAAGAATCCTTGCACAAGAAATTGTGGCAATAGTTAAAGTAAAGTGAATATGTTTGTATTCACTGTAGTAATAGATACATGATTAGTTCACTTCGGGATTGCCAAGTGTACATGTCAGAATACCGCCGGTGCGCGTTCTGGGGATCACTGCACAGCTCTACAGAGAGGAAAACACATACTAGCAGACGTGACACTGTGACTCACGGTCATGTCCGCAGCGGCTCATGAGGTGCAGCGAGTCCCAGGATGTCTGTCCACAGTGTCCAGCGTGCAATCAGTAATTACTAAACTGCGGCAAAGCAGGACAACGTGACCGGTGATGAAAGAAGAACGCGGTCAGTAGACACAAACCTGAGGTGGACAGGCAGGGACTTTAAAACAACCATCACAAATATGCACAAAAACTTAAACCAAAATATGCTTATGGTGATTGGAGACACGGAGAAACTCAGCAGAAACGGGAGGGAGGCCCATCCAGAAAACCACACAGCAATTTCAGAAAACTACATGAAAAATTATGAACAGTCACTGGGCGGGCTGACCTGGGGATCTGAGACTGCAGAATAAAGGACTGGCAAGCGTGAAGATAGACCAGTAGAGAACAGTCACTCCGAAGAGCAGAGAGGCACAGTGACACAGAGCCCAGAGCCGAGGTGACATGTAGGACATGGGGTCGTCTAACAGGCGCACGGGAGGAATCCCAGAAGAAGGGGAGCCGGAAGAGCACACGGAGAAAGGGCAACGGGCACGCCCCCCAGACCTGTGAAAAGGCAGCTCCGTGAACTCCACGCAGAATCGGCGAAAGCAGAGCCAAGCTAAGAACGCACACTCCAGCTGCTCAGATGTCAAAGCCAGAAAATCTTAAAAACCACCGGGAACAGAGGCACGTTGCCTTCTGAAGAGGGGCGACAAGGCTGACAGGTGACTTCACACTGGAAACAGTAGACGCCAGGAGACAGCTTAACATCTTAAAAGTTCTGCGAGGGGGATAAAACGTCAGCCTGGAGTTACACATCCATCAGAAACACCCTCCCAAGTAGGACGACATAAAGGCATTTTCACGTCAGCTCAGCACAAGAGAATCTGCACGCTTGGACTGTGACTCTGCAAATGCCGAAGGATGCTCTTCCACCAAGGGAGAAGTCAGCAGGTGGAGACCCACCTCTGCAGGAATGGGCAGCAGGAAGTGGCAGGTTCTCAGTGACCCAGGGGCAGAGCGGGGCCCAGGACCAGGGGGCAGGAGAGCGGTATGATCCTACAGTGCAGCTGGAGGGGTCCCGCACTCGTCTGCTCTCCCGGGAAGAGGCCGTGAACCAAGGGAGGCTGTGCAGTGGGGCGGAGGACGGGGGAGGGAAGCCTGTGGAGATGGCAGGCAGACATCTGTCCATCTGTCCCGTGCGATGACGGCAGCGAAGACCGAGGTGCAGACGGCTTGTCTGCTCAGACCCTCCTCCCTCGTTATTCCATGGAAGGAAGAATCCCACATCCACCCTAGATAACGTTAATGCTTAAAATCTCCTCTTTAGTGCTTAAAAATTGATATTCTCTACAGTAAAATCAAATACATCTTGATGGTATTTGATTCAGACCGGTATCATCAATGCCTGTGAAGATGACTGGGTACCATTCTGAGGGATAACAGGATGGACTCATCACAGGAATTAACTCCAGCGGGAATGTGGTGACGTTTCCATGGGGACGTCCAGCTGACAAGACCGTAGCACGGCAGACAACACCCCTGGCCCTTAACACATGCCCTTCCACAGTGCTCTTGACGAAATGCAAAGCCTGCATCTCACACAAACTTGACTCGAGGAACACAGTGTAAAATAACTGACAAGAACACGGTAAAAATGCTAACATTGTGAGAGACAGGAAACCCTGAGAACTTGTTCTTAATTGGAGGTGATTAAAGACACAGGACCACCCAATGTGATGCGTGATCTAGGCTGTATCTCGTCATAAAAAAATGTTACTGGGATAGCTGGACAAATGTGAGTAAAGTCTGTTGATTAGATATTGTTACCATATCAATGTCAATTTCCTGATCTTGATAATTGTACTGTGATTATGTAGGAGAATGCCTTTGCTTTTGGAAAATACACACCGAGGTTTTTAGGCTGAAGGGATATCGTGTCTGCCTCTCAGTTGAGGATAATAAAATATAAACGTAGAGTTGGCAAGAGGGATGCAGTGGGATAAAATATTGGAGGGATCTGGGTGAAGGGCTTTCGGCATTCTAGCATGCTATTCTTACAACTTTTCTGAAAATCTGACACATATCAAATAACAAGAAGCGGCATAAAACCAGGGCCACCCTAACCAGTGTCCACCAGTGGAACTGGTGGCGTTCCTGATTTAGGCACCATTTCTACAGGTGGCCATCGGCATCCCCAGGGGGCTGGTTCCACCCCTGGCTGATTCCACAGTCCACAGGTCTCACATGCCTGGTATAGATGGGGTAGTGTTTGTGTACAACCTGGGCATGTCCTCACACACACCTGAAATCCCCTCCAGGTCACTTGTAACACCTAATACAGTGTAAGCCCTAGGTCACTAGCTGCTCATGCACGGCAAATTCAAGTTAGCTTTTTGGAAATTTCTGGAATTTTTTTCAAGCATTTTTGACCCTTGGTTGGTTAAATCTGCAGATGTTGACCCCACAGGTACCGAGGGCAGACTGTGTGCAGCAGAAGCCCCGGCAGGTTGCCGAGCAGAGTCAGTCAGTGGTAACAGTCCAGTCATTCCCTGAGGTTAGTTCACCACGGCTAACCTAACAGCAGACTGTAAAGAGCCCTTAGTCATATGTAAAAGGGAGATTATGTGGAATTAGCCATATACATTTTGAAAATCATTTGCATTTCTGGTTCATAGATGACCCATTGAGATGCCCGTGAAGTTGCCCCCCGGGCGGCGGGTTCGGTGTTAGCGTAGGTGCTTTCACCCCCAGCAGACGCCGAGGCCCCTGTGAACAAGGGGGACCAGCAGTGTAGCCCCCGTTTAACTGCGGTTCTCTAAGTGTCTGTTCCTTGTGTATCTGGGAGACTGGGAGCAGAGAAGAGTCACCTGACCCCTGCTGCTTCTGCTCAGGCTGCAAGCTTGCACGCCCTCCTCAGCATCATGGTTTCTCTCCTGGACCTGCCTTTTTGTTGCGTGGCACCCACTGGAGAACTCCGGGAGATGGTGGAGGGCAGGGGAGCCAGGCAGGCTGCGGTCCACCGGGTCACGAAGGGTCGGACACGACTTAGCAACGAAACAGCAACAGCCCTCTGGAGACTCTGTCCTTCGCTCGCCCCCGGCATCTTGGAGCATTCAGAACTCTTGCAATCAGCAGAAGAGCCTGGTGTGAGCCGCCAAGTCCATTCTGAAAAGTATCGGTCAGCCCAGAGACCCACCTGAAGAGCTGGAACCAGGCCCCACCGCCTGGAGGCACTGGGGCTGCGCCCTGGTGCTGTGGGCACTGACGTTCTCACCTCAGGGTCTAGAGAGCTCCTCTTGCAGCAGGCCCCTCAGCCCCCCAGAGTCCTGGTTCTTCCACTCCCAGCCCTGGTCCAGCAGGAGGGAGGGTGGGGCTGTGCCTGCACCCTCCCGGGGAGAGGGTCGGCCTCCTGACTCGTGGGCAGGGAGCTGGTCTGCCTTTTGTCCAAAGAAGCTCTAAACACAGGGAGGCAGCAGGGATGTGGGCGACAGAGCCTTCACATTCCCGTAAGCACAGACAGTTCATCCACAGGAGCCCAGTCGGCGTGCAGTCCCAGGAGACACACGCACCTTCTCCGTCTCTCTCACTTCCGTGGACCTGGCCTCCTGTGGACACTCCCACCCCAGGGAGGTCTGGCCGTGAGGGGGCGGCCGAGCAGAGCCCCTGCGGGAAAGCAACAACGTCCTGAGAGCCTCTGCGGCCCTGGGCACTGCCGCCTTCATGATCAAATATTAATACATCAGACCCGCCTTAATTGCTGCCATTTGACACACTGCACACCATGAATATTTTAGAATCGTGGTCAAGTGGGGCTTGCAGAAGTGTTTTCAAGGACATGCAGACCCCACCACGTGGGCCGGGGGCCAGGCTGGGCCTCCGTCTGCAGTCCCCAGGGCTCCCCCCACAGGGCCCCTGAGGCTCCCTCTGTGGGGCCATCTGGGTTCACCCAGGGTGAACCAGCAGCTGCAGCTCCAGTGTGAGTCCCTGATGCTCCCCCGAGGCTCCTGGAGGCGCGGGCGTGGGAGCTGTGCACGTTGGCCCTTGTTTGGGCCTGCGGCCCCTGGGCTGAGCCTCGGAGCCTGGACTCGGGCCCGGCCGCAGGGGTGGGTGAGCTCTTCACCCGCCCAGGCAGACATGGGGGTGATCGTGGGTCCCTAGGACATGGGTCCGGGGCACGCCTGCATCCAGGCCCTCTGAGGAAGCTTGTGTCTGGGGGCAGGGACAGCTCTTTGGGAAGAGAGGTCCAAGCGTTGTGAACAAATGTGTTTAATGAGGGTGGGGGACTACAAATGGGGGATGGGGGAAGGGGCATTCAAGGGGAAGGTGACCGGCCTCGTTCCAGTGGCAGCTCCGTGCTTTTGAGCTCAGGTAACCCTCCACGGCCTCGACATCAGAGGAGCTGGTGAGGCCCAGAGCCGTCAGGACATTTGTCCTCAGGGATTGGGGGTCCCCACAGATTGGCCTTTGGGCCTCCTGAACCCATCCAGGGTCCCCCCATGAGGGGGTCCCCATCAGAGAGGCAGCTGGGAGTGGAACAGGGGCGCCTGGCTGTGGGCCGTTGGGGTGCAGGGGGGGGCCTGGGCTGAAGAAGGCTCTTCCTCGCTTGGGATCTTCAGCCAGCCACCACGCCCAGGGTCTCAGTTCTCCAGCCTCTAGGTGGCTGTGGGTGCCACTTCCTCCTGCTTCACACGCTAGGACACTCTGGGGACCTTAGACCACGGAGCAGTGTCTTCCTCTGGCCGTGAGGACGGGCAGGCCGGTGGAGGGAGGGGTGCTGGGTAAATGGGCTGTAGATGGTAACGGTGGTCACGTGAGGGCAAAGACAGATACAGGAAGTACATACGTATCAAATCCACTGGTGTGTGTCACAGGTGTACTCAAGAGCTTAGCAGGGTCTATCTTGATATGCCTTAATGATTGTGCATGTATTGAAAGTTATGACAAAAGTGCAAAGTATGTTTTGTAGGGAAATAACCCTCTCATCCCTGGGAGAAGGGGTTTATAATTGCTCAGAATGAGGGAGATCTGATGAAGAACGCTTCGGATAGCTGCCCATGTTCTTCCCCTTTTTAAAAACATGACTTCATTTTGTCCTGATTGCTTTAGGTTCGGGTGGGGCGATTAGGCACTCATTTCTCAAGGCCTCGACCTGGAGCTGCCAGGAATTCAGGCTCTCCTGTGTCAGAGTCTGCATTCTGACACGATCGCAGGTGACCCCTGCATGCCCACTGCTCGAGAAGCCCTTCCAAGGTGACCCGCGGTCCCCACATGCCCCCCAGAGGGCAGCCACAGAGACGGGTCCACGCGACAGCTCCGAGCAGAGCCTGGGCAGGCCCAGGTGGCGCAGCGACCACCAGGAGCGGGCTCTGACAGCAGACACAGGCGCCTAGACTTAGCGGATCCAGAAGTTTATGGAGGAGATGTAACCACTGCAGTGAAATCCGGCCCCCGATGGCTCATGAACGTCGGCACGTGCCCTTTCGCGCCTCAGCTGCGGTGTTATCACCCGGAGCGTGTGAGGCCCGCACATCCTCGTTCATCGCAGCTGGATGAGCTGGAGGGGGGTGGAGTGCAGCTCGGCGTCCCGACGCGGGGCTTCTTACCCTGGTGGCACCCTGTGCAGCCGGGGACGTCTCCAGGCCTGGGGAGCCCACACTCGTCTTCCTTTGGGCTCGGGAACGGAAATGGCCATCGTGGGGCGTGGACACCTCTGTTGGCTGCGACTCGGAACCACACCCGGGGCCTCCACAAGCAGGCCCCTGTGAGTGGGCCCGGGGGGCCCTCCTGGGATGGGGGTCCCGGGGTCGGAGCCACAGTCGTGGAGGAGCCGCTACCCCTGCTCGGGTCACTCACCTCACAGCTTCAATGGAAGAGGACGCCTCCGCTCCGAACCCGGATTCTTCCTTACGATGCTCCGTCTGAGAGCTCCCCTGTCAGGGAAAAGGAGGACGAAGAGGAGTGTGTCCCCCCAGGAAGCCCCCAGCTTCCCCCGACCCTCTCTGTGCTCTGGTCCTGCCCCTGGTGAGGAGGGCCCCTGATGAGACTGGGAACACTCTGAGCCCCCCACCCCTTCTTTCCAACGTGACCTTTATGACGGGATTTCCCCCCATGGGCCACGGCGCCTGGAGAGGTGCCACTGGAACCAAAGCTGTATTCAGACGATTTGCCTTAACTGAGAGGCAGCGGTCTCGCCTGTCCCCTGACTTCCCTTCTCACTGGCCTGGAGCCCAGCACTTGCACATGTCAGGGCCCTCTGCAGAAGTGACTGCCTCTCCAGGTTTCTGCGCTTCGTCCGTGGTTGAGGGGCTGAGAGTCAGGCCCTCCGAGGTCTGGCTCTGCCCCAGACACTGAGCTCAGATGCTTCAGAGCTTGGTCCTGGCCTCAGTTTGGACCAGCTGGACCGCGGGGACGATGTGATGCTGTTCTCGGCGGTTCCAACCGTGTAGGGGAGCAGGTCCAGCACCCCGCCCTCCACAGAACCACTGGCCTCCCCCGGGTCCAGCCCGCTTCTTGCCTCGCCCGCCCCCCAGCCCCGACACACCCTGCTGCTCTTTCCTCGGTCTCAGGCAGTAACGAAGCGCCAGCTGCTCCCGCTACACCCACGCCGACTCGTAGGAAGGTTCCCGGTGGCTTATCTGATTTTTATAGCTTGGGGTTAAAGAATTTCCCAGTGGAACTGCTCCAATATTGAGCTCTGCAGCATGTTGAAATAAAGATGAAAAACCCAGAATGATGTTTTATTTATAGACCCGCATTGAAACACACACCGTTTAGGCTACATTTTACGTGAGGCCCTGGTGACAAATATGCGTGTCCATCCGAGTCAACAGTCTCCAGGGTCTGTATTAGCATCGCTTTGTGGAGAGGGGTTTTAACTGCCAGTGATGGGAGACCAGGGGTCAGCTGGGCCCAGGGCTCTGGTTCTGGAGGCACCACTCATAATGGGTATTTTCACTCTGCTCTGAAGCAGAGCAGACAGATGTTTGTGAGCGAGGGACCCATGGATGAGCTGTGTTGTTGGGACTCGGGGACGCAGTCAGCTGAAATATTGAAAATGTTTCCCCACTCAGCTGATGCCAGCACGGCACACACAGGACATCAGCCCCCTCGCACGGCCTCCGAGGCTTGGAGGGAAGGACGTAGCCTAACGCTGATGCTGCGCCCTGCCCAGAGAGGGGGCCCCCAAGCGGGCATCTGGGCAACCGTCTTCAGCAAGAGAAGAGAGAGGGTCGCGTCGAAGCCAGCACCTGGCCGTGCACGAGGGTCTTCTCGGGCTCTGCTGGTAATGCCCTCTGCAAGCTCAGTTTCCCAGGGGTGACTGGATGCTGCCCGCCCCCGCCTCTCGTGCGGCAGGACCGTGGCCCAGAGGGCTGTTTGTATCTTTGCTGCAGGTCAGCATGTGCAAGGGCCCCAGGGCACGGGGCGAGGAGTCGGCCAGAACTCAGCCTCTTCGGGGAGCCCCCACTGCCCCGTCACCTGGTTTCAAAAAATCAAAAATCCCGTATTTGAGATGTTAAGACATCGAACAGCAGTCAGTTGGGGTGGAAAAATAATCGCTCTTCAAGATTCCCCCAAACTTTCCTCTGCAGTGAGCACCTTTTTCTGAGAGGATGCCCTTTTCCTAAAGTCCTTAAGACGTTTGAGCGTCTGCGCAGGGCTGTCTGCACTTCACACACCAACAGCTGACCCCACGTTGGGCTTTCAGTCTGGCTGTCCCCGCCCCCTCAGCATCCCCGTCATGAACACTCAGCTCTGGCTGGCACACGGGTCTCCCCTGAGGGGCCACTACTGATGCCTGATTATTGATTGAAGCCAGCTTGCAGCAGGGGTCACTCCTCGTGCTGAGTGCTCTGGGGGTTTGAGAAGTGTCTGATGCCATGTCTCCCCTTTCCGGCGTCCTGTAGGGTAATTTGCCTGCCCTGTGGGGCCTCTGTGCTCCATGGTTCACCCCCACCCCAACCCGGCAGCCACTGGTCTTTCTGCTCCGTAGTTTTGTCTTTGGTCTCCATAGTTCTGTTTTTTCCAGAATGTCGTATAGTTGGGATCTGTGTAGCTTTTTCAGACTGGTTTCTTTCACTTAATAATAGGCGTTTAAGTTTCCTCCACATCTTTTCATGGCTTGATAGCTCATTAGATTTTAGCGCTGAATAACACTCCATGGTCTGGATGGACCACAGTTCGTCTGTGCCTTCACCTTCTGAAGCATATCTTGGTTGCTTCCAAGTTTTAGCATCAGTTGTGAATGAAGCTGCCGTCGACATCCACGTGCAGGCCTGCGTGGATATGGTGTTCCGCTCCTTTGGGTGGATATCAAGGAGTGGGACTGCTGGATTGTCTGATAAGATTACGTTCAGTTTTGTAGTGACTGAAAAACTGTCTTCCAAAGTGGCTGTGCGTTCGTGCCAAGTCACTTCAGGCATGTCCGACTCTGCAAAACCACAGACTTTAGCCCTCCGGGCTCCTCTGTCCATGGATTCTCCAGGCAAGAATACTGGAGTGGGTTGCCATCTTCTTGAGAGTGGCTGTCCCGTTTTGCGTTTGCACCAGCAGTGGGGGCTCCTGTTACTCCACATCCTTGCCGGCGTTTGGTGTTGGAGGCTCACATGTGGCCTTTCTGGTGGGTGTGTGGTGGTGCCTCGCTGCTTTAGTTTGCATTTCTCTGATGACATGTGACGCGGAGCATCTTTTCATAGGTGCTTACCATCTAGCTGCTTTGCTGAGGTGTCTGTTGAGGTCATTTGGACACTTTTAATTAGGTTGTCTCCTTACTATTGAGCTTTAAGAGTTCTCTGCATACGTTTCTACGGCACTTGCACATGTTTGTGTGCACACACGTCCTTTGTCAGGTGTGGCTTCTGAAATGTCTTCTAGCTTTTCTTTCCATTCTCTGCCGTGTCTCTTGCAGAAGTTCCTGACTGTAATGAAGTCCCGTTTACAGACTGTGCTGTTCATGTTGTGTCTAAAACGCCGTCACTGAGCCCCAGGTCAGCAAGGTCTCCTCTGTTACCGTCTGGACTCATTTCCTTTGACAATTTGCATTTTCTTCTGTCGCTGGATTGGTTTCCGTAAGAGGGCCCACCCCACCCTGTGCGCGTGGTCGATAGCTGCCCCTGCAGCTCCGGTTGGGGCCGGCCCTCCGCCAGGAGCTGCCCTGGCCCCTTTGTCTGAGGTCGGCCGCCCCCTCCTGTGCAGCTCTGTAAGTGCAGACATGAGGTGGGCAGCCCTGGAGTGGTCCCCCGGCCCTGTCTGTCCGCAGTGTCACGCTGAAACCAGAAGAGGTCAGCCGGGCCGTGGGGCCCTGAGGCCAGTCCCCAGGCTGCCCTCGGCCAGCAGAGGCTCCAGCCCCGACGGCTCGCTCCACGGGCTCCCGTGCCGGCTGCAGCCCCGAGAGGAGCTGAGCAGGGTCATTCACTCCACGGTGTTCAGAGCTGTTACTGACCCAAACTTGGGTCTGCTCACCCAGCCCAGTAAAGCCGCCCTACTGCCCCTGCGTGATGGTGGAGGAAAGGGCAGCGTCATTGCAGGGCCCGGCAAGGAGAATGGGCAGCTCGTGCTTAAAAGGCCTGAAGGCTTTGGGGAAAGACTCTTAAACAGAGTGCGGGAGAGGGCTGCAAGGTGTGTGATCTGGTTGTCGGCTCCCTTCTGATTGGTTGGTGGTGACGTAATCGAGGTCAGCGTTCCCAAACCTCTGCTTCCACCGCGTCAGGGGTCTAGTGCTTGTGGGCAGCATGCAGCTGACTTCTTCCACCTGGTGGTGGTGTCAGTCGCTGCAAAACAGCTCAGAGGACACGGCTCAGAATATTGTCTACGGCCCTTGAGGAGGAACTAAAGCTCCTTGGCTTTGCTCAGTGGCTAACCTATTATTTTGTCTTGTTTGACTCTTTTCCTTTCTTTCCGCCTTTTCTCACTTCTCTTAAGTTTGTTCTTTGACTAAAGTCTTTCTGCAGACAAAAGGCAGATGGAGCCCATTGGGTGGGTCGTCCGTCCCGGGAAGACCTGCTCAGCTTCAGAGCCGCTCTGCTTCCTCAGTCTGGGCCTCGGGCTTATCCTGGAGGAAGTTTCTTTAACAGTCTTTTCTATTTCTTCATAGTTTCTCTCTTCATACTTTCAGATCAGATCAGTCACTCAGTTGTGTCCGACTCTTTGCGACCCCATGAATCGCAGCACACCAGGCCTCCCTGTCCATCACCAACTCCCGGAGGTCACTCAGACTCACATCCATCCAGCCATCTCATCCTCTGTCGTCCCCTTCTCCTCTTGCCCCCAATCCCTCCCAGCATCAGAGTCTTCTCCAATGAGTCAACTCTTCAAATGAGGTGGCCAAAGTACTGGAGTTTCAGCTTTAGCATCATTCCTTCCAAAGAAATCCCAGGGCTGATCTCCTTCAGAATGGACTGGTTGGATCTCCTTGCAGTCCAAGGGACTCTCAAGAGTCTTCTCCAACACCACAGTTCAAAAGCATCAATTCTTCGGCACTCAGCCTTCTTCACAGTCCAGCTCTCACATCCATACATGACCACAGGAAAGACCATAGCCTTGACTAGGCGAACCTTTGTTGGTAAAGTAATGTCTCTGCTTTTGAATATGCTATCTAGGTTGGTCATAACCTTCCTTCCAAGGAGTAAGCGTCTTTTAATTTCATGGCTGCAGTCACCATCTGCAGTGATTTTGGAGGCCCCCAAAATAAAGTCTGACACTGTTTCTACTGTTTCCCCATCTATTTCCCATGAAGTGATGGGACCGGATGCCATGATCTTCGTTTTCTGAATGTTGAGCTTTAAGCCAACTTTTTCACTCTCCACTTTCACTTTCATCAAGAGGCTTTCTAGTTCCTCTTCGCTTTCTGCCATAAGGGTGGTGTCATCTGCATATCTGAGGTTATTGATATTTCTCCCAGCAATCTTGATTCCAACTTGTGTTTCTTCCAGTCCAGAGTTTCTCATGATGTACTCTGCATAGAATTAAATAAACAGGGTGACAATATACAGCCTTGACGTACTCCTTTTCCTATTTAGAACCAGTCTGTTGTTCCATGTCCAGTTCTAACTGTTGCTTCCTGACCTGCATACAAATTTCTCAAGAGCCAGATCAGGTGGTCTGGTATTCCCATCTCTTTCAGAATTTTCCACAGTTTATTGTGATCCACACAGTCAAAGGCTTTGGCAGAGTCAATAAAGCAGAAATAGATGTTTTTCTGGAACTCTCTTGCTTTTTCCATGATCCAGCGGATGTTGGCAATTTGATCTCTGGTTCCTCTGCCTTTTCTAAAACCAGCTTGAACATCAGGAAGTTCACGGTTCACATATTGCTGAAGCCTGGCTTGGAGAATTTTGAGCATTACTTTACTAGCGTGTGAGATTCTCTAACCGCAATTGTGCGGTAGTTTGAGCATTGTTTGGCATTACCTTTCTTTGGGATTGGAATGAAAACTGACCTTTTCCAGTCCTGTGGCCACTGCTGAGTCTTCCAAATTTGCTGGCATATTGAGTGCAGCACTTTCACAGCATCTTTCAGGATTTGGAATAGCTCCACTGGAATTCCATCACCTCCACTAGCTTTGCTCGTAGTGATGCTTTCTAAGGCCCACTTGACGTCACATTCCAGGATGTCTGGCTCTAGATCAGTGATCACACCATCATGCTTATCTGGGTCGTGAAGATCTTTTTTGTACAGTTCTTCTGTATATTCTTGCCACCTCTTCTTAATATCTTCTGCTTCTGTTAGGTCCATACCATTTCTGTCCTTTATCGAGCCCATCTTTGCATGAAATGTTCCTTTGGTATCTCTGATTTTCTTGAAGAGATCCCTAGTCTTTCCCATTCTGTTGTTTTCCTCTATTTCTTTGCATTGATCGCTGAGGAAGGCTTTCTTATCTCTTCTTGCTATTCTTTGGAACTCTGCATTCAGATGGTTATATCTTTCCTTTTCTCCTTTGCTTTTCGCTTCTCTTGTTTTCACAGCTATTTGTAAGGCCTCCCCAGACAGCCATTTTGCTTTTTTGCATTTCTTTTCCATGGGGATGGTCTTGATCCCTGTCTCCTGTACAATATCACGAACCTCATCCCATAGTTCATCAGGCACTCTATCTATCAGATCTAGGCCTTAAATCTATTTCTCACTTACACTGTATGATCATAAGGGATTTGATTTAGGTCATACCTGAATGGTCTTCATACTTTACCAGTGTAGTAATTTATATTCTCTTTCTTCATAGTTTGATTCCTTGTGAGTTCCGATTTTTTTATACACCAAGTGGTATCACTAGCTTACAACTCTCAGATTTCCACTATCTGTGGTTATGTTTTGCTTTCATTATCACTTTTTAGTAGTTTTTGGATTAGGGTATCTTACTCTGCCATGTCAGACCTCTAGTGAGAGTTTGTGTCTCCCCCTAAGACCACGCTCGTGGTTCATTCATCCGTCCTGTTCCCTTGTGTGGTTTATTAATTTATAATTTTATTACTTGTTTCTGTTTCCCCTCAAGTTTCAGCTGTTTCACTTTTGACCCCTTGATTCGGACGCCGGGTTTGTTGTGCTCACTCCCACGTGACGCCCACCGCGGCATCTGCGCAGTTCACACTTGCAGGCACCTCACCATCATTGTTTATGTGAGTCCAGTAAGCACAGCTTTGATTAATTCTCTAATGTACGAGCTATTGAAGAGTGTACTTTTCCGTGCCCAACTGATTAGACAGTTTATTTCCTGTTGTTGTTCATTTGTCATTTTATTAGGTTATGGTTAGAGATGCAAGTTGCATAATTTTTACTCTGGGGGTACCATGAAGGCCTTCTCTGAGACCCAATATCTTTTCAGTTATGACTTTGATTTTATTCCAGGGAGTCTGCCCAACTGCTCCTGAGGTATCTTTATTAACTGGGTTATTAAGACTCTCTGTGCCCGCCGTGGGGTGGAGAGACCAGTTTCGAGTCCGGCTGCTCTTTGCCCAGGGCCAGCGGACGGCGCTTGCCCCAGGGGCTGCCCCCGGGAAGTGCTGTGCCAGCAGCGCTCTGGGCTCCATCCCAGGCCTCGTGAGCTGTCCGTCAGAGCTTCCGTCTCTGAGTCTGAGCGGCGGACGTGTTCTCTGTTACTTCAGCCTTTGTTCTATTTCTTGGCACATGCTGGTTCATGAATACTGTGCCTTCATTCTGGGCTTGCTGTGACATTAATATGTGACTACCTTATTTATTTCACTTAAAAAAGTATACATGACCTTGATGCTAATGCCATGACCTCTCCTTCATTTGTTTATATTTGCCTCATTTTTCTTACTCTTTCTGAACTGCTGTTTTAGATGGGTTTTCTGTAGATAACATACAGTTAGGCCTGAGTGAGAGAATTTGTCCTTGTGTAGTTTAACCTATTTACCTTGACGGTCATAATGATGTGTATATATACACAATCACATATATATATATGATTTTGTTTTGAGCTTCCTACTCTCTGTGCTTCCTGCCCATCTCTTATTGGATCCTGCCACGTAGACTGCACTGGTTCCGTATTGTTCTCAAGTGAGTTGGAGATGATAGTCACTCTGTTGTTTTCTAGACTTTTCAAAAACCACTTTGATCTGCATATTTCTAATTATCAACTTCAGGAATTTAGCTAATTCTCTCCTCTTAGGAAGGCACTTGAGGACCTCTGACTCCCACATTTTGTGATGTGGAGGCCTGATTTAACTTCACGTTCACCTTATCAAAAGCATGTCTTTACTAGTGTCTGTGTAGCAAACAAAAATACAATGAAAAGTATAAGAAAGCACCAGCAGTGTCTCTGGGGGGAAGGCTCCTGTGGGGGCAGGTTAAAGGCCTGATGGCTGAGAATCGATCAGAAAGATGTGTTGATGAGGGAATGTGGCTGTTTAGATACCTTTTAATAAAAATACCTTTGTCAGATTTCACTGAAATTTGCTTTGGGAAAGCCAATTACACAGTGAAATTGGTGGAAAATCGTATTATTATGAGCTCCTAGCCCTTGCTCTGCCTCCTTTAATGTCTAGGATGAACAGCAAGAAGGCAAACCTCCATCTCTCCTGAACACCAGGTCCCTCCTCCCTCGTCACTTTTATTGGACTCGCAGTTTACTGGGACCCACGCATGGAAAATTGCCGAAGATAAACATTGTATTTTAAATTACTGCAGGCAAACCAGGCAGACTGGAAAAAATCATTTGAACAAATTGAAAACTGAAATGTTGATATCAGATATTAAATTAATGTAAGTGAGATTGAAACAATATCTAATTAAAATAATTTGAAAAATGAGTTGGAAATTGAAGCTGACATAGCTTTTACCAGCTTGTCATTGTCATCACCGTGTGATGAAACTCCGTCCCCACCAAAGCCCAGCCTCTCCTGGGAGACCTCACGGGACACCCGGCAAATAAGAGCCTTTTTATTTACTCAGTCGGGGCTGGAAGGCGAGGCCGGGAGGACCTTCCTTGGGACCCCACAGTGGGGGCTGACATCAGGCTGTCGTCTCCAAGGGAGGACAGCTCTTGGAGGTGCACTTTGCACTCGAGACGGAGTGTGTTCAGTGCTCCACTTCACACGGGGCAGTAGGCAGAGGAGGGCGGGTCTGCACTATGGACTCGAGGCCCGAGCTCCGAGACACAGGGGCCCTGCGGCCAGGCTCAGGTGCATCGGCGCTCTGCTCCAGGAGCTGGCAGCGCCCCGTGGTCGGGGTGCCATGGCCGCTCTCTGTGTGAGGACGGGGCAGTGCCTGTGCTCTTAAGGCCCCTCGAACGGCTACTTGGGACCATCTGCATTCCTCTGCTTGTGAACAAAAGGTGACAGGACTGAAGCCGTTTGCCGTGCTGGAGCACCTGCTTCTTCCTGATCTCAGTCGTCCTGAGGCCAAAGATGACCAGGAATCAGGATGGCCTGGCTGAGTGCCCGCAGCCACACTCAGAGCCTGGAGGGGTGATACCAGGGGTCAGGAAGGCCTGGCTGAGTGCCCGCGGCCACACTCAGAGCCTGGAGGGGTGACACCAGGGGTCAGGAAGGCCTGGCTGAGTGCCCGCGGTCACACTCAGAGCCTGGAGGGGTGACGTCCAGGGGTCAGGACAGCCTGGCTGAGTGCCTGCAGCCACACTCAGAGCCTGGAGGGGTGACAGCAGGGGTCAGGAGAGCCTGGCTGAGTGCCCGCGGCCTCACTGAGGCCTGAAGGGGTGACGTCAGGGATCAGGATGGCCTGGCTGAGTGCCCGCGGCCTCACTGAGCCCTGGAGGGGTAACATCAGGCGTCAGGAAGGCCTGGCTGAGTGCCCACAGCCACACTCAGAGCCTAGAGGGGTGACGTCAGGGGTCAGGACGGCCTGGCTGAGTGCCCGAGGCCTCACTCAGAGCCTGGAGGGGTAACGTCAGGGGTCAGGACGGCCTGGCTGAGTGCCCACAGCCACACTCAGAGCCTGGAGGGGTGACGTCAGGGGTCAGGATGGCCTGGCTGAGTGCCTGAGGCCTCACTCAGGGCCTGGAGGGGTGACGTCAGGGGTCAGGAAGGCCTGGCTGAGTGCCCACAGCCACACTCAGGGCCTAGAGGGGTGACATCAGGGGTCAGGACGGCCTGGCTGAGTGCCCGCAGCCACACTCAGAGCCTGGAGGGGTGACACCAGGGGCCAGGACAGCCTGGCTGAGTGCCCGCGGCCTCACTGAGGGCCTGGAAGGGGTGACATCAGGGGTCAGGATGGCCTGGCTGAGTGCCCGAGGCCTCACTGAGAGCCTGGAGGGGTGACATCATGGGTCAGGACGGCCTGGCTGAGTGCCCGAAGCCTCACTGAGAGCCTGGAGGGGTGACGTCAGGGGTCAGGACGGCCTGGCTGAGTGCCCGAGGCCTCACTGAGAGCCTGGAGGGGTGACGTCAGGGGTCAGGACGGCCTGGCTGAGTGCCCGCGGCCTCACTGAGAGCCTGGAAGGGTGACGTCAGGGGTCAGGACGGCCTGGCTGAGTGCCCGAGGCCTCACTGAGAGCTGGAGGGGTGACGTCAGGGGTCAGGACGGCCTGGCTGAGTGCCCGAGGCCTCACTGAGAGCTGGAGGGGTGACATCAGGGGTCAGGACGGCCTGGCTGAGTGCCCGAGGCCTCACTGAGAGCCTGGAAGGGTGACGTCAGGGGTCAGGACGGCCTGGCTGAGTGCCCGAGGCCTCACTGAGAGCCTGGAGGGGTGACGTCAGGGGTCAGGACGGCCTGGCTGAGTGCCCGCGGCCTCACTGAGAGCCTGGAGGGGTAACATCAGGGGTCAGGAAGGCCTGGCTGAGTGCCCGCGGCCACACTCAGAGCCTGGAGGGGTGACGTCAGGGGTCAGGATGGCCTGGCTGAGTGCCCGAGGCCTCACTCAGAGCCTGGAGGGGTGACATCAGGGGTCAGGAAGGCCTGGCTGAGTGCCCACAGCCACACTCAGAGCCTAGAGGGGTGACATCATGGGTCAGGACGGCCTGGCTGAGTGCCCGCGGCCGCATTCAGAGCCTGGAGGGGTGGCACCAGGGGTCAGGACGGCCTGGCTGAGTGCCCGCGGCCTCACTGAGAGCCTGGAGGGGTGACACCAGGGGTCAGGACGGCCTGGCTGAGTGCCCGCGGCCTCACTGAGGGCCTGGAGGGGTGACACCAGGGGTCAGGACGGCCTGGCTGAGTGCCCGAGGCCTCACTGAGAGCTGGAGGGGTGACGTCAGGATCAGGACGGCCTGGCTGAGTGCCCGAGGCCTCACTGAGAGCCTGGAGGGGTGACGTCAGGGATCAGGATGGCCTGGCTGAGTGCCCGGGGTCTCACTGAGAGCCTGGAGGGGTGACGTCAGGGGTCAGGACGGCCTGGCTGAGTGCCCGAGGCCTCACTGAGAGCCTGGAGGGGTGACACCAGGGGTCAGGACGGCCTGGCTGAGTGCCCGCGGCCTCACTGAGGGCCTGGAGGGGTGACGTCAGGGGTCAGGACGGCCTGGCTGAGTGCCCGAGGCCTCACTGAGAGCCTGGAGGGGTGACACCAGGGGTCAGGACGGCCTGGCTGAGTGCCCGAGGCCTCACTGAGAGCTGGAGGGGTGACGTCAGGGTCAGGACAGCCTGGCTGAGTGCCCGAGGCCTCACTGAGAGCCTGGAAGGGTGACGTCAGGGATCAGGACGGCCTGGCTGAGTGCCCGAGGCCTCACTGAGAGCCTGGAGGGGTGACACCAGGGGTCAGGACGGCCTGGCTGAGTGCCCACGGCCTCACTGAGAGCCTGGAGGGGTGACGTCAGGGGTCAGGACGGCCTGGCTGAGTGCCCACGGCCTCACTGAGAGCCTGGAGGGGGTAACATCAGGGGTCAGGACGGCCTGGCTGAGTGCCCGAGGCCTCACTGAGAGCTGGAGGGGTAACATCAGGGGTCAGGACGGCCTGGCTGAGTGCCCGAGGCCTCACTGAGAGCTGGAGGGGTGACGTCAGGAGTCAGGACAGCCTGGCTGAGTGCCCGAGGCCTCACTGAGAGCCTGGAAGGGTGACGTCAGGGGTCAGGACGGCCTGGCTGAGTGCCCGAGGCCTCACTGAGAGCCTGGAGGGGTGACGTCAGGGGTCAGGATGGCCTGGCTGAGTGCCCGGGGTCTCACTGAGAGCCTGGAGGGGTGACGTCAGGGGTCAGGACAGCCTGGCTGAGTGCCCACGGCCTCACTGAGAGCTTGGAATGACTCTGCCTGTCTCTGAGCCGGCCGCTCTGTGGTTGATCAGACCCAGGCTGCTCCCCAAGTTGTAGAAGACAGAGACTCAGGAACCTGCAGGTTGGGGAACAACCTTTCCAGACTCTGCCCATGACATGGAGCGCAGCGGCTACTGACGTCCCGGCTCACAATCCACACAGGCGTTCCTGCAGCAGGCCACACCCGACATTGAAGAATCGGACCATCTAACACGGGTTTACCTGTCGTTATGTTTAGTGTAACATAATCTGGGTCAGGATGATCCCCTGGAGGAAGAGAAGGCAGCCTGCCCCGGTGTTGTTACCTGGAAACTGCCGTGGACAGAGGAGCCCGGTGGGCCAGAGTCCATGGGGTCCCAGAGTCAGACGCAGCTGGCTGAGCACACCGCCCCCATTGCCCGTTGCCTGCAGTGGCACGCCTCGTATCTGTCATTGCCGCCACTTTGCTCAAAGCCCGCTAACCGGAAGCTGTCAGTGCTGGGGTGGCGGCCTCCCGGGGGTGGCTCGAGTTTCTCCGCTTCATCGTTGCATCGAGAAAGCCAGGTATGGGGACTAATCCTCATTCAGAAAGCAACCAAAAGTCCCAATATGTCAATCTAGAGACGGCAGGCACAGTAGGGATCTGGCGGACTGAGTGAAAACAGGAGCCTGGGGCGTGAGGGACACTGATGCTGGCCTTCATCTTCAGAGGATGGGCCTGAACTTTAGCGTCCATGACCCTGGAGACTGTGGAGGGAAGGAGGAAGACACAGGGTGGGACTAACCCAGAGGGTGGCGAGGACCCACACGGGCTGCCGGGGCCACCCCAGAGCCACAGGGCGATGCGGCCCCCATCCGCTCGGTCTGAGCCCACGTTGTCACCAGGTGTGAAGGTGGCGCGGAGCATGCCCAGCCCTGAGGGAGCATCTGTCCGCCTGCACGCCACGTGCTGGCCACAGACCCAAAGCACGCATCTCATTATAAACTGGGGCCCCAACTGGGTGGGCTTCCAGAAGCCTGGAGAAAGGAAGTGCGAATCCTCTGGAGGAATGCTGCTTTTCCTATGTCCTCAAAGCAGTCCCATAGTTAGAACCTCCAGAAATAGGAATTTCAGAACATGCTGGAGAATAAGACACCATGAGACAGGTTGCCTGCAAGCACGGTCAGAATGAAACCTCAGAGGCTAGGAGAATTCTTAGTGAACCCAAGAATCTTAGTCCGTTTAGAGGAATACAAAAGGAAGTTTATACAACCTGAAGATCAAGAGTCTTAATAATGACCAAAGATACTTTTTTAAATGAAAAATACAATTATAGAAATTTTAAACACAGGAGGTGAGTTTAACAACCGATTAAATCTAATTGAAGAGGGGATTAGGAAACTAAAAGACAGAACTGACTGAATTATCCAGAATGCAGCCTAGAGAGAGGGAAAGAAATGGAAAACATGTAAAGAAAAGAAAAAAGTAAATATTCTTGGCAGAAAGTCTTTTATATACTTACTAGGAGTTCCAGAAGAGAGGAGAAAGTGATCAAGCTTCAGTGTTTGAAGATAAACGGCTAAAGAATCCCATCACTAATGGAAGACACAAGTCCTCAGATTTAAGAAGTCTAGCGGAGTGGAAACAATTCCACATGCAGATTCATAACAGAGAAACTGCAGGACATCCGAGACAAAGAGCAGATCTGAACAGCAGCCACGGAGAAAGGCAAGCAGTGCAGGGAGGAGAGAGGATTCAATCTGTGGCTGATTTCTCAGCAGCTGAGAGGAGACTGGATGCCAGAAGTGTCATGTCTATATTGCTGGAGGGAAATCGCTGTCCACCTAGACTTGTACTGGACTTCCCTGGTGACTCAGACGGTAAAGAATCTGCCTGCAGTGCGGGAGACCTGGGTTCGATCCCTGGCTTGGGAAGATCCCCTGGAGAAGGGAACAGCTATCCACTCCAGTATTCTAGCCTGGAGAATTCCATGGACAGAGGAGCCTGGTGAGCCATGGGCTGGCGAAGAGTCGGACACCACTGAGCAACTTTCACTTTCGCTTTAGAACTGTACCAAGAGGAAGTGTCTTTCAAAAATGAGGGCTTACAAGAAAATGTGCTGAAAAAAGATACTTTTTTTAAAAAAAAGACTATGTCACCAAGATTCTCATTTAAGTTAATTCTAAAAGATTTACACAAGCAAAAGAAGATAACTGCGTAAGGAAGAGTTCAGGTGCAGAAGGGCTGACGAGCAAAGGAAACAGTGGACGTGGGAAGGCAGCTAAGTGAAGAACGCCGTCTGGAATCACGGAGGAGCGGAATCGTGGGCGCGAGAGCAGCAGTGTTTGAGCTGCGTGAGGGCACCTGGGGTAGACTGCTCCACAGCCTTTGTCAAGTTCAGGGGCGCACAGGCCTTTAGGGGCAGGAGCATTGCTTCTGTGGGTAAGAGTCTCTGTGAAACCACTGAAGGATGGAGACAGGGAGTAGGACCATCAAACAGAAAGACACCAGAGGTGCTGGGGGTAAACTCAGACGCGTCAGAAATCACAGTAAGGTGAGCAAGCGGGAGTCCAGCAAAAGAAGAAGAAGCGGCAGAGGCTTACAGACTGGAAAGATATATGCTCTGATTCTGGGAGGGACTGGGGGCAGGAGGAGAAGGGGACGACAGAGGGTGAGATGGCTGGGTGGCATCACTGACTCGATGGACGTGGGTCTGAGTGAACTCCGGGAGTTGGTGCTGGACAGGGAGGCCTGGTGTGCTGCGATTCATGGGGTCACAAAGAGTCAGACACGACTGAGCGACTGATCTTATATATATATATATATATATATATATATATATATATATATATATACACATGTTGTTTTTGAAGCATAGGTAAAAGTACACAAAAGATACGTATATACACATGTATGTACACACACACACACCCCTGTGGGGCTTCCCGGGTGACTCAGCAGTAAAGAACCCGCCTGCCAGAGTAGGAGACAGGGACATGCGGCTTTGGTCCCTGGGTCGGGAAGATCCCCTGGAGAAGGAAACAGCAACCCTCTCCAGTATTCCAAACTCAGAAACTCCATGGGCAGAAGAGCCTGCTGGGCTATATATAGTCCATGGGGTTGCAAAGAGTCAGACACGTCTTAGCAACTAAATAATAAATACAGCAAGAAAGAGAAATAATATATATCAACATACAAATTTTAAAGCTATAATGCTTAGTAATGCATAATAGAAATCAGATCAGATCTGATCAGTCGCTCAATCGTGTCTGACTCTTTGCGACCCCATGAATCGCAGCACGCCAGGCCTCCCTGTCCATCACCAACTCCCAGAGGTCACTCAGACTCACATCCATCGAGTCAGTGATGCCATCCAGCCATCTCATCCTCTGTCGTCCCCTTCTCCTCTTGCTTTCAATCCCTCCCAGCATCAGAGTCTTCTCCAATGAGTCAACTCTTCGCATGACGTGGCCAAAGTACTGGAGTCTCAGCTTTAGCATAATTCCTTCCAAAGAAATCCCAGGGCTGATCTCCTTCAGAATGGACTGGTCGGATCTCCTTGCAGTCCAAGGCACTCTCCAGTCTTCTCCAACACCACAGTTCAAAAGCATCAGTTCTTCGGTGCTCAGCCTTCTTCACATTCCAGCTCTCACATCCATACATGACCACAGGAAAAAACCATAGCCTTGACTAGGCGAACCTTTGTTGGCAAAGTAATGTCTCTGCTTTTGAGTATGCTATCTAGGTTGGTCATAACCTTCCTTCCAAGGAGTAAGCGTCTTTTAATTTCATGGCTGCAGTCACCATCTGCAGTGATTTTGGAGCCCCCCAAAATAAAGTCTGACACTGTTTCCACTGTTTCCCCATCTATTTCCCATGAAGTGATGGGACCGGATGCCATGATCTTCGTTTTCTGAATGTTGAGCTTTAAGCCAACTTTTTCACTCTCCACTTTCACTTTCATCAAGAGGCTTTTTAGTTCCTCATCACTTTCTGCCATAAGGGTGGTGTCATCTGCATATCTGAGGTTATTGATATTTCTCCCAGCAATCTTGATTCCAACTTGTGTTTCTTCCAGTCCAGCGTTTCTCATGATGTATTCTGCATAGAAGTTAAATAAGCAGGGTGACAATATACAGCCTTGACGTACTCCTTTTCCTATTTGGAATCAGTCTGTTGTTCCATGTCCAGTTCTAACTGTTGCTTCCTGACCTGCATACAAATTTCTCAAGAGCCAGATCAGGTGGTCTGGTATTCCCATCTCTTTCAGAATTTTCTACAGTTTATTGTGATCCACACAGTCAAAGGCTTTGGCATAGTCAATAAAGCAGAAATAGATGTTTTTCTGGAACTCTCTTGCTTTTTCCATGATCCAGTGGATGTTGGCAATTTGATCTCTGGTTCCTCTGCCTTTTCTCAAACCAGCTTGAACATCAGGAAGTTCACGGTTCACATATTGCTGAAGCCTGGCTTGGAGAATTTTGAGCATGACTTTACTAGCGTGTGAGATGAGTGAAGTTGTGCAGTAGTTTGAGCATTCTTTGGCATTGCCTTTCTTTGGGATTGGGATGAAAACTGACCTTTTCCAGTCTTGTCGCCACTGCTAAGTTTTCCAAATGTGCTGGCATATTGAGTGCAGCACTTTCACAGCATCATCTTTCAGGATTTGGAATAGCTCAACTGGAATTCCATCACCTCCACTAGCTTTGCTCGTAGTGATGCTTTCTAAGGCCCACTTGACTTCACATTCCAGGATGTCTGGCTCTAGGTCAGTGATCACACCATTGTGATTATCTGGGTCGTGAAGATCTTTTTTGTATAGTTCTTCTGTGGCATCTGGTACCATCACTACATGGGAAATAGATGGAGAAACAGTGGAAACAGTGTCAGACTTTATTTTTCTGGGCTCCAAAATCACTGCAGATGGTGACTGCAGCCATGAAATTAAAAGACGCTTACTCTTTGGAAGGAAAGTTATGACCAACCTAGATAGCATATTCAAAAGCAGAGACATCACTTTGCCAACAAAGGTTCGCCTAGTCAAGGCTATGGTCTTTCCTGTGGTCATGTATGGATGTGAGAGCTGGACTATGAAGAAGGCTGAGTACCGAAGAATTGATGCTTTTGAACTGTGGTGTTGGAGAAGACTCTTGAGAGTCCCTTGGACTGCAAGGAGATCCAACCAGTCCATTCTGAAGGAGATCAGCCCTGAGATTTCTTTGGAAGGAATGATGCTGAAGCTGAAACTCCAGTACTTTGGCCACCTCATGCGAAGAGTTGATTCATTGGAGAAGACTCTGATGCTGGGAGGGATTGGGGGCAGGAGGAGAAGGGGACGACAGAGGATGAGATGGCTGGATGGCATCACTGACTCGATGGATGTGAGTCTGAGTGACCTCTGGGAGTTGGTGATGGACAGGGAGGCCTGGCGTGCTGCAGTTCATGGGGTCGCAAAGAGTCAGACACGACTGAGCGACTGATCTGATCTGATCTGTGTATTCTTGCCATCTCTTCTTAATATCTTCTGCTTCTCTTAGGTCCATACCATTTCTGTCCTTTATCGAGCCCATCTTTGCATGAAGTGTTCCTTTGGTATCTCTGATTTTCTTGAAGAGATCCCTAGCCTTTCCCATTCTGTTGTTTTCCTCTATTTCTTTGCATTGATCGCTGAGGAAGGCTTTCTTATCTCTTCTTGCTATTCTTTGGAACTCTGCATTCAGATGCTTATATCTTTCCTTTTCTCCTTTGCTTTTTGCTTCTCTTCTTTTCACAGCTATTTGTAAGGCCTCCCCAGACAGCCATTTTGCTTTTTTGCATTTCTTTTCCATGGGGATGGTCTTGATCCCTGTCTCCTGTACAGTGTCACGAACCTCATCCCATAGTTCATCAGGCACTCTATCTATCAGATCTAGGCCCTTAAGTCTATTTCTCACTTCCACTGTATAATCATAAGGGATTTGATTTAGGTCATACCTGAATGGTCTAGTGGTTTTCCCTACTTTCTTCAATTTAAGTCTGAATTTGGCAATAAGGAGTTCATGGTCTGAGCCACAGTCAACTCCTGGTCTTGTTTTTGCTGATTGTATAGAGCTTCTCCATCTTTGGCTGCAAAGAATATAATCAATCTGATTTCGGTGTTGACCATCTGGTGATGTCCATGTATAGAGTCTTCTCTTGTGTTGTTGGAAGAGGGTATTTGCTATGACCAGTGCATTTTCTTGGCAAAACTCTATTAGCCTTTGCCCTGCTTCATTCCGTATTCCAAGGCCAAATTTGCCTGTTACTCCAGGTGTTTCTTGACTTCCTACTTTTGCATTCCAGTCCCCTATAATGAAAAGGACATCTTTTTTGGGTGTTAGTTCTAAAAGGTCTTGTAGGTCTTCATACAATCATTCAACTTCAGCTTCTTCAGCGTTACTGGTTGGGGCATAGACTTGGATTATTGTGACATTGAATGGTTTGCCTTGGAAATGAACAGAGATCATTCTGTCGTTTTTGAGATTGCATCCAAGTACTGCATTTCGGACTCTTTTGTTGAGCATGATGGCCACTGCATTTCTTCTGAGGGATTCCTGCCCGCAGTAGTAGATATAATGGTCCTCTGAGTTAAATTCACCCATTCCAGTCCATTTTAGTTTGCTAATTCCTAGAATGTCGACATTCACTCTTGCCATCTCTTGTTTGACCACTTCCAATTTGCCTTGATTCATGGACCTGACATTCCAGGTTCCTATGCAATATTGCTCTTTACAGCGTCGGACTTTGCTTCTATCACCAGACACATCCACAGCTGGGTATTCTTTTTGCTTTGGCTCCATCCCTTCATTCTTTCTGGAGTTATTTCTCCTAAATACCAAAGTATATTTTAATACCTGGGAGTTTGCATTTAAATCTGCAAGTTGAGGGAAATCTATTGTTTTAACTGTGTTAGAAATAAAGAAGAATTAAATAACTGAGTTTTTAATTTAAGAAGTTAGAAAAAAGAACAACAGAATAAACCCAAGTAAAGTGGAAGGAAGGAAATAATAAAGATAGAAGCAGAAATGACTGAAATAGAGAACACATATAAAACAGAGATATAAAATATAAAAATTTTTTTACAAAAAGCAGAAGTATTTCTTTTGGGGGAAAAACTGATAAAATCTCCATTGTAGATGGTCAAGATGAAAGAAAGCAAAAACTATATTGGGAGGCTTCCCTTGTGGCTCAGCTGGTAAAGAATCTGCCTGCAATTTGGGAGACCTTGGTTCGATCCCTGGGTTGGGAAGATCCCCTGGAGGAGGGCACGGCAACCCACTCCATTATTCTGGCCTGGAGAACTCCACGGACTATTTAGTCCATGGGGTCCCAAAGAGTCAGACACAACTGAGCGACTTTCACTTTCAACTTCATGCTGCTGCTGCTGCGTCGCTTCAGTCGTGTCCGACTCTGTGCGACCCCATAGACGGCAGCCCACCAGGCTCCCGCGTCCCTGGGATTCTCCAGGCAAGAACACTGGAGTGGGTTGCCATTTCCTTCTCCAATGCATAAAAGTGAAAAGTGAAAGTGAAGTTGCTGAGTCTTGTCCAACTCTTAGCGACCCCATGGACTGCGGCCCACCAGGGTCCTCTGTCCATGGGATTTTCCAGGCAAGAGTACTGGGGTGGGGTGCCATTCAACTTCATATTGGGAGTCAAAAGTGGAATGTGACTACAGATGCTTTACTGTATGAAAGGTTAGCAAGAGGGTGAGCAGTGTTGTGACTGTTTATTCGAAAATTTAGATCCCATGACCAAAATGAAGAAATAGAAAGGCTGTGTACTGTCACCCTGCTTATTTAACTTAATATACAGAGTACACCATGCGAAATGCTCGTCTGGATGAATCACAATCTGGAATCAAGATGTTTACCTACTAACTTAATTTCTTCTTTGGTTATAGGATTGTTCTTGTTCAGTTGCTAAGTCATGTCTGACTCTTAGCAGCCCCATGGACTGCAGCATGCCAGGCTCCTCTGTCCTTCACGACCTCCTAAGGTTTGCTCAAATTAATGTTCATTGAGTCAGTGATGCCATCCAACCATGCTGTCCCTTTCTTCTTTTGCTTTCAACCTTTCCCAGCATCAGGGTCTTTTCCAGTGAGTCAGTTCTTCATATCAGGTGGCCAAAGTATTGGAGCTTCAGCATTAGCGTCTGTCCTTCCAATGAATATTCAGGACTGATCTCCTTTAGGATGGACTGGTTTGTTCTCCCTGCTGTCCAAGGGACTCTCAAGAGTCTTTTCCAGCACCACAGTTCAAAAACATCAGTTCTTTGGTGCTCAGCCTTCTTTATGGTCCAACTCTCACATTTGTACTTGGCTACTGGAAAAGCCATAGCTTTGACTAGACAGACCTTTGTTGGCAATATGATGTCTCTGCCTTTTAATATGCTGTCTAGGTTTGTCATAGCTTTCCTTCCAAGGAGTCTTAATTTCATGACTGCAGTCACCATCCACCGTAATTTTGGAGACCAAGAAAACCTGTCACCAGTTTTTCCCTTTCCATTTGCCATGAAGTGATAGGACCGGATGCCATGATCTTACTTTTTTGAATGCTGAGTTTCAAGCCAGCTTTTCCACTCTCCTCTTTCACCCTCATCAAGAGGCGCTTTAGTTCCTCTTTGATTTCTGCCATTAGGGTGGTATCATCTGCATATCTGATGTTGATGTTTCTCCCAGCAATCTTGATTCCTCTGTCATTCCACTATCTCCTGGAGTTTGCTCAAACTCATGTGCATTGAGCCTGTGATGCCACCTTATCATCTCATCCTCTGTCGTCCCCTTCTCCTGCCTTCAGTCTTTCACAGCATCAGAGACTCTTCCAGTGAGCCAGCTCTTCGCATCAGGTGGCCAAAGTATTGGAGTTTCAGCTTCTGCATCAGTCCTTCCAATGAATATTGAGGGTTGATTTCCTTTAGGATTGACTTGTTTGATCTTCCTGCAGTCCAAGGGACTCTCAAGAGTCTTCTCCAACACCACCGTTCAAAAACATCAGTTCTTTGGTGCTCAGCCTTCTTTATGGTCCAACTCTCACATTTGTACTTGGCTACTGGAAAAACAATAGCTTCGACTATACAGACCTTTGTGTAATGATTTAAAGACATACACTTCCTAAATTATAGCATATTTATTGATAAATGTATTGTCTTCCCTTTGTTTCTCAAAATCACTGATAACATTGTTTAAAAAAAGATTTTCACAAAATCTGTGCACTTCCCAAGTGGTCCAGGGGCTGAGACTGCTTGCTCCCAGTGCAGGGGCCCTGAGTTCAGTCCTGCTCAGGGAACCAGGCTGCATGTGCCACAGCTAAAGGGTTTGCGTGTCACAAGACCTGTTGCAGCCAAATAAGTGAGAAACAGCAAAAATCATTTTCAAAAAAATCTGTGTGTTTCGACAGAAATAATCCAGCTGTAATTGCACATGTTGTATAAAATGTGAAACTGTTTTCATCAAAAATATAAGATACATGTGAAATTGCAAATTAAAATTATATCCCTTCAAGAAGACATTTTAAAAAGTTAAAATGAACTATTAGAGTTATAAAATAAAATGTAATTAATAAGTAACAAAGCTTTAAATCTAAAGTGTTTAAATAAAGCTGAAGTTTTATCCTATTTTGGAAACTGTAATCAAATTATAGTCATTTTTATAAAAATAAAGTGTGTGCAGTTCAACTTCAATATCCATCTAGTTGCCAGTATGATGAGCCAGGGACATGATGTGTGACGTTCCACCCAGACAGACAAACCAGATAGATCTTCAAACCAGAGAAACCGATAGATGTCCTTCTGGTTGCAAAACACTTCTCAGCCATGCAGACTGTGTGATGGTCTGCAGAGACCTGCAGAACTTGCAGAACCGCAAACCAAGATGCTGGGAAACGGGAGAGTGGGCTCAGCCCCACAGGCAGGAAGCCTTTGCTTTCTGGCTGAGGGCAGGATGGACAAGTTAATTAATGTGTGTCTTCTCCACCTGGCCCTCTTTCTTGACATGCGGACCCTCCCCAGCTCGAAGGCCTGTGGGGTTGGGATGAGCAGACAGGACAAGCAGGGTGTGGCCCTCCCCAGGCCTGCAGCTTGGCCAGACGGCCCCTGCTGACGGCCCGCACCTGTACTCGCGCCCTGCAGGGGCACCCCCGACAAGGCTGGAGCTCTGCGCGTCCTCGGGCAGGCGACTCGCAGCTCCCCTGGGGCCTGGGGGGGAACTGCTGCCCACCTGGGCCCCCTGCTTAGAGCTGAGGGGGAGGCCAGGCTCCCAGAATTGTGGCATCAAGTTTCCTAACAATGCACCCCCTTCCCAGGCCTAGCTTCGCCCAGCAAGTTCTGAGCGGCTGGCATCTCTAAGGATAGGTCCAGTCCCTCCCCGGGCTGCTGACCAGAGGCCTTGCCAATTTCAGCAAGGCTAGTCCCGGGGCGACGGGTCTGGTCAGTGTCCCAAATGCTCTGGGCTGTTCACTTCTGCAGAGGTTGCTGGTGGGAGCCGGTGCAGAGGGACACGTGTCTCCTCGGGCAGATGAGCACAGGCGTGCGGATCCACACCCCCGGAGCGGCACCTCTGTCTCTGCCAGAAGCCAGGTCCACGCCTTCCTGAAGCGGCGGGTCCCCCGTGTCCTCCCGTAGCCCAGCCCCACTCCCCGCCTCCCGCTTTCTAATGGGCACGGCCATTAAGTTGTCCCTGTAGCAATTTAGATCACAGAAGAGACTTCTGCACATCCTTTCAGGTTAAAATCACGAGGATAAAGAAGGAGGCAAAATTATTCCACTGTAGCTACGTGCTTAATTATATGGAATGCTGCATAAATTGTCAAGTACGAAGAATTATTCTGATAAATTAAAATACTAATTAAATAGGCTATTGCAGAGTTTTGAGAACATTGTGGGGTTCTGCTCCTCCAGGTAATTTGCATATCCTTCATCTAGCGAATTTAATTTTAAAGGACTTCTTTTTGTGTTTGGAAACCCTTTTTGTCTCCTGTGAAGATAAGAATGGGCTTTGTGCATTGTTCTTGCCTTTATTAAAGCAGCGTCTCCCGGAGTCTCTGCATCCTGGCCTGCTGGTGCTCACGCCCTCCAGCACAGGGTCCACGTTTGGGCATAAAAATAACCCAGACCTGACATCCAGCAGGAAATCCAGGCCCAGCAGGGCTCCTCTGTGCCCTGGAAAGGCTCCAGCCCACCTGGCAGTGGAGATGAGCTCCACGCCCCGTGGAGGGTGAAAGTCATCTCCCTTGTGTCTCCAGGGGTGCTGGGTGGGGGGCACACGGGGGTCGGTGCCCGGGAGCCAGGTCTGGACACCTGACGGAGCTCAAGGCACACATCTGGGTGAGGGACACAATGTATGAACATGTGAGGTCCCCTCCACACAGCAGAAGGGACGCATGAGACGAAGTCCATGCAGCTGGGCCAGGGAGCCTTGGAGCAAACGGACACAGTGCTGGCTGTCTAAGAACAGCGTAGGGAGGACTCGGGATGGCTGGGACTCACAGAGCATGCTGCAGACCCGCAGGCTACTGGTCCTTTCAGATCAACGTGAGCTACAATAAATGGACGTAAATAAACCACCACAAAAGGCTCACCCTAATACAGACTGCGCCGTTCATACAGGCTGGAGTAAAGGGGCCATCCCAGAGTGTGCATGCGGCTGCCATCCCCACCCGTGAGAGATTTCTAAAGGGAGACAGGCTTTGTTGAAAAGGACTTGATGCCCAAGACTGAGAATGTCACACAAGAGCCTGAGACTTGGAGAAGAGCGTTTAGGTCCCATAGACACACACGTTCCAGCTGCCGAGGGGACACGCGTGTGGCCGGAAACCGCACTGACTGTCTCCTGGGAGGTTTCTCGGCTGAGAGCGGGAAGGCGGGGACCCTGGGGGCTCTCGGAGGACCCCCCACTCCAGGCGGTGCCTCGGGGCACTGCTGCTCTCTGGCTGAGGATGGAGGTGGGCTGGAGGTGGACCCGGAGTCGAACTCAAGGCAGCATGATTTGGGACTCTAGCTCAAGTCGTTCGGAGAAGGTGCCCGTGGCCTCCGAAGGCCCCTGTGAGCATCCCGGCAAAAGTTCCCAATGTCCTTCGCAAAAGAGCCTGTCGGGGCGGGGGGTGGGCAGCCTCAGGAGGACACTGGCGGCTCGTGCTGTTCTTGGACAACGTGGCAGTAGTGGACGGCGTGGGGTGTTTGGGGCAGACTCACCACGTGCTGAACCACGGCTGTCACAGAGCAGAGGCTGTGGGCTAACGTGAAGCTGAGCAAAGGTGGCTGGTCCTCCCCACAGGGTGCCACTTCAGGGTATGCCCTGGTCCTGTGTGCACGTGCGTACCTGTGTGTGTGCTGTGTGCACACATGCGGTTATTTGGACGAGACCCACTTACGGAGAGGTGTTAACACCCTGCAGCACGTGAGGACCACAGTAGGGTTGAAGGATGGAGCAGACTCTGCAAATCGGAAGAGAACAGGGGCAAATGTGCATCCTGACCCGGGAGGCAGGGACGGGCCCCTGCCCTGCCGACCCATCACCCCTGCAGAGCAGGGGACGCTCCTGGGGCTTCTGTGGGTGGTAATGGAATGTCCGGGGAGGCGGGGATCCCTCCGGCCAATGCTGGAGGGACTGGGCCATGTCCAGCCCCTCCCAGAAGACCCTGGATGCTCCAACTGCCTGCAGGACGCACCGGCCTTAGCATTTTGTCTGTCCCCCCTGTTTGGTTTTTCAGGGACAGCCCTCTTGAGTGCTGTGTCAGTTCCCAGTGAAAATCCTTTAGCAGACGCAGCCCCTTGTCAGCACGAGGCTGAGCCCCCAGGCTCCCTGGCTGGCCCCCTGTGAGGCGGGCAGCCGGGGGAGCCCTCCGCGGGCACACTTGAGGATGGCGAGAGATCCTTGGCGGCTGAGCCTCAGGAGTACCCCCCGGCCCTTCCTGGCAGGTGTGCGGACCCCTGGCTGGGTGCTTGCAGCCTTCCTCCTCCGCTGGCTGTTCACCCTGCGCCTGGAATGCCTGCCCCTTCTCTGCAGCGATAGTGGAGCATGTTTAATTCCATCTTTAGTGCTTTGTGTCCTCAGACTATTGAAGACTCACTATTATCCCCCCAAAGTAGCCTGTCATTCAGTAAAATGCCTCCTTTGTTCGCAGGAGAACATTAAAATCAATTGCTTTATACCCTATCTCTTAAAGAATATCCTCCATTCAAGGCTTACCTTTGAGCCGCTGCCCCCTCACCACCCTGCCACCCTCTCCCCAGCTTAGAGCTTCTTAAAGTGCTGGTGCGGTAACCCCTGGGTTTGCGTCTGCCTCCCCCAGGGCTCCCATAATTACCTAAATGTAAGAAATAACATTCATTTGTTCAAAGGAAAACTTTCTGCCAGACAAGGAGAGGGCCCCGGAGGCTGGGGAGGTGGCTGTGGCAGGCTCTGTGTGTGTCCCTCTGAAAGATACAATCCCATCACCTAGGATGCACGGAGGTGCTTCACAATAAGAGTGAAAGTAATTGTTGTTTTGCTATCTCATTCTGCATTAATCACAACTGCAATGCACTCTTCCTTCTTAGGGTTTGCAATAAAATTCTATTCCTCCTGGTTTTCATTTCCAAAATGACATGGGCTTTATCCGAAAGAATATTCCCGCAGAATCGTAAGCCAAGGTCAATTGCCTTGTGACACACTCCCTCTCCAGGAGGTGGGGACCGCGCGCCTGCCGAGCTGGCGTCGGGATTAACTGGGCTTCGTCTCCTGCGGCTAATTGTTTCCAGGGCCCATTCCACTTGGTCTGATACGGAGGGTAATTCATTCTCTGAGAGTCTTGCTCATTCTAAGTCAGGAGCAAACTAGGACGAGGGTAGTGCTGGAGGTGGGTCCTCACAGGATGTTCTGCCAGGGGCAGGAGCCAGAGCGGGTAGACAGCTCCGGGAGCAGGTGAGGAAGCCTCAGGCAGGCCCCCTGGCTGGTGAGTCTGTCTGTGAACACAAGCCTCGGGACCAGAACCTGCTTCCCAGCGATTACACATCTGCAACCCGCCTGTCGTTCAAAGCAAGGCTGCCTCCCGTCTCGCCCAGGCTCCATAAGGCTGCTGGGAATTTCCTAAGACGATGATTTGTGGGAGGGACCCACCCCCCTGCACGGGTCTCCACGCCAGGCTCCTCCACAGCTAACCGTCCACAGCTAACCAGGCAGGCAGTGACCCCGGGGCTGGGTGGTAGGGGGTGCTCAGGTGTCTGGAGAACGCTCTTCTCTCCTCGCTGACCTCTTGCCTCTCCACTTCTCCCGCAGCTGACAACAGAGACAAACTGCAGACCATGTCTGGGCTGAGAGTTCTTCAGGCCGGAGTCGGCTCGGTGAGTGACTGCGTGGCCGGGCGCCTGGCAGGCCCTGGCCGGGGGCCAGTCGCGCTGTGCGGGCCGGAGCGGAGGCCGGAGGGCAGGCCGGACCGGCCCTCCGCTGGCGGGGCGGTGCTCACGCGTGGTGCCCGGCTTGTGTGACGCCGTTTGGCTGCCTTTGAAATTGCGCTCGATGTGTCCCTCGAGAAAACGCTGGAGCCTCTGGGAGCGCGGTCTCCCTTCTTCCAGTGACTCAGGTGCGAGGTCTGCAGCGGGAAAGTTGTTCTCTTCTTCTCCTGGGAGGGGCCCTTCTGTCTCCCTAGTTACAGACCCCGTGGGGCGGGGCGGAGAGAGCGGGGCGCCTGCGCGTAGACGCGACACCCTCGGAGGCCTCGAGTCCCAGCATCGCCGCGCCGGCCACATAAGTAGGCACTCGACTGAGTCCTCCATCAGCAATTAGAGCCGAAGGCACTACCCCCCGGAGCGCTGGCTCGGGCCGAGCCGATCACAGGCAGTTAATGAAACGTGCGCTGTGCGCCGCGGATGCACCGCCCTGGGGTGCTTGTCCCCATCGTGAGTCAGCGGGCCCGGAGCCAGTCTGTGCGCGCGCATCTGAAATCCCTGATTTCACGCCCGCTGTGACAGTAATTAACCGTTAAGGGCGCTTATTTACCCGCTCCTGGCTCAGGGCGAGATGCCTCCACGTGGCCACTCCAAGGCCCGCTGGAGCCCTGGCTCTTGAAATAAGAACGTATTTAGCAGCTGCTTCGGCACAGAGACAGGCTCTGTGCTCGACAGACTCCGGGCAGGGCACTTTGCAGGGGCCTGCCTCGAGGTCCCTCTGTCCCCAACCTTGGTGATCGGTGATGGGGAGGGGACGCCGGGGGTCTGTGGGACCCCCAAACCATCTGTAACCCTCGGGGGTGCAGTGAGCACTGGCCAGAAGGCAGAGGGTTCGGAGGATCAGGGCTCAGATAGAAGGTTCTGGTCCGCGACTCCCAGCCTCCGCAGGGTGTCCTTCCTGCAGGAGATGCCTGGTGCCCAGTGGTGGAACCGACCCAGACCGACTCAGGCCAGGGCCCTGAGCGTTGGGGATCAGAGGCGGCTCAGGCGCTGGGCCCCTCCCTCCTGTGCGGTGGGTGGAGCATGTTCCTTGGAGATGGCAGACCGCCCTGGACGGGGCAAAGGAGGAAGGACCCAGGTGAGGGTGCAGAGCCTGGGGCTGCTGTGGTTCCCAGTGGCGGGGAGCTGGGGGTGGGGGTGTTCGACTTTGAGGACTCCTCTGACTAGAGGTCGTAGGGACAGGTCTCGGAGGAGGGTGCTGACCGCCGCCCCCTGCTCCTGGCCTGGCCGGGCACACACCCAGCTTGCACACAGGGCCACCCGTCTGTGATCTGACGCCCGTGTCACAGCCCTCTGGCCCCCGCCGCCCGTGAACCCCGGGCCCCCCGCGCCCCACCCTGTCCTCGTGCTCTCCCGCATGGTCACTGCTCCCTGGCCCATCCTGTCGGCACAAACACGTGCACCGGTGTGTCCAGCTCATGCAATGAAAGCTCCCTGGATGCCGGTCCTAGCACACTGGCCCTCTCTCCTCCCTGCCGCTCTCCGCCTCCTTCTTCCCAAAACCACCCCCCAAATCTGCAAAGGCGTCTGGACGCCTCACACCTGCAAGTCAGCATCTGCTCACTCCTGACATCTGGCCCGGCCCAGCCCCCAGCGTCCCCTGAACGGTCCGCGTCTGCGGCCCCAGAGCTCAGTGGTCAGCAGGAGCAGTCACTGTCCTGAGCGTGGCCTCGTCCTCCTGGCCTGCCCGCCTGGCCTCCTTCTGAAGCCAGCTGTACTGAGGGGTCTTTGTGTGGGTCTGTGTGTCCCCGGGGGTCTCCCTGAGGCCACAACCCTTACGCCATCCTGTGACGATCACCCCACCTGGCCTGTTCTCCACTCTCCAGGCATGCACAGACACCAGCCCTAACTTTCTGTCCTTGGAGATCAGCAAGGGGTCCCCGAGGCTGGGCGAAGCAAGGACCCTAAAGCTCTCCCCACACACATGCCTGGCCCTGCCCTGGACCCCGGCTCACAGCAGAAATTGATGACACACTTTCTGGGGGCTGGGGAACCCCACAAAGGGAGCCCAAGTCGCTGGCGGCTTGCCTGCAGAGATGACAGCCTACACTCAGAGGGGAGCCCCTGCCCATTTCCGGGTGCCCTTCCACTAACTGGCGGGGGTCCGGCCTGGACGGTGGGGTGCGGGGCAGAGCAGAGCCCAGCCCACAGCACTGCTCCTGCGTCTTCGTCCTTGCTTGCTTCCTCTCTGCTCCTCAAGCGGCCAGAAGCCTGACCTCACCCTCCCCAGGGGCAGGAAACGGCCACATCCCAGACCACATATTCCATCCAGGGGCTGAAGCGTGGCCGCGGGTGGCTTTCCTCCCCTGGCTCTCCCCGAGTTGCCCGTGTCCTCCCGGGGCACCGGGTTGCCGCGGCCACAGGGCGCTCTGAGCCTGGCTCAAGCCCCATCCTTTTCCATCCCCAGAGGCAATGCTGCTGTCGCCTTTGAGGTTGTCTGAGGTCGTTCTGATGGGCCCTCAGGCCCCAAAGCCAGGTCCCATGTAGCTCTGCCCAAGAGAGGGAAGGGGGTGTGCCAGCGTGGGGTGGGCCCTGGATCTGGAAACGGGCGCGGGAGGGGCAAGTGGAGATATGTGTAAGAAGCTAGTGTTTCTTTTCCTAATTTTAATTGCCTCGTGCAGTGTTGAGCCTGATTTTGATGCTTCTGATTTTCCTTGAAATGTATTTGGTATGAATGTCTCTGTTAATTCCTGACTCTGGAAAGTGGAGCAGAGTCTTGATTCCTAGAAATCTGCCAGCATTTACGGGATGTCTCCCCAGCGCTGCTGATTCAACATGCAATGACAGATAGCGGAATTAACGCCTTTTAAGCTAAATGGAAATATCTCAAAACAAAATTTAAAGGCAATGAACAGATTAGAGGGGATGCACGCATTCCTGATAGATTGGTGGTATTTTGACATTTTTCAAAATCTAGTTTCTGATGTCTTGAATGTCTTCACATTTTTTAAAGTGAATAAAGTCATGTTTTTTTCCAAGGGAAAATTATGATATTACCAAGAAAAATAAACTCAAATATTTGGAAGAAAAACCATCTAGATGCCTGTCCCCAGGCCAGCATTTCCATGAGAGTGGCTTGCATGGTGTATCTGAAATAAACCAGGGCTTCCTAGTTCTCTAGAGTGTCGTAAACGCAATACAATTAGCAATGTACCTGCCTGCGTTTCCGCAGGGCCCCAGTGCAGACGCCCTGGCATAGCCCCAGACGGCGGCCTTGGGGCAGAGCCAGGCGGGATGGAGAGCTGCCTCCTCGCAGGTTGTGGGAAAAGGAGGGGTTCTCCCGCACACCCTGAAAGTTAAACTGACAAAGACCGGCGCGCAGGAGCAGAGCAGCACATTCACTTGCTCTGAGTTTCCCAGGGCACGTGGGGAGAAAACCCCACATTTGTGGGTAGACCACCTGCTTCCTGCTGAGTCGGGGGGCAGGGGTGCGGACACCAGGTGGGTCCCTGCAGAGGGCATCTCTCCCAGAGGATCTGGGCCTGCCTCAGGGAGAAGGCTGTGGGCGAGGCTGGAGCCGCCCTCGGCCACGGGGGCGTGTTGGGGGGGCGTATCCTGGTCCCCAACTCATCCGTGAGAGGTCGCTCATGGTTTTGGGGGGTGTCTCAGAGCCTGGGCTCGGGGAGCTCTAGGGGCGGGGCAGGCGGTCATCCACCCCCCGGTTCAGCCCAACTGCACTTTGCCCCCGTCGGTCACCGTTCCGGCTCCTGGATAAGATTTTTGTCCAGAGAAAGGATTCTGCGGCCAAGCGCGTGTCGGTCCCCACAGACCCTGAGAGGCCGTGAAGCCGTGGTCACGCTCCTCCCCTGATGCCTTAACGTGGCTCAGCTGTGTGTGTGCTGGCGAGTGTGTGCGGCTGCCCACAGTCGTCACGGGAGGCCGAGCGGGTGGCGCGGGGACACTCCACGGTCATTTGAGGGATGGCGTAGTTTCCCCCAGAAGCGCCCCCAGCCTTGCCCGTCTGTGGAAGCACGTGGCTATTTCAGCGGCTGTTGGGAAAGCCCAGGGTGCGGGGAGCCTTTGAGAAGAACTGGGTGGCGCTCAGCGGCCAGAGAACCGCAGCCCGGGGCACGGGGACCCTCGGGGTGGGGGGGGTAGTGTTGAGCCGAGTCCCCAGGGACCCTGCAGCCAGTCCGCTTGGACTTGGGGATGGGTTGATGTTGACAGCCTTGCCAAGATGGGAAGAAGGCATGTGGGGCCAACCCCCTGCCCTGATGGTGGGGACAGAGCCCCGTGTGGGCCTCAGGCCACGGGGAAGCTGTCACCCCCAAGGGTCACTTTTCACATGTGGATGGAGTGGCACTTCATCATGCTTAGTAAATACCTGCAGGTATGCAGTCAGTACCCACAGGTGATGGTCAGTACCCACAGGTGCATGGTCAGTACTCACAGTGACGAGGTGCTCATGACAGAAATGCCTCTCCAGGGGATAAATTCGTGGTGATGCAGGAAGCCCTGTGGCAGCTGTAGGGGGTTGGGGACGTGCCATAGGACCCTGGAGTGCAGAGCCTGCGGACGCGCTGGGAACATCCCAGCGCTGATCTGAAGCCTCGTCCTCGGACATGGCTTCAGAGGTGGCTGGTGGGTAATAGTCTCAGGTCTTTCATAGAGATCAGAAGTGCTCACGATTCCACTCGACTCAGGAAGCTGTGGGACAGTGGGGATCTGATGCTTTAAGAAGGGCCTCGCTCTCGGTGAGTCCTCACACCCCAGAAACTTGTCTTAGGAGGATAATGCACCAGGCGAGAAAATGAAGGGCTTCCCTTGTGGCTCAGCTGGTACAGGGTCCGCCTGCAACACAGGAGGCCTGGGTTCAGTCCCTGGGTTGGGATGATCCCCTGGAGAAGGGATAGGCTACCCACTCCAGTACTCTGGCCTGGAGAGTTCCATGGACTGTATAGGCCATGGAGTCACAAAGAGTCGGACACGACTGAACATCTTTCGCTAAGAAAACGAAAACGCAGAGCTTTGGAAATACCAAAACTGACCTAAGTATAAAACCCTAGGAAGGTCATTAACTATGTCATATTATTTCATGAAGACTGTCACGACAGTTCTGAACCTCAACGCAGCTGTGGAAACTGTGCCGTGGCCTCGGGCTGGGGCAGCACGTGCAGACATGAGGTTGCCCCTAGAATGGCGGGGTCACAAGCCAGTTCTCTCCTTTTCCCAAATCTCGGGCAGTATCACCTGCAGCTTTTTATTCTGACATCGTTGTAGATTCACAGGAAGTTGCAAGGAGGACCTGGCGATGCCATGTATATATACTCACCAGGCCCCAAGCCGCAGTGGCCGCACCCACGGCATTGTAGGCTGAGCGCCAAACCAGGAGATGGGTATCAGTTCAACATGTGCGTCTGGAGAAGGAAACGGCAACCCACCCCAGTAATCTTCCCTGGAGAACTACATGGACGGAGGAGCCTGGCGGGCTGCAGTCCGTGGGGTTGCAGAGTCAAGCCTGACTGAGCAACTCTCTCTCACTCATGTGTGTGCAGGTATTTGCCATATTACCTTTGATACCATTTCTTACAGTTCTGGTAAAGAAAAAGCTTGCAACCAAAGTGACTGAGTACATGTTTGCTTTTCAATAAGTGAGGGCGTGAGAGACGCCACCACGTGTGTGCTGAGTGTGGCTCCCAGGTGGCTGTGAAGGACATTCCAGGTGACTCGAGTCCTCACACGCTCACATCTGTGGTGCTGTGTTAATACAGACACGTAGGCAGGACATGGTAAGTGGTCACAAATGTCCCGGGTTTAGACCGAGGCCCGTGTTTGGAAACCCAAGAGGAAGCACCCTGGGGGTATGTGGACGGCAAAGGGCGGGAGCGGCCTGCAGGGACCGCAGCTGGGTATGGGCAGGTGGCGCTGGGGGGTGGGTCTTGTGAGACGGGAGGAGCTGCAGGCTCCAGTGTGTGAAGCGGGAGCCGGTCACGTTTGAGGATGGGTGCTGACACAGATCAGACAGGCACGTCGGAGCCGGCAGTCTGTCTTGCGTAGACTGTGAGCTGACTTTGAGAGGATGCTGGGTGTTGGCAGGTGGCCACTGGACCCTGAAGACTTCAGGGCTGCTTGGCAGGGCCGCTCTCACCCCCGCGGCTCCCCTTCCCTGTCCGGCTGCGACCAGAGGCTGGAGGGTGGACCCTGGCAGCCACCTGGGGCTCGAGTGTCCTGGGCTGCTGGGGGCCCTGCCGTGTGCCCGTCCTCGAAGGCTCTGGCTCCTCAGGTTATATTCTTGTGCCTGTCACTTAATTTTTATTCTAATCTGTGTTTCCAGACAGAGAAAGTTGATTTTTTTTCTTCAAGGTGTAAAATGTGCATCATCCCAAGAAAGGCTTTAGCCTTGTAAATATTCCTATTTATGTTTGAAAAAGAAAATCGTCTGTCCAGGCTGCCCTGAGAATTCCAGTGCTAGGCTCAGGGGGCGGTGTCAGAGGTCAGAGGTCAGCGGTGGCCATGTGGTCCCTTCCACGAGGATGGGTCCCCAGCTCTGCTGGCCGGGCCCCTCGGAGCTCAGCGCAGCATCCCCCACGCAGCCTTAACCAGGGTTTCTCATACTATTTTCTTATTTCTCAAAAGTGAAAAGACTCAGATGAAAATATGTTCGATATAATTAACTGCTCTTGACACAGTGGCAAACACGAGTTCAGTATGAAGCAGCACCTTTCCTCCACCGTGCTATATACAGTCGCCGTCACGTGGGCCCACAGGGTCTTCTGAGTGCTCTCCGTGGTTTAGAGCAGGCGAGGTGCCGTGTGATGAGGCAGTTGCCATGGTGACACATTCAGCTTTGATGCAGCATCAGGGTAAACAGTCATGTAAGATGCAGTGCGTATGGTCTGCCTGAGGCATCCCCCACCATCCCAGTCTGACATGTCCGCTGTGTGGCTATAGAAAGTGCCTGGCTCGTGTCTCCCTGCCGGGCCGCCCTGTGGTCCAGCTGGGGCCGGGCGACCGTCCCCCTGGGACGCGGGAGCAGGCCCGTCTCAGTGGTCTGTGAGCTGGTTCGGGGTCCTCCTCCCTGGAGCCAGGCAGCCTGGATCAGAAGGCAGTGTTGATGTCAAGCCGAGCTCTGCAGACGCTTGGAAGAGCCCCTGGAACACAGAATTCCAGAAACCTGCTTCCTGTCCTCAGCCCCAGGACTTGGAATTGCCGAGAGAGCATACAGACTGCTGGAGGGGGCACGCAGAGCACCCCAGCCTCGTTCAGGGCAGCGGCCGTGTGGCTGGGGCAGCCCCTGGGAGACGAGTGTCCCTGGCACCCACGCGCCCACCCTGCCAGGCGGAGGCGGATGACCCCCCAGGTGGGGAGCTGGGCGCGTGGGATTGAGGTCGGAAATGCCCCTCCAGGCATCACCTCCAGAGGCCGAGCCTCGGTCCCTGAATCCAGCCTTGCCTTGAAATTAGAAATGTCCTGACCTCGCCTTTTAGCTGAAGAGCCCCTGAGGCTCCCATCACTTGGAAATGCGTCCACTAAAGGGTCAGCCCTGGGGCTGGCTTCCGGTCTCCTGCCCACAGATGCAGGTCCTCCGGGGGCCCCCACATCCGCCACCCCCCAAGTCCCCACCCAAAATGCCATGGCGGGGGATGAGTCATGGGGGCATCACTTGGTGGGGAACCTGGGCTCGGGCCAACCCCAGTGACCTCCCTGAACTGCATTCCTCTGTAAAGGTTGTGTCCCGAAGTCCTGGGAGTCAGGATCCCGCTCTGTCCATCCTGGGGGGACACGGATCCCCCCAAGGCAGGCTTGTGGTGCTTGCCTCCTGCTGCCCACCCCGCCAGATCAGCGCTTTCATATCCTCCCTCCCTCCCCGGGGATCACAGGGTTGGGGGTGGCGGGGAGCTGCTCTGAGTGGATGGCTGCTCTGCCATGGGGGACCCGTCCCCTGCCTCTGACCCGCCCCCTCCAAGGTGCTCCCCAGGCTGTGCTGGGTCACGTGAGCTGAAGTTGGTCCCTCCTCTTCTGTGAGCTCAGGAGAGAAGGCGCCTGCGTCTCCACTGCCCGGTGCCTCCAGCTTGTGGTCTGACGCTCCGCGCCAGCTCAGTCACCCTTGGTCGGGGCAGAGTGACCGAGAGCCCCAGGCAGCAGGTGGACCCCCGCCTGGGCACATTCAGTCTTTAACTGTGAACATCCCAGGCCGTGTCTCCATGGCAACAGGTGTGCAGCCCTTAATTGCTGATTTGAATACTTCCCCTCTGCTTTAGCTGTGAGTTCAAAAAAAAAAAAAAAGCTGTGTTCACCCATATGAAGTTCACTCATATAATGTAATTAATAATTACATTAATTAGTAATCAATGTAACACTACATATAATCAAACACCAAATTTAAAACAATCTCACGTCAAAACAGATACGCAGCCAGCGCCACGCTGGCGACCGCAGTGTGGGCCTGCTCTGTCGAGATGGCCCACGGCTCCCCTGCAGTGAGGAGCGGACCCCCACGCAGGCGTCTGCCGGGACCGGGCCCCTTCCTCACTGTGTCCGGGCCCAGCCAGGCTGTGCTTCGCCGGCCGTCAGGTGCAAACCCGCGTCTGAGCAGAAGGGCAGCTGGTGCTGGAGCAGCTGCCCCGGGCCGGGACTTGGTCCTGAAAGCATCCAGGGAGGTCAGAGGTCCTGTGGGCCCAGCGGAACCGCCCTCTCTTTACCTGGACCCCCAGACCCCTGGGCGCAGAGCCGCTCCGTACATGGCTCCACCCAGGCCCTGAGGTGGTCCACAAACTCCGCCCTCACTGGGGCCTCCAGTCCTGACGTCCCTGTAAACCACGTGGGACCCTGTTAACAGGCCTTGGTGCCCGTGTCCATGTCATCCCTCTGCAGGACCGGCCTCCCGCCCTGCCTCCTCCGGGGCCTCCCCAGCCGGCGGGCACCTCCTGCTGGCTGCGGTCTCTCTCCCAGACCTTGGGCACCTCTGACCCGGCATTGGGTCCCAGGGCTGACTGTGGTAACCAAGTGCCACAGACCAGGGCTGCAGACACCGGTGTGGCCTCCCTCAGCTCTGAGGCCAGAGCTCAGAGCCCGGACGGTGCGGGGCTGCGTGCCCTGGGGACTCCCGGGGAGGGAGCATCCTGCCTTGTCCCGAGCCTGGGGCTGCCCCGTCCTCGGCTGCCTCCTCCAGCCTCTGCCCCGCCGCCTCACGGCCTCCCAGGGTGTCTCCTCTTAGGACGAGGGCCGCCCTGCCCCCGAGTGACCTTGCTTCCCTGGATCACCCGCACCAAGACCCATGGCCAGGGAGGCTCCTTCCCAGGACCGGGGCTGAGGAGGTGCACAGCTTTCAGGGAGACAGTTTGCCTTCAACACCCATAAGTTACAGACATCATCCAAGCACCAGGAGCGACTGTCCGCTGACCCACAACCGAATCTCTCTCCTTTCGGGGTTAAGGTGCCTTGCTCACCTGGTTGGTAAGTGGAGTTCACCTCTCCAGCCGATTAAGAGTCACGTTTGATTGAATGGACCTTGGGCTACATTGGGTCCCCTGCTCCCCAGGCCCCTGCACACTCGCACACAAGCACACACACGTACACGCATGCACACACATGCTCCCCAGCTCCCCGCTGCCAGTCTGACGGGTGTGAACTCTGGTGGAGGAATTAGGGCTGGAGAACTGGACTGAACCACTGTCTGTACCCAGGGTTGGAGCTGTGATTGATCTCACCCGTCCTGAGCAACCCATGGAAGTGCTCACTTACAGACCTTCCAGACCACTGCACACTTCAAGACAACGTGAAAAGTAAAGAGTCTGATTTGCTACTTGTCATTAAATTAGTTAATTCTAGCCGTCTTGTCATTTCTTTTTCTCAAGATTCTTGAAAGTTGAAATCCTGTAGGTGCTTCTTGGGGCACGTGACACCTGCTGCGCTCCGTGAGTAGGATGTATTTTACAGCGAGGCTAACTGCACACGTATAAGTGTTGGCTTGGCTGCAAAGTTCATGAGACACGCTGTTGTTGTTGCTGTTGTTGTTCAGTCGCTGAGTCATGTCCGACTCTGCGACCCCATGGACGGCAGCACACCAGGATTCCCTGCCCTTCACCATCTCCCGGAACTTGCTCAGATTCATGTCCATTGAGTCGGTGATGCCATCCAACCATCTCATCCTCTGTCATCCCCTTCTCCTCCTACCTTCAATCTTTCCCAGCATCAGGGTCTTTTTCAATGAGTCAGCTCTGTGCATCAGGGGCTGAAGTATTGGAACTTCAGCTTCAGCATCAGTCCTTCCAGTGAATATTCAGGGTTGATTTCCTTTACGATTCACAGGTTTGATCTCCTTGCTGTCCAAGGCAGATAAGTGTAAAACCTGAACTTCCCAACTTCTGGATAAGCTGCAGGGTCGGGAGGTGGGCAGGTGAGCGAGCTTGGCTCCTAGAATGAGGCAGTGGTCCTGCCACGAACAGGGCCCCCCGGATGCACCTGGCCCAGAGCCTAGGGGCTGTCCTGCGGACACCGGCATGGCCCTTCCTGCCTGCGTCTTACTCATAGTCACTCTTCGGGGGGCCCCAGGACAGCAGGCATAGGGAGAGCGCCTCCCTGGGGGGATGGCGCCCAGCCCCTCGGGGTGGGGGTGGGGGGCACCAGACTTAGGCATGTCTGCACAGACTCCACCTCTTGTTCATGAGGAAGGAAGATGTTTTCAGAGGTGAATCAGGCCTCTGCGAGTGTAAACTCTGAGCCACAGCTCTGGTTTTGAGCGAGAGCATAAAGCAAAAAGAAATTTTATAAGAGGTCTCCTTCTTCCTTTGACAAACATTCGACTTCACCCAGCAGTAAAGACGTCTAACTCTTTGCTGTTCCTGGGGGCGACACTGCCTGCAGTGGAGGGGAGGGCGGCCAGGGTGAGCGTCTGCACGCTGATGCTCTGGTTTCCTGGGGCCTCCTCGGGGGCCCAGTGCTTGGGCGTCCTGGGAGCTGGGATCTGACGTCTGGGCGTCCTTCCCAAGGCCTCTCTCCTTGGCCCGTGGACACTGCTCCTCCGGGTCCTCACGTGGTCACCCCCCGCACGTGGCCGTGTCCTGATCACGTCGTCTTATAAGTACCCCCGTCACACTAGATCGTAGCCCACCCACAGGACCTCATTTTACCTTAGTTCTCTCCCTAAAGGCTCATCTCCAAATACAAACAGACCCTCGGGTCCCGGGGTCGCGGCTCAGCCCCCAGCACTGACCGTAGTCAACCCTGTGCTGTTGCTGTCTCACTAGACTCAGTACTGCCCGGACGAGTTGGCTTCTCAGAAATGTCCCTGTCCTGTGCGCTGCACCGTGCCGGACAATAAATGAAAAAGTGAACGATTCTACGTGCCAATCACAGAGATGAGCGCAAACAAATACGAGGTACTGTGGATGGCTAGGAGCATGTGGGGTGGTCTTGCTCAGAGCTCCACCAGACCCATGGTTTGGTCTGGGACCCCAGCTGTAGCAATAAGGTAACAGCAGGCTACCTTGCAAGGTGGCTTGCAGGCTTTAGTTGCTCAGTCCTATACAACACTTTGCAAACCCATGGAGTGTAACCCGCCAGGCTCCTCTGTCCATGGGATTCTCCAGGCAATAATACTGCAGTGGGTTGCCATGCCCTCCTCCAGGGGATCTTCCTGGCCCGGGGATTGAACCCGGGTCTCCTGCACCGTAGGCAGATTCTTTACCTTCTGAGCCACCAGGGAAGCCCGACAGCCACCTTGCTTGCTTGCTAAGTCGCTTCAGTCGTGTCTGACTCTGTGCAACCCCATAGATGGCAGCCCACCAGGCTCCCCGTCCCTGGGATTCTCCAGGCAAAACACTGGAGTGGGTTGCCATTTCCTTCTCCAATGCATGAAAGTGAAAAGTGAAAGTGAAGTCGCTCAGTCGTGTCTGACTCTAGTGACCCCGTGGACTGCGGCCCACCAGGCTCCTCCATCCATGGGATTTTCCAGGCAAGAGTACTGGAGTGGCGTGCCATTGCCTTCTCCTTACTGGAGTACAAAATGAAGCAGAGCAAAGACTAACAAGATTTTGCTGAGAATCCTCACAGGTCATAGCAAACACCCTCTTCCAACAACACAAGAGATGACTCTACACATGGACATCACCAGATAGTCAATACCAAAATCAGATTGATTATAGTCTTTGCAGCCACAGATGGAGAAGCTCTGTACAGTCAGCAAAAATAAGACCAGGAGTTGACTGTGCCTCAGATTATGAACTCCATATTGCAAAATTCAGACTTAAATTGAGAAAGTAGGGAAAGGCACTAGACCATTCAGGTATGACATAAATCAAATCCGTTACAATTATACAGTGGAAGTGACAAATAGATTCCAGGGATTAGATCTGATAGACAGAGAGCCTGAAGAACTGTGGACGGAGGTTTGTGACATTGTACAGGATGTGGTGATCAAGACCGTCCCCAAGAAAAAGAAATGCAAAAAAGGCAAAATGGCTGTCTGAGGAAGCCTTACAAATAGCTGAGAAAAGAGAAGCTAAAGGCAAAGGAGAAAAGAAAAGATATTTATCTGAATGCAGAGTTCCAGAGAATAGCAAGGAGAGATAAGAAAGCCTTCCTAAGTGATCAATGCAAAGAAATAGAGGAAAACAATAGAATGGGAAAGACTAGAGATCTCTTCAAGGAAATTAGAGATACCAAGGGGACATTTCATGCAAAGATGGGCTCGATAAAGGACAGAAATGCTAGGGACCTAACAGAAGTAGAAGCTATTAAGAAGAGGTGGCAAGAATACACAGAAGAACTCTATAAAAAAAGATCTTAATGACCTGGGTAACCATGATGGTGTGATCACTCACCTAGAGCCAGACATCCTGGAGTTCAAAATCAAGTGGGCCTTAGGAAGCATCACTACAAACAAAGCTAGTGGAGGTGATGAAATTCCAGCTGAGTTATTTCAAATCCTAAAATATGATGCTTTTAAAATGCTGCACTCAATACGCCAGCCAATTTTGAAATCTGCAGTGGCCACAGGACTGGAAAAGGTCAGTTTTCATTCCAATCCCAAGGAAAGCCAATGCCAAAGAATGCTCAAACTACCACACAGTTCTAGTCATCCCACGCTAGCAAAGTAATGCTCAAAATTCTCCAATCCAGGCTTCAACAGTACATGAACCAAAAACTTCCAGATATTCAAGCTGGATTTAGAAAAGTCAGAGGAACCAGAGATCAAATTGCCAACATCTGTTGCATCATAGAAAAAGCAAGAAAATTCCAGAAAAACATCTTCTTCTGCTTTATTGACTACACCAAAGCCGTTGACTGTGTGGATCACAACAGACTGGGGAAAATTCTGAAAGAGATGGCAATACCAGACCACCTTACCTGCCTCTTGAGAAACCTGTATGCATGTCAAGAAGCAACAGTTAGAACCCGACATGGAACAACAGACTGGTTCCAAATTGGAAAAAGAGCACATCAAGGCTGTGTATTGTCACCCTGCTTATTTAACTTACATGCAGAGTACATCATGCAAAACACCGGGCTGGATGAAGCACAAGCTGGAATCAAGATTGCCGGGAGAAATATCAATAACCTCAGATATGCAGATGACACCACCCTTATGGCAGAAAGTGAACAAGAACTAAAGAGCCTCTTGATGAAAGTGAAAGAGGAGAGTGAAAAAGCTGGCTTAAAACTCAACATTCAGAAAATGAAGATCATGGCATCTGGTCCCATCACTTCATGGCAAATAGATGGGGAAACAATGGGAACAGTGACAGACTTTATATTCTTGGGCTCCAAAATCACTGCATATGGTGACTGCAGCCATGACATTAAAAAGATGCTTGCTCCTTGAAAGAAAAGTTATGACAAACCTAGACAGCATATTAAAAAGCAGAGACATTACTTTGCCAACAAAGGTCCATATAGTCAGAGCTATGGTTTTTCAGTAGTCGTGTATGGATGTGAGAGTTGAACTATAAAGAAAGCAGAGCAGCGAAAAATTGATGCTTTTGAACTGTGGTGTTGGAGAAGACTCTTGAGAGTCCCTTGGACTGCAAGGAGATCCAACCAGTCCATCCTAAAGGAAATCAGTCCTGAATATTCATTGGAAAGACTGATGCTGAAGCTGAAACTCCAATACTTTGGCCACCTGATGTGAAGAACTGACTGATTTGAAAAGACCCTGATGCTGGAGAAGATTGAAGGCAGGAGAAGGGGATGGACGACAGAGGATGAGATGGTTGGATGGCATCACCGACTCGATGGACCTAAGTTTGAGCACACTCCGGGAGTTGGTGAGGGACTGGGAGGCCTGGCGTGCTGCAGTCGATGGGGTCGCAAAGAGTCGGACATGACTGAGCAACTGAACTGACTGAACCGCCTGGTTCAGGTGCACGGTCATCCCCAGCACCCACGATTGTTCATTGGGGAGGACTGACTGTGCTCCCCACCTACCGGGCCCCGTCGGCGATTTTGCAGGGCAGGCGTGCTCAGGATGTGAGGACCAGGGCGTGATGAAGACACAACACTCCCTGGGGAGAGGAGGGAGGCTGCGTGACCCCCGACACTGGAACATTTTCTGTCGTGTTGCCATCGTGTTTCTTTGGCGGAGGCCCTCTTTCTTTGGCTTGCTTTCCTCTGGGTGTACAGCAGGTAGACGACAACTTATTTTAGGGTTTACTTGGAAATGTCCGTCATGTTGCCTCCGGCAGCAATATTAAAGAGCCTGCTTGTTAAACTGCTAATTTATGGATCTTCTCTAAGTAAATGCAAACAAAGCCCTGCTAATGTACAATGTTCAATTTTTAATTTCCAGTCCATCTTAGATTATAGGACTAAAAACAATATTTAATCCCTCGTTAACACATGAATAAGCGGAAGCTGTCATTTTCAACCAGACGATAACGGGATTATCTCAAGAACTGTCAGTTTATGTGAAAACATTATGTTGCCCAAATTTTCATAAAAATTAGTGGTGGATAATATTCAAGAACAGAGCAGTGGAAGGAGAAAGTCTGCATCCATGGTAATAAATATTCATATTTGTCTGCTCAGGAGATGAAAATCTAATCAAGGGACTATTGATGCACTGGCTTTTTTTTTTTTTTTTTTAAACCAAGACTTTTCATCTAAATTGGGTTTGATATGGAAATTCCTCTCACTGGAGTCTCCCAGGCCACGAGCACTCGGGGCTCGGGGACGGGGTGTCTGCCGGGTCAGGTGTGGCCGCTGGAGACCAGCTCTACCCACGTGGTGGGCCTTAGTGACAGGCCAGCTCACTGCCCCCAGCATCCTCTGCATTGTGTGTGTGTGTGTGTGTCTGTGTGTGTCTGTGTGTGTCTGTGTGTGTGTGGCACACTGGGCCCTCCCTCCTTTTTTTTTTTTTAAGGAAAAACTACAGAATCTCGTTCCGGTTAACTCCAAGCTTCTGCAGGGTTAAAATTGTGTCTTTGTTGACAATTACCATAAATCAGAAGCCATTCTACCTGAAGCTTAATGAAACATGTATGATTTTAAAGAGAAAAGACGGCGACCGCAGGACACGGTGCATGTGTCCCCGTGACTGCCCCGGCCCGTCACAGCTGTGAGGACAGCGCACAGACCCCTGGCCAGTGAGCTCCGACACGGTGGACCGCACACGGCCGCTGGCCCCTTGACGTGCCTGGCCTTCCCGCATAGGGGCGTCCGGGCCCCTCAGACCCCTGTGCTTGGGTCCCCCTTAGACTCGGGCCTCCAGGGGAGCAGAGCCTTCGCTGGTTCACACTCATAAACCTGAGCAGGCCGGACACGAGCTGGTGGCTTCAGCCCCAGCCAAGTTGCAGACATGGCCCTCAGCCGGTGATGGGACGGCCCCCACCCACCCGGACAGTACTCGCTCTGCGTCACAACTGATCTCGGTCGAAGCAGGATGTTGATGGGTGTGTATGTTAAATTATGACCCGACGTGCCCTTCCCATTCACTTTACCCTCTGACTCAAGTAGAGCGGTCTCAGGGTGGTCTGGTCATCTGGAAAACACGTGGACATGTGACCCCTGAAGGGGTCCCTCCAAGCTCTCTGCGTAGGGGCCGGCGGGGGGCTGCGGTCTCCGCACTCAGATTGTGTGACTCTGACACCCTGTCTATTTTCCCGTCCTGCCCCTGCCCCCCACACACACACCATCAGGACCTCATGTTTCCTGCCCAGGGACATCTCAGTCCCAAGCACGGGGGTGGGGGAGCTGTATACTGAGAGGAGAAGAGTGTGACCCCAGGGCGGGGTTTCACAGGCTCAGGTCTCTCAGCTGAGCCGCGGCCCCCAGTCCCCCCCCACCCCGGTGCCCCGAGTGCTGCTCCTGTGCAGATAGAGTCGGTCAGTCTCAGTGTTTTCAGGAGACCCTCCTCCCAGAAGTCAAGTTCGGGGGCATCCCCGCGGGCCACTAGCCTCCTCTGGGGCCCTCGGGGCCCCCACAGCCTCACCAGACTCCTGACATGTCTCCACTGGTGGTCCTGCGCCGTGCGCCTCAACCTCCCCTCACCACCCGGGGGCACCTGCTGCCACCACTGCAGCAGAGCCTCATCGCGTACGTCTGTGCGCGTGGTGGGTGAGCCGTGAGCACCACCCCCAAGTGTCAGCCAGGGCTCCCAAGGGCAACAGAATCACCAGGGTAAAGAGAGACGACTCGTGATGGGCAACGGGCCATCCATCCTGAGGCTGCAGTCTGCCGCCTGCAGGCCGGAGGCCCAGGGCAGCCAGTGCTGTAAGTTCTGGGTCGATCCCAAAGTCCTGGGACCTGGGGGATCCACGGCACACGTCCCAACCCATGTCTGAGCCAAGACCCCGGAGCACCCGTGTCTGCAGAAGGGAGAAAGTGGTCTCCACCCAGGCAGCCGGCAAAGTCGCCTTCCTCCACCCCCTGGCTTCTCCTGCAGGGCTTGGGGTTCAGGGGGCAGGGTTTGTATTGCGTCTCACACTGAGCTTCCTCCAGGCTGGGTTCCACTGCCATGACCCAGAGCATCATCCTCATGGATTTGGGGGGAAAGTGTCCTGTGACTTCCGGGCTCATCCTTCCCTGGAGGTGAAGACTCACCATCGCAGGTGCCCCATGTCCCTGCTCCTGGTGGGCCGAGCAGATCCGCACCACCCAGGGGCCTGGACCAGGAGGAGTAACGGCAGGAGGGGGAAGGGGGAGAAGGGGAAGCTCCGGTGACTATGTCCACCAACGGGGGCTTGTCCACAACTAGGGTTGTTTGTGGTGGTGCTAGTATCGAGTCTGTTCTTTTAAGGGGGTGCATTTACCTAGTACATGTGAGGTGTGTACATGTGTATGTGTGTGATGTGTATGCGTGTATACATGTGTGGTCTGTGTACACGTGTGTGCATATTTAAGTATATGTGTGCACTGTGACGTGTGCGCATGTATAAACATTGTGTGCACATGTGGTGTGTTACATGAGCGATGTGTACACGTGTGTGTACATGTGTGTGTGCTTGGGTATGCTCATATGTGTGTACATGTGTGGTGTATGTGCATATTGTGTACCCATGTGATGTGTGTACACATATGTGTGTGAGTGTGTACATGTGTGAGAGTGTGCTTGGGTATGCACATGTGTGTGTACATGTGTGGTGTGTGTGCACATTATGTACCTATGTGATGTGTGTACACGTGTGTGTGTACATGTGTGAGAGTGTGTTTGGATATGCACATGTGTGTGTGTGTCAGAGAAGGCAATGGCACCCCACTCTGGTACTCTTGCCTGGAAAATCCCATGGATGAAGGAGCCTAGTAGGCTGCAGTCCATGGGGTCGCTAAGGGTTGGACACGACTGAGTGACTTCACTTTCACGCATTGGAGAAGGAAATGGCAACCCACTCCAGTGTGCTTGCCTGGAGAATCCCAGGGATGGGGGAGCCTGGTGGGCTGCCGTCCGTGGGATCACACAGAGTCGGACATGACTGAAGTGACTTAGTAGTAGTAGTAGTATGTGTGTGTGTACATGTGTGGTGTGTGTGCACATTGTGTGCCCGTGTGACATGTGTGTGTGTGTGCACGTGTGTGGGTGTGTATGGTGTGTGAGAGGCATCATTTGCCACAGCAAGAGCTATAAGCACAGTACTGGGGTTCGGGCGCACTGTGGTGGCCCAGCCCACCCGAGGCTGCTGCTCCTCGGCTTTTCCGCGGCGCTGAGATGCCTGCGGGACGACGACCCAGAAGACGTGCTGCAGCAGAGTCAGTCCCGGAGCCAGGGTGGGGGGGGGTGCAGAATAGTTAGCAAGTGGTCTCCCACGACAGCAGGGACCACAGGACTTCCTGGTGAGGTCATGGCACTCGCTTACCGGTTCAGTCTTCCAGACTCCCTGTGAAGGAAGCAGGCCCGGCCGCGGGGCGCACACAGGAGGCAAGTGGGTGAGCACACAGGAGTCGGATCTCAACCCTGACCTTGTGGGAAGCAGCCCTCGCAGACGTCTCCCCAGATGAGGACCAGCTCCCTTCCCTGCAGCTGTGGCCACGGCCCTGTCCTTGGGCAGAGCAGGACTGGCCTCGCCTGACCTCCCCTCGAGTGTCAGAGTCATAGGCCTGAGGGGAGGGCGGCTCCAGGTGCCGAGCTGACGCCAAAGCATCTCGGAGCGGGTAGACGGGGGTTGAGGTGGGGCAGCAGGCACAGGCAGGTGGACCCGTCCACGCTCTGGTCTTGGGGAGCACCCAGTGTCCAGGACTAGGCTCCCTGTGGTCCAGCCTGTGGGGGCGGGGCTGTGGGAATCAGCCCTGGTGCTGGCGTCCGAACGGAAGGTCCTCGGTTGTCAGAAGCGGGCTGGAAAGCAGGGGCCTTGGGTTCCAGGTGAGGGGCCAGTGTGTTGGCAACAGGGGAGGTGATAGCTGGGTGGGCAGCAGCCCGTCCAGTTGGGCCTGGAGGGGGCAGAGGAACAGGAAGCCCGGGGGCATCTCGGGGGCGCTAGGGGGTGCGGTGCAGGGCGGCCCCGACCCCACCTGGCCAGACGTGCATGTGGTCCAGCACCCCAGGGCTGGACCCAGGCTGCCAAGGACTCTGGGGTTCTGTGGAAGTCCGGATTGTGAGGTGGTGGGCGGCCGGGTGAGGAGGAGGGGAGATGTGGTGTGAAGCCAGGAAGAATTTAGAAGCCAGGGAGAAGAGCCGGGCGGGCAGCCCTGTGGCTGGAAGGGCCTCCCTCTCACTGGCTTTCTGGCTGCATCTGAGCCTCCTGTCCAAACCAGAATCACAGAGAAGGTCAAGTCTGGGAGCACGTGGCCCCTCCGGGGGACTCACTGGGTGCTGGGCACAGGAAAGGGGCAGCAACTCCTCCCACCCCCTGGCTGCCCTCCCCCTCCCCGGCCACTAGCGGGGGAGCTGGCAGGACGCAGGCCTGGTGGCAGTTTGCTGAGTGCACTTGTCGCATCCTCAAGCCAACGGTCAGCCTGGCGGTGGGCCGTGTCTCACCCCATCCAGCCCGGGACACATGGCAGGCAGGACGGCGCAGTCTTCGTGTGTGTGTGCGTGTGCGTGCATGCGTGGACACGAGTGCAGGCATGTGTTTGCAGGAACTCTAACCCTGTGACATCCTCACTCCCTAGGAAACCTTCCCTCGGTACATAACAGAGGAGCTGAGGACTTAGTAGCCGTGAGGGGCGGGCAGGGCCTGCGGGTGAAGTGGGGCTACTGGCTGTGGGCTGGAGCAGACACTGCAGGCTCCTCCCAGCCGAGTGCCCCGGGGCCCCTGACACGTGCTAGCTCAGCACGCTCACATCTGCCCCGGGCCTGGGGTTCAGGGGTCGGGGCCGGGCCCCCAGGGGTGTGCTCCTCCGAAGGCTGAAGTTCAGGAAGCAGCACTCCCCAGGGGCCCAGGTCTTGGCAGGCGAGGCGAGAGGGGCGTCGGGCCCCTAACAGTGACTCTCAGGGCCTGGGAAGCCCAGCTTTCTCCCGAGGCGCTGCGTGACCTTGCTGTGCCGTGGCAGGTGGCATGTAAGAGCCCCCCACCCCGCTCCATTCACGCTGGGAGGGCCCGGGTGGGGGACGTTCTGGGCACCATGGAGCCCAGGGGCGCTGTCCCCATCACGTGACCTTTGCAGCCCTCCTGGGCGTCCACGGGCTGCCTCGGTGCCCAGCAGGCCCACAAAGCGCTCATTCTGGCCCTGGCAAACTGGAGGCCCTGGAAGCATCTGTAGAAACAACCAATATTTCAATAAAACATCTGAAAGTTTTGGCATCAAGGTGGGACTCACCGCGCTGACCTCTTTACTCTTGTCCTGAAGCTCTCATCCTGCATGTGGTGTGACTTCGAGGGAGCAGGGAAGTCTGTGACCTTGACTTCAGAGCCGTTGTGCATCCTGAGTCAGTCCCCCCAGAGCATGGCGTGAAAGCAGCCAGGTGGTGGCGAGCTTGGTGGCCAGGCCTCCCCTCAACGTTCCAGAACCCGGGAGTTATGGACCCCCGGCCACCCCCTGGTCACAGGGGCAGAAAGTGGGGGGACGGCCCTGGAGAGGCCACCGTCCGGTGGACCAGCTCTGTGCTCCGCCCACGGGGGTGGCCCATCTGTCTCCCGGACCTCGGTGACCAGCCCTCAGCTCCCTCCCAGCAGCTCCCAGCTGTTGTCCCAGCTGGTCCCAGGAGTCGGTAGCCTTGATGGGCTTGGACCCTGCCCCCTCAGAGATGGGCCACCAGTCGGCTCCAGCCCTCACGGCCCTTGGCTCTGGGCCGCTGAGCTTCACACTGAGACATGCACGACGCGGGGGCCCAGGCGTGAAGAGGGGGACAGGGCTTCCAGGGATCTGCGGGGCCGGCTCCCCTGGCCCGTCTTCTCAAGCACCGGGCAGTGCACAGGCCTGGCCAGCCTTTCCTCCGCTTGTCTCTGAGGTCCACTAAGGCTCATGGACGGGAATCCGTCCAGCCTTTTGGCCCCGGCGTTGGGCTCCAGTTTAAAGTCTGCTGCTGCTGCTAAGTTGCTTCAGTCATGTCCGACTCTGTGCGGCCCCATAGACGGAAGCCCACCAGGCTCCCCCGTCCCTGAGATTCTCCAGGCAAGAACACTGGAGTGGGTTGCCATTTCCTTCTCCAATGCATGAAAGTGAAAAGTGAAAGTGAAGTCTCTCAGTCATGTCCGACTCTTCACAACCCCATGGACTGCAGCCCACCAGGCTCCTCCGTCCATGGGAGTTTCCAGGCAAGAGTACTGGAGTGGGGTGCTATTGCCTTCTCCACGTTTAAACTCTAGTCTCGGTTTATCCATCCACCCCAAGGACGGTCCAGCTGTCCCTCTGCATCTGAACAGCGCACATTCCATGTGCCAGCTGTGTGGATTCTTCTTACACACCATCTTCTGCTGGATAAGAGGCCCAGGTGTGTGGGTGTGTGTATTAAAGTTTCCTTGTTTCATTCCATAAGCACTTTGTTAACCTCAGGGTCCACACTTGGCTCTGGAACCACACACTCTGGAAGCTTCATTATCAAGGCTTTCCAAGGCTTTCCAATTTCTGTGCTGAAATAGAAGTGAATTTAAAGATGGAAAGTCACAGATCCTGCTCGCCATTGCCTTATACTCTAGTGGGAGAAATGTGAAGACGAGTCAGCAGTGCGTGATGAATTAGCACATGGAAATAAATGAGAAACTCCTTGTATTCAGAGGAGACTCTGGTGGCCGAAGGCTCTAGTCCCCGGGTTACGTGGGGCAAGAAGGTGCCTAGGCTGCTGTGGACGTCCAGTCCCGTCCAGGGCCCTGAACGGCCCCTTGCTTGGAGCCAGGGTGGCTCTAGGTCACCACTGTAGTTGAGATGAGGCCTTGCGGGGGCAGGTGGGCCCTTAACCCCGTGCAGCCATGTCCTTAGAGAGGGGGCAGCACGGGACAGAGCAGAGGCTGCAGGGGGGCTGGGTGCCGAAGGCAAGGCACCCATCCGCGGAGACTTGAGTGGGGGCCCCCACACCCTGACCTCAGGCGTCAGCCTCCAGACTCTGGGAGACTAAGTGTCTGCTGTTCTGGGCGCTCAGGGTACGGTGACAAGTGCTGGCCACCTAGGGGGCTCGGGCAGCTGGACATCCATACGATGCACGGTGTCTGGGCAGAGACAGGGCGGGCAGCGGCCGGGGCTTGGAGAGGACGAGATCCCTGGGGGCTGGTGGGGAGGCCAGTCAGGAGCCACGTGCTGGTCCGGTGGGGAGGCGGGGTCGGGCTGCTCTGATGGGGTGGTGCCGGGCTGGATGCACGCGGGTAGAGAGGCTGGGTCCCCCACAGCCACCAGCGTATCTGCGCCGCTGCAGGCAGGGTGCTGGGCTCCTGGCCGCCTGAGGACCCCCCCACCACACCAGATGCGTCCAGACTGTAGGCTAGTTTTACACATTTCCCACTTAACACAGGAACAGCACTCAGGCCTCACAGGGACGAACCGTCCACCAGGAAAACTGCCTGCTTCCTGTGGTGGCTGCTCTCAGCCCCTTTAAGAGAGAAGAGATGCCCCCCTCTGCCTCCAGGCTCCCTCGAAGGAGCCGCGTTTCATTTATCCCGCTCTTGATTTTTAATTAACTTTAGGCTGGTCCAGCTGTGCCTGTTCTGGACTCCAATTTTGACAACTATTGACTGAATTGCCTGGTCAGTCCCATGAAAAAATAAAAATAAAAATGAACCCAGCCAGCCAGTTGCTGATTGAATCGACCGTGCGATCAAACGGTTTCTCAAGTCGCCCGCTTTAGACGGGTCTCCAAATGCATTCAGTTGCTTTATTTAAAGCTAGTGCATTTATATAAATGTAAGGGACAGCCTCCTCTCTGCCCACTGAGTAATTGTCTGGCTCTATCACTTAATTATCTCCACACAGTTAGTGACCAAGATATTAAAACAGAAGATTAGATATTAAAAGCATGGTTAAAACACAGAAATGAGATTTGCATAGATGTCTAATTCCAAACCAGAAATTTGCTGGGGATGCAGTTAGATACTGAGCCCCGTCCTGGAAAATCCACACAGGAGAACAAATGAAAATTCATGACTGCATCCAAAAGATTGAACTCTGCCATTTAAAAAAATTTTTTAATTCTTTTATTTTTATTTTATTAATATAAGACTGTCGTACAAACTTGGTCATTAATTTTGTACTAAAATAGGGACAAACCAGAAAATGTCTGCCACACAGGGGTTGGCTGGTTTATGTGGTGAAATATTTCAAAAGAACTGAAGGGCTGTGTGGACCCGTGTTCACAGCATTCAGATGGATGGACGGATGGATGGATTGGAGGCTTCCCAGAAAATATTTGCAGATAAAATGAATCTTCAGAGCAAAGGAGACATTTGGAGATATTTCTCTTTCTGTGTGAGACCTTTTAGGATTTGAAATAGCTCAGTGAAAGTCCTGCACCCAATATGCCAGCAAATTTGGAAAACTCAGCAGTGGCCACAGGACTGGAAAAGGTCAGTTTTCATTCCAATCCCAAAGAAAGGCAATGCCAAAGAATGTTCAAACTACCGCACAATTGCACTCATCTCACATGCTAGCAAAGTAATTCTCAAAATTCTTCAAGCTAGGCTCCAACAGTATGTGAACTGAGAGCTTCCAGATGTTCAAGCTGGACTTAGAAAAGGCAGAAGAACCAGATATCAAATTGCTAACATCCATGGGATCACGGAAAAAGCAACAGAATTTCAGAAAACATCTACTTCTGCTTCACTAACTATGCTAAAGCCTTTGAGATGGGGATACCAGACCACCTTACATGCCTCCTGAGAAATCTGTGTGCAGGTCAAGAAGTAACAGAACCAGACATGGAACAACTGGTTCCAGATTGAGAAAGGAGTACATCAAGGCTATATGTTGTCACCTTGCTTATTTAACTTGTGTGCAGAGCACATCATGCAAAATGCCAGGCCGGCTGAAGCACAAGCTGGAATGAAGGCTGCTGGGAGAAATATCAGTAACCTCAGATGCACAGATGACACCACCCTGATGGCAGAAAGTGAAGAACTAAAGAGCCTCTTGATGAAAGTAAAAGAGGAGAGTGAAAAAGCTGGCTTATAATTCAACATTCAAAAAACAAAGATCATGGCATCTGGTCCCATCACTCCATGGCAAATAGTTGGGGAAACAATGAGAGACTTTATTTTCTTGGGCTCTGAAATCACTGCAGATGGTGACTGCAGCCATGAAATTAAAAAGACTCTTGCTCCTTGGAAAAAAAGCTATGAACCAACTCAGACAGCATATTAAAAAGCAGAAACATTACTTTGCCAACAAAGGTCCGTCTAGTCAAAGCTATGGTTTTTCCAGTGGTCATGGATGGATGTGAGAGTTGGACCATAAAGAAGGCTAAGTGCTGAAGAATTGATGCTTATGAACAGTGGTGTTGGAGAAGACTCTTGAGAGTCCCTTGGACTGCAAGGAGAGCAAACTAGTCAATCCTAAAGGAAATCAATCCTGAATATTCTTTGGAAGGACTGATGTTGAAGCTGAAGCTCCAGTACTTTGGCCACCTGATATGAAGAGCCAACTCATTTGAAAAGACTCTGAAGCTGGGAAAGATTGAAGGCGGGAGGAGAAGGGGGCAACAGAGGTGAAATGGTTGGGTGGCATCACCAATTCAGTGGACATGAGTTTGAGTAAACTCTGGGAGTTGGTGATGGACAGGGAGGCCTGGCGTGCTGCAGTCCATGGGGTCGCAGAGAGTCGGACACAACAGAGCAACTGAACTGAATAGCTGAATAGAGTGAGACCTTATAGCTAATTAGAACAAGGATCAAAATGATACACCATTAGTATCAGACCTTCAGATGTCTTTAGGACAAGGTATAAACCCAATCTTACAAAAAATAATGAAGCCTAGTCTATAGAGTCGCAAAGAGTTGGACATGACTGAGCGACTGAACTGAACTGATGCGACCATATGTTTGAAACTGGTTATCACTGAAGTATATTTAAGAGCAAAATGATCTTTATGTGATCATGTAATATAGGGAGTTACTTTTAAATGCTGTTTATTTCATCTTTTTCTCGTGCTTTAAAAGTTATTGCATAGATGCTCTACACAATACGGCTTCCCAGGTGTTACTAGTGGTAAAGAACCCGCCTGCCAACGCGGGGAGGCGTAAGAGACCCGGGTTCAACCCCTGGGTCCGGAAGATCCGCTGGAGAAGGAAATGGCAACGCTCTCTAGTATTCTTGCCTGGAGTCCCACGCACAGAAGGGCCTGACGGGCTGCAGTCCATAGGATCGCGCAGAGTTGGAGACGACTGAAGCGACTCAGCACACGCTCCAGAATCCCCAGTGTATCAGGACGGTGGCAGGCAGATACACTGCCATGAATCAATAAGTACCGGCAGGCGCTCGAAAGCTACAGAACAAGGACATTTTGGAGTGGTGCCTGATGACTGCTGCTGATCTGGACGGTGATCGTTTTTTTCTCATTCATGTCTGTATCTCTGCTGTTTCTCCCAAAACGCTGACCTTTGTGATCCTGACCTCCGACCTAGGTCCCCAAGGACAAAGCTCAGCTTCCTGTTGCGCTCCCGCCGGCCGGTCCCTCTGGCCGAGCGCCCCAGGCTGGGCACCCTCTCTCCTCAGCGCGGCCCCAAGGGCCATCTGCACGGCATCCTGCATCCCCAGCAGGGCCTCTCCTGTCCGCCGGGCTGAGGCGGCCACGCTTGGACCCTGGACAGACCATATCCCTCAGTCCAGGTAGAGGGGCTTCAGGTCAAGTGCACGTGCACAGCAGAGCCCTGGCCCGCAGGCCCGCAGCTCAGACCCGGGAGTGGCCAGGCCGGACCTCGGAGCC